>OY992530.1:116081742-116681742 GCA_963921185.1 Dasysyrphus tricinctus
AAAGATTAAAACTGCTTCTATTGAATTAAATATAGCTTAAAAGTTTGCAACTAACTAGTCTTCAATTAGTTGTGACAATTTTGAAATTTTTGTGCAAT
Source organism: Dasysyrphus tricinctus (assembly GCA_963921185.1). Taxonomy (NCBI): domain Eukaryota; kingdom Metazoa; phylum Arthropoda; class Insecta; order Diptera; family Syrphidae; genus Dasysyrphus; species Dasysyrphus tricinctus. The sequence goes on from OY992530.1 coordinate 116,081,841, forward strand.
GTTTTCTATGTTTTTTGGTTTATTTGGTAACTTGACATCAAGTAGGCAAAGTATCACCTGAAAATGGGGTAGAAACTGTTTATACCGGATGGTTTATGGCTAAATAATTTACCATTGATTAGCCGTTAGTTAGTTGTGATAATTTTGAATTGTCCTTCTATGTTTTTTTTCGAAAAGTGGTCAATATTTCCAAAACTTAATATTTTATTCCTTATTTGACGTTAATTAGTCGTTACTTAGTTCTGAAAAATTCAATTTTGTCATGTGATGTTTTCTATGTTATTTTGTGTGATTTGTTTTCTATGAGCGTCAAGTAACCAAACAACTTTCATAAATCGAAAAATGGGTAGGTAGATAATTTGCCGTTAATAAGTCGTTAATTAGTTGTTACAATTTTGAATTTGTCGTTCAATGTTTTCTTTGTTTTTTTTGGGTGCTCTGCTTACCTGATACAACTCGAAAAGCGCGAAAAACTTCTTATACTTAATTTTGTATGTAAATTAGTAATAAATTAGTTGTGAAAAACTTAATTAAATCGTGCAATGTTTCTTATGTTTTTTTTTATTCTTCGTTAGCTTCATATCAAGTTAGTAAAGCACCACCTTGAAAAGGATTAAGACTGCTAATACCGAACTATTTATGGCTTAATAGTTTGCCACTAACAAGTGTTCAATTAGTTGTGACAGTATTGAATTTGTCGTGCAATGTTTTTTTATGTTTTTTTCTTTGGTAGCTTGACATCAAGTTGGCAAAGTACTACCTGAAAATGGGGTAGAAACTGTTTATACCGGATGGTTTATGGCTTAAAAATTAACCATTAATTAGCCGTTAATTATTTGTGATAATTTTAAATTTGTCTTTCTATGTTTACTATGTTTTTTTCGAAAAATGAAAAAAACTTCCAAAAATTAATATTTTATTCCTTGATAATTTGCCATTGATGAGTCCTTAATTAGTTGTGAAAAACTCAATTTTGTCATGCGATGTTTTCTATGTAAGTTTGGGTGATTTGTTTTCTATGAGCATCAGGTTATCAAATCAACTTTCACTAAGCGAAAAATGGGTAAGTGAAGAATTTGCCATTAATTAGTCGTTAATTAGCTGTGACAATTTCGAATTTGTCTTTCAATGCTTTCTATGTTTTTTTGGGGTGCTTTGCTAACTTGACACTACTCCAGAAGCGTGAAAATCTTCGACTACTTAATGTTTTATAGCTTAATAATTTGCCGTTAATTAGACATTAATTAGTTGTGAATAATTGAATTGAATCGTGCAATGTTTTCTATGTTTTTTAAATTCTTCGTTAGCTTCATATCAAGTTGGATTGAAAAAAATATTGTTGGTGTACCTTATCATTCGAGTGGCACTGTCGGAGCAAATAAATTGTTTACCTGTTCAAGAGTCAGTATTTCACCATAGCGTGTCATTAGATTTCTACTTTCTTTTTTTTTGTTTTGTGTTTTTTTTTTTTTAACGCACTCCTAAAGGGGTTGGCAAATATTCAGGGCACGACAGAAACACAAAAATCCAATTAATCAATTGGTCATTAAATATGTATTTGGCCATGAATTATGCCAGGACAAATATTTTTGCCATTAAATTGACCCTAATGGGGGTTCCTCCAAAATATTACAATTATTATTGTCTTCACGCAAGGAATGCAAATTGTTATGTATGTTGAATGTATTTATCGGAATTGAGGTGAGTGGCAAGTAATAAGTGAACATACCTATAACACATACACATGGTCAAGTGGGATATTTTTATTTTAATCTGCCACAGCTACAAACCAAGTCTGTATAGCCATTTGACACTTGGGGTGTCAGAGGGTGGAATCGACAGGTTATAAGATTAAATGGCCAACGGCCTCTAGATCAAACTACATGTATGCATTTGCATAATAGTTTGTCTAGACAAATGAAGGAAGTACTAATTCCACAACTATTCATTCGACGATGTATAACTTGCTTTTTTTTAGAGAAATGGGAGAAGGAAAAGGAAACCACGAGAAGGACACTTTTCTAAGCAAGGAAAGCTACAAAAAAAACACAGCTAAACTGTCAGAAAACAAAACGCAAGTTAATGGCATTTCAATCGAAAATGAAATTAAATCCATGTCAGTCTGGGGGATTGTTGCTAATCCCAAAACTGGTTGACTTCAATGTCAGATGTGAACCTAAACCAACATATAAGTTAACGAAGCTATACCTAGAAGGAGACATGAATTTTTACTCAACATTACGTACAAAAACAAAAAGAGATTTATTGAACCTTGTATTTGTTTTTTCTTCTTCTTCTCGCATTCGTCCATAAGTTTGACACTTTTTTATTGGATTTGTTATAAAAAAAAACATGAATTTAAATTTTAAATTATATATAGTGGGTCTCTTGGGGCACTGACAGGACGTCAAAAACACCTGCGTATGCAATCCTTTGGAAATGAAAAAGAAAAAAAGGAACAAGCCTTGATGTAATTATGTTGGAAAATTAAATCTGCCAGGCATTTGGGAATAAATTAAATTACATTACGAAGAATTCTTGAGAGAAAAAAAATAGATTAAATTGACGGCAAGTATTGGCATGTCCCAAGATGGAAAGTGAAGCTTCTTAATGCAGACTTTGGTTTTACATAGAAAAACAGACCTAGACGGAAATGCCGGGTGGAACGCTGCAGATGCAGAGGCATTGGTTGAACATTGAAATGAATGTCAGTGCGATTGAATGAGAACAAATTTATAAGTAATTTTGCGTATTGAAAATACATCATTCGAAACTTGTGCTCAGATTGTTGCAAATAAGATTTCGGTCATATAAAACATGGAAATTATGAGAGAAAAATGTAGAGAAGCATGAAATACGACATTTAAACTGGCTTAAAATTCTTACAACATTTTTAAGAACAAATTTTGGTTTGAAAATCTAAAGTATATATAAATATATAAATTGTCAACCCGTTTTTGAGATGTCGAATTAAAAAAAAAAAAAATTTGAAATTTTTTTTCAAAATCCAAAAACTTTTTTTTTCGAAAATTTAGATATGCAATATTATTTAATCTTATTTGAAATTTGTATATAAAAAAATTCATCTAAATCCGTTTAGCCGATAACGAGAAAATTCAAAATAAAAAAATACGTTCTTTGACAGGTACTATTAATAGTTGCTAAGTGTAAAATTTTATATTTTTTGGTAGTAGATCGTACTAATTTTTGTATATGAAAAAAGTTTAATCAAAATCTTAGGAGTCGTTTTTAAACAAAAAAATGTTTTCTTTTGCGGTTTTTAACTTTTGTATGGAAGGTACCGTTATTTTTTCATAAATGTAAATTTTTTTCTAAAAATCGAAATCGATTATGTCATTTCCAAAATATTTGATTTTCCAAAAAAAAAACAAGTGAAACATTTTTTAAAAATCCAAAAAGAAATTTTAACAAGGTTGGTACACAAGAATATTTATAAATCAAAAATAAAAAATGTGCGAGTACCGGGACTCGCGTGGAAGATGTGTAAACATTCGTTTTCAACTGAAGGTAAGGGATCGGGTCATTACAACGTATGGCAAAAATTAGGAATCTGTAATACAAGCGCTAAAACAAAATGGTTGCACGACCAGGGATGGGACTTTTTGAAAAAATGTCCGAAGTAGATTTGGGAAAAAAACGCAGTAGATTCACCTTTTTCGCAGTAGATTTTTACATTGTCGAAATATAAATAAGAAATAACATGAATAAATATCAAATGATTTAAAATAATAAAATAAATATTTATATTCATATCAGTCTTAACATTATTTCAAAAGCAAGATTTTCAATGTTTTTTTTTTTTAATGTCCGTAATCGAATGAAAACTGATTAAAGTGGTCTATATGATCGGCGGAAGGCTCCCAACAATCAATATCAACGTCACCCATTTTCTTACATGGAATAACATTTTTAAAAAGTGTTTGTATTTAATTTGTTTTGTTCTGCTGCGGCACACTATTTTTCCCCAAAATCGTTTTCTTCGTTATTTAGTTTGACCCAAAAAGCAGTTATCTCACCCGCATCATAATATAGAATAGGATAAATTCCATCAAGAAGCATGAGTTTGACTGCATTCAGTAAAAGAATTATACAAATATTTTATGGATCACATTTACGTTTATTGAATGATTTTTTTTTTCTTAAAACCAAAATGGCAGTAGATTTTATTTAACGGCAGTAGATTTATTTTTCGAACAAAATGCAGTAGATCTACTGCAATTGCAGTAAAGTCACAACCCTGTGCACGACACAAATTATAATGAATATAATCATTAAAAAACACCTTCCGAGAAAACTTTATGACGTCACAAAGTTGTTCCTGGATTCAAAGTTAAAGTGTCAAAAAGTAACTTTGAGTACATTTTTCAAATTTTTCTCTTTGATACTGAGTTGAAATGGTTAATCCGTCAAAAGCAGCTGAAATCACGATGTTTTCATTTTGAGTTATATTTTGGTTGCTTCTCGATCGTTCGGTTTGGAAATGATCTCATTTTTGTAATATGTAATAGTTTAATTTTATTATCCCCCCAGATCTGATCCAGATTAAATTATCATAATAAAACAAACAGGATCCCCAGTGCGACAAGAGTGTTATATACCTATCCGATCCCCGTTTATCCTTTTGTTTCCGTATTTTTTCTCTACTCTATTCTAGAAAAAACTCATTTTTGCAAAAAATACAAAGGGTGTATGGTCAGAATTAATTTGCAAATCGAAATCCAAAAGCAGGGTCGGACTTTGTGTTGTTTTTGTAATACATGTATGCATATACAATCCAGATCAGATCTGGGGGAAAATATAAAGCTAATATATTTTTATTTTTATTGATTTTACCGTCGATAGTGACATTTGGACATTGGACATTTTTTCCAGGTTTTGCGACATTTTTTTATCTGATTTGATCGATTTGTAGTTAAGAAATTTGTGCAAGTAATGAATAATAAAAAAAATGGAAATATTTTTGCTTAAATATTCAATTTTGTGCTTGAATGAAGTTAAATTAAATTTAATTTGAAAAATGTATGCATTTTCGAAGTGCTGATAAAAGTTCTTTTCAATAATGAAAACACAATTTCTTCTTGATTTTTAGTTCCAAATTTATTTCGACTTTTTTCACCCAATTTGTTTGACAGATCAGCCATATTTTTAGCTTTTGTCGTTCCTAAATGAAAAGTAACTCAAAGTAACTTTTTTAAATATGACATAACAACACTTCTTTTTGACACATTAACCACAGCTAACTAGAGAAACAGAAAAGAATGCGCCACTTGGCAAATCATGTTATGACATTTCAAATCAAGAAATTGCAAATAACATTTAATATCACAAACCAAAATTGCCACCCGCGATTGCAGAGAAAAGCAGCATATGGATACAAAATAATGAAATACAAAATTAAATTTCTAGAAAAAAAAGCAACAAAATCTTCACCTGGTAAAATGTATGCCAAATATCTCTGTCAAGATATGATTGCATCTTGACATCCAATCAAGATATGAAACGGAGTGACTCCATTAGATATTTAATGTCAGGACGAACATTCTGAGAGAAATTATCTACTGTGGAGTCGGGGTGTAAGGAACTCACTCCACTTAGCAAATACCAAACCATTAGGTATAAAATGAAAACTACCTTACCTATTCGAGTTTACAGAGTTCTACTTACCTACAACATACAAAATGGTTCCAAACGAAACCGTGAGCCCATATCCGTTACAGCCGATTTTCAATTTTACCCATACCGAGCGCTAAGATGTTTACACATCAAAAAAATGGTTCTTTGGGAGGTACCATTTATAACCATTTTGAAAATGGTTTCCCCCCAAAGGAAGCCTTTGCTAAAATAAATTAATTGATTTTTTGTTAAGAAAAGTTGTTGAGCCGTTTCTGAGAAAAATACGATTATGTAAAATTGCTAAAGAAAATTGTATGGCAGGTACCGTTATTTTGGTTCCACAAAAAAAAAAAAAAAATGAAAAAAAACTTGGGGGCATAGTCACCAAAAACCACTATATATGTACCAAGTTTGAAGAAAATCGATCGAGCCGTTTAGGCCGTAGACAAACAGACAGACAGACAGAATTGTGCAACCCACTTTTTTGGTGTTCTCTATCATCGTAATATCATGTTTGATTGTTATCTCTAAACATTTTTTGTGCACGAATCCAAAACTTGCCTAATAGTACCTATGTATGTACATATAGGTATCGCAAGTAAAAATCAAATCTTTAATGTGACATGTTCAAAAAATAGTTTTTATTTAAAATTGACAGAGATATAGCCATTCAAACTTTACCATTTCTTATCATTTTTTGCAGTTCTTACCCAAAATCTGTTGTTTTTTTTTATAACAATAATAATAATTTTAACTATATGCCTTTAAGACCTTAAGTCTTTGAAATGCAACCTGAATTGCACTGCACTAGTTAGAAAGAGTAGAAGGATAGGAAAGGAAAGATTTGGCACAGTGGATTGAGAATGAGATATCAAGGTGCTTATTATCTCTTTAAATCCCACGTGTGGTGCCCAGTTAAGCTGGGAGAATATAGAAAGAAGAATGCTGCCTAGAGTGAGGCTTGAACTCACACTTCTAAGTTAGCAGTCATGCACTACATCAGCAATCTTAAAAAAGCAGGCGTATGTAAAGCAACTTTAACCGAAAAAGGTCAATTAAGTCCTTGGGAAATATGTTCATTTTCCATTCCCAAGTTTTCAGATCCAATGATAACGTTGAGAATTGTTCATTTGAATATGTGGATGCAAGCGACGTTATTGAAGCAACTCGGTCAATCAAATCAAACGCCCCTGGTATTGATCAGGTTTAGCTGAAGTTAACCAAACTTATTTTACCAATTGTCCATATCGTAAATTTTTGTATTTATTTCCTATGGAGTAGAAAGCAGCAAACATAGTGCCGATTCCAAAAAAGTTAACCAAGTGTACTATCTGATTTCAGACACATTAGTGTTTTATCTTAGCTTCGAAAGTTCTTGAGAGACTAATATACAACCAAATGATGGGCTCTGGACCTTTGGAACCTCATATGAGGGATATTTGATAAAAAAAGATGCCATCTAATTGGTCAGTAATTGATCAGAAAAGGTCAAGTAGTCCCAGAAATTGACCAGCCCTAGATAAATTGTAATAAAGGCTTAAACTTTCTCAAGGTCGCTCAGGGGCACGCGCGATTTTTGGCACCTCATTTATGGGAAATTTACAAAAATTTAATACAACCTGAAAGACCCTAAGTTCTATATAAAATGTCAGCTAGTTTCAGTAATTGGTCAGCTATAGATTCTGTTATACGATTTTTTGTTGTTAAGTTTTTTTTCAAGGCCATGAACGATTCGTGACCTAGAAAAAAAAAATACTTTATAAAATTGTAATATTGAATCTATAGCTGACCAATTACTGAAACTAGCTGACCTTTTATAAAGATCTTAGGGCCTTGCAGGTGGTATTAAATTTTTGCAAATTTTCCATAAATTAGGTGCCAAAAATCGCGCGTGACCTTGAGAAAGTTTAAGCCTTTATTACTAGTTATCTAGGGGTGACCAATACCTGGGAACACTTGACCTTTTCTGACCAATTACTGACCAATTAGATGGCATCTTTTTTTATCAAATTTCCCTCATATGAGGTGCCAAAGGTCAGCTCAAATGATATCCTTTTTAAACACACATCAAAAACTCTTTAAATGGCAGTCAGCGCTTAGGGTGAAACACAATTCTAAGTCAGCAGTTATTAAACTAACCTCCGATCTAGGTTTGGCTTTGGATGCTATTGGTCTTTATGGTGCTATTGGACTTTTCTAAGGCTTTTGATTGTATTGATCACTATATTCGAATTTCTAAACTTCAAGACATTTTTTAGTTTTCTAACGCATCTCTACGTCTTCTTTGTAATTACTTGAAAAATAGAATACAAACAACAAACTGTTGAGGTTGACAGCGGTACTTCTGCCACATTCTTAGTAAACTCTGGGGTACCACAGGAGTCAGTTTTGGGACCAGTTCTTTTTTTCACTTTTTATCAATGATTTCCCGGATGTTATTGCTTAGTTCGCATGTATGCAGGTGACGACGTTTTAATCTACATGCATTGTCCACTAGGATTGATGGAAGATGTTGTTGTGCGAAATAACTAAGATCTTGAATGAATTTGACTCAGGGCAAGTGAGGATAAACTTAAGCTAAGTACAGACGATTGTCAGATCTTACAATATTGTCAGATCCGTCAGTGCTCTAACAATAGCTGCCAATGAGCTGACAATAGCCAGATACCTTCCAATGAAAAATTGTCTGTTCACACGGTTGGCAGAATTTATCCCAAAGTCTTACAATTTCATTGTCAGACAATTCTCTTACAATGACGTTTCTAAAAATATTGTCAGGGTGAAAATTGTCAGTTCGGAAGGTGTTTACGAAAAATTGGTCGATCCGTTGGCAGACAAATTGTCAGACAAATTAATAGTTTTGTTTGTAGTGTTCAGTGCAGAAATTTTTGTGAAAATAATTTTTAATATAAATGGCAAATATTTCCATTGCAACTATTTTAACGGCCTACGTGTTCAAAGACAGCGAAGAAGAGGAAAACAACTTCGATTTTGCCTTCGGGCAGATAGATTTAAATTTAATTATTAATATAAATTATTTTCTTTTTGTTTTGAGTTTATTTATTCAGTTGTGCAAAAACTCCAAATTTCCAATTTATCTCTCTTTAACCAATTCGAATCCAACCGATGGGTTTCATTGACATTTCGGACAATGAAGAAATTGTCAGCAATTGTAAGATGTTTTCAATTTAAACATCTGACAACGACCAATGAGTCTGACAATGTCCTAATCGTCTGACAATGATACAAATTGTGTGTTCAGACGATTGTTAGATACCTGACAATTTTTTGTCAGATTGTCGTCTGACAATTACCTGGACAATGACGTTTCTGACAATATTGTCAGACAAAATTGTGTGATCAGACGATTGTAAGACATTTGGGACAGTTTTTTCACTGACAGATCTGACAATATTGTTAGATCTGACAATCGTCTGTACTTAGCTTTAGACTCAAACCTTCTAAGACCGTTTCTATGATTTGTTCACAAAATGTAATGTATATAAAGTTAGCAGGACACTTTTGGAAATTCATGTTAAAAACTATCCTATCATTAGTTGCTACTTAATTGCGAATTAGTTACGCAAAAAAAAATTAATTGCTTTTTTGGTTTGCGAAAAAATGGGTGTCCTGCTAACTTCATATGAAGTTAGCAGGACAACTTTCTCAAAAATAAAGATAATCGAGCTGAAAAAACTTGGTTATTGAGAACTAATTAATTGCGAATTAGTTAGGCAAAAAAAAATTTAATTGCATTTTTGGTTTGCGAAAAAATGGGTGTCCTGCTAACTTCATATGAACTTAGCAGGACAACTTTCTCAAAAATAAAGATACTCGAGCTAAAAAAAGTTTATTATTGAGAACTAATAAATTGCGAACTAGTTACGCAAAAAAAAATTTGATTACATTTTTGGTTTGCGAAAAAATGGGTGTCCTGCTAGCTTCATATCAACTTGGCAGTGCACAAATTTTTCGCAAACCTAAAACGCAATACAAATTTTTTTTGCGTAACTAATTCGCAATTAATTAGTACTCAACAACCAAATTTTTTCAGCTCGATTATCTTCGTTTTTGAGAAAGTTGTCCTGCTAAGTTCATATGAAGTTAGCAGGACACCAATTTTTTTCGCAAACCAAAAATGCAATTAAATTTTTTTTTGCGTAACTAATTCGCAATTAATTAGTTCTCAGTAAAACTTTTTTCAGCTCGATTATCTTTATTTTTGAGAAAGTTGTCCTGCTAAGTTCACGTGAAGCTCGCAATACGCCTATTTTTCGCAAACGAACAAAAAATTATTTTTTTTCTGCGTAACTAATTTGCAATTAATTAGCTCTGAACAACCAACTTTTTTCGGATCGTTTATCTACATTTTTGAGAAAGTTGTCCTGCTAGGTTCATATGAAGTTAGCAGGACACCCATTTTTTCGCAAACCAAAAATGCTATAAATTTTTGTTTTGCGTAACTAATTCGCTATTAATTAGTTCTCAAAATCATTTTTTTTTTTAATCGTTTATACAAATTTTTGAGAAAGTTGTCCTGCTAAGTTCATATGAAGTTAGCAGGACACCCATTTTTTCGCAAACCAAAAAAGCAATTAGTTTTTTTTTTGCGTAACTAATTCGCAATTAAGTAGCAACTAATGATAGGATAGTTTTTAACATGGATTTTCAAAAGTGTCCTGCTAACTTTATAAACATCAAAATGTAGTACATTCTGCAGATTTTCCCCCAATTTATATCAGCTACCTAAATAAAGTTATCTATTTGGGTTTTACCTTAAATAGCGCTCTTAGTTGTTGTGGTGTGGTCTTTGTCGCTATAAGAAAAATATATGATGGTCTTTGAGGTCTACCTGATATGAAGTTGTTAAAACTCTTTTAATGCCCTTTTTCATGTTTAACTGTTCAGCGTATCCTTGTTTAGATTCGGAATGCAAGCGTAAGTTAAATGTTGATTTCAATGATTGTTTACGTTTTATTTACAACAAACCTAGGTACATTAGTCTTAATCTTAATACATACATCGATTTGATAGTTATTATAAGTTAAGAAATATTCTTAGATATTATCCATGGCAGGTGCCTGAAATATTTATATGACGCACTGCCTGGGTAGTCCTCAACAATTGTCAGTACATAATATAACATAATTTCAAAGACGATGAAGTCCTTATGAAAAGCATTTAAAGCTGCTATTAACTTACAAAAAGCATAAATATGAGAATACACATACTTATAAATATATTACATGCATATACATACAACTATACATACAACATAACTCCCAAGGTTTTTTTTTTTAATGAAAAGACAAGAAAAAAAAACACTTTCTGTTTCTTGAAGCGAACAATATTTGTGGGAAGGACGCAATGTAAAAAATTTGTTTCAAGTGTGAATTGTGTGCTAAGCTGAGAGGAATACAACGAAACAGAAAAAAACGAAAAGGATGAAAAAATAATTACAATATTTTTTATCAAAAAAAAAAAAAAAAATTAAAAATGAAACTCGCAATAAAACTCGGACAATGACAGAAGATCATCCGTTTCCTTTTTTTTCATATTATTTTTAATTTTATTTTTCTTCCAGCATAATATATTTAATAAAAAGATGTCTGCGATGAGATAAAAGGTTACTCATCATTTTAAAAGGACACAAATTCAAAGGAAGTAACTTCAATGATTTCATATATAAAAAGAAAGTGAAAAATGAATGTATTTTCTTCAGATGGACACGAAAGAAGCATTAAACAAAAAAAAAATTGACTTAAAATGTAAGGAAAGGAACTATGAAGGGCCGGTAAAAATTGAAATTACAGGAAGTAGGAAGGCATCCTTAAAATATAGACAAATATACTTTTCATATTCCTGATAAGATAGTATTTGTTATTTGAAGAATAATAATAATGATCGATATGAATGGAAAACGATTGCAAATTTTAATTTTTCCAGGGAATCGTTTAAATGTATTAATGTATTTCTTTGTAGATAAATGTTCATAAATATCTATGTATATTTTTATGGGATAGCCTGGCCATGACCAAATGGACTTTTTCTGCTTCATATATTTTGTAGCATCCTTTTTTGTTTTATTTTTTGTGATTGATTAAATATTCCCTTAAGGACATTTTCTGATCCGGCTTCTATTGAAACTTATTTCTATGCTTTTGTAACATCAGATAAAATTTTGTTATGTGTATTTTGAGGACTCATAAGATTTATGAGATAGGGAAAGTGTGCACTGTGTATAAGGATGAAGGTCACCTATAACTCTTTTCCCTTTATATGTAATTGAAATTCCGAAGCTAAAGCTAAAATGAAAAATTAAAAAAAAAATAAAGTAGGTAGGTAAAATATAACGTGTTTTAAATACTCAATGAATTCATCCAAACGTCAGTCTTTATATCTTACATCAGCACTCATCAATTTGTTTTGCAAAACAGTTTTTTGAGGAGGCCTTTTAAGAATGTTGCTATTAACAAAGCCAACAACAAATTGAAAAATTAATTCATTCAACAATAGGTATACAACCAAACTTTAAACGTCATTATAATGGGTTAAGCTCTGAAAAGTTATAAAGGGTTTTCCAGAAAGGTGGAGTCGATGTATAAAAGCAATAAAACAAGCTGTGTGTGAGGTATTAACGGTTTTCTTTTTATTTTTATTTGAATGCCATTATGTATGAAATGTTATCATTCAAATGTCCACTGCTCTTTCGCATGTTGGCACGGATCCGAGATTTACAATTTTTAATGACTGTGCATTGTGCAACATAGAAAACTGTGAAATTCGCGAAAAATCTGCCAAAAAATTCAGAGCATGTATGTGGGAAGTAGGCAAGAAAAAAAATCCTATGGAGAGGGGCAATATTTCCCCCCACTTGGACGGGAGGGGCAATTCAATAAAATAATTGCATGAAATAGAAAAAAAAATTATTAAAAACAATGGCAATACTTATGCATTAGTTTAGGAGCATCTCTGCTTTCTTTTTGTAAGGGGATCACAATGGACCAATAGGCCCCCGTGTACGCAACAGCCTCTGTGCTGTGCACACCCCTCCTAACCTAATCTAACCTATGGCAACACTTGCAGTAATGTTTTGTAGCTTTTTGGAAAGTCAGAAGTCCATTCTTAAGTTAAGTTTTGTTGATGAACAGTTTTGTCGAAAAATTGTTTCAAACTCAACATTTTGTTGAAGACAAATTTTTTTTTCAAAATTTTAGATTCGAAAACAGTTTTTGCTGAAGTTATTTATTCAGAGAACTTTATTTGAAAATAAACTTAAAAATAGACTTCTGGCTTACCAAAATAGCTACAAAACATTACTGCAAGTGTTGCCGTTGTTTTTTATTTTATTTTTCTATTTTATGCAATTATTTCATTAAATTGCCCCTCCCGTCCAATCAGGGGGAGTTATTGCCCCCCTCCTATAGGATTTTTTTCAAAGGGTAGACACGATGCATTCAAGAGGACACAAGCGTCCACAAGCTTTATTTCAAAGCGAACCTCTGTCTATCAACTCCTACTCTCACTAGTCGTCAATTTAGACTTTTTTTTGCAAAAGATTGGGGAAACAATTTTGTTCTTGATTTCATTAAGGTTCCATACAGAGAGCTTAAGTCCCAATTTGTGTCCATCAACCCCATGTAGGGTTGCCGCTTTATTGATTTAGAGAGTGAATTTGCTTTTAACGAACATTATCCGTAATTTTAAGTTTATCGAAAAAATAAAAATGCATTCCTAACAAAAAGAGTAAGTTCTACAAATTTTAATATATAGTATTTTTATAGATTTTGTGTATTTAACGAGTTATAACCAATTATAAGCAACAAAATGGAGTTCACACTTTCTTAGTCAATTTTTTTTCTTTCAGTATTACGCGAACATTTCTTTCAAAAGTTCTAGTAATCACTATATCCTACAGTTTTTTTTTTTTGCCTTAACATTTTCTGTTTCTAAGCAATTGTTTACCAACTTTATTGCCTGAAAAGAGTGGGTTTTTCTCAATATAGAAACGGGGGAGACATTTGTTATTTTTGAATTCGTTGAAGTACTAAGGAGCTTAAATCCAAGTTTTCTATCATTAATCCATAATGGGGTTACCTTATCCTCAATTTAGGAGTGAACTCGTTTTTCACAAATAAAATCCGTAGTTATCTTTAATTTTATCGAAAAAATACACATGCATTCCTGACAAGAAGAATAAATTCTACAATTTTGTTAAGTGGTATTTTTTCACGTTTTGTTTATTCAAAGACAAAGAGCTATAACCAATATTATAAGCAAAAAATGGAGCTCACATTATGTTTTATTCAGTTTTTGTTCATTAATACGCTTAAATTTTCTCCTAAAATTTCTTTAAAAATCCGTAACTTACAGTTCTTATCTTAATATTTTTTTAGTCCAAACAGTTGTTTACTAACTGTAGCACCTGAAAGGCAGCATCACACTTAAAATATTGCAAGCAAAATGGTACCTTCCTTATTTTCTTGTTTTGAATCAATAGCAAGGCTCGGTTTTCAAACAAATTTTGATCAAAAAACTAACGCATTAATCAAAAATTCCTCAAACATCGGTGAAATAATTTTTTCTTACCTTTCCAAAAATATAAAATTTTCTAAAAACAAATGTCATTCTGGTTTATTGCAAATTATTTCTTAGCCATCTACTTTCCCGTTTTTGACTTTAAAACGTTCATATTTCCATTCCTTTAATTTTTCGAATCTTTCATTACACATACGACTTTCTTGTCATTGTATTATCTATCGAATACAGAAAAAAGCATCTTTCTACCTCTCTCCGTTTATAAATTAGCCAAAACCGAGTTCACTCTTGAAACCAAGATGGCGGAAACCCTGCAAAGGGTTGATGTTCGAAAACTTGGATTTAAGCTTTCTATAAAGTACTCTTACGATAAAAAGAAAAAAATATCTTCCACAACGTTTTGTAAAGTTCACATATGAGCTATGACTAAATATATACCGGACTGCACCTCCAAGTGGTGAACATCGGGTGCCTAGTGCCTCTTACTAAAGATGCGGTTCCATTCCTTGTGGATGGTTTTTGGCGGCAGCAAACGAGAGATGGGGTGAGGAGTGTTCCCACTAAGGTACTTCTCCTTTATCCAGGCGGCCGGCAGTGGAAGAATTCTCAAGATGGAATCAACGGTGGCGTCTACAGTTCCAGTTAGGCTGAACTACTTAGTGAACACCTTATACGGGCTAATACGACAAATTCGGAGCTCAGGCCTATAAGGAGCGGTAAATCCGGCTCCCCGCCCTTGGAGTGGAATTTTCTGTCTCTCTATAGAGCACGAGCAGCCGAACATTTAACGGAGGCCCTAGACTGCTACAAAGCAGATATCACCGCCATCCAAGAAGTGCGATGGGCCGGGCAAGAGAAAACTGAAAGATTCTACTACGGTGACTGTTACTGAGCACAAGGGCAGCGTCTTTTTGTATGTGGATTTGTTGTTAGAGGCAGACTTAGGCAATAAGTCTTGAGATTCAACTATGTGAAGGAACGCCTCACGACAATTCGCATCAAGCCTTAATTTGCCAACAGTAGCCTCATACGCACGCATGTCCCCACAGAGGAGAAAGATGACGACATCAAGGACGAGTTTTATGAGCTCCTGGACAAGAGATATGAGCAATGCCCTGGCTATGACATTAGTAAGAGAAGACGTCTTTGGTGGCACAATCGGAAGATATAGCCTGCACGACACCACCTCTGATAGCGGACACAAGCGAGTTTGCTGCGGGGCGAAACGTTGTGGTAGCTAGTACGCAGTTCCCACATCTCGATATATACATATGGACTTGGGGAATTCCTGGTCAATCAACCCCCAACCAGATTGACAACATTGCAATCGACGCAAGGCACTCCTCCAGTATCAAGGATGACCGAATGTTCTGAAGAGCGAACGTTGATTCCGACCACTACTGTGAGGAAGTTCGACGTTAGACGGCTATTGTCGCAAGAAATCCCCAGGTCCTTTTCCGATCGAGTCTCTCGCGCCCTCTTAAAAAGTCCTATGCTGCCAACAGCAAGTATTGAGAATCATTGTAACAATTGCCAGGAAGCCATCAGAGATGCCGCCTCTGATACGCTGGGCCTCGCACGACTACCACAGTGAAACCCCTACTTCGATGAAGAATGGTGGCAAGTAGATGCAGCCAAACAGCAGCCATATAAAGTGGCAAAGAAGGACCAGAGCTGCTCACGAGCTCTACAAGCAGAGGAATAGAGAGGAACACAAGCTTCTAAGAAGGAAAAAGAAAAAGCATGAGAAGCACGAGATCGAGGAAATAGAGGAATGCCATTGCATGAATGAAGTTCGGAAGTTTTACCAAAAAGTTAAAAGAACCTCCCAGGGTTACAAGGCCTGAACCGAAGTCTGCAAGGATGAGCAGGGGAACATCGTTAGAACCCATGGGTTTCAAATGGAGACCCAACACCTTTTCATCGATTTCAACGCCACATATGACAGCATCTATAGAGACGAGCTATATAAGAGCAATGAAGTACTTAGTGGCATAATGGTTAGTGCATTGGACTGTCATGCCGAAGGTGTGGGTTCAATTCCCAGCCGTGCCACCTAAAAACAGAAGTATTTTATCCGAGGTACTACCTCTTGCGAGGAACTGACAAACCCTCCAAGTAAGTGCTTCTTATCTAGCCGTTTGGACTCGGCAAAAAACTGTAGGTCCCCTTCATTCCTGCCAACAACACGCACACAGGAATGGTTGAGAGTTGTAAGTCACTAGGCCCTGGTTCTCCACGAGCTGTTGCGTCACCCATTTTATTTATATAAGAGCAATGTTTTGGCATCACTCCCAACATCGTTTTTATGGGTGACGAGGGAGAACGCACGCTGTTCTATCAACGCAACGTCGGCAAAGACCTCACCGATACCTTTGATGTCAATAAAAAGGTTTTAGACACGCGCTGTTATGCGACTTCTTCAACATCGTTCTTGAAAGAATAGTACAAAACTATCATGTCAATACTAGAGACACAATCTTTCAATAGTCCGTCCAATTACTCGCTTACCCTAATGATATTGACATAATCGGATGAAGAAAGCGTGATGTCTGTGGTGCTTTTCTCGAGTATTGTGGAGAAAGCCAAGAAGATGGATTTAACGGTGAATGGAGGCAAAACCAAATATATATGCTGTTGACAAGAAAGGACACCCAACACTGACATCTTGGACAGAACCACAGAACGTCACTATAAACAGCTTTTATTTTGAAGTGGTCAGAGACTTTGTCTACCTAACCTAGGCTCCGCTATAAACTCAGCGAACGATACCAGTGCTAAGATGAAACCAAGAACTAATTTTGTCCATCGCTTTTTCTTTATGTTATGAAGGCAATTGAGAAGCAAGGCCCTCTCTCGAGCAACTTTAGTGTCCCGTGTAGAAGAGGCTTATCATCCCTATCCTGATGTATGGTTCAGAGGCATATGGACTATTAACGGTGGATGGAAACGCTTAAGGCACTTTCGAGAGGAAAATTCTCCGGGTGATTTTTGGTCACGTCTGCCTAGGTGGTGAGTGGAGAAGGATACAACAACGAACTGTATGAGCTTTACACGTACAGCAATACCGACCTAGCCACAAAAGTGAAAAGCCAATGACTGGGATGGCTAGGTCACCTATAGCGAATGGACATCAATGCTATGAAGTCCTCAGAGTCATCCTAAAACCCAGATCCATTATGAACTTACCATCAGAGCTTTCCAGAGGTTGAGTTTGAGCGGATAGACAATCACTATATATGATCAATTTCAAATTAATATGATCAAGTCGTGCATAGAAGCTTTTCCTTATTAGAAAATATGTTAAACTCTAAAAAGTGACTTGAGAGATGATATTGTTACTTTCATGCAATAATCATGTTGGTTCTCGAAGGCACGCACTTACGCTGAAAATCTTTTATCCTCCTTGTTTCTCTTACTTCTGTCTATTTACTTATTAAAGAGCGTATAATGATTCGATTATTGGGATCAGGTTGAGAATGATTGGCTAACTGTGTCATAGCATAACCTCTTCAACCTTACCTTAACCAGAAATGAAAATTGTAAACATCCTTAATATTTGGTTCAGATAAAAACAAAGTTATTAGGGTACAAAATATGTAGCAAATAGGGATCCATTGAATTCCATCATACACGATTATGAAATTATCTTTGAATTAAGAAAAAAATAATAACAATTTCACCTTTTGTCAAAGTGCTCCGACCTGAAAACAAAAAATTAAAATTGGATTGAAATGGTTCGGGCCATTAAACATTATTCAATAAGATTATTTCTATACCATAACCCTTAAATAGCTAATCGTAAAAATTTAGAAGAGGAAAAAGCCTATAAGCCCTTTCGTTCTAAAAAGCTATAGCTGTATACCTACCTAACATACATATAATACCCAAAAAGACTTAATCCATTATTATATTAGAATATTAGATAAACCATGCATAACGAACTCATATTGAAATTTTACTGTCAAAATTAATAACAAATGCTTTTTGGGAGAAAGTATTATTTATTTTGAAAGGTTCAAACACTTAATATCAACAAAAAAAAAATAATATTTAAGCCTGATTTGTGCTTCCAGCACGAAGAGTTTTTGTATCCAATCCTCTCCTGTGCGTCTTTCTCTTATAATCAAATAATCGTTCACTGTTTTCATTTCCTAATTTCATGAATTAAAAACAAACACCCTCCCTACACCCACTCATTCTTTTCTTTCGAAAATCCTTAAACCCTAATGAGCCTCATCTTAAGCTCTCTCCTTTCAAACATCGCACTAAACCCAAAGAACACATCAAAATCGTTAAGTGAATTTCGCATAATTTATTTTTCCCTTGTTGTGTTTATGTATTTATATATGTATGTATTATCCATATACAGACTAATACTACCTATTTCCTTAAAAAAAATATAAAAAAAATTCACTGTAAATCAAACATTATTAACAAATGAAATCCCTTCTAATCCTTAGTCCCATCATTGAACCGTTTCCTAGGCATACGAGAGAGAACCGACGAATATCGCAACCTCTATTTTTCCCTTTTGCACCAGATATTATCGCACATTAATCTTATGTGATTTAGTATGTGAGCTAAATTAACTTTAACAACGCTGCTATTACTAATGTTCTCATCATAATAGCATTCGCTATAACAACCGAAAAATAATACGTCTTTTCAACCCAAGCCCCGCACAGTTTTTATTCTTCTTCTTCAAATCTATGAGTTTATATAAAAGCTTCTCTGTTGTAAACCCCGCGTGTAGACAAAATGATGGAAGGAATGTCATGCCATAGAAAAGGAGTGCGATAGACCAAAGGGCGAAGCAACCCACCATTTCTAATTCGCCTTACCTACCCTTACCCATCGCCTTATTCTTCCCTTTCTCTTCACCCAACCAACGCATAAGTCCCATAATTGCATAATTTGTATTCAATTCTTTAATCTGTTTCATTCTTCCTTTACTTTTTTCTCTCTTCTTACTTTTATATATTTTTTTTTTGAGTTCTCCGCGTCCGCATAGCATTTCTGATGATGAATCAACCAACCCCACCAACATTCTCAAAAACAACCACCCGACGGCCCACAACCCTCTCTTACTATACGGTAGTTTCTTAGTTTCTTTTCTTGGGACCTTCTTTCTTAACCCCATCGCCATCCAGCTACCAGCACTCATATTGTGCTCCCGTTTTTTTAAGCACTTTTTCGCCTCTCATTCTCTAGGTTTATTGATATAACCAGAGTTGCCAGGATTTCTCGGATAAAAGGCAAAATTCGTTCAAAGAAAATTTTTGTCATCAAATTAGCAAATTGAGATTAATGTTGAAGACGTGGTATTTATCAAAGCTAAATATGAGATGATACCCGTTTTTATTCACATTAGCCCTGTTTTTTAGTGCATTTTTATCTTCGATTAAAAAAAGTAGCATGTTAAATAATATAATACGCAATTATACCAAATCAATAAATGGAGAACCAGGGCCTCAACCATTCCTGTGTTTTCAGGAATGGAGGAGACCTACAGTTTTTTGCCGAGTCCGAACGGCTAAGTGAGAAGCACTTTTTCATCACAAGTATACTCTTGGAGGATTTGTCAGTTCCTCGCACACAAGAACGGTTGAGAGTTGTAAAGCTATGTCGGTTAACGCAAATGGTCAACGCGTTGACTCTCTGAGGTCAAAATGACATGAAATTCTTTCCCAAAGTTGTCTTGTCGTGTGATCGTCAACGCAAAATTCTGTCACTATGACGGGACTACTCAACAACGCATATTGACTGTATCTTTAAGTTCACACAGCGGCTTTTTCTACCATGTCAACGTACTCTGCGTTGCCCTTCATCTCAATCTCAAAATATTTGCATTTTTTGAGTATTTTTAATACATCGATAGTTGATGGCTTGACAGATGAGGAGGACGAACTATACTTTGACGGAAGAAGAATTTTTCAATCTAAATGTCACCCAATTGCCCTCAAATCACTTTTTTTCCGGAGCAGTACCTTTTTTTTAATTTCTGATTTTTTAGATGTTTTTTTAATCCATCGATGTGTAGCCATCCTTCAATGGAACTTAACAGTTGATGGCTTGACAGACAGATGGAAGACAAACTATATTTTGACAACAAAAGTATATTTCGATTGAAATCCTCGCGTTTCGATGTTTATTCGCTATGTTATATAGTTATCCCAAAAATTTCGAGATAACTTGAGTTGTTGTTGTGTCAGCGGTCATCAGTTGTTTTTAACAAGAGATTGCAATAACAGAAAGCTATCGGGAAAACTGAGAACTAACATCGGAACGTGGCCAATGTCACCTAATTGCCCTTAAATCACTTTTTCCGGAGCAGTAAATAAACTTCAAAAATTTCTGATTCTTAGAGGTTTTTTAGTCCGTCAAAGTCGTAGCCATCCTTCAAAGGAATTTGACAATTAATAGCTTGACCGATGACGGACAAGCTATATTTTGACAGCAACGTATATTTGGATCCAAATGTCACCCAATTGTCCTAAAATCCCTTTGCGTAGCAGTAAGAAAACTTCAAAAATTTCTGAGTTTTTAGCTTTTTTTAAATCCATCAACATCGTAGCCATTCTTCAATGGAGCTTGACAGTTTATGGCATGACAGATGGGGGATGAACTATATTTTGATGGAAAAAATGTATTTCGATTTAAATGTCACCCAATTGCCCTAAAATCACATTTTTCCTGAGCAGTACAAAAACTTCAAAAATTTCAGATTTTTAAGAGGTTTTTTAATTCATCCATATTGTATTGTTCGATAACACCGCAGTCAATGTCGTGTGATCATCAACGTACAAAATGATTCAATTTAGCTATTGTCAACTCCGCTTCAAAGTTCATATGTTTGGATGTTGTCAAGTAGTGTAATCGACAACGTTTCACGTGTCAATACGTTGACACCAGAGGGTACCAATTGTGGTGACACAGATAACACGTCAAGGCATTTTGGGACAACATTGACGATTGCCATCATTCCTGTGATCGTCAATGTTTCATGCAATGACGCAGTCTACTTTGACAGTATCTTGACGATGTTTCTGATGACGTCAAGGAGTCAGCTTAAGTCATTAGGCCCTGGTTCTCCAGGAGCTGTTGCGCCACCGAATTTATATATTTATCCAATCGTCCTGGTCCTGCATGCACAAAATCGTTTCGATCATCGTCATTCAATTTACTCGCATACTCATTTGATGTTTATGAACACGGTCTCTGGTTTCTCAATGTTTTTTTTATCGTCATCTCGATTTTTTTCGAACATGAACATGAGACTTTATAGCAATTTGCGTTAAATTTATAACATTCTGCAAATGCATTTTCGACGAAGATGACGTTTATGAAACTGCCTCCGTCTTTAACGTAGTTAAGTTTTAAACTTCGTAAATCTGTCACAGTTTGTATAAAATATTATTCAGATTCAAACAGTGTACAACTTCACTACTTTTACGACGACTTTTCTTTGTTGTATAAATACCCGAAATGTTAATATTTTGAAATAGAGTGGAATTAAATATATAAGCCGCATTTTTTTTAAAACTCATTTGACACTTTTGGTAGGTACATGTATTATTGTAAAATAAGAAAGCGACAAAAAGGGGATAAGGGTACAGTTACAGTGGATGCGTATTCTGACGAACAATTGTTCTGACTATTCGTCACAACTGTTCATCCAAATTGTTCTTCAGAACTTTGCATTGGAATTGCTCGTCAAAACTATTCGTCGGAACCGTTCGTCAGAGCACTGCAGAAAAAATCAAACTGATTTGATGGATGTATCATTCTGACGAACTCGTGCGGCTTCGAAAGAACAAAATGTTTGCACTGTAACCGGTCTCATAAGACCATATAGTTTTGTTTGCTCTGACGAAAACGTCAGAACAATTACTGCTCGTCAGAATACGCATCTATTTCCACAAACATTTGACGAACAGCTCTGACGAATACGTCAGAACGATTGTTACGCATCCACTGTAACCACTACTTCTGACGAACAGTTCTTACGAATGCGTCAGAACGACTGTTCGTCAGAATACGCATCCACTGTAACCGTAGTCTAAGTAGTATACATATACTAAGGCAAGCAGTTATACGAATACATTATTTAATGATTTTATAAATAGAGACAACGATAGATAATTGCTTCCACAAAGAAGATATTTTTTTTTGAAATTAGAGTTTTCAAATTTAAATGAGGATTGAGAATTGATTTTTTTCAAGGCCACACATTTTTTTACCCGAGAAAGTGGAAAAAGTCGAACCGAAGGTAATTTAGAGCCAATTATTTACCTTATAAGCCAGATTAATGTTTGTCTTAAGATTTTTGTATGTTGTTAGAAGGAGAGGAAAACAAAATATAATAGCTTTGTTCCAAACATTGACCAAAACTAGCAATTGTTGCTATTTGCCACCAATTTTTGTTCCATCACAATTCAAAAATTGGTAAGTTTTGGACAGAAGAGGGCACTCAAGTGAGGGTAAAATATGTAGGTCCGCATCCATTTTTTTTTTTTTTTTTTTTATGATAAGCGCGCACTAAAGGGGTTTTGAGTACCCTTAAAATGAATTAACACAGTGCGAGCGTTAGGAAAATAGGGAATCGCTGGTGGAAATAGTCATGAAATTAGCTAACAGAGGGGTAGCGAAAGCTATCCGAGAGTACTCTCGACAGTTTTTTTTTTTTTAGTTAAAATACTCTCAAATGAAATGGAAATGCACCTTTATCAAGGGAATGTGAGATAGATATGCGTCAGTTTGGACTCAGGGACTGTCAAAGCTCAAGTTTACTTTCCGTTAAATGTCTAATGAAGTAAGTACTTTCACTAGTAAACGCTCTTTATTTGAGAGTTATATATTTAAGATTCTGATATCGAGATTTTGATTCTGATATTGAGAGTTATTTTCCTGAGAGTAATTCCATAAGCGTGTCCACTTGTTAGCTATATATTTCTTCTGCTAGTTTTAAGTTGGAAGTATTGGTTGCTGTTGCTTTAATTTATTGCCCTGATCTTAATAAATAAAAAATGTTAAAATAAAAATGCTGGGTTTAACCATGGGACCGTCACTTCACGTCCTCGTTGCCAAATCGGTGCGGGGTCTACGAACAGTATAACTTCGAATTGCAGATGTTCAACAATTCGGAAAATTTAATGAATACCATACCAGTACATTAGCGTATATATTGGAAGTTTTCCACAGAATTTCAAATGACTCATCTTTTTACGAGTGTTGGAAATTTGCGAATTCATCTCCCAAAGTGATCAAGACATGATGTGCCAACCTGCCAACTTTCGAGTAACTCTCAAAAAGTTTTAATGTCAAAAGTAAAAAGTCAACTATCCACGAGTTACTATCCAATCCAGACTGTATCTGTGTGTGTGTTGCTTGCAGATATCACCTGGATAAGGACCAATCACCTGAGAGCGACCAACGAACGACGAATAAACGAACAAAACAGGATTTACATTTACAATCCATCAAGAAAATCAGCTCAGTTATTATTTGAAGAAAAAAGTACCCGGCTCCTGGCCTATTAAGGTTAATTTTTAAATCAAATTTTATTGGTCTAAATTCAAATTAATAGTCGAATCCCGTGCGATTTTTGGCGGGGCCCTTTTTTAATGATTGAAATTCATTCTTTTCACACTAAGGATTGGAGGTGGAGTGGCCATTTATGCACGTAGTGGGTTAAAGCCACAATTGGTATGTGAATCTCTTCCTGGTAGTAACATTGATTTTATATTTATTGAAATAACATGCAAAGATAACAAGATTCTACTGGGTTCAGCATATAGACCAAATAAACACATTGATACGACGCCATTACTAACCAAACTGGATGAATTGGCCCATGTTTCACCTTATATTATATTAAGTGGAGATTTTAATAGCAACCTTCTTTTAGAATCCACTTTTTCTGATGACATGAAAGCTCTTAACTTACATCCAGTAAACACATCCACTCCTACTCACTTTACCAAGGACACAAGTAGCCTTCTTGATGTATTTTTTGTTAGTGAATTGAGCAAAGTTCTTCACTTTAACCAACTTTCTGCATCCTGTTTTTCACACCATGACCTATTGCACTTAACTTACCAGTGCGAACCTCTTGTTTCAAGCAGCAGTTATTGCTATAGAGATTTTAGAAGCATTAATTATAACCTTCTAGAACATGACTTAAGATCGGTTGAATGGTCTCGAGTTTTCTTTATGGAGTCTGTCGACGACCAAGTTTCTTTTATTGAAGAAAACATTAGCTCTCTTTTCAATATTCACGTTCCTTACAAAACAAAAACTTTTAAATGCAATGACCATTCTTGGTTCAACAACAAAATTAAAATTTTAATAAATAAGCGCAATCTAGCTTACAAGGTTTGGAAACGTTTTAGACTCGAAGAGCTTCATAAGGTCTATACTGACTTGAGAAATAAAGTTGTACTTGAGATAAGGGAAGCAAAGACACGTTTCTATGCTCCTCGACTAAACCCTTCACTTGCCAGTCATACACTTTGGAAAAATTTTAAAGAAATTGGTGTTGGTAAGCACATGAATAGTGTTTCTACTATCATTGATTGTGATGAGCTGAATAATAATTTCACATCCCTATCATCGCTTGAGTTCAGTGATAGCGCAGACTTTTCTAAATTTTTAGAAACCGAAAGCTTTTCTACAAGGGGCTTTAGCTTCTCAGCAATTGATGATGAAGTTGTTCTAAAAACCTGTTTATCTATTAAATCAAACTCAATAGCATTTGACGAAATCCATCCCGTTTTTGTGAAGGCAACTCTACCCATTACCTTGAGATACATAACACATCTTTTCAACACTATTCTCATGACTGGAGTTTTTCCTACCGTCTGGAAGCGTGTCAAAATTGTTCCTGTCCCAAAATCCCGAAATGAGTATCGACCAATTACCATATTGCCATATTTATCCAAAGTTTTTGAAAAAATTGTGAATAAACAAATGCGGCAATATCTAAAACGAAACGACATGCTATGTCCCAATCAATCCGGTTTCCGTCCCAAGCACAGTTGCACTACTGCCCTTATAAATGTGGTTGAAGAAATAAGAGAAAGTGTAGATAAGAATTTCGTGACTTTTCTCACTCTCTTGGATTTTTCCAAAGCCAATGACACTGTCAACCACCGTAATTTATGCATCAAATTAAGGGATGAATTTCACTTTACGTCATCATCAGTGAGACTCATTTTCTCGTATCTTAGTTCCAGACACCAGGCAGTAGTTGCTAATAACCAAACTTCAAGTTTTCTTCCGCTAACACGAGGTGTTCCCCAAGGATCTATTTTGGGCCCATTACTTTTTACTATGTATGTTAATGAGCTCCCGTCTCTAAGCTTTAACTCATCCATACATATGTATGCCGATGATGTACAGCTTAGGTTCAGTTGTCCACTGGGGTTGATTGAAAATGGTATTTGGGAGATAAACGAAAATCTAAGGAAGATATTCCTCTGGTCTCGATCAAACGGACTTTGTTTAAATCCTGCTAAGTCAAAATGTTTAGTCATTTCAAAAGACCCTACAGACACATCCTGTTTTTCTCCAATATTACTCAATAATAACCCTATTCAGTTTGTTGACTCAGTCAAGAATCTTGGAGTAGTATTCAATAAGACACTCACTTGGACAAATCATATACAACTTATCATAGGTAGAGTATACGGAGGCTTACGTATGTTATGGACCACCCAAAGTATCACTCCAATAAAAACAAGAATGATACTTGCTAAGTCGCTGCTTATTCCGCTTTTATTATTTGGGTGTGAACTATTTAGTAATTGCGATTCCAAGCACAGAAGGAAACTTAATGTTGTCTATAATAGTGTGACAAGATATATTTTTGGCCTACGGAGATATGATCACATTTCCTCATATGCAAGACTAATATACGGTTTTTCTCTTGATAACTTATTCTCGTTTAGGACCTTATTAATGCTCCACAATTTCATGCAAACACGACAACCGACGTACCTTTACAACAGAATCCTTTTTCCACGCTCTAATCGAAGTAGTGATCTGATACCAATACGCTACTCCTATCTTGCTTCGACCTTTCGAGCCGTCAATTTTTCGTTCACGCGGTTCGGTTGTGGAATTCCCTACCTCAAACTATAAGGATGATAGGCTGCACTACTCGATTTAAAATAAGACTAAGGCAGTATTTTGAGGCATTGCGATGATTTTAACTTTTGTTTCTTTTCTACTTTAAAGGTGTTTTATAAGGTATTATAATTATAATAAAGTTCATTGATTTATCTTTTTCATTAATTAAATAGTAAAAAGTAGTTTTCTTTATATTTATGGTTTTTCAAGTCATCTTGTTTCAAATTTAGTATTCATTCATTTCATGTAAACCAATTGTAAAACTGAAGCTTGTACTACTTTAAAAGATACTGTATCTTACTGTGCAAGACTAAATAATAAGTAATAAATATGAAATATGAAATAGGATGACATTTAGCTTGAGATTCATTTCCGTAGTCTTATCACTTGGACGCTATTTTGAAAGATGGCGCCCAATCTGTAGTCCAGTCAGGAAACCCTGTGCTTTAAGTGAGGGGCGAGCCTAATTTTTATATTCTTAGTTTATTTTTGAGGTAATTTAGCTTAGAAATTATTGTTGTCATCCCTCCGCCACTTGGGCGCCATTTCCAAAATTACTTTTAAAATTTCCATGATCAAAGTAACTATTGATGTCTCAAGAAAATAGGTGTTGAGTAGAGACACCTTCGAGTTAAATTTCAGTATTTCCACTTTTCGGGAAAATATTTTTTTATGTCAACGGGTGGTACCTTCAGTTTTTTGATAATTTTTAATATATTGAACATGAAGATCCTTTATTCTTTTATTACACAGAAACTCATACATTTTTAAATTTAAAAGATTGAGGATGAAACTCTTTCAATAATATCCAAGCTGCCCAAAAGCATACGGGAACGCAAATTCACACAAATTTAAAGTATTTGATATTACAATCCTAATTTGAAAGAAACGCACAAGTCTATATGAAGTTTTCATTCCTTGGCTCTCATGCTGAAACTAAGCAGAAATATTAGTTTTAGTCTCAGTTCAAACTAGAACGGGGCATTAAGACTTTTGCTGGGAAAAAAATCTCGGGTCAAGTTTGTGTTAGACTTCGGAACTCGAAAGGGTATCATTACCCGAGCCTAAAACCACATTTTGCACCTGTTGTCATATAGCCACCATCTTGTTTTTAACGGTAACTTGGGTTTTCGCTCTTAGCTCTCGTATCTTTCGTTCTAGAACAAAAAGTTCTTTGACAAATTTTTAGTTAATTTATTTATCTACAAAATATGTTAAACAACTTTTTTCGTTAACTTCCATAATTAAAAAGTTACATTACAATTTAAAAAAAAAAAAACAGGGGTTAATTTGTATACATACATATATACGTCATACTTTTTTTGCACCAAAAAAAAGTGTTATAACAAAAGTTGTAGATCTTTTTTTTTATAATTACTCTTTGGTCAAACGGTTTTCTGATACGATTAACGGTGTGCACGCTGCAGCACATAGAGAATTCCGTACAGGATTATTTTAATCGAATAAAACGATTTTAGATTGTGCTCTGGGAAAATACCCGAGCCGATTTTTTTGTTTGCAACTCCAAAGAACATCATAACAGCCGAAAATCAGATTTTGCATAGGTGAACCTGTTGTTTTGTAATTTTAGGTACAGTAACTTTGTTGTTGTAACGTATTATGCAGACAATTAAATAAGCAACAAGCTTTCCTTTTTTTCTATAAAAAGATACAAAAATTACGTGTGAAAAACCAAATTACAGGTAAAAACAAGATGGCGGCTATATAACAACAGGTGCAACTGTGCAAAATGTGGCCTTAGGTTCGGGTTATGATACTCTTTTGAGTTTCGAAGTCAAACTTGACCCCGGATTTTTTCCCAGAAATCTAAATGCCCCGTACTAAAATTCAAAGAATTTTCTTTTACAGAAAATCACAGATAGGCTCTCTCTCGCGAGCATTATTCTCTTTCGTGAAATACCGTACATTTTTTGAGTATACGGAAATGGCTTTGGATTTGGACTAAAAATCGCACAAAAGCACAGAAAATCATTTAAATTTAGACTGAAGGAACGGACCTATTACAAGTACATTAACTTTTTTATTTTTTTTATTATGAGCGCAAACTAAAGGGGTTTTGACTACCCTTAAGATGATGAGCACAGTGCAAGCGATCAGGAAAATAGGGAAGGATTAAAAAGGAGATACCGATGCACATTGGTTTTGAAGTTTTGAATATCAAAATGGAAGGGAAAAATAGAGTTTGGTAAAGCATTCCACATTCGTGTTGTGCGGCTAAAGAAAAAATCTCTATACGTGACAGTGCGTCCGAAGTTGGACTCAAGGGTAAACTGAACAGCATTCCTAAAAGCGCGATTATTGCGGTTGAATTTTTTAGGGGGAGGAGAACACTGTTTATAAAAATAGCAATACAAAAATGTGAGACAAGACACTAGGGTTGCCAGATTGAAAATGACAAAAAGGGGGACATCGCATGTTTTCTAGCGGGGAAACTGTTTCAAGAGTGTCCAATTTTTACAATTTTCAATTGAATGTTTTCTCCTTTTGAGTTTTTTCTAAATAAGGGGGGTTAGAGGTTTTTATAGGGGGGTGGTGGTATACAGCGTTTTGGTGTGAAAAAGGGCGACGTCTGGTAACGCTACAAGAAACGCTGCAGCTTGTCATTTTTAAGGAACAAATTAAATTACTTTTTTCGAAAACCGGGCAAATTTTTTTTTCTAATTTTATAAAAGAAATTGAAAAAAGTTTAGGTACCAACTTGACTTCATTTGAAGAAAATTTTGTATTATTCGCATATCCCTTAAAATTTAAACAGTTGGCATTACTTTACTTCTTCTTTACTGTCAATTCGTTCATTAATTTTGAAGTCTTGATTCAATAACAACATGTAGCAGCAACAAAATAAATTCGAGTTCGAAAATCGTCAAACCAATTTAATCAAATGGGAAAAATAGAAAAAAATACAAATTTAAAAAAAAAAAACAAATTGTGTTTTTTATTTTTGAAAATTTCTTAAATAACAAGCCCAATCTGGTTATAACGCTACATATGCATTCACATTTAATGCCGCAATTTGAAGCTACAAAAATATTGATTCAAGACCTGGTAACTCTGTGGCTAGGATTTAAAACGATGTTTGGAGAGAAAAGTGCTAAAATTTTAAGAAAATAAGCTGTAGGTACTCTCATCTCCACCCTATGAGCTGCGAATAGGGAACTGTGAATTGCGAAAGATACCGAATTTTGACATTTCTATCATATGAGTCGTGGTCGTGCGAAATGTCATACCAAATAAACCAGTAAAATGGATGCAAAAAAAAAATTTGAGGTTAAATTCGGGTGAATTTTACATTCCCAGATGTTGTGAACTGCGAATAAGTATTTGACAGGACGCAGAATATATCTTGTTGGTCGCGTAGAAAATGTAAAAATGCTTAATTTTAATATTTAAACTAGTTTTAGGCCGTGTTTTCTTTTTAAAATTGAAGATAGGATCATTTATTCACTTTGTCGAAAAGTTAAAACATAAATTTGCACTTGAAATTGCCCAAACTAATTTATTCAAATTTGCAGTCACTTTAGTAAGAGATTTCATGGATCGGGTTCCATCGGAAAGTGAGCAGCCGAATCCAACATTTGAGGGGTATAGTTTCAAAACTCTTCTTTTCCACTTTTGAGAATTTTGAGTGAAATGAAAAACTGTTAAAAGCTACAAAATGATAAAAGCGATAAAAGCGATTAGTCTTAACGCTAAAATATAAGTTAAGGATGACCTTTATCCATTCCTTAGAGCTTTGAACATATTTGGTGCACCTATACAAATTATAAAAATCAATTTAATTTGGGAAAGAATAGTTTTGAAAGTTACGATTGCAGTTGATTTGATTTGTATGGGAATAGATGACTTTTGTTTCAGAAGAGTATAGGAATAGAGGAGTTTTGAAAATATAAATAAATTGGGTGGCGCAACAGCTCGTGGGGAACCAGGGCCTAGTGACTAACAACTCACAACTATTCCTTTTCCTGTGTGCGTGTTTGTTGGCAGGAATGGAGGGGACCTACAGTTTTTCCCGAGTCCGAACGGCTAAAGGAAAAGCACTTTTTTATGACAAGTATACTCTTGGAGGATTTGTCAGTTCCTCGCAAGAGGCAGAACCTCGAATAAAACATTTCTGTTTTTTTTTAGGTGGCACGGCTAATATAAAAACCTTAAAGAAAAAGATTTTTGGTGTAGAATTTGATTTGTAAGGGAAAAGATGAGTTTCGAATTGAAAGACTCAGTAGAATAGTGTAGTTTTGAAGAAAACACCACTTTTCAAGTACAAAAAAGTTTAGTAAATAACAAGTTTTTATAAATTGTACCTAATTAAGCCTAGTACTCAGTTCGAGTGAAAATAAAATTTCCATACGAAAGTGCCGATGGAATTCGCAACGAGAAGTGAGTACTCAAATTCGAGAGTGAAATATGAACCGGTTCGTTAGATATGTATTTCACGACATGATTTTCATTTCTCAACGTACGACCACTGGGAAATTTGATTGAGTTGTGAAAAAGTCTGACATTTGTCAATTAATTTGCTTTGTTGAAAATAAAAATTATATTTCGGAACAATCCAATGTTTTATTGTTCGTTTTATTGCTACCGACAATTAAAAAAGAACACACCACACCATATAAAGAACAATAAACTATATCAAAATTAATATTCATAACAATTTTTTCAAGATTCTGTCAAATAACTAATATAAAAAAATTCATTTATTTTTTTTTTCACTCAAAAAGTATCAAAAATTTCAAACTGAGTATCAAAAATTCACGTGGAGAATCAATCATATTTTCTTTATGATTATTCACGTGGATTTTGATTTCACAAGAGGTGAGTACTAGGCCTTACGTAGATGAAGGACTTTGTAAAGAACATTTCCTCATACTTAACTCATTTTTGAAAAAAAACTGGAATATGAGAATTTTGAAACTATACCCCTCATTTGTATTTCCACTTTTTCACAGTGAAACTGATAAGTTCCGCGGGGGAACCTTATTGTTCTTATATACAAATGAAAATTGCGAATATCTCCAAAATCTCAGAAAGCTCTACTGGCAATTTTCAAAAAAAGAAAAACATAACAGGTACCTATTTTGACAGTGATTTTTTGTGTTATGATTTATGAAGATTCCAACAACAATATAGGTACTATTTTCACTATCCCAATGAGTCTGGATAAAGAATAACTTGAAAAAAATTTCTATGTGAGAGGTGAGACCCTGCACACGAATCAAGAGTAGTTGTAAGATATTTAACTAAGTGAACAGTAGGTAAGTAAGTAAAAAGATCTCTAAGAAAAAAACACATTAGGTATATTTCGCTAGCTTTAATTTAAGGCCAAATGTGATGGCAACCCTGTATATGGCTTACTGAACTAAGTTGTGAGTGTATAAATTTCTGAAAATTTATAGGCGTAGAGAAGAAAAACACCCTTCGTCTTTATTTGTATGTGTGTGTGTCTGTTAGGTTTTTTCGAGATTTTTTTTTTCAAAAAACAAAAAGTTCCAAATTAACGAGTTATCTTCTAAAGCGAACTTAAGGCCTGAAAGAAAACCTTTGAACTAAAGGTTCAACACATTAATTCAATTAAAAATAAAAATTATGTAAGATCCAACTGCTACACAGAGGTATACTGCTAATTCACGGTTGAAAACAAGGAAGAACATAAAAATTAGACAAACAAGTCTAAAGGGTAGGACATAAAAGAAGAACAACTACCCTTCACGATGACAGTAATGAAATTTTATTGATTTTTACTCGTTTTTTTCTCGTAATTTTCGCGCTGCTGACACACGACTTCTGATTCTGACTCGACCATTTTCTCAAACACACACACACACATCTTTATCTTCTTTCTAGAGTGTATTATATTTCGACGAGACCATTTAGAAGTGATGTCTATCTCTTGAGAAAAAAAAAAATAAAATGAAAACCTCGTTATAATCACCCCCGATATAGGCTTACCTCATCAATGAATTCAAAATCGCTTCCTTCGTATTTTTTCTTTTTAGCTTCAACACCCAAAGATGATGACATCAACACCACTAGAAATATCGTTGTTATTAAAAGTAAACACTTCATTTTGCAATTGTATTTGTTTGTATGTGTATAGTGGATATGGCAAGGGATTTCCTATTTTTCCTATTTCTTATTTTTTCTACTTCGTTTAAAGCACTTTTACAATCCGTTTTTTTTGTCGATTATTCCAAATTCAATTTTGGCCAATATTTCGGTTCAAAAACCACCAATCTTTCTGGTTGTTATTTTTTTCTCTCGTTTCGAAAAGAAAACTGAAATACCGATTTAAACTTTTCACTTCTACTGGAAAATGATTCAAATAAAAAAGGATTATTTGTATTTTACTTATATGTTTGAGATAAATTCCGAACGCCCGTCCGTTATTTTCACAATACTAGTAGTCTCAAGAACCGTCGTTTTCGAACTAGTGATGGAATTTTTTTATGAGTTTCGGAAGTGCACTATACTAGTAGAAAATTTCGGTTGTGCGCATATACGACTCCAAACAACAACCCCTTTTTGGGAGAGAAGTAGCAGCAGTGTTGGTATTTTAGTACGGCAGCGGGTTTTTTTCGCTGAGTGTTGTTTTTTTTTTTGTACCCCAGAAAATTGTATGAAAAACAGATTTTTATACTGCTTCTTTGATGGAGTTCCCGTGCTTCGGTTATACTGTTATTTTGCTGTGATGCGGTAGCAAAGAATGTGTCACGAATGGAAAATAACAAAAAATTACTGGCTTCCTTAGAATCGTCCGGTGGAGGGTGGTTTATTGAATTGGGGTAAATATGTTATTTAGGCATAAGAATCTCACTCAATTTTTGAGTTTTTACCCCAAGAGCACACATTCCACAGTGAATGGATACAATTCTTGAGACTTTTTTGAGAGCAAGCTCTATACCTATGAGAAATATGGAGAGAGAGGTTCAATGTATAAATCGTGGTAAAATGTTATAAAGTGAGAATTTTTAAAGGAAAAATAAAATCAAGAGTTTTTGTATTGTAACTTACATAGTTGTTAGTTCTTCTCTTAAAATATCCTTATTTATTAATTTAGGTACGAACCTTGATCTATCTGTTTTAAGGTATAAACCTCAGCCATATTTGATTGGTTATCCGGAAGCCTTCTGTTTTTAATCAATTTCAGAAAGATTTTTCTTCTTTTTAGAAGAAGAACTGTCATTTTTTAGATATTGCTAAGACTTCTTGATGAACAATGGAAAACTGTATTAAATGTTGAAAAATTGTTGTGGAGAGAATTCGAACTATTCAGGATATTGTTTAGGAATGAAATGGAGATGCTGCATGCTCGGAACCCTAAAGTTGGGTTGTTATTATGAAAACGCATAGTGTTAGTGGTTTGTGATAGTTTTCCCATCCTCTCAAAAAGACATCAGTATTGGAAGCATTTTATACTTTGAGGTAATAAAATGTAGATAGAATCAGCGGTGGTGTCTCCAGTTCTTTACAACCCAAACTACTTGTAACGAAGTGTTCCACGTTACATTCTTTTCTTCTACAAATACTTCATCACCAGTTAAAATTCAGCACTAGATAATATTCAGCACCAGTGAATATTCAGCACCAGATAATATTCAGCACCAGTCAATATTCAGCCAGTTAATATTCAGCACCAGATAATATTCATCACCAGTTAATATTCAGCGCGAATAGCATTTCATCAAAATACAATTCACATTCACCACAAGCATGTGACGTCACAGGAATATAGACACAATAATTATCTGTCATTTATCCTCGGTATAGTTCCCACTCAGTCGTTACCGGAAATATAACAAGTGGACCTAATCGAATAGATGAAAGGCACCCTTTCGACCATACTCAACGTCAGACGGAATTTTAGTTAACCTGATCGTGATCAGTTACACTCCGGCCGCAGACGAGTCAAGTCGTTTAGGTCAATCAAGCTTTTTGGTTTCACGGAACTTCCCCCCTCTAGTGGTAAGGGGTTTCGTTTGCAGAAAAGTGTCACCAAGGCCATTGTACTTGCTGATTAGTGCCACCAAGGGCGTTGTACTTGCTTATTAGTGCCACCAAGGGCGTTGTACTTGCTGAATAAGTGCCACCAGGGGCGTAGTTCCTGCTGATTAGTGCCACCAGGGGCGTTGTACCCGCTGATTAGGGTATATCACCTACGACCGTTCCAGACGCAGTCTCAAGTACCCGAAAACAGTTTTCCCGATACAAGAACACCCCGAACTTATAAGCAGAAGAACCAACACCAGTGTACCGCTCACAATCCGTGTTAACCAGAATACCAGTGTACAAATACCGCCGTCAACCAGATAATAATAAACTTAATCTAATTTGTTATATATAAAATAGTTGTTTCAATAAAGATTTTGTGATAAGGTTCTAAGACCTTTTCTTCTGAAGTTTCGTGTTTTCTTCAGTATGACCCTGGTGAAACCGGCGAGCGTAGCCTCGGCTGGAAAGCAAAAACGCACATCACATACTTGGAGAACTAGCTTTCCCATGGCTATAAGCATCAACAAAGCAACCTGGCACTCCCCAAAAGTCAATATGCAAACCAAATCGACCGTCTGCTAATCGACGGAGGGCACGCCTCAAACTTCTAAAACATGCGTACTTTCCGAGGGGAAAACGTTAATTCTGACCATTTTTTTTGTTGCGGCAAGTTTTAGAGTTTGGCTGTCAAATGATAAGGAAACTACAAACCTGCCACAGACGCCCATGGCCACAACTAGTGTTTCCAGTCTCACGATATCATCAAAGAGGCAGCCGAAACTGCAATATAGGCACCCCTGAAAAAGAACCCGTGGTAAGACGATGAACGCGTAGAGCTGAAAAAGATGACATAAGATGCACATGCGAATATGCTGCAGTGTAAAGTAAAAGAGAAACAATAAGGGAGTATCGAGCAAAGAAAAGAGAGAAGTAAACCCTGTGCAGAAAGAAGATATCATACGCTGCCTCCCAGCTCAAGGAGATCGAAGAGTCTCGTGATCGAAACAACACCCGGAGGTTTTATAAAAACAACTGGCTGCTGGCCAGTCAGGCTCATCAAAACAGCAAATGTAACCTCGTCACCGAAGCACAGGGAATAGAAGATGTATTCAAGCAACAGTTCTAACTGTTAAACAGGCATCAGGTAGAGCAAAATATAGGACAAAACAGAGAACCCACTTCCAGTCAATGAAGACCCACTATCACCACTCAGGATAGAAGGGGTAGACTTAGCTATAAGGAACACCAAGGCCGCCTGATCTGATGGCTTACCATCAGCGGAGCTCTTCAAACATGGAAGGGATGTGTTGAAAGGGTGCATGATGCCCCAACTCATCATCCAAGTTTTGGTGAAAGAGGAACCATGTCATATAACTATCTATCAGCTTCATAAGTCCCATCTACTAAAAATGTCATATGTCCTGCAAGAGCTATCGAGGCATATCCCTGATAAACGTCACATACAAGATCCTATCCAACGCATTTCATGTGAGTGTCTTATGCAAATACCAGTTTGGCTTTCGGACTGGCAGATCGATCATAGAACAAATATTCATCCTCAGGCAAATTCTGGAAAAGAACGACAAATTTCAAGTTGAGACTCACCATCTTTTCATCAACTTCAAGGCCGCATGTGATAATCAGGAGCTCTGTATGACTTTGGCTGAACTTGGTATCCTGGTAAAACTAAACCAGTTGTATCGCGTGACATTGGGCAATACGCGATGCATTATGCAACTAGGAACATGCTCTTCCGAATTATTGCAAACATGCACAGGGTCTCGGCAAGATGATGTGCTTTAATCTCGTTGTGGAGCAAATAGTGCTTAGGGCAGGTGTTAATACTGAGGGCACTATTTTGAGCAGATCTGTCCAACTTCAAGGGTATTAAAGTCTTTCACGGCAATTGCAGAACAGACAAACTCATTGATCTTGAGGTAAACGAAGACAAGAGCAATTTCATGCTATTCACAAACAAGGAACGATCTGTCAACCGGCTAGAACATTACGTCACTGTTGATAGCAACAACTTTGAAGTAAATAAGGAGATCATCTACCTGGGAGTAAAAATTAATTCCACGTACGACACCTTAACGAAGATCCAACGAAGAATTAGCCAAGCAGACCGGTGCCACAGTACACATATTAAAGTTAATATCATAAGAGATTTGATTTTTGTTTCTTCTGCGCATATATCAATATTTGTCAATATTTGTTGTTGTTTTTGCGTGTATTTAAGTCATCACGTTCCCAGCCATTTTTATTTCTGACAACTTCAATGTTAATTTGTTGTTGTTTTTACGTGTGTTTTCTTCCTCACGTTCACAGCCATTTTTATTTCTGACTGTGGACCGGTGCTACTTCTGTCTGACGTGACAGATGGATTCAAATCCCTTCACGTGAATGACAAAGTGCACGCTCTACAAAACCCTTATGCTGCCAGAGTTCTGCCTTATGGAACTAGTGTTGGGCGATAAGCAGAAAGGGAGAGCTGATACTGGGCACTTTCTAGAGAAAAATTCTTCGATGGATACATCGAACATCATACGGTTGGATCGTTCGCGCTTTGGTGCCATTCTGCTATATGCTGAGCTTGGCATATCGTAGCTGGCCTCGGGCGAGATGCGATCCAATCGAGTGAGAGTCTTATGTCCCTCGTCCTGTCGTTTGTGCTGGCTCACAATATACTACAACCATACCCCAAATCCATTCTAATTCAAACCAAGGAACATATCTGACTTCATGGTGGATGCTGATCTTCACTGGAAACCTCCTGTCATATGGAGTGAGCAGATGGAGGCCCAGGAAGAAATCCCGCATCCAATCATGAATCGGGAAGACCCCCTGAGGAATCATTTTTGTCGATTTGAACAAATCATCTTCCCGGCATTGAATATGATCCCCAGAGGGTGTCAACAAATCCTCACTTTAATCCAATTTCATCCACAGGTCAAACGAGTTATGGTATCAAAAGGGTGCAACTTAGTGCTAATTGGGCACCGAGCAAGTGTTACGCTCGTGCCATCATTTCTACCTACCTACCTACATTAGCTCAGCCAAATCAAGTGAATGGAAGACCAAGCCATCGAGGATGCCAGAAATCTTGGTCTAGATGACAGGAGCAGCCTCCTCGGGATCGTAGGAGCTGGAAGGCTGTCGAGTCTCAGGCTGCGACCCTCAATGGATTGGGTGCCGGATAAGTAAGTAAGTACTTGGTGAACACCTTCTCTGAGTTGTTCCGACATACTTAAGTAAGGATTTTCCACAACTAGCCCTTTAGAGGTCGATGACAGAGCTCTCAATATCCTGAAATGTGTTATTGTCAAAGGATTATCTAGTCTGCTATTCAGTCATACGGACTAGGACCTGACATTTTTAATCGTGGGTACTTTATGATGGACAAACGTCGATTCTCGCCATTTTTGCTTGCTGCAGTAAAATTAAGGTCTCGAGTTTTGAACGAAAATAAATTGCAAACCACCCAGAAGGAGAGAAATTCGAAGTTAGGAACACCTTAAGTTGTCAGAGTCTACTCAGAGCACCTGCACGAGAAGATTTCTGCTATATGTCCACATACACCAAAAAAGAAGCTGAAACTACTGTAGGCTACCAGATTCCCAATAGAAAGAAATGGGGTATGAATGGGTATACCCAAAAAAAAAAACCCACAGGAAAATGCATATACACAAAACAAGAAAAGAGAAGCAGGTGTTTGGTATAAAAAAAATGTGTGAGTACCGGAACTCGCGTGGAAGATGTGTAAACATTCGTTTTCACCTGAAGGTAAGGGATCGGGTCATTACCACGTATGGCAAAAATTAGGAATCTGTAATACAAGCGCTAAAACAAAATGGCTGCACGACACAAATTATAATGAATTTACCCACTAAAAAACACATTCCGAGAAAACCTTATGACGTCACAAAGTTGTTTCTGGATTCAAAGTTAAAGTGTCAAAAAGTAACTTTGAGGACATTTTTCCAACTCATCTCTTTGATACTGAGTTGAAATGGTTAATCCGCCAAAAGCAGCTGAAATCACGATGTTTTCATTTTGAGTTATCTTTTGTTTGCTTCTCGATCGTTCGGTTTGGAATTGATCTCATTTTTGTAATATGTAATAGTTTAACTTTATAATCCCCCAGGCCAGATCTGATCCGGATTAGATTATCATAATAAAACAAACAGGAACCCAGTGCGACAAGAGTGTTATATACCTATCCGATCCCCGTTTATCCTTTTGTTTCTGTATTTTCTCTCTACTCTATTCTTTATTTTCTCCCTATCTTCAACACAAAAAGCCATCTATGTACCTGTGAGAGAAAAAACTCATTTTTGCAAAAAAAAGTACAAAGGGTGTATGGTCAGAATTAATTTGCAAATCGAAATCCAAAAGCAAGGTCGGATTTTGTGTTGTTTTTGTAATACGTATGCATATACAATACGGTGGGCCGAAAAACCAATATTTTCGATTTTTAAATCACAATAGCGCGGAAAAGTTGTGGGTGGGACAGACTTAGAAGGGGTACACAAAAAAAATGAAATTGGTTTAGATCTTCCGATCGCGCATGAGCCCTTTACTTTGGCGAAATGAGCAAAAAATCACATTTTTTCGATAATTATTTTTCTAGCTTATGCTATGCTTCCACCTAAGGTTTATCTCAGTTTAGATTAAATAAATCTTTTCGGTGTTTCCACCGCACAAAAAGATTTAAAAAAGATCAAATCTGACAAAACATTCAAAAATGCAAATGGCTCTTCAATTTTTTTATGGAGTGCGAAAAAGACAGAATGTTTTATTCGTGTCAAACAATGAAGAACTGAATCGAGTCTCGAATGAATCGTTCAGCACCATGTTAAAATAGGTTAGTTCGATTTGTAAAACTATTTGTCCTAGGAAGATTTAATAAGATTAATTTCTAATCTCCAAGATTAACGAAATATATTTGTATGGTAAATCTTCAAGATTTAAAGAAGATTTGAGGTAAATCCTATTAAATCTCAGATTAGCGTTAGGTGGAAATGTAGCATTACCTTACTAATTATTGAATTCAAAAGCTTAAGTTAGCTTCAATTTGAACCGATAATGAATTAAAAAAAGAATGGTTCAAATCGATTGAAGTCTTCTGGTAACGCATGTGCCCCAAACTCTGTCAAAATATGGAAAAAATCATATTTTTACGATAATTTTTAATCTTCTATAACACAGGTTTACAAATATCGGTTAACTTTTCGACACGTGAAAGTAAGATTCGTTCTAAGGGTAATTTTTTTCAAATCCGTTATCCGTTTTTCGCTATCAGCTCTGGTTTTCGAGATATTACCGTTAGAAAGTGCCGAAAACCCCCTTTTTTTGTCATTTTTGGGGTTATGTTACTAATTCGAATTGATTTTTATTTTTCTTAATTGTACAGATTTCTGAAAGTACTAATTTTAATCTTCAAGTTTCAGCTTTAATCGTCCCAATATCTTTTTTACTTTTTGAGAAATCATCAGTTGCATTTCTCAATATATTGTGAAGAGCAGGGAGAGCGACTTCACCAAGATTTAGAAAGAATAGAAAAAAGTTACAAAGGTTTTAGGGATGATGGTATGTTAAGTGACTATTGTTGGTCTCTTGTTCGTGAAACGCACCAAAATTTATATAAACCGTGCAGTTCCATTACACTTTGTTTTAATTTGTAAGATTTATGTCAAATTAAAAAAAAACTATGGTCAAAAACGGGTGATTTTTAATTTACTTCCAAAAGTTAAGCCGATAGCAAAAAATGGATTTCAGATTTGAAATCTACACTAAAAGCTCTTTTTATAACATAGTTTACCTGCTCCTGTCGAAAACAACGTAATGCTATGTTTCCACCAATGGTTTATCTCAGATTAGATTTAATAAATCTTTTTGGTGTTTCCACCGCACAAAAAGATTTAAAAAAGATTAAATTTGACAGCACCTTCAAAAATGCAAATGGCGTTCCAATTTGTCTTATGAAGTGCGAATGAGACAGAATGTTTTATTCGTGTGAAACAATGAAGAACTGAATGCGAGTCTCGAATGAATCGTTCAGCACCATTTAAGAAAAGGTTAGTTCGATTTGTAAAACTATTTGTCCGAGGAAGATTTAACAAGATTAATTTCTAATCTTCAAGATTTACGAAATAAATTTGTATTGTAAATCTCCGAGATTTGAAGGAGATTTGAGGTAAATCTTATTAAATCTCAGATTAGCGTCAGGTGGAAATGTAGCATAAGGCAAAGAGAAAGCATTTTTTTAAATTATATGTAGTCAGATGAGGACTAATAACTAATTAAATATCTCTCAAAAAGTAATGCTATGTTTCCACCAAAGGTTTATCTCAGATTAGATTTAATAAATCTTTTTGGTGTTTCCACCGCACAAAAAGATTTAAAAAAGATTAAATTTGACAGCACCTTCAAAAATACAAATGGCGTTCCAATTTTTCTTATGAAGTGCGAATGAGACAGAATGTTTGATTCGTGTGAAACAATGAAGAACTGAACGCGAGTCTCGAATGAATCGTTCAGCACCATGTAAAAATAGGTTAGTTCGATTTGTAAAACTATTTGTCCTAGGAAGATTTAACAAGATTAATTTCTAATCTCAAGATTTACGAAATAAATTTGTATGGTAAATCTACGAGATTTAAGGTTAATCTCATTAAATCTTAGATTAGCGCTAGGTGGAAATGTAGCATAAAAGAGATTTTGGAACGATTAAAGCTGAATTTTGAAGATAAAGATTAGTACTTTCAGAAATCTGTACAGCTAAAAAAAAAAATCAATTCTCATTAGTAACATAACCCCAAAAATGGCAAAAAAGGGGGTTTTCGGCACTTTCTAACGGTAATATCTCGAAAACCAGAGCTGATATCGAAAAACGGATAACGGATTTGAGTCCAACGTGAAAAATTACCCTTAGAACGACTCTTACTTTCACGTGCCGAAAAGTTAACCGATATTTGTAAACCTGTGTTATAGAAGATTAAAAATTATCGTAAGAATATGATTTTTTCCATATTTTGATAGAGTTTGGGGCACATGCGTTACCAGAAGACTTCAATCGATTTGAACCATTCTTTTTTTTAATTTAATATAAACTTAAGCTTTTGAATTCAATAATTAGTAAGGTAAGCTAGAAAAATAATTATCGAAAAAATGTGATTTTTTGCTCATTTCTTCAAAGTAAAGGGCTCATGCGCGATCGGAAGATCTAAACCAATTTCATTTTTTTTTGTGTACCCCTTCTAAGTCTGCCCCACCCGCAACTTTTCCGCGCTATTGTGATTTAAAAATCGAAAATATTGGTTTTTTCGGCCCACCCTAATATACAATCCAGATCAGATCTGGGGGAAAATATAAAGCTAACATATTTTTATTTTTATTGATTTTACCGTCGATAGTGAGTTTGGAAATTTTTTCCAAGTTTTGCGACATTTTTTTATCTGATTTGATCGATTTGTAGTAAAAAAATTTGTGCAAGTAATGAATGATAAAAAAAATTGGAAATATTTTTGCTTAAATAATCAATTTTGTGCTAGAATGAAGTTAAATGAAATTTAATTTGAAAAATGTATGCATTTTCGAAGAGCTGATAAAAGTTCTTTTCAATAATGAAATCACAAATTCTTCTTGATTTTTAATTCCAAATTTATTTCGACTTTTTTTCACCCAATTTGTTTGACAGATCAGCCATATTTTTAGCTTTTGTCGTTCCTAAATGAAAAGTAACTCAAAGTAACTTTTTTAAATATGACATAGCAACACTCCTTTTTGACACATTAACCACAGCTAACTAGAGAAACAGAAAAGAATGCGCCACTTGGCAAATCATGTTATGACATTTCAAATCAAGAAATTGCAAATAACACTTAGGGCCAGTTTTTCAGTACGAGATCATCCTAGTCTCGGGGTTAAACCTGAGTTAACTACATAAACATGTTTTTCAGTCAATTGAAATCCTAAGTTAACTCCGAGTTAACCCGCCTAATTTGGTGAGTTAACTCAGGGACCAAATTGAGGGCTTTTTCAGTTGTGTTGCCATATCGATTTCGATAAGGAAAGTTATTGTCAGTGAAATTTCGTTGTGACGCCATCTCTATTCCGATGCGTGAAAGGAGTAGAAGGGTGATGATATCCATAGTGTCGCACATCGATGGCCCTAGATTTTTGATAACTGAAAGATAAAGTTAATCCTCAACTGAAAAACTGTTCCTGAGTTAACTCGGGTTTAATTTATCTTCAGGATTAACTAACTCAGAGTTAACCCTGAAGCATAGTACGCAGATCGAGCTAAAATTTCGCTCCCATACAAAATTCTCTCCAAAATTTAGCCAAGCTAAAATTTAGCCGAGCATTTTAGCCGAGAGGTACGCAGCTCCAGCAAACAAATCAAATTTTCAATTCTTACTGTACAGCTCTTATCTGTCAAAATTTAGCGCGTGAAATAATTGTTCGGCACATTAATTCCCGAGCTAAATTGTGACAGGTTCTTTTATTTACTAGATTTGTGTGAATTTTACTTTGTGAAAATCAAAATTGAGAACGAGAAATTTTCAAGGACAAACAATTTATCAATACCAAAGGGAAAAATCTATTTTATTTGATTAGATTCACTTGAAATATTGAAATAAAATTCTGTTAAATTATTGAATAAAATTTCTTTTCAGAGAACAGCTGTTTTCTGTGAAGTAATCTCCACAAAAATCTTATGTCAAAATTTAGCTTGGATATTAGCTGGTGTTTGGAGAGAAATGTGGGAGCGAAATTTTAGCTCGATCTGCGTACTATGCTTGAACTGAAAAACTGGCCCTTAATATCACAACCCTTGCCACCAAGATTGCAGAGATTAACACCAAAAGCAGCATATGGATACAAAATAATGAAATAAAAAATTAAATTTCTAGAAAAAAAAGCAACAAAATCTTCACCTGGCAAAATGTATGTCAAGTATCTCTGTCAAGATATGATTGCATATTGATATCCAATCATGATATGAATCGGAGTGACTCCATTAGATATTAAATGTCAAGACGAACATTCTGAGAGAAATTATCTACTGTGGAGTCGGGGTGTAAGGAATTCACTCCACTTAGCAAATACCAAAACCATTAGGTATAAAATGAAAACTACCTTACCTATTCGAGTTTACAGAGTTCTACTTACCTACAACAAACAAAATGGTTCCAAACGGAACCGTGAGCCCATATCCGTTACAGCCAATTTTCAATTTTACCCATACCGAGCCTGATGTTTACACATCAAAAAGTGTCCGTATGCAGTCGCCAAGTTCCAGGAAATCGGAGAGCCTCACAACCGCAACAACTCGAGAGTGTTTTATATATCCAAATTGTATTGAATATCCTTAATGCACCATGAAGCGGATAATATAGGAACTTTTGGGCGATGATTTCAACACGAGACATCACCTGCGCCTGGACACAACGATAAACAACAAAGGTAAGGCAGTTGTGAGCTGGATGGAAGCCAACAGTGTGATGAACACTTTTTGGTATTTATACCTCAAGCTAGGCCTATGTGCCTTTACCAGAACACTTGACGTTTTACTTCTTCCAGGTATCTTCGAGCCTGATGCATATTCTTTACGAAATTCAAAACCATATCCAGTGCTTCAAACAGTGAAGCAGTTCAACTCCTATCGATCAGCCTTAACCAACTCATATCCTTACAATAAAATCACCTGAAACTCCATCAACCGCACACAGCTAAAGACTGCATAGCGACATTGAGGACAACATAATGATTCCACACTTCAGAAGGTAGCTAGACAACAAAGACGACGCAACTAAATGGTTTGGAATAGGATGTATCTGATCTCCTGAACATCTTAAAGTGGTTCAGGACCAGGG
Source organism: Dasysyrphus tricinctus (assembly GCA_963921185.1). NCBI lineage: Eukaryota > Metazoa > Arthropoda > Insecta > Diptera > Syrphidae > Dasysyrphus > Dasysyrphus tricinctus. The sequence goes on from OY992530.1 coordinate 116,126,036, forward strand.
ACACTGATGAATAAGTACCAGCACAATCCCAACTACATATAGAACTCTTATGCACAAATACAGTAGCTTTAGGAAAGTCTCCAACAAATCCTCCAAAGAGAACCTAGAACAAACAACAATACCAATGCTGATGCGAAATTTTTAAACGAAGTTGAGGCATCTGCATTCAGGACTCAGGAGATCCTGCAGCCTAATCTAGAAACAATCAGATTTAATGACATTCAATCCAGCAAGTGTCCCATTCGACAGCTCACTTTAATTAATTTAAAGGAGGCAATTCCAAGCCAAAACGTCATCAGCTGGACCAGATGGAGTTTCCAACCATGTCCTGAAAAGGCTTTTATATGCAGTGCTGATCGTTCTCACAATAATCCGAAATAACTGTTGCTTTCCCCTAGAAGTGGAAAGAGATTTTAAACTTTCCAATAAATCAAAATTCAACTTCAATTTTGTTATTTTTTTTTTTTTTTTGAATGGCGCCCAACGTGGAGATTTTCTAGTCTCTCTTATTATTGTTCACTTTCTCTTCTAGTGTAATATTCTTTTTAAGAAAATCACTCCTCCCATGCTCTGTTTGCTCACACGCCACAGTATATAAACAATACGAGTAAGTGTCGCAAACTTAAATACTCATTGTGCGAGATAGCATTTTACTCCCAAAGACTCCCTTTTTTTGTATTTAAATGTCTAGCCCTGGGCTCCCCAAAGTTCGTTTGAGTGAAACAATGTATCACCACCCAACCCTCCTTTTCCATATCCTCTCAATCATACAAACTACATGGCCGCAACTCTGAGCTACAATATTCTCATTGCGCATTTTCCATTAAATTCTCTGGTGTTGTTTTTTTTTTTTTTGTATGTATGTCCACGTAGAGGTAAATCGATTTTCATTAAGTTTTTGTATTCAGTTCACAATTTTAAGTGCTACAACGAATGGTGTTACCTCTAAATGCTATGTCCCCTTGAATTTTGAGTGGCCGTGCCTTTTGCCACTCAGTACCACCCTGTGTGTGACTATACACAACAAGATTTGTTGGCTGGATTGTGGTGTTAGCGGTGACTGTGATGTTGGCAAAGTGGTAGTGGTAAGGATGATGGTTGCGGTCCCTCTATCTATATAGTACTTAAATCCTATAGCTACCTACCTGCCTTTAGGAGTTTAATGTTACACACAGAATCAAGGAGGAATATAAAAAGGTTTTATGTTATTTGCAACTGTTTCTGTTAAGCTATTTTGTAGGTGGAAATTTTTCATTCTCTTTCTGTTATTGAATTATGTAGGATATAGTAGAATTGAGGTTTGCTTTTGAGAGCACATTTTAATATTAGATACAAAAAATCCCCAGACAAAAATGACAATGGATTTCTACTCACTTTTAATGGTATTAAAACAATTATGAATTTTCTATTTAGGTCTTCAGTTTGTGTTTAAATTTTATGTTTTTATCGCAATTTTATTTTACATGAAACCAGTTGATACCTTACCTACTTCCTCTATCTGGATTTGAAGAAGTGTTTTAGAATAAATACACCCACATTGGGCGCCAATTTGTGTGTTTTTATCTCCAAGAATTTTTCCCTTCTCCTTATGCAACTCCTTCGCTACATGAATTACTTTATAACTTGCCATCGATGTTTAGGTACTCCATGGCAAGCTATGGATTCGAGAAAAAGAAAATGTTAGAAGAAGAAAGAAGAGTAAAAACGCAAATATTTGAAAATTCACTTTTATTTGTTTTTGTGCTTGCATCGTGTTTGAGGAACAATATCGAAGCCCAAACTTCAAATGAACTATGAGATCCGCCAATAGGCGCTGATATCGAACGAATACATTGTATCTGCTCATGCACGGAAGTCTGTTGAGTAAACTGGGAATGTCAGCCTCCAATCGCTTGATGCACAATGCATTAAATGGAGAACGTTATTAGTTGTCGGTATATCGATTACAAATTATGCGTCTTAGAAGGGTACAATTACACAGATGAGCCTAACTTTTGTACCTGGGCGAAAGATTTCGGACGAAACGTTTTGACAGAAACAGTTCACACAAATGTCCCACTGCTGAATCTCCAGCTAAAGAACATGCATGACGCATTGATGAAGGCAATTATTGACGATGGAAACAACGGCATATTATACCTTGATACACCTGGTGAAACTGTGGTAAAACGTTCTTCATTTGGCTTCAATTCGGTAAAGATTCATAATAGAGTTTGCGGCCATTTCACCTGGAAAAGTGGTAACTTTACTGAAAGGTGGTTGGATGATGAATGACGAACTAATATGCAACAATTCAAGGAACTCTGCGATGGCACAGGAAAAATAGAAAAGTTGCAAACTATCATCTGCGAAGAATGGATTATGCAAGAAAAATTTGTGGAAAAATGCGAGCCGCTTTGTAGCAATACTACTGGCTGACGAATTTGCGTTGCATATCGATCGATCAGCTGCTGATTTTTCAAAACAAATGTTGGCGATTGCGAAAATGTCTGAATTCTGGTAGTTGCTGCAACTGGCCTGATTGCGTTTGTACCGAACTTTTGTGAATTCACTTCACAATAAGGAAAAACATCGGTCGCAATTAATTTAAAGACGTCTATGATTAAATTTCTCTATTCAAAATCAAATCGTAGCCACACTACATTTGTTAAAATTGGTTGATCGCATTACTAATGATGACGAAGCAATAAACAATCGAATTGAATTTTCGAAGTCGTTGGATGTGCCAGGTCTACCACCGCACATTTTTGGACAACTATAGTCAACAGCTTTTGTGATCATCGGTCATGGCAATTCGGCTTCCTGGAAAACTTTCTGAATCCCTGAAAACTTCCGTTTGCTGAATCTGAATGAAACTTCGGTCTCACAGATTCAGCAAGCTATTGGATGCCTTTTTAAATTTGTCAAATCTTAGCGGCCGAGTTTATAGCCCTCTTAAACTAATTTTCTTGAGAAAATGGAAAAGAACTAAAGCCAAGAAAAGGCCTCCTTCCATGTTACAAAAAATATTCGCGAATGATTCGAAGCACAAACAATATTATTCCACAGCCATAGCCAATTATTTTGAGGCAAAAGAGGAAGGCATATAGTTCCAAACACCGAACCACGAATTAGTTCCAATAGAATGAATGAAATGAAATCATGTAAAGCAAACATCCCAAAGAGTCTGTTTTACCTCTGTCTAACAAATGCTTATTTTCTTCTTGCGACTGGGAAGTGTTTTCTCATTCTAAAAGTTAAATGATTTGATTTCAAATTGCCCCAAAGGAAGAAGTCTACAACCATTCCCTCTCTTAGCATGTGGCGCGAACATAGTGCCAGCCTGTTGGAACCATACGGTACGTATGTACAATCATACAGCTTTGGACACAAGAAGTTGATAATCATCCCACTGGTAGCTCTCACCATTGGCGATTACGAGTAATACCTGTTTTATTTTGGAAGAAGTCCGGGCCGAGGCAGACTCCCAGGGAAAGACGAGGTCACACTTAAAATATCTAGCTGCAGACCATGTAGGATGGAAACCATGTAGGCACCCTATGCCTCAACCGGGGTTACATACTTGTTTTCTTAAGGTGGTGCTACCATCCGGGGACGACCAGGGCTTAAACCAACAAACTTCTTCCAGCCGGCTCGGTTGGTTCAGGTTCTCTTCCACTTGCGTGTGCCACCGTTTACGCTGTCCACCTCTACTGCGCTGTCCCACGGGGTTGGACTCAAATACTTTCCGGGCCGGAGCATTGGTGTCCATTTTCTCTAGGTGACCCAGTCATCTCAACCGTTGGGTTTTAACTTTTTTTGGCTAGGTCGGTGTCGCTGTACTGTTCATTGTTGTATCTTCTTCTCCTTTCCTCTGATCATCCTTGCAAGCTCTTCGGTTCGTGTCTGGGAGGTTCTTTTACTTCTTGGAAAAACTTCCGAATTTCATTGTAATGGCATCCCTCTATTTCCTCGATTGCGCGCTTCTCACACTCTTTCTTTTTCCTTCTTAGAAGCTTGTGTTTCTCTCTCCTCTTTTGCTCGTATAGCTCGTGAGAAGCTCTGGTTCTTCTATGCAGCGCTGTTTTGTATGTCTGTTGTTTGGATTCTTCGTCGAACCAGGGGTTTCGCTGTGGTGGTTATGCGATCTACAGCACGTCAGGGGCGGCATCTCTGATCGCTTCCTGGCAATTCTTCCACTGGTTCTCGATACTTGCAGTTTTCAGCAAACATTGGACTATTTAAGAGGGCGCGAGAGACACGGTCAGAAAAGGGCCTGGTGATTTCTTGTGACTGTAGCCGTCCAACGTCAAACTTCCTCACAGTATTTCCTTGTTTTGGCCTTGGTCGGGAATTCGCCATGTCCACCAGGCGGTCACAGGCGCAAGAGTGCTTGGTCTCGATGACTGGAGGGAGCGTGCGGGGTACCGCAACCGATGGAAGACCGCAATATCTCAGGCAGAGACCCTTCATGGATCGGGAGCCGGATAAGTAAGTTAGTAAAATCGATTAACATGAGTCCGTTATCGGAGATGGTGTCGTGCAGGCTATATCTTCCGATTGTGCCACCAAAGACGTCTTCTTTTCCTAACTTGGCATTAGAATCACACAAAACAATGTTTTATTCCAGGTACTGCCTCTTGCGAGGAACTGACAAATCCTTCAAGAGTATACTTGTCATGGAAAGAGTGCTTCTCATTTAGCCGTTTGGCACAGGAATGGTTGTGAGTTGTAAGTCACTTAGGCCCTGGTTCTCCACGAGCTGTTGCGCCACCCAATTTATAATTTATTTATTCTATTTTAAAGACAATGCTAGGACATTGCTCATGTGTCTTGTCCAGGAGCTCGTAGAACTCATCTTTGGTGTCGTCATCTTTCTCCTCTGTGGGGGCATGTCCGCATATGAGATAATGCTGGTGAATTTATCCTTCAAGCGAACTGTTCTGAGGTGCTGCCTCTAAAGACGAATCCACGTCCAAAAAGACGCTGCCTTTGTGGTCGGTAACAGTCACCGTAGTATGTGTCGCAGTTTTTCAGTTTTCTTTTGGCCGGTCCATCCCATCGCACTTCTTAGGTGGCGGTGATGGGTGCTTTGTAGCAGTCTAGGGCTTCCGCTAAATGTTCAGCAGCACGTGGTTTATAGAGAGACAGAACATTCCACGTGCAGATCCGAAGTTCGTTGTCCTTATCTCGTTTGCTAGGTTCGTCAGCAGTAAATCCGTACGTATCCGAGACTTGTTGTTGCTCCACAACTATAGTCGCTTAAGGTGGCCGGAAAGTCACGTTGACGACACTACCCCCAACTTGGAGGACCAGACCCTAACAATATAACTCCAAGGGTCGGGAGCCGGATTAACCACTCCTTATAAGACTGATCTCCAAATATGTCGTAGCAGCCTGTATACGGTGTTCACGAAGTAGTTCAACCTAACTGGAACTGAAGACGCCACAGTTGATGCCATCTGGAGAATTCTTTCGTACCTAAGTGGGAATATCCTACCCCCGCTCTTGGTTGCTGCTGCCTAAAACCGTCCACAGGGATTGGAACCCCATCTTCAGTTAAAGGTACTAGGCACCCGATGTTCACCACGGGGAGGTGAGAGTAGGAGTTGATAGACAGAGGCTCACTTTGAAAAAAGCATGTGGACGCTTGTGTCCTCTTAAATGCACCACATCTACCCTTTGAAAATCTATGGACTGAAGCAGACTCCCAGGGAAAGACTTGGTTACGGTTAAAATTTCTAGCTCTAGACTGTGAAGGGTGGAAACGATTTATGCGCCCTATGCCCTAACAGAGGTTACAGATGATGATGAAGACGGCCCGATAATGCTTCCAGACCGCCAAATCAGTGACTTTAGCTGTGATTTAACTGTCAATGGTCAATTTTTGTAATTTTTAGCAATATTTTTACGGTACGATCACATGTACCAGAAGTCCAGAAGAGTTGATCAGTAACATTTAAACCAAAAATATAAAGTTCATCAGTTTCCTCCATGCAAGTTCCATTCAGGTATTTGGTTAAGAGGGTGCATTCCGCTTAAACGACTCCCCATGATTATTATTACCTACTCTATTTTACAATGCTGTTTAAATCTGAATTTAAATGAGCTCAACTTGTTCTGCCGTTGCATTATGAAGAAAATAAATAGTATCGGAGACAATACGGAGCCTTGGGAAGTACCGGCATGTATTTTGTGGGTTTCAGAATTGAAACCGCCAAAAACAACAAGTGATTCGTTGATTCTCAAGTATATTCGATAAAAGAGCTTGATGCCAATTTTGTTTTCTCCAAAACGATGCAACGATTGATTCCATTTTCCGGTGAGTAAAGCCATCAAATCGCCAGTGGATCTTTTGCAACGAAAGCCGTACTGACGGTCACATTATGATTTATGAAGCTTTCGTTGTTAAAGATATTTCATAAGCTGACGATTGATCAGCGATTCTATGACCTTGGACAGAATGAATTTCAGTTCAATTGGTCAGTAATTGAAAGGAGAAGATTTTTTAATTATTAGCTGCACAAATGAGGGAAACTGACCTAAAGTATAGGAAAGGTTAAAAAGCTTAGATACGCAGTGGTTTTGCCAAAAAGGAAGAACACATCCTCAAGACAGTAAGTGATAAACCATCAGGGCCAGCGGATTTCCAAATGTCGAGATAGTATAATACGAGTATTTCAGCAATCAAATCTAGAACAAACACTCAATAAAGAAACTACAAAATATCTACATATTATATACATTCGAGTTATTTACAATTTTTTTTTTTTAAATCAAAGAAAAAATCATGAACAAAACCAAATCCATCACCAAGCTTTCTCCTGAAAATTGGGATGAAATATCTCAAAAACAATTCCATTTGAGCTTTCTCAACGAACGAAATGCCATTCGTTCTGTTCTCTATGAACTGCTTCAAATTGACAATGAAATTAAATGTTCCAACGTCGAAATCCAAACGCTTAAATCAGAACTTGACGCCCATCTTGATTGCCTCGAAGCCGAAGTACGACATATTCAAGATGACGAAACTTTAGAAAAACACCAACAAAATGAATTTCTTGCCAAGCATGTTAAAGAAATTGAAAAAGCAAATTTTGACTTTTCAAAGAAAATTGAAAAATTTCAATTGAGCAAGGAGAAGAATTGCGAAGCAATCAATCAAAATGTGGAAAAACTTTTTCAACTGAAATCACAGTTCAAATTCATACATGAGATGCAAGTTGAAAGTTTAAAACGATTTCGAGTATTTTGTGATCGAGATGTGCGCCCATTGGTGGATGTACGTTTGAAGTCTATCAATAGGAAGTTTTGTGATGAACTCTTTTATATTGATTCATGTGAAAAGGATTTGAAGCATATTTTTACCATGATCGATGACAAAAGTAGTCACAGTGGAATTGGTTCTTCTGGTTCAAGTTGTACCGTGGATTCTAAGAAATATTCGGAGTTTCTAACGGATTTTGCTTGGATGAGAAATGGTAAATGTTATTGAGAAAAATTTGATATTCAGTCGTAGGTATTCCAAAATATTTAAGGGGATATTCTTGACTGTATTACTGTCGCACTTTAACAATGCAGGCATGGGACATGTTTGGAGTCACTCCCTTTTAGAAAACCAATATTCATTTAGACTAAGAACCTTTACAAATTTGGAGTCTTTTTAAGTTTTTTTGTTTTCTTGTGGCCCCAAAAAAGTATCTCTGGAGGCTTCTATACCTGTGTTATTATTATTTTATTTGCTTTGTAATATTCTTTTGATATGTAGGTATATATCAAAAATAAACGATTGCCGCTTAGAGAAATCAAAAGGTGTTCCATCCCAAATGGCCCCTTTATACAGAAATTTCACAATGTAGAGGATAAAGAAAGGAAGAGAAAAAGAGAGAGCGTAACGTTATTTTTAATTTAAAACAAAATACAAAATGCACCTAGTAAAAAGTTGGCCGATTTCGGAACTTTAAAAAGGCCCCATCTTCAAAAGGACTGCCCCCATTAAAGGTGGTCCCAGTAAACGGCCAAACAGCAACGCCACCTATACAGCACGCAAATTTACAACAAAGCAACTGCTTGATATAACATCTTGTCTTTTGGAAGTGCATTCGTTATCTTAACTCACCACAGTAAAAAACCTACTTCAGTGCGAGTTCAGGGCCAACTACAGGTCTCCTTAAACATAGAATTTCCTTGCAATGATGAGTTCACGTTTTTATAAAAAACACTTTGAGGCAATCCCATAATAATGGGTCGACTCCCAGACTAATTTAACTCCCAGAATGCCAACCGATAGCTTTAGTGTTTAGTCCAAACTTTTACAAAACTATACTGGTCGGACAAGTCTTATCAGGACGCAATGGTTAGAAAATGCACTTTTCAGGTTGTAGAGTAAGTTCGGGTAGTGTGGAGTAAGGGGGTAACGTGGACCCATGCATTTCTGCTTTTCCTGGGAGGATAAGAGTACTGTTATCAATACTTTTAATTAGTTCTCGTAAGCAGAGAGCCAAATGTTTAATTGACACGTTTTCACGAGCTATAGATTTTGCGCAGTTATGATTTGTTTTGGTGTGAGGTCGATGTTAATTTTTGCTCTGATTAAAAAATTTATATTTTTAAAATTAAAGACCAAATTGATATTAGTGTTTCTTTCAAAGATGTTTTGTGTTTTATAAACACACTAGCCTTTACCCGCGGCCACGCTCGCGCTAATGTTTATGTTGTCCACCGATTCTGATTGTCGATCGATACAGAAATCAATAGCGAAAAATTAATTATTTATTTATTTCAGGTTATTGGTTATGGTAAGTACCTACAGATAGATATAAAATTATTACAAAATGAAAAATATTTGCTGCAGAGTCATAGGTTCTACCTCGCTGCGAACTGAATATCCCACTATCAGTCCAATAGCTGGCAGAAATTTTTTTAGGTGAACGCATAACCAAAATATGAGTTAGAGAATCTGTAGATGTATGCATCTTAATATCGAATTCAAAAGTCTGTAAAGATTTTTTCGACACCCGTGTTGGGGACGGGGTGTTGAAAATATCTAGCTGTTTTCCAATTTTTGTGACAGGGTTACTACCACAACAATTCATTTTCAAAAAACAGGCAATAATCCTCTGTCATTTTCCCTAGACCATAGACTTTAATTTTTGACGATCTGGTTAAAAGAACTTGAGGTATAACCATTTTAGGTGCACCATATCCAGAAATATTTGGAGATTCAAAAAATCAAACAAAAATAAGGCCCATTACCTTTGTATTGTTCTATTACTCAGATCATAAAATTAAAGTTTGTGGACTTAGGAAAAATTACGTTTTGCAGAACAGTTAAGAACAATATTTCCTGCACCTACTTTTTTGGTGGAAAAAGTGAGTGAGAAATGTCGAGGTACCAGTACCAATTGATTTGCTTGTCTGGGATAATAATAAGCTAAAATTTATCTCAGAAAAACTTTTTTCAACTAATAACGGGTGATTTTTTAGCTGGTTTGGTTTTGGCAACACTGGTTTTGACAGCTGACTGTGTTTAGTACCTTGTGTCACTGTCAAACAGCTTCAGTTTGGTTTGCAATTCAACCATGGATCGTCTTACAAATGAACCACGCTTGCAAATTATTGAATTTTACTATCAAAATTCGTGCTCGGTTCGAAATGTTCATCGCGCGCTGCTTCCATTTTATGGTCGGCATTCTCGACCTTCTGAGCAGTCTATTCGGAAGATTGTGACCAAATTTCGCACCAAATTTACTTTGTTGGACATTAAACCACCAACACGTTTACGTACTGTGCGTAGTGAAGAAAATATTGCGGCCGTATCAGCTAGTGTGACAGAAGAGCAGTTAGGCCTTTGTTACAGCACTACGTGGAAAATTTTGCGGAAGGATTTGGGCGTAAAGCCTTTTAAGATACAGCTGGTGCAAGAACTAAAGCCAGCCGACCAGCCACATGCCACACAGCACGCGAAACAATGGCGCAATTGCGAGGCGAGTTTGGTGAACAGTTAATTTCACGTTTCGGGCCGGTCAATTGGCCGCCTAGATTGTGCAATTTGACACCATTAGATTATTTTTTGTGGGGGTATGTCAAGGCTAATGTCTATAGGGACAAGCCCGCTTCGATTGACGCACTGGAAGCCAACATCCATGCATTCATTCGTGAGATACCGGCCGATATGTGTGAAAGAGTATGCCAAAATTGGACTCAGCGGATGGGCTACCTGAGACGCAGCCGCGGTCAACATTTGCATGAAATTATCTTTAAACATTAAATTGCAAGATTCAAACTATCGATTCAAATAAATATTTCATTCATTTTTTCGAATTTTTTATGTTTTTTTTTTTTTTTAAAGTTCTAAACCTCTTAAAAAATCACCCGTTATAAACCAACGATTGAAGTCTATTTCCCTTTCAAGCGAACGAGTCCATTTTGGATCCGCGAACGTAGTAGACAATGTACGAACAAAATACATAATTAGCGAAACTAAAAAGTAAAGTAAGAACATTTCCCTATATTAAACAAACTAAAACGTGCAATGATCTTCACCCCGAGACAAAACTAAGAAAATAAGTGGAAAGAAATTAAAATCACTGTAGTCACAAAGAATTTATTTATGTGCATGCAATACTCATTTTTTCAAGGATCCAAGAAGTACCGACAAAGTGCGGTGATTTTTGAAAACAGTTTGATTTCCCAGTTTGGGATTGTCTGGTGAATAAAAGAGCTATGAGTGGTTGGTGAATAGCACAAATATTATTTGAGCCGCTTATGAGTGCTCGGTGAATACCGCCCTTAATGTAGTGAGAATGCTGCTTTATACTATACATAATGTATGTCCTTCCATTTGGCGTAAACATACAAATTCTGGCCACTGGGCGCACGTGAATATGCTACTATGTATATGTAACTGGCCATGGGACTCTTCCCATGATTTTTTTTTTGAGAAAGTGTCTCACCAGTTCTCAAGGCAGCCTTCTTATTTCGGCATAAATGGATTTCTATTCTTTTTAATCCAACAAATTTTACTGCCCAGGCTTGCGATGAGCTCCGGTTTAATTTAAACCAACGTTTGTGAAGCCAATAGTATTAAAAAAAACTTCAAAATAATAAAAAACAAACTATCGCTCAAACGAAGTATCAAAATTGATTATTTTTTCAAACTTTATTGATTTATTTTTGTTTCTACATAAAATGAAGTTGTTTTGGTACCAAATATTTTTTTCTTTTTTTGTCTCATATGGTAAAAAAAAGTATCCTATTGACGCTTCCAGAATACCCATCTATCTCTATATCAAAATTCATCATAATTGATTCAGTGGTTTAGGCGTCAAAGTGTTACAAACAAACAAACAAACTCACTTTCACATTTATTATATATAAGAATAAGAATATAAGAATATATAAGATAAGATATAAGATAAGACAAGATTATAAGATAAGATAAGATAAGATAAGATAAGATAAGATAAGATAAGATAAGATAAGATAAGATAAGATAAGATAAGATAAGATAAGATAAGATAAGATAAGATAAGATAAGATAAGATAAGATAAGATAAGATAAGATAAGATAAGATAAGATAAGATAAGATAAGATAAGATAAGATAAGATAAGATAAGATAAGATAAGATAAGATAAGATAAGATAAGATAAGATAAGATAAGATAAGATAAGATAAGATAAGATAAGATAAGATAAGATAAGATAAGATAAGATAAGATAAGATAAGATAAGATAAGATAAGATAAGATAAGATAAGATAAGATAAGATAAGATAAGATAAGATAAGATAAGATAAGATAAGATAAGATAAGATAAGATAAGATAAGATAAGATAAGATAAGATAAGATAAGATAAGATAAGATAAGATAAGATAAGATAAGATAAGATAAGATAAGATAAGATAAGATAAGATAAGATAAGATAAGATAAGATAAGATAAGATAAGATAAGATAAGATAAGATAAGATAAGATAAGATAAGATAAGATAAGATAAGATAAGATAAGATAAGATAAGATAAGATAAGATAAGATAAGATAAGATAAGATAAGATAAGATAAGATAAGATAAGATAAGATAAGATAAGATAAGATAAGATAAGATAAGATAAGATAAGATAAGATAAGATAAGATAAGATAAGATAAGATAAGATAAGATAAGATAAGATAAGATAAGATAAGATAAGATAAGATAAGATAAGATAAGATAAGATAAGATAAGATAAGATAAGATAAGATAAGATAAGATAAGATAAGATAAGATAAGATAAGATAAGATAAGATAAGATAAGATAAGATAAGATAAGATAAGATAAGATAAGATAAGATAAGATAAGATAAGATAAGATAAGATAAGATAAGATAAGATAAGATAAGATAAGATAAGATAAGATAAGATAAGATAAGATAAGATAAGATAAGATAAGATAAGATAAGATAAGATAAGATAAGATAAGATAAGATAAGATAAGATAAGATAAGATAAGATAAGATAAGATAAGATAAGATAAGATAAGATAAGATAAGATAAGATAAGATAAGATAAGATAAGATAAGATAAGATAAGATAAGATAAGATAAGATAAGATAAGATAAGATAAGATAAGATAAGATAAGATAAGATAAGATAAGATAAGATAAGATAAGATAAGATAAGATAAGATAAGATAAGATAAGATAAGATAAGATAAGATAAGATAAGATAAGATAAGATAAGATAAGATAAGATAAGATAAGATAAGATAAGATAAGATAAGATAAGATAAGATAAGATAAGATAAGATAAGATAAGATAAGATAAGATAAGATAAGAAGGATGATAGGAATAGGAATAATGTAGAATTTCTAATGACATATACATGTCGGCTTTTATGGAGTACTCACAAAGCAGGTAAAGTGGAGTACTTCCACGTGTAAATTGGACGGTTATTTATTCAAAGAAATACTTTTTTTATTTATTTCTCACATAATTTGAGTTGGATTTCTATTATCTTAAAAATTAAAGATACATAAATTGATTGAATTTATTATATTTATTATTTAAAATATATAAATGGCAAGATAACATACAATATGCAGAAATTACGTCTTTCTTAAGTGCAAATTAAGTGCTGCAATAAAAATGCAGCACTTAATTCGAGTGACCTTGAAATGCACCTTAACAGTTTAGCCAAGAAACCTAAATCGCTTAAGAATGACTCCACAAAGAAAAAAAATTGCCATAAATAAGGGCTACCGAAGTTCTGTTCTGTGGTGATGTGGGTAGGCGTCAAGGCGGTGTTCTTATGAAAAAAGTGCATTTGTCAAAAAGGTGAATTGGTTGAAGTAGAAAATTGAAATATGACTTTTTGCATCCTACTCGACAGCACTTTAATTATGGCGTTTCAACATCTTGGATAGAGGTCCGTTGTGGCGGTGCTATCTCGACGGACCTGTATTTTTATGATATTTAAATAACAAGTTTGTAAATCATTCACAAAATGAAAAAAAATTTCTGCTTTGACTAATGCGTTTCTGGTAAGGGGCCAGTTATAGCGATCAGGAAAATGAAACCGGAACATTTTTTGAATAGATTATTAACGATGCTTTCATTTGATTTGAAACACAAATGTTACATTTATCAATGACAATTAACTCAAAGATTTTTTTTGCTAACAACATTTTCAATTGATTAATTATTTTTTGTTTAAAATGAATTTATGTATATATTTTCCTGATGTAAATTCCTTTTTCGAGCCAGCTGATTGACATATCAAACAAAATGAAACAAATTGTTCCAATAATTTGAGTTCCAATTTTTTCCTGTTCCACTGACATGATGTTCCTGATCGCTGTAACTGGCCCCTTATCTGAAACTACTAATGCACTAAACTGTTTTGCTGATGATAGCCACCCTTAGTTTTTCATACTCCTTTCCAGATTCACCTATACCTGTTCCTCAAAAGTGGAGCAGCAGCGGCAGAATATATTGAGCTCATTAAACTCAGATTTAGAATTTGAAGCATCCAAAACTCAAGAATGTCCTCAGTTGTTAAAGCGAATTAAACACCCTTCACCATTATACATAAATGGAACTTGCATCGAGGAAACTGAAGAGCTTTCGATTCTTGGTATGTGCGTTACTGACCAACTCTTTTGGAACGACCACATTCAAGATATTGCTAAAAATGAAGGGAATGTTTTCCCTTCTGATTCTTGATGTATAGCTACTATATAAGGCATACATACGGCCAAAGCTAGATTATAACTCTCATTTCTGGCCAGGTGCTTCCAAAACATCACTGCACCTACTGGGTAGAATTCAAAATAAAGCTTTAAAACTGATAGGTGACAGATCGATTTTAGCAACATTTGGTTCGTTGGAACACAGTCGAAATGTTTCTTGCTTATCACTATTTTATCGCTACTTTTTCAAACGGTGTTTTGTTGAAAAGATAGCTGTATTCTTCCACCTAAACAAATTCAGCGTAACACCCACTCTGCTAGGAATGCTCATCAGTATACCCTTGAACCTAACTTTGGATGTACCGTCAAGAATAGAGATTCTTTCTTTAGCCGTACCACACGAATGTGGAATTCCTTACCGAACTCTGTTTTTCCTTCAGATATTTCAATATCCAGACATTTAAAACAAATGTACAGGACATCGTTATCTCCTACTCTATTCTCCCTCTTTTTCCTTAACGCTCGCATTGTGTGAAAACATTTAAAGAGTATTCATAACCCCTTGAGGGCGCGCCAATTATAAAAAAAAATAATTTGTTCTCAAGAAAAAAAAATGTCGACAATTTTTGGTAAAGTTCCTCATAGTTTTTTTCGCTTTATAGAAAAAACTGTTTATACCCCACCCGTAGAAACTGCTCAAATTGCAACTGGGAATGTGAGCCAACGTGCAACGTGGCTCGTCAGCTCCATCTAAGCGAATCTTGCATATCAAAAACCTACAGAAAGTTCAGGGAAACTAGAAAGTTTATGCAAAGGCCAAAAACTGCCAGACGAATGGGAAGTAATCATCCAAGAACATGAACGGTCGTCAAGAAAGTCATCAGGTCAGTGAAGAATCGTTTAGAAGCTGTAATAAGAGCTAGGGAATGCAGTACAAAATACTTAGCCATTAAATTGCATTTGATTTTGTTTTAAATGTTTAATTTTCCAGCTATCTTTTTAAATTTCACTCAGTTTTTCCTTACATGTTTCAACTTTTTCGAGTACATTCTAAACTCCTCGGAGCTTATCTAGGGAGTTGTGAAAACCAATTTCGGGTAGCACGATAACCTCGAAGTTGCATTCATATTTTTTTTTCGATGCACTGTTTAATCACTAAGGCCCCGGCTGTGGACTGCAAGACTTTGATTTTTTGAGTAGCCTTTTATGAAACTCACGAAAAAAGTACGTATACGCCAAGGTGTATGTCCGAATTGTTCAACTGAGGGCTTCTACATCTCCCTTAACACTTTAAAAAAAAATTATTAAAAATTTATTCATACATAACGATGGTTCGGAAGAATAACACTACAGCTCAACAGAAGTGAAAGTCTCAGTTTGTCACGTTTTTCTATGTTTTTGTGGATAGAATAGCGAAGGAAAGTTTTTAACTTAAAAATATAGTCTATTCCCATCTTGTCTGGGCTTTGATCTCGCATCGAAAACATTTTGATGTAGTTTCATCTTGGTTTTTCGAGACGAGACCAAATTTTGTTTGGTCTTGTGGCTAGTTGTACCTAAATACACATACACAGTGTCGTTCGGACACTGCGGGCAAGATGGATATATCTCATAATAGTATTGAACCAATAAATGATTTAAATCCTTATGTACCTTTGCTTAAAATTACTCCACTGCTGTTATCTAAATAAATATTTTATTCTGTTATTTTCTTCCATTTTTCAGAACAAATATCAAAACGTTCAGAACTTTTCGAGTATTTCAAGAAAAACATTGCAAAAGATTTAGTGGCAGCTCTGGCCGCAATGCATATTTATCAGCCTGAAGAACCAATTAAATTTATAGCTACATTCTTGAAGCAACTCAAACGCAATGAATTTCGTCAAAAGACTCAGCAATTAATCTTTGGTGCAGCCAAAAATGGTGAATCTCTGTTTCCTGATGTCAAAACAGCTTAAATCTTTTGTTTTCGAATTTTATTTTTTAAATAAAAACTAATACTTTTCAGAAATACTTTTGTCACACTTTAAGAAGTCTAAAAACACCATGTAATATCATCTGAGCACTTGGCATAGAACCACCTCGTCATCCATTGGTTCTTCGTCGAAAGATTCTGAGTTTCCTTAGCGATGTCGAAATTGCGTAGGTCGTTCTGAAAAAAAGAAAAATATGGAAAATACAAACGTTAACTACATTTCTGGAATATCTGACTTACAATAGGTTTAGGAATAATTCTCTTCATGTTGACCCTATGCAGGTGCTCCCGAAAGGCTGTGTGCAAAGTCTTATGATCCCTGCCACTGAGACACGGCAAACAAAGCTCACACTCGAGGACATTGCATGATTTATCGCAATCGAAGTCCGCACAAACATTCAGCAAAGTTGCTATGTTTCTGTCGTTGGATAGCATCTCTTCGACATCCTCAGAGCTGTAAATAAATGCTTGGATTAAGAAGTTGCCGCATTCTAGTGTAAAAAATCTCACTCTGCAGCCAGCAATGAATGCGGAATTGGTGACCCAACGCCCACAAGATTCAACACACTATACAATATCTGCTCATACAGGAGGGAGTTCTGCTTGAAATGCGCCGAAGAGAGATTCGGGCTCATGTTTGCCTCCATTAGGACAACTTTGAGATTGTCATCGATTATCAAGTCGAAGCGCATTAGCTCGAAGAAATTTCTCGTTTTGTAGTTTCTCACAATATCAGCAATGTGCTTCTCCTTTGATTGAATAGTGCGACGGACTATGTCTTCCACCTGGTCCCATACACGAAGTGGATCCTTCCCCTGATCTCGAACGTAGGCATCGAACGCTCCTCTCATATTCGCATTAAACTTATTGTAGTACTTAACCAATGACGGGACCTGCCACGTAGGGAGATAATCATCACTCACCACATACTTGTCCAAGTTTTTCGGGTCAAGCGGATGATACTTGACTGGGCAATATCGAAAGAGAACATCTCCAGTGTAGATGTACACCCTGAGTGGATCAATACTCGTCACCAAAACGTAGACTCCAATATCGAACTTGTATCCATCGACGAGGAATGGATTCTGGATGAATTCCTGAACAAAACTGCAATTCGAGTCCAAATCGATATCGTATGGTTCTTTGATCTCAATGAATCTATGTTCATTGTGTTTCTGGACAAAGAGCGTTTGTGGATATTCTATAATATACTCAAGGAACTCATCTTTCTCCCCAGGCAACTTGAAGGCCCTCGGGAGGAATGGCAATCGGGTTGTTGATAAATCCACTTTGTTCGTTATGAAGCCACAGCCAGGGAAATGATTGATTTTTTGGTGTGGCTGGAGATTCTTGAGATTCATGGTTAGAAATGGATAGTCATGTGCCCAGAGGAGATCCCATTGATCACTTTCAACCGACGTGCGGTCATAGCCGAGACGCTCCAGCACAGCAATCACATGATCGAGGTGTTCTTCGGTTTTGCTCAGACCATAAATGGCATACTTTGGACGTGACAATAGTTGTTGTTTGATGGAGGTGTCATTCGATGACTTGGCCGGAAATAGACTGTGGGTGGTATTGGGAAGAAATTCCAATATTACCGCACTGCAGACAGTTGCAATTAAAAACACCAAAACACTTTTGATTGGGATGCTTGAGATTTTCGATTGATTTGCAGGAGTTTCATCGAGGATAAGTGGCTGTAATTTGGGAATTTATTAAGGACTCTGAGGTACTATAGGTGGAAGGAGTCACTTACGGATTCAATTTTGTTAGTTTCCATTTTAGTTTTTAGAGAATGTGTTGAAAATGAGTGAAATTATCTGGCGGACATGGACGGAATTTATAAGTAGGTCAAAAGAAATTAATGGGGTTTTCCATTGGTAAAATAAATCAATTTATTTTTGATTTGGATCTGTCAAAATCAGCTTTTTGACAGATCCAAATCAATTTTAACCTTCCATTGGGCGGAAAAATTGATTTATTTTTTGATTTAAAATCAATTTTGCAGATCTAAATTTTTCGGCAGATTTACCCCTCCCTGCACTAATACCAAAACAATTTTGAGCTGTCACTTTCCTTATGTGGTTTTTGATGTGATTTTTTTATTTCGGTTGTAAAAATTGTGCTCAAAATACGAAGAAAATAATTTTGAATAGAAAAAGGAAGCTGTTTAATTAATTAATGAAGCTAATATTACTCTACCAAAAGTGGCTCAAGGGATGCAAATTGTTACGAGTAATAAGATACACGTGAAATTACACAAATACATTGGCAAATTAAAATCAATTTGAAATCGCATTCCATTGGCAACGAAAAAAATCAATTTTTAGATCGAAATCTGAATTTACCAATGGAAAACCCCATAACAAATAAATAAACTTTCACCAAAATAAATAACAAGCAGCGAGATTTGTACCCCACTGTAAGTGCAAGTGCAAGGTTTTTGACATCGGTGACAGGTGGGCTGTCAACCAAAATAAGTGCTGCCAGTCTGAAATTTCAACATAAGGCTGACCTCACACGACCGTGCGTTTATTTATTAATCCCGGATAAAACGTAGTAAATGTAGAAATGACAAAATAAGTGCAGAATGAATAAAAAGATAAATATATAGATGTTCGAGCAGCTTCACGTGAGGTGACTCATTTTGACGTCTCTCTATTTTATCTCATTCTTATTTATTAGAAAGAAAGAGATTGCGAGGTGAGCCTCATTTGGTTGTTAAGGTGAAATCAGATGTTTTTTCTCCTTCAGGCGAAAGAATCATCGTGTAGTAGGGGTATAAGAGATGAGAGTCCGTGTGTTCATGGATTCAGATATCTGAATTTTTGCTGCTTGTGATTGGTCGGCTGTCATAAAAAATCTGAAAATTCAGATGACTTCTATCTGCACATAGAAATTGTAAAATTGAAATGTCCATGCAGTTTATTTTTGTGGTCTGTTGTCGGCTAGGTACGGAATGTGGGCTTTTTAATTTTTGTTTTTTCTTGTAAGTGAATAAAATCAATTTATGTTTACAAAATACTATTTTTACACTGCGTTTCGGCTTTAGTTCTTATTTGACAAAATAACAAGAAATTATAGTTTTCATCGCTTTTATTAATAATAAATTGGGATCGGTAGAAGAGCCCCGAGAAGACTTTCATTTGGGAGTAATACGTGTTAAGATATGTTGGTTGGCTAAGAACAAGCGTTTTCCAGTCAACTTACATATAATTTCATTCCAGAGTCACTAATTTTTGGCTTAAACTTAATTTCGATTTTTTGATTTCCGACAAAAAAATTACTTTTTATATTCGCTTCCGGTAAAATTAGAAAGTAAACACAATATTTTGGCAGAAAAGAAAATATGACATTTGGCTGAAATTTCAGAATTTATGTGCGTTCAACGTTACGTTTCAGTGCTGAATTTTCAGATTCCTGTCGATGAACGTGGCCAGTGAGATACAAATAAGAGACTTCAAAATGATTCGCCTCCCGTGAAGCTACTATGAACACTGTCTTACGTTATGTTTCTTTATCAATTCCGGAAAAGGAATAGAAAAGATAGAATAGCCGAACTATTTATCCAAAATGAAATGAATAAAAAAGCAGAACTTGAACAAAAAGAATTACAATCAGGGGACTATTTCATAAAACTACAAGACAAATAGTTAAGGATATTCATGCAACTGCGTAAGGTCGTTGTAAACGTAGTAAAGTTTGAAAACTCTGTCAAATTTTTCATACAAATTGTGACAGAATTACGAAGTTTTAAATTTTACAATGTTTACGACTGTTGTATGAATACCCTTATTATTTGCTAATTCACGTGTAGTTTCAGGAATAAATAAACGACAAAATGGTTTATCAGAAGGAAAGGTTTAGTTACATATTGGAATTACCACATTTCCAACGATGATTTTCAATAGAAGCTTGAACTGGCGGCGCGGCGCCCAAATTAAAGCTATTTCCGCATATGGGGTTGTTCTGCACTAAAGCATTGTTCTTTTGTTGTGGAGATGATCTCTGTGGGAACAAAATTGTTATTGGTAGTGCCGTATAGAATAGCTCCAGGTTGTGGTAACTAAGTGGCTAAAAGTAATGGTCTAGTTAGCTGTAGCTGTAGTTCGAAGGCAATGAGAAAGTTGTGTCAGTAGTTACTCAAGTAAATTATGAATTTTTTGCTGTAGGTACAGCTTCTCGTTTTAGCGCTATTATACTTTTCTCGTACATTTCAACTTTGACCATTTTACGAGCTACCGCTCCCCATAATCGTGTTTAGCCAGTATACTAGTAGCCCATGTCCACAGTACACATATCTAAGGTATTATCTTGCGCATGTTGTCCGAAATGAGAACTGTCAAAGAAATTCAAGATGGCAGCCTTACGTGACCCCGTCCACTGTATTACAACAACAACGAAGAAAACAAACTCAAAGGGATAGTTTAATTAACACTAAAAACCAGGAAGGAATGTTGTTTGCATGACAAAATAATGTTAATAAACACTAAAAATAAATAAATAAGTAACAAATGAACATATAACACACAACAAATTTTTATGTTTAACGAGTTCGGGTCACGGGATTCGCCATTTTCCACTGATTTGGATGGATGCGCAGAACTGAACAAAAATGAAAACGCTAATGATATTACCTTTAATATGTGTACTGTGGCCCATGTCAACATTATGGTCATTGCATTAAAGGTCTTTCTGTGCAATGATCTAGATCAGCCATACTCAACCTTTTTTTCTTAAGGGCCAAAAAGACGTTTTAGCTTTGGTACTTCGGGCCGCAACATGAATTACTTTATGTACTACTGGTTAATTCATTTTTATACAAAAATTAATTTGATTTTTGAAAACTGAACACTTTTTCAAAACCTGGCTTATTCCAACATGCTAAATTAATTCTTCCATATGTTTTCTTTCTGTACACATTTTGTATACGAAAACGATGATTCCCAAACGTATGTAGATCCAAGTGATGTTTATAGGATTCGGGTATTTCCTTGAACGGATTAATATTTTTGGGGCGGTGCTCCAAAATTCCATGTATGTATATCCCAAGTATAAGTGAATGTCTGTATTTTTTGTATCAGCGATTGATTTCCATTGTTCACTCCAGGGTTGACTTTCTGACTTTTTCCTGTCAGGAACATTATCATCATCTGAAGAAGACGAAAGAAACTATATGTTGTGGTCACTCGTTTCACAGTCTTATTTTTTTAATTTTAGACTTCATTTTTGAGAGCAAAACCGTTCAAAGAAGGTGTTCACATTGGACTGAAAAAATGGACTTTTTTACTTTTCAGTATTCACATCTCGCTCCCACTCCCTCAGTGAAGTGATATGTAAATACTGAAACGTGTAAACACGGCCAAACGTCTCAAAATCACTTTCAATTTGAGTTTAATTAGCTGTCAAATAAAAGCCCAATTTTATTATCCTCATGATCTGATCCGGAATAGATCATGATAAATAAAACAGACAAGATCTTTGTTATATACCCGTCTCTGTTTGCATTATGTTTGTTTATTTTTCACGTGTTTGTTGTCTCTTTTCTTGGCACATTTGAGACACATTCACAATAGTAATTTTCGGATCATTGAAATAGATCCAGATGAAAAGCAGCATCACATGTTAGAAATTGATCCGGATCAGATCATGTGGATAATAAAATGCGGCTAATGTTAGCAAAATATTTTCTTGGTCTGTCATTCGCGAAAACGAAAAGACAAAGTGACATTTCATTTGTCAATTGGGCTTCTTCCACTTGCTTTCAAATTTGATGTCATTCCTTGACAAACAGTCTTTATTTGAAAATGTTTCCTGTTTTGGGATTTATTTCCCATTTGATAATATTTAATTTATTTATTATTTTGGGCATTGTTTCTTTACATTAAAAAAATGAAACAAGGAAATATCATCACAAATGTTCAGTCTTTTTTTTGGCGTTATTTCCCAATATTAGGCGTGTTTAGTTTGCCTCCTTAATGTGAACATTAAGATACATTCCACATTCAGCCGTAGAGTTACTGAAGTTCAAGTGTGAAGTTAACTTGTTGTTGATGCTTTTGAAAATTTGCCTTAATATGAAGTATTTCTTAATGTTCACATTAAGGAGGTCAACAAAACACGCATGTAGGCACTTTTTCCTAACGCCTTTTAATTTGTATTGATGGTATTCAGTTTTTCTATGACATCGCATATTTATTATTTTTAGAATGCCAGGTGGGCCACTTATGAAAGCTCGGCGGGCCACATGCGGCCCGCGGGCCGCAGGTTGAGTATAGCTGATCTAGATAGACAGACACATAAAGTGCGTGCTTATAACTATTAATTGCTAGCCTTCTTTATTAAACAATTATAAAATTCGAATCCAAATTTGTTGCCAATCTCCATATTATATTTTTTGTAATTTCAAATTTAATTTTGTGTTTCTTTGACATTTTCTAATATCCAATCTCTATAGAAAGATATTTTCGTATAAATGCTTGGGAAGTTAGTTGATGCACATCGTTGTCCATAGTTTGTTAGACAAACAACATAAACTTCATCTGGAGATTCTTCATTTTGAGTCAAAAGTGGACCGCCAATGTGACCCTAAAAAGTTATAAAATAGAATTGGTTTAACTTTTCTAAAGAATATTTTGACGGTATTCAGGCAACGGAAGACTTGAAGTGAAAATGTAAATTATCTGAAAATATTTTGACATTTAAATTTAAATAGCCTAGAATAAAGCAAGTCTAAATATCGTCATCAAAATTTACGAAAACGAAAACATAGTGTAAATCCGTATTCTTCTATGAACTTACCTTGCATTTATCACCCTCAGTTATATTTGAACTTCCAGCACAGAATTGAGATTCAATTATTCCATTTGGCAGTTTTCTTGAAGGAGAATAACGCCGATCACAATCGTCTCTTCTTACTAACTTAAGACTCATAATTTGCTGTCTTCCAATATTTTGCAGATCTAAAATTGAAAAACAAGTCATATACATATAAGCTATATTTTATTTTCCCTCAGATCTGATCTGGATTGTATTTGCATACGACAATACCAATACATGTATTACAAAAACAACACAAAATCCAACTTTGATTTGGATTTCGTTTCGCAAAACCATTATGACCACAGACCCTTAGCATTTTCTTGCAAAAATTAATTTCTTCTCTGACGTGTAGATGGACTTTTTGTGTTAAAAATAGGGAGAAAATAGAGAATAGAGTAGAGAAAAAATACAGAAGCAAAAGAATAAACAGAGATAGGTATATAACAATCTCGTCGCACTGGGATCCAGTTTGTTTTATTCTGATAATCTAATCCGGATCAGATTTGGGGGATAGTTAAATGCAGCTAATGTAACGATAAAAAGGTGAGCGAACCTCTGTACATAGGGCATTTAATGGATATTAAGTTCAAACAATTTATCACAAAGAAAAATTGTAAATACTCTATATGAAGATGCCGAAATTCTTCGTATGTTCACCACTCAAAACATATAAAGTTTACCTTAAGTGCTTTGCATACGAGTTGCGAATAGAGAACTGCGAACTGGGAATGGTCGCGAATTTTGTAATTTCTATCAAATGAATGGTCGCTGACAGACGCGAATGGCCATACAAAATAAACCTGTAAAATAGGTTCAAAAAAAAAATTGAGGCTAAATTCGAGCGATATTCATTCGCAGATTTGTGAAAAGCTTCCTGATGTTGTAGATTGCGAATAAGTGTTTGACAGTTCGCAGAAAATTTTTGTTGGTTCTGTAGAAAATAAAAAAATGCTAAATTTTACAATTTAAACTTATTTTAGACCTTATGATTGAGAAGAAAATTTACAAAAATTAATATTCTTCTGTTTTAGTGGAGCGAATGAATTATAAGTTCAAATAAGGAAGTTTAAGTGAGCTCTACTCCATATATTGCGTTTCGCCCAGGTACAACAGTTGGGCTCATCTAACTGAACTGACCTTATAGAATTTATTTATTAAATAGCCTGTTTAGATTGGGAAAATTGAGTCCCATCGTGTCTACACTAAAAAATTTGAGGCACCTCAAAACACATAGAAACAACAACAAGTGAGACTCATGAGTCGGATGTTTTTGTTTTCTTCATGCCTCATGACATCCCTGACCCCCCACTTCTCTTGTCCAGAAACTGTCGTGAGACCGGTCTCAGCCTTCCCAATCTAAGCAGCGTCAAAGGAAATGTCAAAAAATCTCTTCAAATCCTCGACGGGGAGATTATGTTCACCGTTCTTTCCTCCTGCCCTTCTCACCATGGAACTGAAAGTTTTTGGCAACTCAGTTTCCTCGTGTGAAAGGGGACTAACTGATGAGCCCAACTATCGTACCTGGGCGAATCTTATGTCTGTATTTAAAATTTTCAATTCAATAGGAATTGAACAAATTTTATACTTTTTTAAATTTCTAGCTATGTACGCTACTGTTCTCATTTGACTTTTGTTTTTATTCCTGCACCTTCAGAATTTGTCCTGGGAAAAAAAATGCAGACATAAAATGATTCTATGCTCGATCTGCACACTAGGCTTAAGGCCTCTTGTACGCTGCTGAGATGAAACGAAAATTTTCTGGGGTCTCCAACTCGGGAACGAAATCAAAGACGAAATGATTGCGAAAAAAAAGTATGGAGTTATATCAGAAAGATGTCAAATTAAATTACAAAAAAAAACTGATCAAAATCTATGTAAGTCAATTTTGATTCTCGTCTGATGTGAATTCTTTTTTTTTTTGTGTCGTCCCTTGTGGTGCTAAGGGTTCCAAATAATTGTGTTCTTCTGTTCGTTTCGACGGTATTTTCTTCCATTTTCATTTTCAAATAAAATTCAACCGCAAAATATAATACATATTAGGTCTGTTCCTTTACTTTGAATTTCTGTGATTTTCTGTGCATTTCTGCGCATTTGTTCACACAAGTTTGGATTAAAAATCACAGAAACCCAAAGTAAAGGATCAGACCTAATATGTCTGTTCGCATACCTCCCAAAACTACGAATTTCTACGAACTTACCCGGAGGCCATCACTCGTCACTCTACTCGCTTCTCAACTGGCTTCGAAAAAGGGAAGCCAGTTGACTAGCGAGTAGGAAAAGTTTCGATGTATTAGTAACTCGCTAGCGATTACTCGCTCGTGTGGCCTCAGGGTTAGCCCAAAGTTCTGTCAAAGCTCATATAAAAAAAATTAAATTCGTAGTAATTCGAAGTTTTGTGTACGAAAAATAAGTGGAGACTTGGTTATCGTATCGAGTACGATATTCTGTTTTAATGACATTTCGCTATCGAACTGCGTACTACATTACAAAAATCACAACGAAATTTTGCGTTTATGATTTCGTGTGTCAATTTTTGTATGGAAATTTTCGTTTCACTTCAGCTGCGTACTATGCTTAAGCCTAGTAGGCTGCTGATGCGAAACGAAAAATCCCATGCAAAAATGACAAAACGAAATCATTAACTTAAAATTTAGTTGTACTTTTCGATCTGCAGTACCTACGCTGTTCGATGACCGAAATTGATAATTGTAGCAGATTATTTGGAGAAGTCTACACTCTTTTTTCACACACAATTGATTAGCCAGACCATTTATTGTGTGTGAAAAATTGACATTTGTGTTTTTTTCGTGTTTATTATTGTTGTTTCTTTCATTACAGCATGGCTGCTTGTGATTTTTTTACATTTGCATTTGTTTTAATTTTTTGAATTTGTGCAACTGTCAATGAATATTTTTCCGCTTCTTCGTTTTCGTAAGCATTTCGTTGTTTTGTTGGAGACCAACTAAAAATTTCGTTTTGCATCAGCAGCGTACTAGTCTTAAGCGAAAACAAGAACTGGAATAGTCGAAAGGCAGGTCGTACGAAACCAAGCAGAAACAGAAAATTCATATGACACGCACATAATTGCGCACTGGGAATTTTCGTATAGTTTTCGTTAACTTTTGCTGTCAGACGAGAGAGCGCTCATCGACCGCCGTAAGTGAACGGTCGCAAAATCAAAATGGTGGGATTAAACTAAAAACTAAATAGAATTTGAAGCCTAGCACTCTGCGCTGTGAAAAAGTATGAGAAAATAAACATTAAACAAACAATTATTAACATTTTGCTTTCAATTTCAATCACTTAAGTGCATAATGATTTATGACTGACTTGTGAAATTGACGTTTTGGAAAGCTACCTATCGGTCAGTTTTGACATAAGCTTCCGACAGCTTCCACCTATTCTAGTTCTACCCTAAATCGTTTTTATATTGGCAAGCTTAGGGTAAGTCGGTCGAATATGCCAGTGTGGGTAATATGCCACCTTTCAATATATTGCAGTTCTAAGTTGATGTTGGCAACGCTGACATTGCAATTCGCTCAGCTACGCTAAGTTTTCTGGGCACACGGATGCGCAAGTTATTAGGCAGTTTGGTTTGGAAAATATTCATGAAAGTTTAAATTCAAGTGTGTTTTTATTAAATTGAGTGCGATTAAAACCGGTTTTTTTTTGTGTTTTTTAGTGCGATATACGAAGGTTTCTTCCAAGAAGGTAAGGCTAATTTTGTGTACATAATGTTTGTTTGTGTCTAGACTTGATATGTTCCGTTAGTTTTCGTTCAGGGATACTTTTATTTTTGTTCACGTTTTGGGGTAAAATGCCACGTTTGTTTCGTACCAACTGGCATTTTACCCACTAAAGTGGCATATTACCCCCTTTGATTTTAATTTCTTTCAGATACGATAAAGATGGACCCAGATGTGACTGGGTGCAATGCTCTAATTGTCACAAGGATGCATGAGAACTGTCTCCAAAATGGAATCTGCCGGATATTTCCCATCGATTAAATGCCATATTAAATGTTTGCTGGCATTTCACCCCTTCAGAAGTGGCATATTACCCTCACGTGTGGGTAAAATGCCACTTTTTAAGGTTTTTTAAAAACTTCATTTGCAGTGAATTAAAAGTATTAAAGTTATGTTTTTATTCTTTTATTTATTAAATAAAACAACAACCTAACGAAACTAAGAACATTTTTTACTTAACTTGTCATTTACTATTTAATTTCAATTGTTTACTGTTAAGTGTGGCATATTACACCGACTTACCCTATAATATTTAACTGCTTTGCTCTTTTCGTTCAGTTTCGATAACCTTCGTTAAGTTAAAAGCGACGAAAATGGCTCATAGCCTAAATACGTACATTTGAAATTCAACAGTGTTTTCTCCTGATCGCCCATGTTGGTTATTGTTTAAGTTGTCAGAAGCAATTAAACGCATTTTTTTTATGAACGATGCTTTTGGTTGGCTCTTTACTCCATTCAAATTGGAGCGTACTAAAAAAACATATTACAAGACCACTAAAGATCGATATTTGTGGTTTCAGGATAAATGCGACGGAAAAATTAGATGCAATACAAAAAGAAAGAAAAAATATTAAAATTACAACGTTATACTAACTGTAAGTTCAAAAATTGCTAATTTTTGAGTTATGGCGTTCTTGTAACAAATATGAGCGTTATGAAGGTCTTCAAGGACTTTTTTTTTTCTTAAAATAATAAACTACTTGGTAGTAGTAGTACAAACTCTTGTTGTCAATCATTATTTAAACTTTCTTACCATGTCCCAAAGCAAAAAGGTTGGAAGTTGGTAACTGTGCACCTATCCAAATACATGCTGGTCGATTTCTGAAAATTAAAAGCCATATTTAAATTTTTTTTTTTTTTTTTTCTAAAATCGAAAACAAAAAAAATTATTCAAACAATTTAACCCACTTTGATTTCTCTTCGAGTTCAATGAGAGCAATGTCATCGTACATATCCACCTCACTATACAGAACATGCGTATTTATTTGTGAAATTTTGATGTCCTCTCCAATAATGTTGCCTTTGCTTAGACGTTCAGCAATTCTTACTAGATCCGGTTGATTTCTGTACAAAGGCTATACTTTTGGGGAGATCTAGTTTAATATTTTTGTTTCCATTCTTTCCACGCATAAAGTGAAAACTTACTCGTTCATATGCCATACAGTGAGCAGCAGAGAGAACAAATTTCTCTGAAATTAAAGTACCACCACAGTGGAATGACACTTCCCCCAAATTAGATGTCCATCCTATTTTTACCTTTAAGAAAAATATATTTGTACAAAAATGTTAAAACTCGATATCATTATGGATGTGACTGTTATCGATATCATTGATGTCTCACGTTAAATATGTTGAAGGTAGATACATAAATTCTAGGAACGTCGTAAACTATTAAACGTAATAGAATTGTTAAGTTTACGACAAATGTTGAATAAACAGGCTTAAAAAACGTTTATTTAGGTAAACTTTTTATTATTCTGTATTATGTGTAATTTTCTTGGAAAGGTGGCTTGTATCCAAATAAAATTAAATGGCTCCTTTCCAAGTATGTTTATTAATTCATTAAGTTTAAATGCTTATAATATTGTAAATAAAGAACGTATAATCGTGAATAGAGCACTGAATGTTTTATTTATTTACCAAAAATCCATAGAAACGACTTCCATCAACCGATTTTATTTCCTCCGGAAGAACTGCATTCCATATAATAAGTTTGAATTTAATCAACAATAATAATGAAATTTATTTATAAAACAACAAACAAAACTTCTATCCATCACATAAATTACATGCATACCATTATTTCTATTTTGTGCGTCATTGGCTCGCAGACAAGTTGTTATATTAAATTTATTGATCGTATCACGATCAATGATGGTATTTGCAAACACATCTGGAAATGTATATTTACAAAAAGATAAAAACAAAAATCAAAAATCTTTATAAATTGATCAAAAAAGTTACACTCTATACCGGAAGCAAGTACGAGAATAAAGAAACATATCACTTTTGATTGCATATTATTTTAAGTAAAATTTCATCAACGGACGATGGAATGCTTCTGAATGATCGTCAGAAAAACGACTGAAGAATTGATCACAAAATTCTATATAATGCAGTGAATTTAAAAGATAAGGTCCAGTCGTTGACCTGATGGGTGCCCTTCAGAATTTGATTATTAAAAACAGAAAAACTTGGACATCACTCTGAGTAAGATTAATTGAAGTATGTAGGAATTCCTAGAGATATCTCGATCTCGACACAACAGATGATGGTATCTCTCACTCGCAGTAAGGAACTCCTTAATTTTATATAGGGTGATCCATTTTAAATATGTCATGCAATAAAATTGTAGAAATTCATAGTTTTGGGAAGTAGATATACGCGAGCAGACATTTGAGTTTACACAATAATTGTTCATTTTACCACTTCACGAACACACCTTATGCGATTCTCTGTCAAAGTTTGTACTAAAAAGTACTAAATGATAAATCCTGTCATTTGTCTGACAATTTTGAATTTTCTTTTTCAGTTTGATTTAATTTTGCTGC
Source organism: Dasysyrphus tricinctus (assembly GCA_963921185.1). Lineage (NCBI taxonomy): Eukaryota > Metazoa > Arthropoda > Insecta > Diptera > Syrphidae > Dasysyrphus > Dasysyrphus tricinctus. Next base: position 116,155,559 of record OY992530.1, read on the forward strand.
GTGAGAAATGCTTAAAATAGGTCCGTTCGCGTACTCCCCAAAACTACGAATTTCTACAAATTTTTACGAATTTAAGTCAAATCATGTTCGCGTACTCAAAAAATGTGTGGTTTTTCACAGAAGAGAGAGCTCATGAGAGCGTAAATTATTTCCCCTTTCTCTGAATTTTAGCCCAATGAAATTCTTTGGGCAAAAATATCAGTTCTGTCGAACGTAACTTTTGACATATGCTGGAACACACCTCTGTTCGTTTACTTCGTAAAACTACACATTTTAGTACAAAGTCCTGCCAAAGATAAAACAGCTACGGTATACATTTTGTTTTTATTCTTGAATTTTCAATCGGGCAAGAAGTCGCCAGTTAAAAGACTCGTAACTTTTCGTCTTCATTTATATAAATTTAAAGAAACAAAAAAAAAGAATTCATTAATTGAAAAAAAAAAAAAAAAAAAAACAATTAAAAATGTTTTTAAATACTGTTTTTTTTTTCAAATTTGTTGACGTTAAAAAACCAGTAGAATTATTTGTTCAAAACGTTCGTGTACTTTTGCACAGTTTTACTTCTCTCTGAGAGAATTTCATCCCCACTCCTCGACGTTTGATAGGCTGCAAATTTTAGTCCAGAAAGTACACGAACAGACCTAATAATTTGGTTTTAGGCAAATTTTGATTAGACACATTTTAGCCCTGTTCCATGGTTTAGTCCCAAACAGTTTCAAACAGTTTCAGACCGCCAGATTTGGTGCGGACCAGTACAATTTTTCAAGTGTGGAACGACTTCGGACTAAATCTGGCGGTTTCAAACTGTTTGAAAGTCGGCAAGGAACACACCTTTTATGTAAATTTTTTGACATTTGAATTATTTCCTTCAGGATTTTGTATATTTTTTTGAAAATCAAATTTGTATTCATCACACATTTTCACAGAAAATTGGCAAGAACTATCACCCTGGATGGCGGGACTTCGTAATAGCAGGTTTGGTACATTATGGAGTCTGACAATTATTCAGGCCGAGGGCCACACACAGCTTCGCTTCTGTTCTTTTGTGTTCGGTCTGTTCGAAGGCCAAATGAAAATCGAATCGTCTCGTTACTTAATTATGAAATCTTTATTTATTTTAAGATACTCTTATAAAGACTTGGTTTATCTTTTACTATCTAACATTGATTTCTTAGTTAAATTTAATACGAAAGTTTTGTTAGGATATGAAAGTTTTATTTGGCGACTTCTCAGAATAGCGAATTACTGTGGACTGAGAACGATGACGGCGACGACCAGAGACAAGCACCTGTTGTTAGTCGACTTTTTCCATTTTCATTTTTGGGCGCGTTCCAAATGCCAAGAAGTGCACCAAATGTCGCACTGCTGATTTACACTCAGCGAGTGCACCAAATGTCGCACTGCCGATTTACACGCTACAGTACTCCCCCCCCCAGTTGGATGCTAGTCATTCAACGAATCTGCTTGGCTTAATAATTGGTCGGCCAACTCTTGTTGTCCGCTCCGGTAAAACAGTGGTTTGGTCTGTCGCGAAAGAGACCCGTTTCGGTTCGCGCACGATTTCTTCGCGAGCAACGTATTGGAAAGGTGTGTCTTCCATTTGCCCGAAACAAGGTTTGACGCGATCTATGCAAACCGTTGTTTTTTTTCCATTGATTAAAATTTCGAAAGTCTTGTCGTTACGCCTTGTTACCGGATAAGGGCCATCGTAAGGTTGTTGCAGTGGTTTTCGAACTGAATCGACCCTTAAGAAAACGTGCGAACAATTTTTTAGTTCCTTGAAAATAAACGGTTTAAAACTACTATGGCGCGATGGTGGAGCAGGTCTTATATTCGCGAATTGTCGTTGCAAATCTTTAACAAAATCCGAATGTGAAGGCGAACTTTTTTCAAGAATCAAATTCGAAGGTATCCTTATATTTTTTCCAAAAACCAATTCGGCGGCACTGGCTTCGGAATCTTCGCGGATAGCTGATCTGAGGCCTAATAGTATGTAAGGTAATTTTTTTGACCATTGAGGCTCGTTATGGCACATGAGCGCTGCTTTCAGCGTCCGGTGCCATCTCTCAACCATACCATTGGCTTTTGGGTTGTACGCAGTAGTTCTATTGTGCTTGATACCGAGTTTTTTGCAAAGTTCGTTAAACAGATGCGATTCAAATTGCGACCCACGATCTGATACAATAGTAGTAGGAATTCCGTAACGAACGAACCATTCGTTGAACAAGGCTTGAGCTATAGTTTCTGCAGTAATGTCGGAAATGGGTATGGCCTCAGGCCAACGTGTATACCTGTCAATTATCGTTAAAAGATAACGATAATTTTCGGAAATGGTAAGTGGCCCTACGATGTCAATGTGAATTTCTTCAAAACGTCCTGCTATTTCTGGAAAAACACCAAGAGGACTTTTGACATGTCTGCTTACTTAAGATTTCTGACAGGCTGTGCAGGCTCTGGCCCACTCTCTACAGTCCTTGTTCAACGAAGGCCAAACAAATTTATTAGCAATCATTTTGATCGTAGATCGAATACTGGGGTGTGCCAAGTTGTGAATTTTATCGAAAATTGAAACACGGAATTCTCTAGGCACAAAAACTCGGGGAGTCCCTGTAGAAATGTCACATGTGATTGTAGCTTGGGTTCCAGGCATGACAAACTTTTTGAACTGAAGTGCTGTGCTGGAGTTAGACAATTCTATTAATTCCTTATCGGAATTTTGAGCTGAAGCTAACTTTGAGAAATCTATGTCGGCGGGTAGTGAAATTTCTTCCAACCGCGAAAGTAGATCGGCAACTGTGTTTTGTTTAACGGGCAGGTGCTGAATATCGGTAGAGAATTGTCCGATAAGGTCGAGGTGTCGCAGTTGTCGAGGAGAAGCTTTGCTTGGTTTTTGCTGAAAAGCAAAAATTAAAGGTTTGTGATCGGTGTAGATCGTGAAAGTGCGTCCTTCTAACAAGTGTCTGAAGTGTTTGACCGCAGAATATATGGCTAAAAGTTCCCGATCGTACGTACTAAAACTTTGTTGTGATTTAGTTAACTTTGCCGAAAAGAACGAAAGGGGCTGCCATTCTGTTCCTATCTTTTGTTGGACCACACCACCGATCGCAAAATCAGATGCGTCAACGCATAGCGAAAGTTGTGCTTCCTCCAGAGGGTAAGCCAATAGCGTTGCTTCGCATAGCTCTAATTTGCACCGTTCAAAAGCTTTACTCGACTCCTCCGTCCATTCGACCGTTGATTTGTCATTCTTTTTCTTTTTGCCGGTTAAAAACTTGTTAAGCACTGCTTGTGAAGCGGCTGCATTTGGTATAAATCGTCTATAAAAGTTTATCATACCTAAGAAACGACGAAGCTCACAAATGTTATTCGGCTTTTTGAAATCGGAAATTGCCTGGACTTTCTCTGGAGAAGGTTTAATGCCCTCAGCTGTTATGAGGTGCCCCAAGAAAATAACTTTGCTTTTGGCAAAACAGCACTTTTCGGAATTGATAACGAGTCCGTATTCTTGAAGTCGAGTGAAAATGATTTTAAGGTGCGTTAAATGCTCTTCGCGATTCTTCGAGGCCACCAGGATGTCGTCTATGTACACGAAAACAAAATTCAAATCTCGCATTATTGAATGCATAAGCCGTTGAAAAGTCTGAGCGGCGTTTCTCAGACCGAACATCATCCTGGTGAACTCGAATAATCCGAATGGAGTAGCTATTGCTGTTTTCGGAATGTCGCTTTCGTCAATAGGTATCTGATGATAAGCCCGAACTAAATCTATCGTGGAGAAAACTGAAGTACCTGCTAAGCTCTGGGCAAAATCTTGAACATGCGGAATGGTATAGCTAATAGGTTGTGTTACGCTGTTAAGCTGCCTATAATCTCCGCATGGCCTCCATTCACCATTCTTTTTCTTGACCAGATGCAGTGGGCTTGCCCAAGGGCTACTAGACGGGCGACAAATTCCTGATCTTATCAAAAAATCAAACTCGTTTTTAGCGATTTTCAACTTAAGTGGATCAAGTCTTCGAGGTTTATTTTTCAACGGCTGAGTTTTGCGAGTTATAATTTGGTGAGTGACACTATGCTTGACCGGACGGACGAAGATATTCTCGGATGAAAGGATGTTAAATTGTCGAACGAGGTTCAGAACGTCAGATGGTATAAAGCCTTTATTTATGGCGGAAATAATTGTTGCCGGTTGCCTGTCAATACTGCCGATTGTATGTCTTTTAGTTGTCGGGTCAAACAACTGACGATTTTTGAGGTCTAATAGAAGCCCAAAAGCTCTTAAAAAATCGGCACCTATGATTGGCTTGCTCACATCGGCACAAACAAAAGTCCATGTAAATTGACGATGCAAACCGAAATCTAAAACTAGTCTGGCGGTACCATATGTGCGGATCGGTGAGCCATTCGCTCCAAACAACGAACTAGAAAGAAGGTTTTTACTCTTCGAGAATTTTGCGGGAAGAACCGAAACATCTGCTCCGGAATCAATCAGAAAACTTTTCTTTGTACACCGATCGTATACAAATAGACGACTGTTCGCTGTCGTGTTTTCCTTTTCGCAAGTCGCCAGCGAAAAGGAATTTAGTTTTCCGAATGATTGCGAGCTCTAAGTTTGAAACTACATGGTTGTTCACAATTCCTTGCATTGGACCCGAACCGGCGGTGGTACCAACAAAACCTGGGTTCCGGACTACGAACTCTTGAACTATTTTGTCTGGTAATTGGAGACCGAGCTCTAGACCTAATTTGTTTCCGAAGTTCTGCTATTTCCCGTTCTAAAATTTCGAAAGACTGCCTGCTACCATCGTTGTTCGACGTTGAGTCTTTTGTATTGCCTGAAAGGGCCGAAACGTATGAAGTGGTAGGCAATGTACTGACAATTTTGTCGGCTAATTGTGCTAGCTCATCTATCTCTTGAGTACTAGCGATTAAAATGGCTTGTGCCATGTTTGGCAGCCTTTGAATCCACAATTTCTTCAATATAGAAATTGTGAATTGACTTCCAGCTAAAGCTCGCATTTCTCGAAGCAGTTCGCTTGGTTTCCTATCGCCCAGTTCGCTTTCATTTAATAATTTTTGCAACCGCGTATCTTCCGACTCCATCAATCGACTCAAAACCGTTCTCTTTAAATTTTCGTATAAGTTATTCGCGGGAGGATTTAAAATGATGTCTCTGCAAACGCTTATTGTACGAGAATCTAACAGCCCGAGCGCAGTGAAATATTTAGTACTATCGGACCTGATTTGGGAAACACCGAACTGGCCCTCTAACGCGACAAACCAAACATCCGGACTTTCTGGCCAAAAAGGCAAATTCTTAAATGATATAGCACTCACCTGACTGGTAGAAGTGCCAGCGCTCGTTGCATTATTCTCAGCTGCCTGTATGCCAATGTTTCCAGTCGCCAAGAATCTGCTGCCGTCCAACGTGCCGTCATCGATTCCACTTTCGTTCTCCATTGTGAGCTCGCTATATGTAATTAAAATTAAAAACAAAAATTATTAGAAACCTTTACGGAATTGGTTAAATCGATTTAAATGAATTTGTAGTATGTATTACACAATAAAAAATTACTTTTTAAATTTGATAACTTATATGTACATAAATGAAACGACACTTTACTAAGCATACGACACATTGAACACAAAAAAAACGATCTCTCGAACTCCTCGTCCTTGTCTGGCTACGGATAGTTGTTCACGTCAGGTGATGATCAAATTTCTCGTCTTGTCGCTTTTTCAGATTGCGGTAAGTATACATATAAATGTAACGTTAACTGAACGTCCACCGTTGAATATTGGTAGGTACACGTGGCTTGCGGTACTTGCAATACCGTTTCTTATCGAGTTGCTGATAGCTTTCCTTCACAGCACTGGTATAAGGTGGCTCAAGTAATATGCTATTATTTGGATTTGCGTTGCTCCGATGGCAATTAGCTTTGATTTCCTCAGCCTCCGATCACGTCGGGGTCACCAATTATGGAGTCTGACAATTATTCAGGCCGAGGGCCACACACAGCTTCGCTTCTGTTCTTTTGTGTTCGGTCTGTTCGAAGGCCAAATGAAAATCGAATCGTCTCGTTACTTAATTATGAAATCTTTATTTATTTTAAGATACTCTTATAAAGACTTGGTTTATCTTTTACTATCTAACATTGATTTCTTAGTTAAATTTAATACGAAAGTTTTGTTAGGATATGAAAGTTTTATTTGGCGACTTCTCAGAATAGCGAATTACTGTGGACTGAGAACGATGACGGCGACGACCAGAGACAAGCACCTGTTGTTAGTCGACTTTTTCCATTTTCATTTTTGGGCGCGTTCCAAATGCCAAGAAGTGCACCAAATGTCGCACTGCTGATTTACACTCAGCGAGTGCACCAAATGTCGCACTGCCGATTTACACGCTACAACATCAACAGGTTCTACGCACCAGGTGGCACTTAAAACAGCAGGTATAAACATTGTGGTAGATCAGAGATCAGACGTTTCACTTCGAACTAAGGCCCTTGCTACTTTTGGGCCTTTGTAAGTGCCCTATTACACGAAGACTTTTGAGTCATGAGTGCGAAGGGGAGATCAGATGTGTTTTCTCGTTCGCACTCATTAAATTTCGAAAAGTCATGACTCAAAAGTCATCGTGTAATAGTGCACTAAGAAATTGCTGGACAATCTCTTCTATCCAAATTTGTATTTCAACGAAACCCCTTACCAATGGTGGAGGGAAGATCCAAGAAATCAATGCTTAGTTACCAAATCGACTTGGACAATTAATTCATCTGCGACCGGAGTTAAGACTCTCCCAACGAAACATTCGGAACGACAACGAAGCCTGTCAAAATTAATTATCATATGGTGCGTTCTTTTTCAAACAATAGTTAACTATTGTTAACAATAGTTGACTTTTATATGACAATGGGGATTTGTCAGTTCCTCACAAGAGGCAGTACCTCGGAAAAAACATTTCTTTTTTTAGGTGGCAGACAGCCCAACGCACTAACTATAATGCCAAGAGGTACCACATATAACCACGAACATAAGAACCATTAAAATCTCTGCATAATAGACGGAGAGCTAGCGACCGATTTACTCACCTCATTTTAGCAAGGCTAAAACTTTGGTCATAGAAAGATTGAGGCCCAACAGTTTTAAAAATGCCCGTCTTACACTCCGGTACCCTCCATGAGGCCTTAAGATTAAGGCTTGAAGTTGTAAAAAAAAAGTGCCCATTCACCTCATTTTAGCAAGGCTCATCTTTTAATATATCGTTCATTGATTCAATATATACGCGAAAATAGCAATGTAAGACGTTTTAGCCCTCCATGACATGCTGTAAGACGCTCGTGTATATGTAAAAAAAATGACCCCATTCACCTCATTTTAGCAAGGCTGGTATTTACACATAATTAAGACGACATAAAAACAAACACACATTTCAAGTGTAAGACGTTTTTTCGGTCAATAACCCTCCGTAAGACGCTAAAATCTAAATTTCGTTTAAGTCAAGATAGCCCAGTAAAAATAGATTTTTTCAAGGAAAAAAATTTGTAACAGGCCGATTTTTGGTACACACGTTGGGATTGGCGTTACTTATAACCTGTCAAAAGTCCTCAAACATCCAATGCCCGCTAGTCCCATTAGGAGGGTCAAAGGTCACGAAAATGGGTTTTTGATAAATATATCGAAAACGGTAAGTTTTAGAAGAAAAAATTGTTCTACAAACATGTAGCTGAGGTAATTTCCAACAAAAAACATATATACCAAATTGTTCTTAGCATTAACCGTTACAAAGTTACAGTACTTCAAAGATTCACAGTATTCCAAAAGAATGCTTTTTGTTACACACCACCAGAATGGTCGAGCGCTTTGTGCGTTTTTATTTATTGCGGTATCCCCAGGAGGCCTTTTCCACAACGTTTGATTAATGTGTGTATTAAAATTCATTTTTATTAAAAAAAAATTGAACTAAATGTATTTAATCGTCATTTAATTCATTGGTGATCCGTGGTTCCTTGTGGCATTGAATGTATTTGTTCCATGTCATCATTCAATTCTTCTTCTTGTACATCAATTTTGATAGAGTTTGTACATGACATTGACCACAATCAAGAAAGCAATGTAGTCATGCTTTTCGACAACCACAACTTTTACGGAGTTCATCTGGAGCTGGTTGAAGCAAAGTTGTTATTGAGTCTAAAATATTATTTGTTAATGTCCAACCCCAGTCTTCTGGCTTCATACCTTTGTGCCCAAGCCAAGTTTGAACTTGAAGGTATACCGTATATATAAATGCTATTTAGAAGCACCAAAAGTTACATTGTCAATCTGATAAATGTTGAATACCTTAGAGTATCGATGGAATCCACTTCTGCTGGTGCTTTGTAAAATGCAAGGAGTAGGTATATATTTAAGACGTTTTCGGAAATAATATTATGATAACAATTATTGGGTTTGGCAAATATTTCTTCATATTTCATTAGATATTCACTTTTTTCAAATAGTTTGAAGAATTTTAGTTTGGCTTTAATGTTTAAAGCCGAAGTTGAATCTTGTAAATTAATGCAAACATAGATTTTTTACTTGACATTTTGGGTAGGTATATGAATAAGCTTTGCGACGAATATACCTTTGTTTCAACTAAACCATTGCCAGGTTTTTTGAAATATATTTTTTTGTCAGGAAGAGCTCTTGCTATCAGTATTGCCAGCAAGTCAACATCTTCGCCAACAACAATAGCAGTGCGCATTTTGGATTGCTCCTTAGCTGTTTCGATAATCAAAACGTCGGCATCGTCCAGCCTCGTAGAAATATTCGCTGCCTCAAATTTCTTCAAAATCATAGCAATTAAACTACTTTTGTTGTTTGCATTCACAAGAAATTGTTGTTGAGAAGGTGGAACCATCATTGATGCATCAAATAAAATATCCACTGATAATGGAGCTGATCTACACCAACGACGCTGCTCAGTGATCCTTGTAACCATCGAAAACAACCATAACTTTTTTCCAGAACGTTTTTGAACATAACTAATGTAGCTATTGCAAACCGGCTCCAAGCAAGACGATGCAGCATAAATCCTCCATCTATGATGTATGTATATCACATTGTTATAATCAATGTCATCTTCAACTTGCTGTAAAAAATCATACAATGCAGATTTTTTATATTATTTTAATGAAAAACTAATTTTAAAATACACATACATTAATCAAACGTTGTGGAAAAGGCCTCCTGGGGATACCGCAATAAATAAAAACGCACAAAGCGCTCGACCATTCTGGTGGTGTGTAACAAAAAGCATTCTTTTGGAATACTGTGAATCTTTGAAGTACTGTAACTTTGTAACGGTTAATGCTAAGAACAATTTGGTATATATGTTTTTTGTTGGAAATTACCTCAGCTACATGTTTGTAGAACAATTTTTTCTTCTAAAACTTACCGTTTTCGATATATTTATCAAAAACCCATTTTCGTGACCTTTGACCCTCCTAATGGGACTAGCGGGCATTGGATGTTTGAGGACTTTTGACAGGTTATAAGTAACGCCAATCCCAACGTGTGTACCAAAAATCGGCCTGTTACAAATTTTTTTCCTTGAAAAAATCTATTTTTACTGGGCTATCTTGACTTAAACGAAATTTAGATTTTAGCGTCTTACGGAGGGTTATTGACCGAAAAAACGTCTTACACTTGAAATGTGTGTTTGTTTTTATGTCGTCTTAATTATGTGTAAATACCAGCCTTGCTAAAATGAGGTGAATGGGGTCATTTTTTTTACATATACACGAGCGTCTTACAGCATGTCATGGAGGGCTAAAACGTCTTACATTGTTATTTTCGTGTATATATTGAATCAATGAACGATATATTAAAAGATGAGCCTTGCTAAAATGAGGTGAATGGGCACTTTTTTTTTACAACTTCAAGCCTTAAACTTAAGGCCTCATGGAGGGTACCGGAGTGTAAGACGGGCATTTTTATAACTGTTGGGCCTCAATCTTTCTATGACCAAAGTTTTAGCCTTGCTAAAATGAGGTGAGTAAATCGGTCGCTAGCTCTTGGTCTATAAGCCTTACCAATTCCAAGAAAACAATAAAGCTTATATTTAATATACTTTAAAAACACTGTAATACAAAAAAAAGTCTCAATAAAATTGAATTGAAATTGATTGAAAAGTTGATCAATTATAAATAAACAGAAGATACAAAATAAAATAGATATGTACATGAATTATAATAAAAAAAGGATTACAAATTAAAATGGATCCAACCAAAAAGGTAAGTAGATAAATGTAGATATGGTTATGCTTATTAATGGTAAAATTTTATTTTCAGAGATGTTCAAGGGTAACAAGGGCCCAAAAGACTGCATTGTAAATTTTATGGCAGAAAACCGGGAATTTGCCAGGGGACAATGCAATGGAGTGAGCTCCCACCAAAAATTGTTAGAGTTGTGGCAATTATTAACCCTCCAAACCAATTCAATGGGTCCGATTGCAAAGTTTTCGGAGCAATGGAAGAAGGTAATAAATGTGCATTCAATTCAATTTTGTTTTATTGAACATTTTTGTTTACAATTGGCTTAGAAAATAGCTTATATCACGCTTTTCATGCATGCAATTGTTTTTATTTCAGTGTTGGACTGACTTAAAGTCTGGTATGCGGAAGCTGAAAAATGTGCGGAAAGTGTTCATCAATAAAACTGGAGGCGGAACTATAGCAGAAGCTCCGAGGAGGCTTGATGATATAGAGGAAGTTATTCTCTCCATAATAAGCACGCATGCTGTGGATGGGGATTCAGTGACCCCTGAAGCGGGAATAGCTGGAAATAGCGTAAGTTAATTGAATATACCCAGGAAAGGTTAACCTATCAAATTATTCCTTTTGATTAATTTTCAGTGGGTCCATAACATTAGCACTGAAGAGAAGGAAAACAGGTCAGAGCAACCTACATGTTCCTTCAAGGTGAGGAAAGTGGGGAACTCTTTTTACCTAAGTGCACCTAGCGAGGCTAAACAGATGCAAGAAGAGCCTTACACTAACTTAGAGAAACCTAATGCTCAAAATTCAAAAATGTTGGCCTTAATCGAACAAATATTTGTGGTAAAATGTAAAATTGTGGCTCAAAATAAGCAAATTATGGCCCAAAATATTAAAAATGCAGCTCTTCTTAGTTTGGACAGAAGCCAAAATGAAAAAATTTTAAATCTTTTCAAATATGATTCATGAAGATTCATGAATTTTGTGATTTTCTAAAGCTCAAATAATTGAAGCCAGAAATACAGTTTTGAAAAAAACTCTAAAAAATGATTGAAGTCAGAAATACAGTTTTGAAAAAAACTAAAATAAAAAATAGTTCTTTGAAAAGTACCATTTATAACTAATTTTTGAAGAATGCTTTCCTATCCAAAGACCAAAGGTAGCTTTTACTAAAAGAAATTTATTGAATTTCTTTTAAGATTTTCTTGCATCAAAATTTTTGATTTCGAGAGAGTCGTTATAAGAAAATCGAAATAATTTAAATCCTTTTTTATAGTTTTTAATTTTTATACACAAATGCGTTTCAGAAATGAGGAACATTAAGATGATCTGAGATGGTCGTGTATCACTGTTGCAGTGTTGCAGCACGTAAATATGAGGTGGGCTCGGTGATAATTTCTCCATTTTTTTCATTTTCCTCTTTGAACAAAAATGTACTCATCCATAATCCCATTCCTTAAACGTATGTTTGTGGAGTACGCAGAATGCATGTACTTTCTGCCCAGATATAACTGGATGATACGAAAGTCCTAGCCTTAGGCACTGGAGAACAGACTTCAACACACCATTCAGTCTTTCGATGCAGTTCCGTGATTTAGATTGCAGTGTGTTGAAACACCTCCCATTTTAGTCCGCTGCAATAACTCGTTAAGGAATTATAAGCCAAGGTCGCAGTGGATACCCGGAATTACCTAGATTAGAAAAAAACCTAAATTAAAACTAAAGCGGGCCATTCACGTTAAAACTGTCGTAAGGACTGTCCGACAAATTTCAGTCGTAAACGACGTGTTCTACCGTGAATGTCCTTGTTATACATCGGACCGTGCGACTAACGACAGGTTGGAAGTCCGTTGAAAATTTCAACGAACCTTGCGACACGACCGAATGGCAGTTTTTGAGACAGTCCTTGCGACCGAACTACTCAGTCTACGAATAAACTTCATAGTTTTTATTTTGTCTCTAGGAGACGAGATAAATAAAAAACAAATTGAAGGAATTTTTTGACACACTGTTCGTAAAACTGGTTTGCCACATGTGTGCGTACTTTCGATAGTCGTTGCAACAGTCCTATCGACAGCCTGTGTGACAGTCTTAACGTGAATGGCCCGTTAACTGTAGGAATATAATTATTGATTGTTAACCTAACAGCCATGAGTTGTGTTCTCCAGGCTCGCAAGCTTCATAACACCTTTTAAGTACATATATCAAAGGGCACGGTAGTGACCAGCCAAGTTCGCGGCACTACACCCTTTTTACAGGAACAAACTCAGGTGATTTTCCACCCCCCTCTAACTTCAGTACCAATTAAGTCAGAAACTTCAAATTCGCAGTATTTGCTGAACTAATCAAACACAGGTTGCTCACCAAATTTTAACTCTTTAGCATTAGTAATTTCCGAGATATAGGACCTCAAAAATAGCAAAAACCGTAACTGACTGACTCACTGACTCACTGACTGACTGACTCACTGACAGATCTTCAAAATTATGCAGCACTTCCCGACATCGTAGAAACTTGAAATTTCGCACAATGGTAGGCCTTGTGGTGTATACAAAGGAAAAAATCGAAAATTTGCAATTTTCTATTCAGGGGGCGTGGCATCCACCCACTTTCTTAAAAATTCTTATAAATTATATGGAGCACTTCCGATTGTTGTAGAACGATGAAAATTGGTATGTCGGTAGGCCTTGATGTACTTAGAAAGAAAAAAAATGAAAAATCGGAATTTTTCATTCTGGGGGCGTGGCATCCACCCACATTCTTGAAAATTCTTATAAATTATATGGAGCACCTCCGATTGTTGTAGAACGATGAAAATTGGTAGAACGGTAAGCTTGAAGAGCATAATAAGAGAAAAATAAAAGTTGAGATTTTCCATTCAAGGGGCGTGGCATCCACCAATTTTCTCAGAGTTACTATTATTTTTATGAAGCGCTTTCGGCTGTCGTAGAATTATAAATATTTGTGTAGGGCTTGATTTTCACCTGGCAAAATAAAATCTTTGCAAAAAGGAGTGAAATCAGAACAAAAATATAAATGTTAAAAAAAGAGCCAAGTTCTTATATGTACAAGAAACCTATGCGTAAAAAGTCAGCCAAGAAAAGCAATGAGATCTAAAGTATAGTTTTAAGATTCCCCCAAACCAACGCAAAACATTCACCAACGACGCGAAATCATTCACAATAATACAGAATATGAAAGTTAAACAATGCTAAACAACAGCAAAAAACTGTCTTTGCGAATGATTCGCTATGATTTCGCGTTGGTTTGGGAGAGCCTTTAAGTTCATGAAGTTTAATATCAAATATCTTAAGTAGAGTAATATCGAAACAATTCCAAATAATCACAGAAATTGGTATTAAATGATGAATGATTAAAATTTGATGGATTTACTTGGCAAGTTTTCTCTTAATTACTTACTTAATCACAAATTTAAAATGTGTGAAAACTTGACCAGTAAGGCCACCAAATTTTAATCATTCATCATTTAATACCAATTTCTGTCATAATTTGGAGTTGTTTCGATATTATTCTAATTCAGATATTTGATACTAAGCTTCATGAACTTTAAACTTGGCATATATTTTAGATCTCATTACTTTTTTGTTTGAATTTTTACGCACAGGTTTCTTGTACATATAAGAACTTGGCTCTTTTTTTAACATTTATGTTTTTGTTCTGATACTGTTTACTTGAGATGCTTCCCATATTTACGCGTCATGTGTGGCACTTGCGAATCTTGCGAATACACCAAGAACTTATAGGTCACAATCGAAAATCTGAAATTTGAACAGAGTAGGTACATTAACTCGTATTTTATATTGGAATACTCATGTCTTTCATTTCAAAAACCCAAAAATATTAAAAGGCACAGTAGTGCCCAGCCAAGTTCGCGGCACTGCAACCTTTTTACAGGAACACACTCAGGCCATTTTCAACCCCCTCTAACTTCACTATCAATATAGTCAGAAACTTCAAATTCGCAGTATTTGCTGAACTGATCAAAACACAGGTGGGTCAACTCTTAAGCATTAGTAGTCTCGAGACATAGGACTTCAGAAATCGCAAAGAAAACCCGTAACTGACTGATTCACTGACACCCTGACTGACTCACTGACAGATCATCAAAGTTATGGAGCACTTCCCGACATCATATAGAAACTTTAAATTTCGCACAACGGTAGGCCTTGTGGTGCAACAAAGGAAAACATGGAAAATCTGCAATTTTCTATTCAGGGGGCGTGCACTACCGATTGTTGTAGAACCATTCTATAGTATTCTCATGAAGAAAAAAAGCTCGTGGCCATCTATGCGTCCAAATGTAATACTAATTTTTGTTAAGGGATCACGGTAAGGCGATCACAGCGAACCTATCGACCAAATGTCTACCTACAAAATCGTGTTTCATGAGAATACTATAGATTAGATATACAATGGTAGAACCACAGATACTAGAGTTACTATAGTATCTGTGGTAGAACGATGAAAATTGGTAGAGTGGTAGGGTTTGACGTGCATACAAGGATAAAAGTACGAAATTTATAATTTGCAGCTTAAGAGGCGTGGCATCTACTCACTTTTTCAAAATTGGTATAACGGTATACTACCATACAAATAAAAAAATAAAAATTGAGATTTTCCATTGAAGGGGCGTGGCATCCACCCACTTTCCCAGAATTATTATTTATATGGAGAACTTTCAGGTGTCGTAGTATTATGGAAATTGTTCCAGAAATTGTTTCTTTACTTTATTGGTAGTGTAATTGAAGGGGGGTTGAAAATCGTCTGAGGGTGTAATTTATCGCTGTAAAAAGGGTGTAATGCCACGAACTTGGCTGGGCACTACCGTGCCCTTTGATAAAGTAGTTTAAAACCAAGGCTAACAATTAATAAATGTTTCCTGAAAGATGATTGAAGGTATTTAGAAGATTCAAAAAGGATTTCTTGGTAAAATGTTTATACTTCAGAATGACCATAAACATTAATTCGAAAAAAAAAAATTACCTCGAGAAATAATATAACAGCAAATTTGCATCAAAAACGTATTTTTATTTTTATTTTTAGATTCGAATATCTCAAAAAGACCACCAAGTAAAAGTATATCTTGGTTCATGTTGAACACAAAAATCCAAATTTGTCCACAAATGAGTAAAAAAGTGTTTTCGAGTTGATTTTTGGAAACACGAAAAACAAATCAATTTTCAACTAGCGCTTGAGTTCAAATGGGTTGCCACAGAAAAAAACCTCAAACAGAGATTTGTTGGAAATAATTTATACTTTTAATTGTATTTTGATGTAATTCACGAATAATTGATAGTTTTCGAGCCATAAGTAAAAAAACTCCCAAAAAATGCATTTTTGTATCATTTCTTGCGAAATTTTTTTCACAAACCTCAGATTCGGATTCAGCACCCCCGAAAACATTAAGCACCCCACAATATGCATGGTAAAAATACAATTGTGGACTATATCCACAAAGTTAATTTCTAGTGCCGAAATAAGTTATGTATGAGAAATTACTTAATATATGAATTTTCAAAGCAACAAATGAAGATAAAGTTTAATGAAGCAAAACAACAAACAGTATTTGTTTCGCCTTCAAGTTTAACGATTTAACTAACATTGAAATAACACATAATGAGCAAAAGAGCAAAGGAGGTTTGCTAAAAGAACCCATTAGTTTTTATCCCAATTAATTTTTAGCCCAAGTCCAAGTAGTACCTAATCTTTTATGATTCCATAGGCAGAATTGATGAAAAGACGCAAGCAAGTTCGAATGCGATTTCGAGCTCTTGTTCGTATGGTAATTTTCAATAAATCATGGCTGCAGGACATAGAAGAACAAAAAATCTCAACAAATACCAAGAAGAATATTGCAATGTTGGTGCGACAGGAAAGAAAAATAGGAATTCTAACCATGGCTGTAGGTTATGTTTGATATTTACAATAATAATTTCTTCATGTTCTGAACATT
Organism: Dasysyrphus tricinctus; assembly: GCA_963921185.1. Lineage (NCBI taxonomy): Eukaryota > Metazoa > Arthropoda > Insecta > Diptera > Syrphidae > Dasysyrphus > Dasysyrphus tricinctus. Next base: position 116,171,792 of record OY992530.1, read on the forward strand.
ATTTAGAAACTTATTTTTATGTACATATGTACATGTAGAAGATAATCTTTGAAAAAATATCTTTAATAGGAAAAAGCCCTAATTCGGACGCCAATATGGATGAGAACAATTGAGGATAGAAAGAAACTAGTTAACTTAATGCTTAACTTGACATGCTTTGCAAAATTTCCACCGGTAAGTTGCATATAAGAATAATATATATTCTTTTATAATTCTAGCATCCCTGATTTGATAACCTTGTTTTAAGACCTTATTTAAATAACACCGCTTTAAAATTCGTCATCTGGGTCAAAAATCCATTTGCTGATATTTTTAAACGCAAACTGCATAAGTCTTCTGTTCGAAAACTCAAATAAAAATTTTAAAGCGTTATCATTGTGTTCGATAATGCAGTATGCTAAAGTCGCATGTTCGACAACATCATCTGTGGTGCAGAGCAGCTGTTACAATAAAAATATTAAAAAGCAAGAGAGTTTGTTCCTGAAGTCTAATGCGCTTGCAAATAAATTGACTCACGTTGATCAAACCGATTTTGTGCAAGCAGGGCAACTGCATATTTGAAGATAGCATAATCTGCGTAAAAAAGTGACTTTGGTTTAACGTTTTCGAAAATTTAAAGGGTGTTTTTTAAAAGTGTGGTTTTCAAGAAAAAAAAAACGCATATAATTTAATGTTATGGCCAAGAATTTAGCTTTATTATAAAGATAAAGGGTTGCCATTATGTTTTAAAAATGATTTCGGCAGTAGCGTAGCTAGATGGGCGAGGGCCCTGGGGCAGAAAATAAAATGGGGCCCCTTAACAGAAATTGGTTTGGTTTTTGATTAACAAAAAAATGAGAAATTTTAGAAGAGGTATGTAATGTTATAGGAATTTTTAACAAAAACTGTCAGCCTAAGATATTTCTTAGGGATATAATTTTTAAAGCTTAGCATGTAGTTTGGTTACAATAGCAAAAAATTGGTGGTAAGAACAGAAAAGTTAGTGGAATGTTTCAAAAATCGTTACTGAGCCAATATATGTATTTGAGTGATCTTGATTTAATAGTTCAGTTTGGCCGTAAAAATATTTTGATAAAAGATCGACAAAAAATTTTAGCCCCAAAAATTTTATTTTTGAGTCATTCCATATGAAAACGTCTATCAAAAAAGCATCAAGCACATCTCAGATTTTGCTCAAACTTTGTGAGATGCCCCTACCCCCTTTGAAACATTTGAAATTCCTTTTTTGTTTCTATTTTGAGATGGTATTTTAAACTGAAGTATAGTAGTTTTTGAGAAAAAAAAATAAATTCAGACAAAATAGTAACAGGACCTGGTCAGAAGCAACGCTGGCAGATTTTTGCTGTTCAATTTTTCGTCAGACAATGGAAAATATGAAAAGAAAAAAGCTTCAAAATAATGGAAAAAAAAGTTATAGTAAATTGTTTATTATATTTTTGAATTTATTTTATTTTTTAAAACTACTTTTTTAAGGTGTCATTTGGTAGAATCGGTGTGTTTTTTATATTGTAAAATATTTTACCAGTTTTTTATACAGAACACTCAGTGAAATATACTAACGAGAAAAAAGTATTTGGGATTTTAAAACGCTTAGTGGTTTCTTTTTTTAAAGTCTTTTATTAAAATTTATTTAATATACTTATATAGGGAAATTCTATTATTTCCCAAAAAAATATGTTTTTTACAGCGTAAATCATAAAAACTACGAAATTTCAAATTTCTGTTGTTTTTTTTTTAAATAACGGTTGATGGATGATGACAAATCTGGTTTTATGTTTATATATAAGTTTATATTATGTGGAGTAAGTCCTCCAAATTTGAGCAGAATACGCCCAATAGTTTTTTTTTACCAGGTCAACCAAGTCTTAGAGGGCTCTTTTTTACAAATCAATCATATTTTTCAAAAATCATTTAAAAAAAACTGGACGTGATAGAATTTTTCTGAAACCAGATTTAGATTTTAAAAAGTCAAATCTATCTTAAAAAATTACTTGAAGGCGAAAAAAAACGTTGATTTTTGTAGACCAGTGTTATTATTATACCTTAATTCCTATATACAAATCACAGAAAGAAACGACAAAAACAAACCCAAATAAAACTACAAAGCCATTTTCTTCACATATGTATGTACATAATTAATAATTATCACCCCTACAACGGAATCCGATGAATGAGCTGCGGAGGGAATCAGACTCAATTCTGACATTTTTACTATAATCTGCTAGAATAACTAATCTCGGCCGTATTACAGAGTACCAAAAGCAAAGTCAAAAATGAAATTCATAGCAGTTAGCCATCATCTAGATAAAAGCTTTAACAGCTCCTTGGACCGGCAGATAGGCTATCTAAGATTTTATCAGTTTCTGTTGGATATTATTGTCAGAGATATTTGAGCCAAAAGTAGAAATTTATCTGGCAAAAAAGGTCCGGATATGCTATCCAAGACTTTATCCACAAGTCTTGTAACTGACCCATAATATTCAAAACAAACTGAGCCAAAACATTCTTAAAGATAAGAAGAACTTTTATTTTCGCTTTGAAAAATTGTTTCGTCAGGCTGTCTCTGGGGCCCCCAAACCTTCGGGGCCCTGGGGCGCCGCCCCAGTTTGCCCCTGGGTAGCTACGCCGCTGGATTTCGGGCAAGTGGCCGCCACGGCTGGCTCGAATAAACTCCAGCCGGGAGGCCCATTTTTCGACGCGATGGCGGATGGACTTATTCGGGTCTTCTTCGATACTCTGCTCCATAGCAGCAATAGCGTCTTCGGTACACACTGTACGGCGGCGGCACGGCGCACAGTGGGGAAAACGTGGAAAAAATTCAATTTTCAAAAGTATCAATTTTTATGTTTCATTATTCGTTTCTTACAGTAAAATAGTTGTTAAATCAAGAAATGATAACCGTTTGCAGATAAAATATATGTAAGCCCGGAGTTTATCATCCAAAGTTGAAAATGAGGAGAAATAGATAAAATCAGGGGTGGTTTTCGAATGATCCGTTTACACTAAATTCTTAAATTTTTGTAATGATTCTTCTATTTATGGGATTAAGATATACCAATAAGTAATACTAATACTTTTATTGAGCGGGAAAAATTATATAACAAATATTTGAAGAGAAAAACACCCAAAATTAGCGATTATTTTTAGTCTCATAAAGTTTTAAGTACTAGCGCCATTTGCCGCCAAAGTCCCGTTGCTTTTGGTAGATAGTGTAGAGTGTAAGGAACAATTTCCAGCAAAGAACCCATCCGGAACCGTCCGGATTCAATTTTCAGGGAAATTTGAAGTGCGGGAAAGTCATACACTAAAACAAAAAAATTAAAGTAAAAATTAAGATATTGATATCTTAAGCTAGGGGCCCTAAAATATTGGTAAATATGAAATATTTTGTTTATATTTTACTACATATTTAGAATCCATTTTTAACAATTTAACGTCAAAATAATAATAAGAGGGTTTTATATAAGAACAATTTGAAAAGTTACGATGTCACATCGTAGTTTTTATTCAACGATATAATAATGTGTAATATGATAATCAGTAATATTTCTTCATTAAAACTCACTATCGAAATTTAATTTTACAATGTTTGGTAGTTAAAATTTCGATATACACATGTATGTAAATACATATATAAAATAATAAATACCGTTAACCCTTAATAACTCTTAATAACTTGATAATAACTATTTGAAAGGTCAATTTAACTGTCAGTTTCATTCTTTGTTTGTTAGTTACTCCACATAGTAACGCTATCAGGTGTTATTTCGATAGCTTATTCAGTTTTAGTGGATTTAATTTTAAAAAAGAAGAGACATTTAAGCGAAAAAAAGCTTCAATATATTTTTAGTGATTACCAAACATTTTTTTATTGAAATTCAATTCGCGATAGGTACCGTGATATTCTTCGTCATAAGTTCCGTAATTGGTTGAAGGGTACATTCCAAGTGAAACTGGTAAGTAATAATAATATTGACGCTGAGATATCGTGTACTAGACATAGTGGAAGCCCAGTTAATGAATATGAAGAATGCTGCGATCTCAGCAAGACACTTATTCTATTTTCATTAATTTTCTAACTTTCTCTTCAGAAAGCAATGCACAAAAGGATTCAAAGAGCGAGAACTCTCCAAGGTTGGTTATATAACATTTTGTGTGGGTGTGTCAGTGACTGGAAATTTTCTGTAATAATTCCTTATACTGTTATTTGTTATGTCTCAGAATTTAATGGAAATGAATAATGTATGTAGTTCAGATTTTATCGAATTAAGACTGGTTCCATACAAAAAAGTCGAAAAACGCCCACAAAATGGGTGTTGTAAGAACTTTGCTAGTCCAATTTCCAAAGAAATAGTTGTTCAAGGTTTAGTTAACATTCTAATTTGTAACAATTTTAACGAAAAATTACTTTTTTTTTTAAGTAGGCGTGGCAGTGGGCAGAAATTTATTGTATTGGGTTTTCATCTTAATAGCTATCATGCCTGAAAATTTCATCAAAATCGGTTTGGTGGTTAAATTTTTAGGGAATTTTTTCCACTCTCCCATACAAGGTGCCCCACTGTGCGGCGTCTCTGAGGATGCGCATTATCCACTAGAGTAAACGTGGTGCTCGAATTACCGACTTTGCTGGGCGATTATGCCGATCTAATATTGGACGCAGCGCGCGAACCGAACCATTATTTTGGTAATAAATTTGCACGATTTGCAAACGTTGTTGAGGAGTAAGTCTATTCATTATGAGCCTGATTACACGATTAGTTTTTTCGGACGTTTCGTTTTTCGTTTTTTTGACAGGTACGTACCTTCGTGATTACACACAACGAAAAAAATCCATTCGTGATTTTGACGTTCAGAACATTTGAGGTTCATTTATTGAAAAATAGGCAGTAATAATAGTTAAAAATACTTTTACATCACTTCTTGTTCAAATTTATAGCTATTTAATTAAGAAAAACAATTTTAAATCTCACTATTTACATTTTTTAAGCATCCCCCGCCTCTACTCGTTTGTCAAATCATAAACGTCAAAGTTCAACCAGAAAAAGTCTTGAAATTTTCATACGTGCTTTCGTCTTTCCGTTCCCCCTACGTTTCTACACCCCTCACCCAATGTGTCAAAAGGACGAAACACGTAACGTCCGAAAAAACGAATCGTGTAATCAGGCTCTATGATATAACAAACCAAACTGAGCATAAATCAAGTGACAGGTGTCAAAAAGATCAGCTCCGAAAAAAGTATTGCCAGATTGAAAACCACACGTCTAATAAAATACCCTTTACTAATATAATATGTAAATAACCTTTTTCTTTCCTTGCCAAGAACTACGATATCCTTGGAAAAAGTTTTATCGTTAAAATGTATAAGTTTTTTGTAAGAATCAACAAGAACGAAAAAAATTTTCTTTTCCTTATGTGGAAAAGAGCATATGATAAGAATATTAAGGGTATTCATGCAACAGCGTAAAGTCGTCGTAAACGTGGTTAAGTTTTAAACTTCGTAAATCTGTCAAATTTTCCTTACAAATTGTGACAGAATTACGAAGTTTTAAATTTTACAACGTTTACGACGACCTTACGCTGTTGCATGAATACCCGTATTATTTGATTAAAATTGATTTATTTTTTCGTTTTTAGAAAATAAGAGCCCGTCTTTCCAAGGTTGTCAAATTTATTTACCTAAATCCCGGACGAACGATTATCAAAGAGGGTTGTGATCCCGTAGCTGTGTATTTTATTTTAACTGGAGAAGTTGAAGTTACCAGAACGATTTTTAACCCGGTTCATATTATACATTGATTTTATTTAAATATTTTTATTTATTTAATAAATTATTATTTATTTTTATTTGTAGGATAAACAGAAATATGATGAGAAGTTGGATTTTATAAGTGGACCTGGAGATTGTATTGGAGATATTGAATTAATCGAACGCTGTGTGAGACAACAAACATGCAAGGCTACAAGTAAGTCTGTTAAACTTTCTCGGGGTATTTTCAAAGCTATTGGTAATGCTGTTGCTAGCCAAATTGTATTATGTGTCATAACCGGACAATATCATAGGGCCAGTTTTTCAGTGCGAGATCATCGGGGTTAAACCTGAGTTAACTCCGTTAATTCCGACTAAACTCATCTAATATGGTGAGTTAACTCAGGGAACAAATTGAGTTGGCGCCATCTCGATTTTGATGTTGAAAATTATTACCAGTGCAATTCCGTTGAGGCGGGATCTCTTTTCCGATGCGTGAAAGGCGCAGAGGGTTGTTGTGCATAGCGTCGCACATCGTTGGCCCTAGAATTTTGACAGCTGAAAGATAAAAGATGTGTTCCTTCCCGAGTTTCAAACAGTTTGAAACCAACAGATTTAGTTCGAAGCCGTTCCACAAGTGAACAATTGTACTGGGACTAACTAGGGAACAGGTGTAAAGTTAATCCTGTACTGAAAAGCTTTTCCTGAGTTAAATCGGGGGAAATTTATTTTCAGGATTTAACTCAGAGTTAGCCCTGAACTGAAAAACTAGCCCTTAGTGTGTCAGTTTTACCACTGTCACGCAACCTAACCTTACCTAACTAAGGCAAAACTGGAGCTTATCTCCAAACTCAGATAAAAAAGCGTTATATTTCAAAAAATCGATTATGAGAGTATTTTTTGCTTAGCTGGTTAGCACAAGCATCCAAGTAACGACAAAAGATTCATATTACTTGACTTTGCAGCAGCTCTTAATAATAAGCACCTGGCTTCCAAGACTATCAAGACGGTCAAACTATAAACCGAATCGACTTGCTAAACATCGTCGCACCACCACCGTCAGACACGTTCCCAACATCTAAGATTTTGGAAGGGGTAAGCTTTGAGCCCAGCTATTTCCTTATTGCGGTACAATTAAGTGCTTGACTATTGAACGAAAATAAATGGCGAACCACGCCGAAGAAGATACTTAACGTTTGACGCCAGTCATTTTGAAACAGTCAAGATTATCACTAATCACGGAAATAAAAGGCAAAGTAAATTGTATTTAAGCTACACTTTTGCTATGCGGACGACATCGACATCATCGGCCGCTCCAAGAGAGCTGTACTTGAAGCATTCACAGCTATTGATGAACAGGCGAAACGCGTTGGTTTTGAAGTGGATGAGGACAAAACAAAGTATATGCTATCAACAAACAAAGCCTCATCTGTCCATCGCCTAGGACAAAACGTCACTGTTGATAGCAGTAATTTCGAGGTAGTCAGGAGTTCACCTACCTCGGAACAAACATCAATTCCACGAACGACACCTTAGTGGAAATCCGACGAAGAATTACCCTAGCGAGCCGCTGCTAATTCGGTGTGGCCAAACAAATGGGTTCAAAAGTCCTTTCTCGAAAGACAAAGTGCACGCTATACAAAACGCTAATTTTACCAGGTCTACTCTACGGCGCCGAGTGCTGGACGATAAGTAAAAAAGGGGAATTGATACTGGGCACTTTCGATAGAAAAATTCTTCGGCGGATATTTGGTCCTATATGCGAAGAGGGCGATTGGAGGAGAAGATTCAATCGTGAACTGTACGAGCTGTACCAAGATGTGGATGTAGTCCAAAGAGCCAAAACACGTCGACTACAGTGGCTCGGCCACATCGAGCAAATGGACAACAACGCTCCAGCCAAGAAAATCTTCGAGTCCCAGCCCCCAGGTTCGAGACGACCCGGAATACCGAACCTACGCTGCACGCTATAGGGACCAGGCGGTCACAGACGCAAGAGCGCTTGGTCTCGACGACTGGAGGGAGCATGCGAGGGACCGCAACCGATGGAAGACCGCAATATCTCAGGCAGAGACCCTTCATGGACCGGGAGCCGGATAAGTAAGTAAGTAAGTACATACATCAAATCATTAATGAAGTATGGGTGGAAGGAAGCGGGATCGATGATTGGGCTATATAAGCTCCAAATGCCATATCTGTTAAAATGTCATTCCTATGTCTTAAAAAACCTTTGGGCATATCTCTGCTAAAAGTCGCTATAAAATACTATCCAATGTACTGCATTATCACCTTAGGACGTTCTGAAACTCTATAATTGGCAAATACAAGTGTACATAACTTCCAGACCAACAAATCGTCCATAGGGCAAATATTCACACTAAGGAAAATCTTGGAAAAGACCTAAGAATTTCAAGCCCCAACATCTTTTCATCGACCTCAAGACTGCATATGGAAGCCTTCATCTTCAGGAGCTATGTATATCTGGCAATGTCTGAGTTTGGGATGCCGTGAAATATGATCTCAGGTGCAATGGTCAACTAGGCAATACGAACTATTCTTAACATGCACAGGATTTCAGCAATGAGACTTTTCAATCTAGTCATGTGCACTATACAGCACAGTCGTTAACACGGAAAGTACTACCTTCAACAGACCCATCCAACTACTATAATAGGCGGACGATATTGACACCATCAGCCACTCCCGACTTCCCGTGATTTTAGAACAGGCAAAACTTATTGGTGGTGATGTAAATAAGGATAAGACTAAGTTCCAACTATCAACAAACAAACAGACCCTTTCCATCGCCTAGGACAAAACGTCACATTTGACAACAACAACTTCCAAGTAGTCAAGGAGTTTAACTTCTTTTGAATAAAACTAAGTTCAATGAATATCCAGCGAAGAATAACGCCGGATTTGTTTCAATTTTTCGGTCTATAGCCCTACGTCTCCAGTTTCGCACGCCAAGTTGATTGAGGTCCTCTTCCACTTGCGTGCGCCACTTGTTTCACTGTCCTCCTCTACTGCGCTGCATCTATGCAGACTGGACCAAAAATCAGTCCTCTCAGTCACCGTTAGTAGTGTCTATGCTTCATGCCTCTGCACTATACATCACGACCGGGATGAGAAGTGTATTTTACAGGTGCAACTTAACTGCTTGAGAAAGAGCTTTGCCTTTGCCATTAATTTCTTAGTCCAAACTCCAAAGAAGCAGCGATGTAATTCGTTTAATCTCAGCGCTGATAATATTCACTGAGTTGATGTCAGTGATGCTGCAATATCGTCAGCGTAAACAAGTCATAGGATGGACTTTAGAAAGACTGTGCCTCTGGTGTTGACGTGAGAATTTTGAACCATTCTTTCAAGAACGATTTTTAAGAAGTCGCATGACGGCACGTGTCGCTTTACCAAAAACCTTTTTTGAAATTAAAAGTATCGGTGAGGTATCTTGATGCCGTAGCGTGCATTCTCCAGAGATGCTAAAACTGACATTGTTCCTACAGCTCGTCTCTATAGATGCAGTCATACGCCCTAGCCTTGAAATCGATGAAAAGTTGGTGGGTATGGATTTGAAATTCCTGTTTTTTTTTCCAAAATTTGCCGTAGTGCGAATATTCGTTGATGTTGCACTTTCCTTGCCTTAAACCACACCGATTTTGACCTGTGAGGTTGTTGACGATAGGTTTCAGGTGTTCACAAAGTAGGTACGGCAGAAAATATCTTGTATGCGATGTTAAGAGACTGATGCCTGTGTAGTTGAGTAGTTTGCGCAGCCTAGAGGATTACCTTTCTTCAAGATCGGGCAAACAATGCCATTGGGCACGATATCCTCCGACCATATTTTTCAGATGAGCTGGTGTGTGAGGAGAATGAATCTAGGAGAATATACAACACGAGCTCTATGAGGTGAACCAAGATGTGGATCTAGTCCACAAAGTTATTTTAAGCCAAGATGGTCTTCAAATACGAGCCCCATTTTTGAGGTGACAACGAAGAGCAAGGCTGTGGTTTCAGAACCAAGCCAGAGCACTTGGCCTGGATGACTGGAAGCCGGGTGCCGGGGGTCGAAGAAGATGGGAAGTCATCCTTCAAGAGTCGAGAGCCCGTATTAAAAAGTCAGGCATAAGCTCTTAGCGTGAATAACAACCCGTGAATAGAGCTCTGCATAGAAAACACAACACCAGCCGAGTTGATTACGGAAGAAAAGATAAAGTGGGCTATTAACTCCTTTTCACCGTATAAATCACCTGGCTTAGATGGCGTCTTCCCCATGATGCTACAAAAATGTGAAGACCTTGTAATCCGACACTTAAAAAACATATTCCTAAGTAGCCTGAAATGGGGATATGTTCCTAAGGTGTGGCGGGCGGGTCAAGGTAGTTTTTATTCCGAAAGCTGGAAAACCCAGCCACACAGAAGCTAAAGACTTCAGACCCATTAGTCTCACGTCTTTTCTCTTAAAAACATTTGAAAGACTAATAGACTTACATATTCGCAGCACACTGAGCCCGGAAGTCTTGTCTCCAGCCCAGCATGCTTATTCAAAAGGCAAAAGTGTTGAGACAGCACTGCATAGCGTCGTCAGCACAATCGAAAAAACGCTCAAAGATAAAGAATACACCCTTGCTGCCTTTCTAGACATTGAAGGAGCTTTTAACAATGTCCGAAACGAGGCAGTGGAAGGAGCTCTCGTTAACCTTAAAGTACATTCCGCCATCATCAGATGGATAATGTGCATGTTAAGAAACAGACAGATAAACTCGGAGCTAGGAGGAGAACAGATCAAAGTATCTACCTCCAGAGGGACTCCACAAGGGGGGGTCCTTTCTCCGCTTCTCTGGATACTCGTGATGAACGTAGTTCTAATGAGACTGAAATATAGTGGAGTAAAAGTAGTCGCATATGCGGATGACCTTGCATTACTAGCGACAGGTAAATTTCCCTCCACAATTAGTGAACAAATTAAGAATGCCTTATTAGTAGTAAATACGTGGACTAAAAATGCGGTCTAGCGGTTAACCCGCAAAAAACAGAATTAGTCCTTTTTACGAACAAAAGGAAAATACCGACTTTTCAAATTCCCTTTATTGAGGGGACCCAGCTCAAAATCTCCGATCATGCCAAATATCTGGGTGTGATCTTGGATAAGAAACTGAACTGGAGTCTCAACATTAAAGAAAGAACGAAGAAAGCCATGTTTGCTTTCTATTCCTGCAACAGGATATTTGGCAAAACGTGGGGTCCAAGCCCAAAAATTATCAAATGGATGTACACAGCCATAGTTAGACCTGTACTGACTTACGGTAACGTAGTCTGGTGGAGTTCACTGGACAAAGTTACCAACCTTAAAATCATGACAAAGGTACAAAGATTGGCATGTATCAGTATCACTGGGGCAATGAGGTCCACCCCGACAGCGGGTCTGGAAGCTATACTCAACTTAAAACCCCTAGATCTATATATACATGAATCAGCAGCCAAGAGCGCACTTCGGCTTAGCCAAACTAGCAGCTGGAAACAGAGTGCTACAGGTCACGCGCAGATTCTACAGAAATACTCGGGTAATATGGTGTGCACTGACTACATAACACCCCATTTAGACTTCAACAAGCTGTTCACGACAGCCTTTCCTAGTAGAGAGGAATGGCAAATAAACGAGCCGTCAACCGGCGATTCGATGATAGCTATATACACCGACGCACAGTGGTCTCAAAAGCGAATCTAGCGGGTCAAAAGTCCAAAAAATATGCATTTTATATCAGGGCATGTAGTACATAGGTTGATTGTAAACATGTCAGAGACAATTAATAGAGTCAAATAAACTGACAGAAGACTTTAGTTTTTAAGCAATAGTACCGTTAATTGTAGACACATCATTCAGTCATTTTTCGTTCAATATTTATGATGGTAGGACTTTGCTTACCTCTTATTTCTTTGAAAAGTTATGAACTTTTTTGTTATTATTCCCAAATGGACTATATTTAAGAAGGTTATTTAGTTTATTTATTTATGATTTATGGTGTTTTAGCTAAAGAACCGTGACATTTTCTTTATTAGTAAGAAAAAATTGATGAAATATTTATTCTGTAGGCTGCAACTTTTTCTGTACAAATCTGTACAAAAAGATTGAACTAAATTTGAGTTCCAGGATTAAAATAGATAACATATTTTTATTTTTCATCTGCCCGTTTTTGCCCGTTTGGAAAAAAGTAAAACATAACATCTTACAGGTTATTTAACGACAGTGGTCCTATTGTTCGGCTAAAAAGTGAAAAATTATCAGTGGCAAATACCTCAGAGGTCAAAATAATACTAGATGATATAGTTTTACCTTTGTTTAAACCATAATTTAGTCCAAAAAAGGGCATTGAGACATCATTTCATCATTATTTCTGTATCTTTGTTGTCTTTAAAAAATAATTAATTGTCCACATAACCATGAAATGACTATTGTCTTTATTTGGCATTTGCTAGGATATTTAGGTGTTGAAATAAGATTAGGACACACACACCACTCATGTACAAAGATTTGGATTTTTGACCCGCTAGATTTGCTTTTGAGCCCACTGTGCGACGGTTCCAAGATGGATACAGGTGTTGGTGCAGGGTTCTACTCAGAAACCCTCGGATTATCCAGCTCATTCAGACTTCCTGATTACAGCAGTGTCTTCCAAGCTGAGGTCCTGGCAGTGACAAAAGCTGCTAGACAAGTCTCAATGATGGCAATACCACAAGCTGATATCACCTTTTTCATTGATAGCCAAGCGGCAATAAAAGCGATTTCTGCCATTGAAATCAAATCGAAGCTTGTTACTTGCTGTCGCGAAGAGCTAAGGGTTCTTGGTACACAGCACAATATAAGGCTCTGCTGGGTTCCTGGTCACAGTGGTGTCCCAGGTAACGAAAGCGCTGACGAGTTGGCAATAATCGGATCGACTCTTGATCCTGATCAGTCAATAACTACAGTTCAGGTTCCACCCTGTAATCTTAAACAGTTAATCGAGAGTAGAACTCTAGCTGCGACGAATAAGCGATGGAGATTGCTCGATACCTGTGTTATAACCAGAAAATTATGGTCTAGTTTCAACAAACAAAAGACCGACACCATCATCCAACTGAATAAAAAGTCTTTATCTCTTCTCATCGCACCGGTCACAACCACCTAGGTTACTTACTTACTTACTTATCCGGCTCCCGATTCATGAAGGGTCTCTGCCTGAGATATTGCGGTCTTCCATCAGTTGTCCCTCGCACGCTCCCTCCATTCGTCGAGACCAAGCGCTCTTGCGTCTGTGACCGCCTGGTCCCTATAGCGGAGGTTCGGTCTTCCTGGTCGTCTCGGACCTGGGGGCTGGGATTCGAAGATTTTCTTGGCTGGAGCGTTGTTGTCCATTCGCTCGATGCGGCCGAGCCAGTGTAGTCGACGTGTTTTGGCTCTTTGGACTACATCCACATCTTGGTACATGGTACAGCTCGTACAGTTCACGATTGAATCTTCTCCTCCAATCGCCGTCTTCGCATATAGGACCTTATATCCGCCGAAGAATTTTTCTCTCGAAAGTGCCCAGTATCAATTCCCCTTTTTTACTTATCGTCCAGCACTCGGCGCCGTAGAGTAGAACTGGTAAAATTAGCGTTTTGTATAGCGTGCACTTTGTCTTTCGGGAAAGGAGTTTTGAACCCATTTGTTTGGCCAAACCGAAGTAGCAGCGGTTCGCTAGGGTAATTCTTCGTCGGATTTCCACTAAGGTGTCGTTCGTAGAATTGATGTTTGTTCCGAGGTAGGTGAACTCCTTGACGCCTGTTCATCAATAGCTGTGAATGCTTCAAGTACAGCTCTTTTAGAGCGGCCGATGATGTCGATGTCGTCCGCATAGCCAAGCAGTTGAGAAGACCTGTTGAAGATAGTGCCTTCCATGTTAACACCACTCTTGCGCACTATCTGCTCCAGGACTAAGTTGAAGAAATCACATGATAGCGCATCTCCTTGTCTGAACCCTGTACACGTCTGGAATAACTCGGATGAGCTGTTACCCATTTGCACGTTGCACCGCGTATTTTGTAACGTCATGCGGCATAGCTGGATCAGTTTTTTCGGGATCCCGAGTTCCGACATCGCCAATAGAAGCTCTTGGCGACTTATGCTATCATATGCGGCTTTAAAGTCTTTTCCAGGATTTGCCTCAATGTGAAGATTTGGTCTATCGTTGATCTGCCTGGCCTGAAGCCACACTGGTACGTGCCGATCATAGTGTTGCAGAAAGGTTTTAGACGCTCACATAGTACGTTGGATAGGATCTCGTAGGCAACATTAAGCAGGGATATGCCTCTGTAGTTCTTGCAGGACATAGGATCGCCTTTTTTGTAGATTGGGCATATGGAGCTATTTGACCAGTCGTCGGGCATACTTTCCTCCTCCCAAACTTGGTTGATGAGCTGGTGCATGCACCCTACCAGGACATCTCCTCCATACTTAAAGAGTTCCGCAGGTAGGCCATCCGAGCCGGCGGATTTGTTGTTCTTAAGCTTGTCGATGGCTTTCTTAATGTTGTATCGTGGAGGGCAGAGTAAATAACGAGATGTGATGCGGACAATGACTGATTACAAACTGGTTTATTAACTTCTTAAATCTAATACAATGAGCATAATAAGTGATGCTTAATTAGTGTTACCATAGTGGTATTATTAGGTATCAAAAACATATGAAATCACAGTGATGTTAACTTAAGTACATTAAACATAAAACATTAAAAATACATTAAACGAATGTATAACATTTCCCCACGCTTAATTGAAAACGTCATCATTTATAGCAAACTGGGGCTACGGTTTTTAATCGCTCGGATCGCCTGACTTCTTTAGTTGACTCAGTTGGTTCTTCTCTGGTTATATTCTCCACTTCAAAAGGTTCCGAAAAACTTGCAGCAGGTGAACATGATGCTGATAAAAAGGCTTCGGGTAGAACTTCAGAGGAATCATCGTGATTTGTTGTTATTGGGTCGCGTTCGGCATCCGAGTTCAATACGACTGACTGATCCTCTAGATCTTCTCCGATTTCTATTTGTCTATCAGAGGTGGACTCATATCTAGGAGAACAAAGAAAAGAGTTAGAGGAATTAAAAACAACATTACCTTCAGCATTAAAATTGTCAGAATTTGAGTTATCTCTTAGCAAGCGCATTTGGTTTTGATGTCTGCGGCAAATACCAGCTTCAGTTTGTATTTCATACGTGTTCCTTCCAAGCACGTGCAAAATAACTCCACGAATCCATTTTTTTTTTTTCAGGTACTGTCGCAAGAGAACATGTTGTCCCACGTTAAATTTGCTGCACTTGGGCAAGCATCTGGGCTTATCTTCTGGAAAGAGTGCTGACAGCACACAGCGCTGTTGACGGCCATGTAGCAATTCCGACGGAGATTTTTGTGTCAATGGATTTGGTGTTGTTCGAAATGTGCCAAGTAGAACTTGAACTGCTCGTTCTAAAGTTGTCCCATCAGCCAGTTGTTTCTTGAGTGCAACTTTGAATGTTCTTACGAACCGCTCCGCTTCTCCGTTGGATGCTGGGTGGAAAGGTACAGTCCGTACGTGTAGAATGGCATTTTGTCTGCAAAATTCTGCAAATTGTTGTGATGTGAACTGAGTTCCATTGTCACTCACTATCGTCTTGGGTAAACCTTCAATTGAAAAAATACTTTGAAGAGCGTTAATCGTGTTTTCTGAAGTAGCAGAAGACAATGCTATAATATAAGGAAATTTAGAGTGTGAATCAACGCAAACCAGCCACATACGACCGTGAAGAGGCCCAGCAAAATCGATATGAAGCCGACTCCATGGCTCGTTCTCTTGAGGCCAGCTACTAAACTCCTTTGGTGGCTGTGCTGCTTCAGATTGACAAACCTTGCACTTGGCTGTCACTGCTTCGATTTGTTGATCTATTTTTGGAAACCATATGTAGCGTCGTGCAAGTTGCTTTGCACGGGTAGAACCCCAATGACCTTCATGCAAAATTTTCAAAGTTTTTTCCTGTAAAGAACTTGGAATCACAACACGAGGATAATTTGTATGAAGCAAAATAATTCCTTGATGGATGTTAAGGCCTTGTCGTCTATTGAAAAATGCTTGGAGATAATGTTCTTCTGCTCTCAAGTGTTTTGGCCAACCATCTCTAATGTATTTTGCCACAGCCATTAGTGTAGAGTCTTTCAAATAATGTTGTTTTAGAAGATTTACGTCAAGAGGATGTGTCTTTAAAACTTCATCGTAGATCTCCTGAATCTCACAGCATGACTCCTCTTGTTTGTCGAACTTTTCGTCAGGCCCGATTGGAAGACGAGAGAGTGAGTCTGCATTTGCATGTTTTGCTGTTGGGCGATACTTGATGGTATAGTTGTATCCCATTAGCAAAATTGCCCACCTTTGAAGTCGCTGCAGGGTCATTTCCGGAAGTTTTTTACTCGGGTTGAAAAGTGTCGTCAACGGCTTATGATCCGTTAGAAGTTCGAATGACCTGCCATATAAATATTGGTGGAATTTTGTTATGCCATATATAATGGACAACGCTTCTTTTTCTATTTGGCTGTACGATTTTTGGTGAACGTTAAGAGTTTTCGAAGCGAAAGCTATGGGCTTCTCTAAGCCGTCTGGGAATCGATGTGAGATTACAGCGCCTATGCCGTAACTAGAAGCGTCAGTAGCTAAAATTAGAGGTAAGTCTTCATCGAAATGAACTAACCTTGTCGCATTTACAATGCTGAGCTTAAGGCTGTTAAAAGCTTGTTGTTCGTTTGATGACCAACGAAAATTGACTCCTTTACGTCGTAGTGTATTTAAAGGCCCTGCCACCTGAGCAAAGTTAGATATAAACTGATTATAGTAATTGAACTTTCCCATGACAGCCTCTAGTTCCTTTAAATTAGATGGTGCAGGTAGTTGTTTAATTGCCAACAGACGATCCTCCAAAGGACGGATGCCCGATGCCGAAATGGAATGGCCAAGATATTCGATCTCACTGCGAGCGAAATCGCATTTCCCTATGTTGCAACGGAAACCATTAGCCTCGAGTCTACTAAAAACAGCATTAAGATTTGCTAGATGCTCTTCGTCGTTCTCTCCCGAGATGAGTAGATCGTCTAGGTATACCCCCACGGGTAATCCAGATAAAATTTGTTACATCACGTGTTGGAACTCTCCAGGAGCACTGTTTACACCAAACGGCATGCGTTGGTATTCAAATAATCCGAAAGGAGTATTTATAACAACCAATTTCTTGGATTCAGAATCTAATTCGATCTGTAAGTACGCGTCGGATAGATCGATTTTAGTAAAATACTTTCCATTACGCAATTTATGGAAAAGTTCACGAGTGCGAGGAATGGGGTGTCGATTGACAACGATTTGTGAATTTATGGTGATTTTGAAGTCACCGCATATCCTAACTGATCCTTTTCTTTTTGGTACTACAACGATTGGTGTAGCCCACTGAGTTCTTTGAATTGGTTTTAGAATTCCAGTTGAAACTAGTCGATCGATTTCCTGTTTTGTAGCTTTCTGGAGTGCGAAAGGAATTGCGCGAGGTGGAATGAACTTTGGCTTAGCATCTGGAAGTAATTCTAAGTGAGCTTGGTAATTAACACAACACCCTAACGAAGGCTCAAAAAGTTTAGAAAATTTAGCACATAGTTCTTTAATGCGAGTAGGTAAATCAGAAGAAGTTTCGACGGCTTTAACAGATATTCCGAGGCCCATTTTGTCTAGCCAGTCTACGCCTACTAAATTACTACCGCAATGGCTATCAACCACTAAAATTTTTTCATTAATTACCTTACCAGACCAATGTAGCGCAACTTCACATTCTCCAAGGAGCTTGAGTGGTTTTCCTCCATAAGATGATATCTGTACATCAGCAACTGGACTGCAATGCGGAGATCCTAGCTCCCGATACCCCGATCGACCAATTATAGTACGAGTTGTGCCTGTATCAATTTGGAATTTTATTAATTTATTATTAATAAGCAAATGTATCATCATTTTGTTTCCTTCGCGAATAACATTGCTATTGTCTTTACCGGCCGAACAATTTAATTTATTTACCACGATTGAGTTCACATTTTGTCTTTTAAATTTAGAATTTTGATAGTTTTTATTTTTTTGTTTAGGGTTCACAACTTTATTCGATTTAGAAAGGCACACACTTCCGATGTGTCCTTTTTTACCACAAAGATTACACGTCGATTTTAAAAACCGGCATTTATCGCGTGTATGTGAAATGATGCAACTTGGACATGATTTATGACCAGTAGAACCCTGATAAAAACTGTTGGTACCGTTCGATATGTGATGTTCGTTTGTACCGTTGAACACACGATGACCGCTCGATAACGGCTTAGAATTTCACGCACGAGTTTGATTTATATCAACCGTAAGATCACCTTTGATAACGGAGCATGTTTTCCTTGTTGTTTCATATGCCATCGCGAGCTCTAAGACTTCGTTTAGAGATGGATTTGATTTTTGAAGGGCTTTTTCGCGCACAGAATCATGAGGCGTGTTGATAACAATAACGTCACGAATCATGTTATCTAAGAAAGGTTGACTGCAAGAATCACAAGAAAATGAACAATTTCGAGCGATGCCACGCAAATCAGCAACCCATTCTCTGTATGACTGCCCCTCTTTCATTGCAGTTTTATGAAATTCGAAACGCGCTGCGAGTACATGAGTCTTTGAGGTAAAATACTCAGTTAACTTTTCTGAGAGTTCTTTAAACGTTTTTGTGGCAAAATCACCGTAATCATATAATTTCTGCAAAATTTCATAGTTTTCCGCGCCTATCCACGACAAAAAACAAGCTCGTTGCTGCTTATCATCAACGATCTGATGAGCTTCAAAGTGTTGGTCGAGCTGAGACAAGTAAATTTTCCAGTTGTCTTTATCTTTGCTATATGCATGAAATGTAGCAATTGTTGGTGATTGCGAATTATTACCTTCTGGTGAGAGCTTCTTGATTAGCTCTTGTTGTCCCTTCAGCATCTCTTCCATCCATATTTGTTGGTTTTTAAGCAAAACTTCTATGATATCGGTATCGGTAGCCATCGAGTGCCGCTACTTGAGTTCGATTTTTTTTGTGTTAAATGAAAAGACCTCGTCGCCAAATGTTGTATCGTGGAGGGCAGAGTAAATAACGAGATGTGATGCGGACAATGACTGATTACAAACTGGTTTATTAACTTCTTAAATCTAATACAATGAGCATAATAAGTGATGCTTAGTTAGTGTTACCATAGTGGTATTATTAGGTATCAAAAACATATGAAATCACAGTGATGTTAACTTAAGTACATTAAACATAAAACATTAAAAATACATTAAACGAATGTATAACACTTAACCTCTTCAGTACTGGGCGCTGGGACTGGATCTTCATTGACAGGTCTTATGATTCTTTGTTCCTCTATTGCCTCCTCTACATTATGCCCACTAAGCAGCTGCTGGAAATGTTGCTTAAACACGTCTACAATTCCCTGTGCTTCGGTGACTAGGTTTCCTTCGCTGTTTCGAAGAGCTTGCGTGCCAGTCCTATAACCAGATGCCAGTTGCTTGGCTGTTTTGTAGAACCGGTGGGTGTTGGTGGCGGTGCTAGACTCTTCGAGATACTTGAGCTGAGAGGCTGCGGATGCTCTTTTCTTTCTACGCAGGGTTTTTTCTCTTTCCTTCTCTTTTCACGGTACTCCTCTCTTGCTGCTCTTGTTTTCCGTTGCAGCATTTGCATTCGTGCATTTTCCGTCTCCTGCTTCAATACCGCGCATTCATCGTCATACCACGGGTTCTTTTTTCTGGGTGGTTGATAGCCTATGGTGGTCTCGGCTGTCTCCTTAATGATGTCGCGATATTGGTTCCACTGGTTGTTGACGCTTGTGGCTGGGTTTACGGCAGAGAGTTTCCCGGTCAATTGCTCACTGTAGTCTTTGGCTTTCTCAGATGTGCTAAGGCATGCAATGTTGAATTTCTTCCTTTGGGCGGTCTTCGTTTTCTTTTCGTTGGACAGTCGGGCTCTGAACTTTGTCACAACAAGAAAGTGGTCAGAGTCCACGTTTGCGCCTCGGAAAGTTCGCACGTCCAAGATGTTCGATGCATACCTTGCGCCAATTAGCGCGTGGTCGATTTGGTTGGCGGTTCGACCATCTGGAGATCGCCAGGTTGCTGTGTGTATCCTTCGCCTGGGGAACCTAGTGCTACTTATCACCGTATTACGAGCTGCAGCAAAGTCGATTAGTCGGAAGCCGTTATCTGTTGTCGTTTCGTGGAGGCTGTGCTTTCCAACTAATCCGCCAAAGATGTTTTCCTTTCCGACTTTAGCATTGAAGTCTCCGAGCCCGACTTTGACATCGTACTCCGGACAGGCTCCGTCCAGGAGGTCGTAAAACTCCTCCTTGTTAGACTCCTCAGCTTCATCGGTAGGGGCGTGTGCACATATTAGGCTGATGTTTTGGAAGGTAGCTTTGATGCGGATCACAGCCAGGCGATCGCTTATCGGCTTAAAATCGATGACTTTCGATCTGAGTCGATTTCCCACTACGAATCCGCATCCTAACATGTGCAGTCTTTGATGGCAGCTGTAATAAATGTCGCAATCTTTTCTTTTCGTTATACCTGATCCTATCCATCGTATCTCCTGGATCGCGGTAATATCTGCCTTGTACCGCGAGAAGACAGATTCAAGTTTTTGAGTAGCACCTGGTGTATAGAGTGTCCTTACATTCCAGGTGCATATTCGTAGGTCATAGTCCATTTTCATTCCGGGTCTGGTTGCCATTTGAGGGGGGTCGTTATCCGAGGCTTCTCGCGTCTCTCTCATAACAATTGGCTTTTTTACTGTGGTCGGGTCGTTAGCCCAACGCACTAACCTCCAATCTGTAGGGCCATGGGTTTAATGTTGCAATTCTTTCCTTGTTTAAGCTGAACTCTTTCTATCTTTTGTAATTTCATTTCTTTCGTAACTTATAAATAAAACGCACCATTCACTTTGCTAGTCAGAATTCAACTCCCTACATTTCATTTATTGATCGCATATATTCCTACCTATCCGGCAGCCAGCTTCCCCTCTTACATATTCCAGGTTACTTATTGTTCGTTTTCTCTTTTTTACTGCCACAACTCGGCTATCCTGACATTGTAATCGTCCCGATTTACGCCTAGTTAATAATTCATCATTCAAGGTTTTATTTCATACTAAATCTCTGGCACTTCGGGACGAGAACAGTACAAATAATGTTCTTGAATAATTCTAAGGAATTTTTCTTTTGTTTTATATGACAATTCATTATTTTTCAAAATGATATCTTCTTCATTAAGTGTTGGACCAAGTTTTCCAATATAATTATTGTTTAAATTTTGTGAATCATCAACTATTATATTTAAAAATCTTTTACATTCATTTTCATACATATCATTTGTCTTTTCATTAGTACTTTCTACTATCTTTTGTAATTTTAATTTAGCTTTCTTTAAGAAATCCCGCCCTTAAATAGCAGGATATTGCATTGTTTCACCTGACACTACTAACATTTCCATAGGTATACTTTCATTTCAAATATAACATTCAAATTTATCTGTATTTATTCCGCAATATGAACCAAAGTTTGATATATTTTTTTAAATTAAATTCATTTTTTTCAATAAACATACTTAAATAACTTAATTTAATCAGGCTGACTGGACTGCCGGTATCTAATAGCGAATGCAATCTTCTTCGGAATCGGAATCAATATATCCGATTGCTGGCACCTTCTTTCTCTTTGGGCATTGAGCCGCCAAATGCCCCATCTCAGCATAAACGTAACACGCACCTGGCTTCCTTTTCTCCTTTCTGCATTCAGTCGCCATATGTCCCATTGAGTTGCAGTTGAAACAGCGAACTTGCTTCTCGATGACACCTGATGCCTGTCGTGGTTGTTGCTGTCGGCATCATTTTTGGCTTGGCTGGACATTTAATTGATTTAAAGGCTTCCAGCAACTGCGTCTTTTTGGTGAAGCATTGCAACCTGGCGCTTGATGCCAGCCTCTCGTCCGGTATTCCTTCGATGATATGCTCTATCATTTCGTCTTCCTCTATTTGAAGTCGGCTGCCAAGGATTATTTTTTCTTGAAAGTAACCCTGGAAGGTTTCACCCTGCAACCACTTTCTCAGCTCGAACACTCGTTTCAGTTGTAATTTAGATGAGTGATCATTGAAAATCTATCTCATCTCTGACATCAGTTCGTTAAAGGCCACAGTTGTCACATCTCTTCTTGAGTGGAACCATTTGAGTGCCTTATCTTTAAGTTTAAGAGACACTAGCACTCTCATATTATTATCATTTAATTCATAAGCAGCGCGAACATTTGCCAACTGCTTCTCGAAATGTTCAAATGAATCACCAGTGCCTTTAAAGTCGACAACGAACTCTTTAATTTGACCTACATTTTTCGTTTCTTTGTGTTCATTCATTTTTTTCAGCCACTCATTTTCTTTCTTTAGCAATTCATTTTCCTGTTCTTTTAGCTTCATTTCTCTCTTCATTTGTTCGATCTCTTTTGCTAATCGTTTGTTATCGTATACGTTTTTTTGTCTTTCATTTTTATTCTTACTGTTGGCTGGCTCTCTTTCATTTGTGTTCTCCTATTCATTATTATCGTCGTCTTCATCATCGGTATCGTTGTTGTCTGTTGCTCCATCGTTGTCTTCCCCGTCATCTTCGTTTGTGTTGGTAAGCGACTCAGAGTCACCGCGCATATGCGCTGGAACTTCCATGAGTCTCAATATTAGCTCCGCCTTGTTTCCATTGGTTTTCAACCCCAATGCATTCAACCACGATTTTAACTGTGGAACGGTGTATTTCTTGAAGCTATCAACATCTGCCATCGTAAGTATTGTCTGTGTTGTTTTTTTTATTTCTCGTACACTACCTATTTCTTTTGTTTCTTTTAGGGCGAGACTCGAGTCTCGAATTTATTCAAATAAACTGCGTACGCTGACGCCGCCAACGGTCGTTTGGTTTGGTTTTTTTTTCGCTGTATGTATTTTTGTTTGTGGATTTACCAACTCACTCGCGAGGGCCAGACAGAATATTAAATAAATAATTTTGTGTGTATCTAATAGGTACGATGCCGCACAACTTAGGACGCGTAGCTACAGATATAAATACACTCGCGAGGGGTTCTTATATTTTTTTTTTCGTTCAATTAGACTCTTTCTTTTTTCTTCTTCTTTTTTTTTTTTTAACTTTCGCTTTGTCTATTCTTTTGCTTTCTAATTATTTAATATTTCTTTATCTGTGGGTAAAATCGCACTTCTGAATTTTAAGCTGAACTCTTTCTATCTTTTGTAATTTCATTTCTTTCGTAACTTATAAATAAAACGCACCATTCACTTTGCTAGTCAGAATTCAACTCCCTACATTTCATTTATTGATCGCATATATTCCTACCTATCCGGCAGCCAGCTTCCCCTCTTACATATTCCAGGTTACTTATTGTTCGTTTTCTCTTTTTTACTGCCACACTTGGTCAACATTCGCACTTACAAGTTTAGCAAGTCAAGGCATAAAGCCAAGACCAGTATCCGGCGGCTACCAAACGTGGAGGTATTGAAAGCACTAGGTGTGTAGGAAAAGATACAGCTCGAGGCCCCCAGTTCCTACAACATCCAACCACCAAGGTTACCACAAGAAAAACATGAAACTCAGTTTAGACGATTTATGCAGGGGATGTGGTGACATTGAGATTCATGAGGATACTCCTCACTACCTGTGTCACTGCCCTGCGCTTTATCATCTCAGAAACAAGCACCTAGGGAGATACTTCTTCAATGACTTGGAAGAACTCTCGGACATTCCAAGCAAAAACATATTGAAATTTATTAATGCTACCCAATGGCTTGAAAATGAATATCCGTACGCTCTATCAACCACACGACCATGAGATTGGTAACTTATCCAACCACAGTCAATAGGCGTACAAAACATTTCTTCAACGAACGATAACGTAAACCAACCACCGACCTATCATACCCATCTACCAGACGTTGCATGGAGCCACTGCTCCTACGGGCCTGATAGAGGGATGATTTCTCAAGTGGGGGCAAAGGAAGGATCACGCCTTTGAAAAGCGTTTTTCTTCTCAGCCAGGTGATTATATAACGACAGACATTTCTTCAACGAACGGATGCATATACCAACCACTGACCTATCATACCCATCTACCAGACGTTGCATGGAGCCACTGCTCCTACGGGCCTGATGGAGGGATGATTTCTCTAATGGGGGCAAAGGAAGGATCACGCTTTTGAAAGGCGTTTTCCTCTCCTCAGCCTGGTGGTTATGTACCAACGGACACTCCTCAAACGACCAAGAAATACTCACTGACTTTTCAGGCTATAGCCTGCTGAAACTCTTCAACACCCTTAACGGGCTTGAATTAACATGGGATGTATCATAGGTTTCTTTTTCATAGGGTTCACAATCCCTAGGGTACCACAATGGATCTACATTGATCTAAGTGTGACGGTAACAAAACCAACTGTCAGCCTATTACCTAACCTAACCTAACCAAGCTCTTAGCGATCCTGTAGAGACTCTGAGCAATAGCAACAAAAATGTTAAAAATTGCAAGCTTAAGACTACTTATACCTCCCCCCCCCCACAACCAATAGGGGTGCTATGAGTAGGGAAAACAAGCCAATTGTGACTTTTGCGTTACTTTTGTTTAGATTACTTTTGACGTTGAGGAACAATAAATAAATGTCTAACATTTACAAATTATTTTAATGTTCCCCCAATTTTTTAGTTAGTTTTACTTACTTACTTACTTATTCGGCTCCCGATTCATGAAGGGTCTCTGCCTGAGATATTGCGGTCTTCCATCGGTTACGGTCCCTCGGACGCTCCCTCCAGTCGTCGAGACTAAGCGCTCTTGCGTCTGTGACCGCCTGGTCCCTTTAGCGTAGGTTCGGTCTTCCTGGTCGAATCGAACCTGGGGGCTGGGATTCCAAGATATTCTTGGCTGGAACGTTGTTGTCCATTCGCTCGATGTGGCCGAGCCAGTGTATTCGTCGTGTTTAGGCTCTTTGCACTACATCCACATCTTGGTACAGCTCGTACAGTTCACGATTGAATCCAAATATCCACCGACGAATTTTTCTCTCGAAAGTGCCCAGTATCAATTCCCCTTTTTACTTATCGTCCAGCACTCGGCGCCGTAGAGTTAGGACTGGTAAAAATAGCGTTTTGTATAGCGTGCACTTTGTCTTTCGAGAAAGGAGTTTTGAACCCATTTGTTTGGCCAAACCGAAGTAGCAGCGGTTCGCTAGGGTAATTCTTCGTTGGATTTCCACTAAGGTGTCGTTCGTGGAATTGATGTTTGTTCCGGGGTAGGTGAACCCCTTGACTACCTCGAAATTACTGCTACCAACAGTGTCGTTTTGTCCTAGACGATGGGCAGATGAAGCTTTGTTTGTTGAAGGCATATTGTTTTGTCCTCATTCACTTCAAGACCAACGCATTTCGCCCGTTCATCAATAGCTGTGAATGCTCCAAGTACAGCTTGCTTGGAGCAGGCAATGATGTCGATTTCGTCGGAATAGCCAAGCAGTCGAGAAGATCTGTTGAAGATAGTGCCTTCCATTTTCCAACACCACTCTTACGCTTACGCACTATCAGCTCTAGGAATAGGTTGAAGAAACAACATGACAGTGGATCTCCTTGTCTGAACACTGTAGAGGTCTGGAATAGCTTGGATGAGTTGTTATCCATTTGCACGTTGCACCGCATATTTTGTAGCGTTATGCGGCATAGCTGGATCAGGTCTATCATTGATCTGCCTGGCCTGAAGCCACACTGGCACATGCATCATAATGTTGCAAAAAGAATTTAGACGCTCACAATACGTTGGATAGGATCTTGTAGGCAACATTAAACTGGGATATACCTCTGCAGTTCTTGCAGGACTTGTAGATTGGGTATATTTGACCAGTCGTCGGGCATACTTTCCTCCTCTTACACTTGGTTGAAGAACTGGTGCCTGCACCCTACTAGAACATCCTCCATGCTTGAAGAGCTCTGCAGGTAGGCTATTCTTAAGCTTGTGGATGGCTTTCTTAACCTCTTCAGTACTGGGCGCTGAGACTGGATCTTCATTGTCTGGT
The DNA here is from genome assembly GCA_963921185.1 of Dasysyrphus tricinctus. Lineage (NCBI taxonomy): Eukaryota > Metazoa > Arthropoda > Insecta > Diptera > Syrphidae > Dasysyrphus > Dasysyrphus tricinctus. The sequence continues at coordinate 116,197,721 of OY992530.1, forward strand.
TTTTGCTTCTTTGTTCCCTTGTCGCTTCATCTACATAATGCCCAGTAAGCAGTTGCTGGAAATGCTGCTCAAACACGTCTACAATTCCCTATGCTTCGGGGACTAACTTCCCTTCGATGTTTCGAAGAGCTTGCGTGCCGGTCCTATAACCAAATGCCAGTTGATTGGCTGTTTTGTAGAATCAGCGGGTGTTGGTGGCAGTGCTATAGACTTTTTATAGACTCCTAACTGCTGTTCTTGTTTTACGTTGTAAAATTTGCATTCGTGCATTTTCCGTCTCCATGCATTCATCATCATACCACGGGTTCTTCTTTCTGGGTAGTTGATAGAATATGGTGGTCTCGGCTGTCTCCTTACTGATGTCGCAATACTGGTTCCACTGGGCTGTTGACGCTTATAGCTAGGGGTATGGCTGAGAGTTTCCTAGTCATAGTCAATTGCTCTCTGTAGTCTCTGGCTTTTTCAGATGTGCTAAGGAATTTATTGAATTTCGTCCATTGGGCGGTCTTCGTTTTCTTTTCATTGGACTGACGGGCTGTGATCTTTTATCGCAATTCAGAGTCCACGTTTGCACCCCCGAAAGTTAGTACGTCTAAGATGTTCGAAGCATGCCTTGCGCTAATTAGCTCGTGGTCGATTTGGTTGGCGGTTTGACCATCTGGAGATCGCCAGGTTGCTGTGTGTATCCTTCGCCTGGGGAACCTACTTATCACTTTATTACGAGCTGCGTCAAATTCGATTAGTTGGAAGCTCCTATCTGTTGTTGTTTCGTGGAAGCTGTGTTGTCCAACTAATCCGCTAAAGATGTTCTCCTTCCGACATTAGCATTGAAGTTTTCGAGCACGACTTTGAAATCGTACTCGTAGGCTCCGTGCAGGTGGTTGTAAAACTCCTCCTTGTTAGACTTCTCAGCTTTATCGGTAGGGGCGTGTGCACATACTAGGCAGATGTTTTGGAAGGTAGCTTTGATGTGGATCACAGCCACTCGTTCGCTAATCGATGACCTTCGATCTGAAACGATTTTCCACGACAAATCCGCATCCTAATGTGCAGGCTTTGATGACAGCTGTAATAAATGTCGCAATCTTTTCTGTTCGTTATTCCTGGTCCTATATCCATCGTATCTCCTGGATCGCGGTAGTGTCTGCCTTGTAACGCAAGAGGACAGATTCAAGTTTTTGAGTAGCACCTGATGACGTATAGAGTTCCCTTACATTACAGGTGCATACTCGTAGGTCGTAGTCGATTTTTTTCCTTGATCAACATTACAAGTTTAGCAAGTCATGACGTTAAGCCAAGACCAGTATCCGGCGGCTACAAACTTGAAGGTAATGTAAGCACTTGATGTGTAGGAAAAGATAGAGCTCGAGCCCTCAGTTCCTACAACACAACTACCCCCCACAACCAATAGAAATTTAAATAAATCGATTTAAAAAATATTGGGATAAATAGGAGAGGTGCTGTGCAGGAAGAACAAGCCAAATTTCATTACTTTTGCGTTACTTTAGCTTAGATTACTTTTGACGTTAAGGACCCTTTACAAATTAATGTGATGTTCCCCAAATTTTGTAGTTATTTTGACTGTATAAAAACTTATCATTCCTTGATTGCATGTTTGCTTAAAAAAATAATAAATAAAAAGATTGATTTCTCATGTTCAAAATAAATTGACACTTATGCAATAATTTATTATGAAACGATTTTGCCTAAGTCAAAGTATGTCGACAAAACGAACTTCTCTATTCGATTCCTTCGTGCAAGTATTTCAATTGAATGTTTTGTCCTCAAACATCCTTGAACTCATTGCCAAATTGTTATAAGCCAACTTTTGTACGACTCTTTAATTCAAGCAATATAAGAAGGAAGTCCCAGATGTGACAACAATTCCCCTATCCACTTCCACTTGTTCAATTATTCCCAAGACCATTTTCATTTCCATAATACCTTATTATGAGAACCTCAGCACCCTTGCTCACTTATCTAATTTGTGTTTAATATAAAAAAATTACTCAAATAGTCCATTCATCGTATACAAACGTAAACGATGAACATAAAAATGTAAGCATGCTATGCCATCAGTTTCTGTAACCTACTCTCGTTCATACATTATAAGATCCCCCAATTGAAATATTGAAGTTCCCCAAAAAGACTTTGCGTGACTACTCATAACTCCCGCAGAGAACTTTTACACTACAAAATGAAAATATTTTTCTATAGCTACTAATCAAAATTCATAGCAAATCGATTTGTATCGTATAAACAGAAACATCCTGCTGGTGCTGGTGCTCCTTTCCACCCACAACAACAGCCAATAACTGCTTCTTTATAGGCTTTTCTGAGATTGCAATCATTCCAGAGCTCCAAATCGGGGTTGATATCCGTTCCGTTTACTGAAACTAAAACGAATTGTTGCCTTTCAATCAGTTGTCTGTATTAAGTTAAGGAACAGAAAAATGAGAAATCTGTTCCTTGTTTTCAGGGGAAGCCAAAACCACCCACAAAGCACGCTGTCTCTCTCTCCACATAGAAGTTCCTTCTATAGACTGGATCCATAGGCTTATCTGATTCAATTGTAACAAGACTCACAAAAATATGTTTTTTAATACTCGTACCTCAATGAAGGTAGCAGTCCGTATTTTTGCAAATGCAAATCATTCCCTAGGTTAATCTGTAAGTTACTTTCAGACGATGTGGAACTCCTGATTGTTTACGAGGAGGATTTCGATCAAATTCTTCGTCCATTTATGGAAGAACAATGGCAAGCGAAAAAAGTTGCTCTGGCAGCGTTTGATTACTTCAAAGACTGGAATTTTAACCAGGTTCTCTTAGTGACACGAAGACAAAAAATCCCTGATTCTATCATGTTATTCCGATCTTCTTGCAGATAGTTTATGCGTGTAAAGTGGGATTGCTGAAGCAATATGAACCTTTGGAGACGATTTATTTCGAAGACAAAGGACCCCTGGGCTATGTCCATTTTGTTATAAGTGGACAGTGTATGATTTTGCAGTGTTTAAAGATGAAGGTTTGTTGTGATGTGAATTTGTGATATTATGTAAGAGAAATATTTACGTAACAAAGTGCCATGATGTAAGGTGACGGAGAAAGGAAAAAACAAGTCATATAGCCTTTTGGATATCCAAGATGGAGAGTCATCAATGCTTTTTAGTGAATTGACAAATGAGGAGATTTTAAAGAAACTTAATGAATCTAAAGTTGAAGGCAGAGTGGCTGAAGCTGATGTGGATGAGAAGTCGGTACGTTCTTCGATAGAATTGGAAGACGACCAACAGTCTGAAGAGGAAGTTGCAGGAGTTTACAGGAAGGTATTGTACTGATTTGAAATAATTGTTGTTTGCTTTTCACTAGCTCTCTAAGCAAAGTATTGGTTTTGTATGTAGCTCATTGTGGCGTAATGGCTAGTGCGTTGGACTGCTACGCAGAAAGTTTGACGATTAGTTCCCAACCTCAGATGTACTGTTTGTTGTGAGGAAATTACAAATCCCCCATTTTTCTGTTCATTAACAAGTGCTTTTAATCTTAGTCGTTTGGATGAGGCAGAAACTTATAATAGGTCCCAAGAATGTTTGAAAGTTCTAAGTCACTGAATTTCAACGAGCTGTCCCACTATCAAATTTTTGTTTTTCAAGTCTAAGAGATAGCAAAGTTTTCGACAACTCAGCTAAATATAGTTGAATTGTTGATATAGGTAATATTTTCTCTCTAACTGCTTAGATTTGCATGAGGGCAATCTGGCTATTGGGGAATGGTGCGTTGTGAAAAAAGCGTTGAAAAACATAGTTGTAATTTTCTCGTCTCCTGTTGAACGTAGGGCCAGTTTGTTCGAATTAAGTTTTATCCGTAATACCTAAGTTTTTCAAAGGCTCTGGTTAAATGGAGCTATTCGACCAAAATTGGCTGACTGTAGTGATTTCAATAAGGAACAACTCTAACTATAAGTTCATAGCCTAAGATTCTGGTTGAGAATACTTTAAATTAAAACAAATTAAAACTATTGATATACAACGTTATTTAAATTTTTTAGAAGTTTTTTTTTTAAATATTTATTTTAATCCAATCAGTCAACAATGAACAAATTAAACATAGAAGAAACGTTCTAGGGGAGCTACTGTAAAAAGCTGATTAATGTAATTTTTTTATATTTCAAAGTAGACCGTTCTAATGTTAGCAGTAATGTTAGCTTTCGAGAAAAATGAGATTTTCTTCAACGGTTTTTTAACATTTGTATAGAAGGTAGGTACTTTTTAAAAGTAAAATATTATTTCAAAATATTCTTTGACTGTTTTACAATGACGCGTTCGCGTTCGCGATGCGTACGTAACATTTAACAAGCGTTTCGGCTGCGTCGAGATAAATCGAGCAAAAAAATTCAAACTTTTTTCAACACAAGATGGCCACATACCTAAATTGAAATCGAAATGTCAAAACGCACGCAAAAGTTGAATAATCTCTACTTTCGCGTTGCAGCCGCTTACGTTGGTTTGTGTACCTGCTAATGGATGCAAAATCGTAACATAATGCTCAATGCGTCATTGTAAACACTAAACAGATATTCCTATGCCTGAACTTTTGCGTTGATAGGCAAATCTTTCAACGCAACGCCCAACGCGGCATTGTAAATCAGCCATTAATAACTATTTTTTTCCACTCAAAGGTAGCCTTCACTTAAAGTTCTTTATTGTGTTTTTTATGAAAAGTTGTGAGGTCGTTTTGAGAAAAAAAAAAGATTTTATATAACTACTAATGGCAGGTACCATTAATTTTTGCTCTTAAAAAAAATGAAAAAAATTTGTTTGGGCCGAAAACCACTATATATTAATATTGTACATATGTATACCAAATTTGAAGAAAATCGATGTTAATGATGAAGTTATTACATTAACATAGCAAATGATGATGATGAACTGATGATATGATTGGAATTCATTCCTTATGCTATGTTTCCACCAAAGGTTTATCTCAGATTAGATTTAATAAATCTTTTTGGTGTTTCTACCGCACAAAAAGATTTAAAAAAAGATTAAATTTGACAGCACCTTCAAGAATGCAAATGGCGTTCCAATTTTTCTTATGAAGTGCGAATGAGACAGAATGTTGGATTCGTGTGAAACAATGAAGAACTGAATGCGAGTCTCGAATGAATCGTTCAGCACCATGTAGAAATAGGTTAGTTCGATTTGTAAAACTATTTGTCCTAGGAAGATTTAACAAGATTAATTTCTAATCTTCAAGATTTACGAAATAAATTTGTATGGTAAATCTACGAGATTTAAAGGAGATTTAAGGTTAATCTCATTAAATCTCAGATTAGCGCTAGGTGGAAATGTAGCATAACACACCAAGGATTAAATATATATTTGGAGCAGTTGTTGTAATCCTGTCGCTTGGACGTCATTTTCAAAAACGGTGCCCAATCTGTGGAAAATGGCAAAATAAAAAAAATCTCGAAAGTGCGTCAACTTGACACCTATTTTTCAAAATCAATTTTTATTTCCCAACTCGCGTTTGGTATCTAGAGAAATTTCCGAAACTTTGTTCATGTTTTTGCTGCTGAAGTGAAACGAACATTTTTTGGGGTGTCCAACTCCAAATATGGAGAGTTTTATGTCAAAATATAAATGAAAACAAGAAAAAAAACAGTACAAAATCTGAAGTAAATTTTTTTCTCGTGTGATGTGAATTATTTTGTTTTTATTTTCGTTCGTCCTTTGTGGTGTTAAAGGTTTAAAAAAAATAGTGAGGTCAATGTTCTTGGTTTGCTTAAACTGTCATATCGTTTTCGAAGGTATTTTCTTCCATTTATATTTTCAAAAAATAAAATCAACCTAAAAATAAAACAAATTGTAACTGTAGTATCTGCAAGAATTTTCTGTTTTATTGACATTGCACTGTTGAACTGCGTACTACATAACAAAAACCACTACAAAATTTTTCGTTTATTATTTCGTTTTGTCAATTTCTGTGGGAATTTTCGTTTCGCCTCAGCTGCGTTTCATGATTTAGAACATTAAAAATTATCAGTAAATGAAGGGTTCAACCCGTTGACATGAATAAAGTGTGGTCTCGAAAAGTGGCAGCAATGAAATTTTACTTTAAGGTGCGTCTTCACAAAACCTTTCTTTTAAGACGTCAATCGTTATTTTGATCATGGAAACTTTCCAAATAATTTATTACTTTATTTTTATTTTACCATTTTCCACAGATTGGCTGCCATTTTTGAAAATAGCATCCAAGCAACAGGATAACGAAAATCACTCCCAAGCTTAAATAGGTACATCCTAAGCATGTCAAAAATAATTAACAAATATTAAAATAAGACACACTCCACAAAATGTGCAGGCATTTCGGTTTTCTAACTGGACTATAGATTGGGCGCCTTTTTTGAAAATGGTGTCCAAGCTACAGGATTACAAAAATAACGCAGAAGCTAAATTTCATCCTTCCAATAAGCTCCTTCCAGTCGGCTCGGTTTCTAGGCAGCTGTCTCCAATTTCACACGCCAAGTGGGTTGGGGTCCTCTTCCACTTAAGTGTGCCACCTTTTACGCTGTCCACCTCTAGGGCTGGGATTCAAAGACTTTCCGGGCCAGAGCATTGGTGTCCATTCGCTCTAGGTGACCCAACCATCTCAGTCGTTGGCTTTTCACTTTTGTGGCTAGGTCGGTGTTGCTGTACACTGTACAGACCGTACAGTTCATATTTATCTTCTTCTCCATCCCCCATCTATACAAACGGGACCAAAAATCATCCGGAAAATTTTACTCTCAAAACAGCCTAAGAGACATTTTACACAAAGCCGGCAACCGGGTACCCGGTACCGGCTAACCGGTCGTTGGGTTAAAGATCTTATGGAAGCTTTCATACATGCCGGAACCGGTTCATGTGTTGATAAACCGGGTAACCGATGCCGGCTAACCGGCTACCGCGCATGTGTGAAATGGGCCTAACGCGTTCTCATCCACCGTTAACAGTGTCCAGGCCTCTGTTCCATACATCAGGGCCGGGATTATATGCGTCTCAACAGGGACAGCTTAGTTGCTCGAGAAAGGGCTTTGCTTCTCAATTATACCTTCTTAGCCCGAAGAAACAGCGATTGGCAAGAGTAATCCTTCGTTTGATCACAGCACTGGTATCGTTCGCTGAGTTTATAGCGGATCTTAGCTAGACAAAGTCTCTGACCACCTCAAAATTATAGCTGTCTATATTGACGTTCTGTCCGAGACGTCCATGTTGGGTGTCCTTTCTTGTTGACAGCATATATTTCGTTTTGTTTTCATTCACCGTTAACCCCATCTTCTTGGCTTCTTTCTCAATAAAGCACCACAGACATCTTGCTTTGTTCGTCCTATTATGTCAATATCGTCAGCCTTAGTGAGAATTTGGACGGACTTTTGAAATATTGTGTCTCTAGTGTTTATGTCAGAGTTTTGCAATATTCTTTCAAGAACGATGTTGAAGAAGTCGCATGACAGCGCATCGCCTTGCCTTAAGCCTTTTTTGACATCAAAGGTTTCGGTGAGGTCTTTGCCAACCTTAATGGAGCAGCGTACATTCTCCATCATCACGCTGCACAAACGGACGAGTTTGGGATGCCAAAACTAGACATTGCTCGTCTCTATAGACAGAATTTGGTTCATCATCGTGGTTATACAATTTGTAGAAATGATTTTCCATATCTTCAGCACCGACTGAGATTCTACTACGGTGTAGTACTTCTAGTTTTTGAAAATTAAGCACTGCATGCTTGTTCTTTTTGATACTTCCAGTTACAACAGCAACAGCTGAAAGAACCTTTTCCAAGCTTAAAGCCTAGTACGCTGCTGATGCGAAACGAAAAATCCCATACAAAAATGACACAACGAAATCATAAACTAAAAATTTAGTTCTACTTTTCGTTCTGCAGTACGCTGTTCGATGAGCGAAATTGATAATTGTAGCAGATTATTTGGAGATGTCTACACTCTTTTTTCGCACTCAATTAATTACCCAGACCATTTATTGTGTGCGAAAAAATGACATTTGTGTTTTTTCGTGTTTATTTTTGTTGTTTCTTTCATTACCGCATGGCAGCTTGTGATTTTTTTGCATTTGCATTTGTTTTAATTTTTTGAATTTGTGCAACTGTCAATGAATATTTTTCCACTTCGTTTTCGTAAGCATTTCGTTGTCTTGTTGGAGACCAACTAAAAATTTCGTTTCGCATCAGCAGCGTACTAAGCTTAAACTAATTAAAAACTATCTCAGAACTTCTGTGGGACAAGAATAGTTATCGAATTTATTAATTTGTATATGAGAAGATTTGATCCTAAGACAAACGCGTTGGCAACAGTTTTGAAGCTGGGTTGAATCTGGGTAAAAACTGGACTGAAACCTTTTAGAAACTGATGTGAAAACTGATTGAAGCTCGGTTGAACCACGTTGAAACTGGTTTGATTTTGATTGAAATTGGATTAAAACTGTTTTGAAACTGGGTTGAAGCTGCATGCCACATACCTAGGGTGACCACCAAAGCCGATTTCGTAACACAAGAAAATATTTTTTTTTTTCATAAAGTTCGCTAGCTATTTTTTCTTTTCAGTAGGTTGGCTCCAGTAAATTGACAAAAAAAGCTAATAAATCATCTTAAGTCTTTTAACTTTCAAAAATACTTTAATTGTAACAGTGCAGTCAGCAGTTAGTTCTAATATTGACTGTGAAGTTAAGCAAATTACAATATTTTTAATTGAGCCAGTGGCGTAGCTAGGCGATTGGGTACTATATTAAGACTTTGAAAATGTTGACATTTATAATCTCAACAAAAAAGTATCGACTGGTTAAAAGACCGACAGATCGAAATGCGAGAGTGTAGACAAAAATTTCACCGACTTTTTAAATGTTGATTTTGAAAATTTCGACAATGATCGAGATTTTGTGAATGAAATGAAGTTTTAACTTTCAGTCACATTATTAACTTTCACTCAGCTTTCAAGTTTGATAAATTTGTCCATAGATATAACCAAAACAATTGAAATTATTTTACCATTACACAGCGCCAATCATGAGTTTTGAAAAAATCTGTAAATAAAAAAAAACGTGCGTTTTGCGCTGCGTCTCAGCAGCATTGAGAAGCTTTGCTTCTATCAATTGTAATTGTAATTTTTAAAACTTCGAATGGTTTTGATAGATAGATAGATTTTTATTCAATATAAAAGTTGTACAGTTTTTATCATTAAGAATAAAGAACAATTGCGAATAATTCAGGCATGACAATATTATGTCGTCTGCCAGAGTGGCACATTTGCAAAATTTTACAATAATTTCAATTTTAAGAAAAATTTAACAATTAAAAATATAATTATTGTTTTTGTTCAAATATTTTTTTTATAAGAGCTTTTAGTTTAGCGAAAACAATTTTTTTTTTTATAAGGAAGTCTTAGTTAAGTTAAAACATCACACTAAGTTATTTTTAAACGGTTGCAATTTTAAAAGCTTTCTGTGGTAATTCTTCTTTTATAAGCGCTGGCCTTTTGATAGTAGCTGAAGAGGAGTTTCCAGTCCAACCCGTTTAGGTACTTTTTAACCTTCGGTTCGATGCGGTGAATAATTAAGGCTTATTAATTCTCCTCTTATTTTGAAAATTGCTTCTATCATAATGCATGAGAAACTGCTGTTGAAGTAATTTGCTTCGTTTAAAATATAGTTTACTTTCGAGTAATAAAGCCTCTCTGTTGACTCACGAGCTTTTTCGATAAAAGAGTATCTCTCATTTTCATCAGTTGTCCGGATAACTTCATAAAACGTCTGTTTCCATTGGTCCATTCTAACTTCCGATAGATTCAATACTATACCACAATCATTTCTTCAATTTTTGGCAAAAAATATATTCTTTTGGACTGCTTTGGTAGCCGAATTTCATCCATTTTAACCACTCTTGATAAATAATCAGCATGTAGCTTTAGCGATGAGATAAAAAGTGATGGTAAGCCCGACTCAAGATAATACATCTACTTGGGGGTGTCGATTGGCAAATAAAAAATTTTCCTGAGAAAAAACCGTAGCAAGTATTCCACCACCTCGAATCGTTGACCACCCCAAACTTGTGCACCATATAGAAGGATGGATTGCGCTGTTGCATTAAACACACCATATTTTGAGCTAACAGCAATAAGTTTATTGCTAAAAATTCTTTTCCAATTCACGCATATTGCTATTTTAGCCTTATCTACTTTGGTTTTCAGGTGTTTTTCCATGTTAAGGTTGTAAGGTAGCTCCATTCCTAGGTAGGTGTATTTTTTTACTACCTCCAGGTAGTAGTCACCATATTTCCATTTTTCACTTGCCGCTATCCTGCCTGAGCCATTTTGGAAGACCATAACTTTTGAATTATTAACCTTGACTTCTAAGCCCCACATCGTACAATACCCGTACAGTTTGTTGACCATTAATTGCAAAAAAAAAAAAATAACTATGTCGTCTGCGTACATGATGACTTTTACTTGTGTGCTGCCATTCTGCCAATTTCCACTCCACATGTAAGTGAGTCCACAAGATCATCTAAAAAGAGTGCGAATAGTAGAGGGCTTAGATTGCAGCCTTGCTTAACTCCACGGTTTATTTCTAATTTTTCGAAACGCTCATTTCCTTAACCAATATATGCCGTAGATTGTTGATATAGTTTTTCAAGAGCTCTGACAAACTGTGAGGATAATCCAAAATTATGTAGATTATAGAACATCGCATTTCGATTTATCGTATCAAAAGCTGCTCTAAAATCCACAAACAATGTGTACAGTTTTTTATTTTGGTTCAACTTCATTTGAGCTATACAAAGATTTAAGCACGAAGATGTTATCAACTGTCGAATAACCAGCACGAAATCCAGCCTGAAATTCACTGAGTTTTTTGTTAGCATTTACCCATACATTCAGTCTCTTGTTTAATAAAGTTGTATACGTTTTTAGCGTTGAGTTCAGAAATGATATGCCTCTGTAGTTAGTCGGATCAGACGGATCACCCTTTTTATATATCGGGAAAATCAACGTTTCATAAAAATGTTCAGGTAGAGTTCCAAAATTGGGAATTATGTTGAGTGCTTTTGTTAAATTTTCTTTGAAAGCATCTGTGTTGTATTTCAAAAACTCAGCTGGAGTTTCTTTTGACTCTGCTCTGCTTTGCCGTCTTTCAGAGAACTTAGTACCATTTTAACTTCTTCCAGTTTAATATTCTTATCTAGAATTTCGTCCTTGACAAGAGGCAGTGTAAAGTTCCATTTAATCTGATTCGGCAAGTACAAAAGGGAGGTGTAGTCTTGACGCAATCTTTCCACTGAAATTATCGCAGTATCTTTTGAGGTATAATTCCCAGATAATTTTCTTGTTAATGACCAAAACTCAGCCGAATCTCTGCTTTGACTTAACTGGAATGCCAGCTTTTCAAAGTGAGCTACCTTTTTTGCTTTGCACATCGTTTTATATTGTTTGTTGGCTTCGACATATTCTATTTTAATGCTCTGTGCATCATAGTTTCGCAGAAGATTAAGAAGTTCAAAATCGTACCACTCAGATTTTTTTGTAAGGAAGATTTCTTCGGTAGTAAATTAGCTGCAGAATAAATAATCTCCTTTACGTCAAATATCGGCACATATTTTGCTATTAATCCACATTTTTTGGCATTGAGGATGGTGTCAATTTTTTTTTGAAAATCGTTTTCTTTGCGTTTGTTCCACCTGAGGCACCTGTTTTCAGGTACGGCAACTGCTGCTGCTGAGTCTGGGAATATGTTTTCCAAACAAATCGAATGGTTATGATAAGGCTAACGAATTGTTCACTTTGATGGAAAAAAAGCGCTCATACGCCATAAATCATTCTTCAAAAAAAAAATATTAGTGTCAAAATTTCCTTAATTGTTGCCCTTCCACAGTAGTTTTTAGGAAGGGGGGTTTTTCGACTATCATCAAATTACATACGTTCAAATTTGGCACAACAATTATGGGACCAGCACGAAATCCAGCAAACTAAAATCTCGAATAACGAAATCTTCTTTTTTTTCAGTCTCGATATACAAAATCTCGCAAATTACAAATTTTCATAAGAACTTTTACTTTTACATTTAAGTTTCCACATCATCGTGTCCTGTAAACCCGGCTTCCCGGCTTCTGCTTCCACTAAGACAGTTGATTTCCATGTTGTTCTTGGTCTTCCAACCCGCCGTATTCAATGTTTAGCAATGTTTAAACCTTGAATTGCTATAGAGCAAGATTGACCGATTTAGCATATTCTGGATATATTTATTTTCTTAAGTTTCACAGAATTCCACCGAAACTCATTCTTAACGAAAATTTTTGAAGAGCTCTTCATTGAATACATTTTTATTTCATTTTTCTTGTACAAAGGCCCGTAAATCGGACTACAAAAAATACGCCCTCTTGTGTGGAGTGGACCTTGACACAGATGTCATCACTGAGAGAAAAGCCTCAATTCCTGTATTTGAAGAAGCAATCAATCAACTATCAACTAAATCAATGGTTAGTCCACAAAGAGGGTCGACAACCTTGAGCCCATCAAAAGAGGTATGTAAACACCCATAAAGCTTATTCCAAACATCATAATTTCATCACACATCCTTGCAGGTACGATTACCAACCACTAAACTCGAGAGTCACTTCATAGACGTTGGTTCCCTCACTTACGGTGGCATCTTTGGCTTAGGCGAACAACTCGAACATCGCGTTATAATGGCACGAACAACTGTTCAATGTCTACTCATACCACGATTTTGGCTCCTTGAAAAGGATCAAAACCCCGGAAATATATGGCAACGTATGCGATTCTATTTAGACTCAACAATTCCGTCACGTGAATTACTCTTTCAAGATTTCCTTGCAACACGCAAGTGGCAACAATTCAAGAAGAAACTTATCGCCGAAACACTTGACACAACAAAAGTTGGTAATCCAACTAAAGTGCAAGACATTCCCATGATATGTCGCATTGTTGAGGCAAACGATGATGACGACAACTACAGTGATGGGGCTTAAAAGGCAAAAAAACAAAAAAAGCAATAAAACTTTCCTGCGTGTCTGAAAATGCAACAAATTGCCATATTTGAATAAAAATAAATTCGAACACTCAGGGAAATGGTAATTATTGTCATCAGTCATCACATTCTGATGTTTAACTTTCCCTTTCCCACGGCGGCCGGCGATATCCTTGTGTGTGACCCAGAAAATGGCTTCTATATCTGACCTGTCTGCATGTTATACCTACCACAACATGCGATGGCCACTGTGTCAATTGTCTGTGGCCACTTTGGAATGCGACCTTCATTGTCGTTCCGGTAATTGCCCGTCCAATTACCTTTCCATGCACATTACTCATAACTTCCCAAGGGTGGTTGAAGCATAAATAGGTCGTAGCTATGTCTCTGGTAGTCCTGTTTGTTTTGGACACGGTATCCCGTAGTAACAAATTCGAACTCCTTATACAAATTGGTATTTTCGCTAGCACCGTGTCAGTATTGATCCAACTTTTCGTGAAAACGGTACTTGTAGGTGGAAACATAGTAAAATACAAAATTTATTAAAATAAGTAAAAACGAAATGCCTCTTTTAACACCCCATGTCCCCAATGGGCTAATAGACCTTATGAAAGATCTCGCCAAAGAGGTCCTTCGGGATAAACCGGAAAACATCTACGAATTTGCTGTGGTGCACTTTGAGAAGCTCATTCTAGAACGAGATGGCTCATTGGACAAGGGTTACGAGGAATTTTCAGCCTTCGAAGCACACTTTGATGGACAGCAACGTTTTGCTGTACCTTCCAACGGTGGATACATATGCCAGAGGCCAATCAAAATCCAACCCATTCCTCAGCCAAGAAAATCAAAATCCGAAATAATGGCAAGCTTCCAGGCAATGGAATCGATTAATGAAGAGGATGCTCTGTCATCACCAGCAGCGCCAGAAGGAGCAAGCCCTTACGCCGATGAGAAGTACCAAAATGCCATCTATGTCATTCAGCGGTACTTCCGAAGGTACATGGAAAGAAAGAAAAGTCCATCCAACACTAAGAACGAGAGCCTTTCAGCATTCACTGCGGCCATAATTATCCAAAGGACAATGCGAAGACTTTTTTCAAATAAAATGAAACTCACGAAGAATAAAGAGAAGGACTCAGGCCCTTCTTTAGTGACTGCTGCCGCCGCCGCCGTCAAACTTGTCCAGGACGATGTGGATAATGTATCGGAGGCGGCATCTTACACATCATCGTCTACGATACAAATGCTGGCCGTCGGCCAAGAAGGAAGAGAAAATCGATTGGCATCGGGACATAGTCGACGACAACATGAGGAGGTTTTAGATGGCAATGGTGATGGTGATGGTGTTGTTGGCGATGGCAATGTTGGCGTTGTTGGCGCCGCTGACTGTAGTTCGTCGTTGGAGTTCAAGGAACCAACGCAGGACGAAGAACCACCATCCACATCGTCATCAGCAACAGCAGTGATGGTAGCTGACGATGATGAGGAGCATTCGCATTCCGTGGTAGCGGCAACGGAAATGGATAGAAAATCGATAGCTGATGAAAATGGTAATTGAATGTGTTGGGTTAACATGAAAAAGACGAGAAAATGTTTGGTCCTTTTGAGGGAAAGAAGAAAACCCAGAATGGACCGGAGGAAATAAGTACTTTTTTTGTGTATCTTTTATTTGAATTTCCTTCCGAATTTCCAGATGGGTTTATTTTTTCTTTCGTATATATTTTTGTGTACGACCAAAAAAAAAACGGCGTCGACAACGGTACGATATAAGAATTTGCGTGAATTTTCTTATACGAGTAGATATGTATGTAGGTAGGTACCATTTTATGATGAGCAGAATGCACGTAGACACTTATTTTATCAGCAAACAAATTTCATTAGCGGCTATTCGATGTGGCATGACATAGAAAGAATATTGAATTTGTTTGTGTGCTTTTAGCAATACCACAAGAATCTTGTATTGGTGAAAAAAAACGAGTAGCGGTTCCATTGTGTTTTTTTTATGGACTCAAATGACAGTAATATTTGTTTTTGTGATATGAATAAAAATAAAGCTATTTTAGCAGAACTTTAAATAACTTCAATGTTAAAGGATATTCAGGAATGAATTTTAGGAACAGTTAGACGGCCATACAAATTCCACCTCATTTCAAAAATGTTGAGGCAAGACTAGTTCTTTAAAGAATATTAGTTTACAGTTTTGCGCAAATCAGTATTATGAAAGCGTAGGTATGTCTCAAGCCGTTTTGAAAGTTTAAGTTTAAAATTTGAAATGCCTTAAGCCTACAAACGCAAATTTTTAATAAGTTTTGAAGCTATTTGAATATACCCGATGATGTATTGAGATATTCGATACATTAATGACTTTTTAATGAAGTATTTCTTTCTTTCTTCAAATTAAAAAATGTCTCTAATTTGCAAATATTATTTATTTTGTGGTGTTTTTTTCTCTACATTCTCTACACTTCTAAAATTATTGGCAAAACAAAATAGCCATCTACCCACCAAAGTAAAAACTAATTTTTGGATCATGAAACGTTAATCGGATAAAGATTAGGATCTCGCGCTGGTATTTTGTAGTATTTTTGATGATCTATTCACATTTGCTATAAAATCTGATGATAAAAATGGCTACAATCGAAGTTAATATTTCTTCGTTCACAATAATTATCTCTGACTTTAAACAAAGAGCATTACTGCGAGTCTTTTTAGAAAATATTTTAAGTCGATTATTAATATTGTGAATTTCTATTATGTATTAAATAATTTTCTATTTGATTATTATCTATTTTTCTAATTGATAGAAATTCTATAAAAAATTTTTGATCGGCTGTTGTTTATTCCAATTTTATAGAAAATACTCTTGCAATAAGCCCCAAAGACATTTAAAGTAGGTATTTCATGGCCCTATATGGCGAGTTTTCATCTCGTTACCTACTTACTTACTTAAGTCCTCGCACCTGTGAGTTCCCCCTTGGCGGGCATGGGCCTCCACTACTCCTACGCGCCATCGTGTACGGTTTCTCCAACTCTTCCCCAGTTATGCAGATTTCTCTTCAACCGTCCTTCTCTAAGAACTTCTAGGTCAGCCCACTCCTCTGCCTCGCTGCGTGAGAGGGTTCCATTGCATCGCTTAGCTCGCAATGCACTCGGTGCCTTTTCGAAGCGTCTGTCCAATCCACTGCCACTCACATTTTCGTATTATAGAGTCGATGGGTTCCTGACCTGTCCTCGCATGAAGTTCATCATTGGAGATACGGTTAGGCCAGAAAATCCGCAAGATGTTTCGCAGGCATCTATTCAAGAACGTTTGAAGCTTTCTTGTGACAATGGGTGTTACTTTCCAAGTGCTGCATTCATAAGGAAGCACGGATTCTACATTAGAGCGAAACAGGCGTAGCTTAGTCTTTAGGCTTATAGAGATGTTTCTCCATATTTTGGACAGCATCCAGAACGCAGCCTTTGCTTTCCCTATTCGGCTGGTTATATCTAGCTCGGTCCCGCCATCAGTAGATACAATACTCCCAAGGTATTGAAGGATCTCTACCATCTCTACTGGTTGTCCAGAAATATCTATTTGAGTAGATGAATAAGTTCCAAGGCTGATCCTTTTTGTTTTCGCCGTATTGAGCCCGACGGTTTCAGCTTCTCTCTCCACCCTTGTTGTCATTTGATGGAGATCCATGATCCTATGAGAGAGTAAGCATACGTCATCCGCGTAGTCCAGATGTTTCAGCTGTGATTGCAGTTTCCACTGAATTCCTCCATTTGCAGTCGACAAAGCCGCATGCAGCACATCACTTATTACCAACAGGAACAGTATTGGTGACAGTATACAACCCTGTCTAACCCCACTTTGCATTTCAAATTCCTCTGACAATCTTTCTTTATACAGAACGTGACATTTGGATCATTCATATGTAGCCTTGATAATAGCAATCAATTTATCTGGGATGCCCCTCCTGCGCAAGGCAAGCCAAATAAATTGTATATTGACACTGTCAAACGCCTTTTCGAAATCGATGAACGCACTGTTCGATGATGATCCGCCAGATATTGATGTGGTCCACACAGGAAGATCCAGTGTCTTCTATAGGTGGTATTTTATCCGCTCTAGGACGATTTTTGCTATAACCTTCACTACAACAGGCAGCACGCAAATTCCTCTTAAGTTTTCGCACTGCGTAATGTCTCCTTTCTTTGGGATCATTCCCTTTTTCCACTCCTCAGGAAAACTCTCTGTTTTTCAAGCTCTTTGTATGAGTGGGTACAAGATCTCTGCCGATGTTGTTGGTGCTGCTCGTAAGAGCTCTGCGGGAATACCGTCAAGTCCAACCGCTTTGTTGTTCTTCAGTGATCTAATTGTGGGTAAAATTTCTTCTCTCCTGGGGGATACAGTGCGTAATAGGGAATTTGTTACTACGGACGGGTCATTGGGTGTTGACTTTAGTGGTGAAAATGTGAACTAAAACCGCAGAAAAGTGCTCCTTCCACCTTTTGAGCTGGTCCTCATCCGAAACTAGCAGTGATCCGCCTATGTCCTTTATCAGGTTTTGTTTAGAGCTTTGGACACCTGTAGTCTCTTTGGTAATCCCGTAGACGGTCCTACTGTCACATCTGTTTGCGGCTTCTTTTGCCAACGCCATATTCATGGTTACTTCCAGGTGCCTTTCCGGAGTATAGTAGTAAAGTTTTACGAGTTGGTGACTTATATTTCCACGAGCCCAACCATCTTACCTCACTGATCCCTAAGATGTCCATCTTATATCGCATGAACTCCTTCTCTAGTTGGAGGAATCTGGCATTTTGAGGACCTTTACTTCCGTTGTCGAGAAGCGTCTTCACATTCCAGAAACCAATCTTTGTCCGGGTACAATAGCCAAAAGTCGTCAACATGTTATCGTTCCTTTTTCGAGGCGAAGTGTCGGTTTCGTTAGCGGAATTGATTTCAGTTTCGCACTTGTAATTTAAGCCTATTTACGTATATAGGGATACGCAAATAGTTGCCCGGGGACGACCACGAGGAGGTAAAACAAGCACTTCACCGTGACTGATTGTTGCGCTACTGGCCCAACCCAAGTTCTGAGCAGTCAATAGTTTCCCAATAAGGCATGATGCAGGTTTTTATCTCGTTAAAAAAGTAGTATTTTTTTCTTAAAAGTCTTTAAAAATCTATCAAATAAAAACAAGTCAAAGAAGTTTTATTAAAAACTAATGCATTTACTTAATACAATGATAAAGATGTTAAAGAACAAGACACGCTTCCAGGGGTTGAAAATTTTGTGTCAGGAATACCTACAACAAATTAATTTATTAAAAATGGGAAATTATACTCTGCTATTCTTCCAAAGCCCACAGACTTTAGTTTTAACATCCAAATCTTAGAAAACAAGCTATAAGCTTTTTGAGTGCCCCATATCAAGAGAAGAGATATTTGGAGATACAAAAAAAATTTAAAAAAAGTCCCCAAAACTATATAACAATGTCCATGCCTCTGCACCATACATCAGGAGCGGAATGATAAGCATATTATACAGGGACAGTTAAGTTGCTCGAGAGAGGGCCTTGCTTCTCAATTGCCTTCTTAGCCCAAAGAAGCAGCGATTGGCAAGAGTAATTTTTCGTTTGATCTCAGCACTGGTATTGTTCGCTGAGCTTATAGCGGATCCTAGGTAGACAAAGTCTCTGACCACCTCAAAATTATAGGGTGTCCTTTCTTGTTGAGAGCATATATTTCGTTTTGCATTCATTCACCGTTAACCCCATCTTCTTGGCTTGGATAGGCCTTTCGCACTTGTAATTTTAGCCTATTTACTCAATACTCACGGAAGCACCACTAACAACTCAGAACTCACTTTGTTCTTCTAACTATGCCAATGTGGTCAGCGTAAGCGAGTAATTGGACGGACTTTTGAAAGACTGTGCCTCTAGTGTTGACGTGAGAGTCTTGCACTATTCTTTCAAGAACGATGTCGAAGAAGTAGCATGGCAGCGCGTCGCTTTGCCTAAAGCCTTTTTTGACATCAAAGATGTCGGTGAGGTCTGTACCGACCTTGATGGAGCAGCGTGCGTTCTCAATCGTCATCCTGCACAAACGGACGAGTTTGGCAGGGATGCCAAACCTAAACATTGATCTATATACCTCGTCTCTATAGATGCGTTGTCATAGGCGGCCTTAAATTCGACGAAAAGGTGTGGGTATCGATTTGAAACTCCTGGGTTTTTTCCAAGATCTGCCGTAGTGAGACTATTTGGTCGATGGTGGACTTCCCTGGCCTAAGGCCACAAATAGTGCTGAGGTTCCATCCATCGGACATCATGCTTTCCTCCGACCATATTTTACAGATGAGCTGGTGCATACTCCTTACCAATTCATCGCCAGCCGCTTTGAATAGCTCAGCCGTTAGGCCATCAGCTCCAGCAGCTTTATAGGACTTAAGTTTAGATATAGCTATCTTTACTTCGTGGATATCTGATGGACGGAATTGCTGGCCTACGTGCGTCTTCGTCCAAGTTGAATGGTGCAATCTGCATGCATACTCTCAGCACCGACCGCGATTCTACCACGATGTTCCCCTGATCATCCTTGCAGGCTTCGGTTTGAGCCTTGTAACCCTAGGAGGTTCTATTTACTTTTTGGTAAAACTTCCGAACTACATTCCTGCAATGGCATCCATCTATTTCCTACATCGTGCGCTTCTCATGCCAGTAGCGTAGCTACCGCGGTATCAGCCGTATCAATGATACGGGGCCCCACGATAAAGAGGACTCGATGTGTGTTAGATATCTTTCATTGGGATGAATTCTCAACAATGGGCCTTACTAATAACCAAACACTAAAATGTCGACTATTAGCTAGCTGAGGGGTTAAAATAAAATATGGAGCTTAAACGGAATGCTACCAATAAAGAATTTTAACCTTTTGCTAACAAAATCCTCAGACTTCCCTTGAATCTACTACAATTTGCATCAAATTCCATCAAACAAAACCGCACACTACCATAACACAAGTGAAAACATAGAAGAAGAAGTACACAAACACAAATGCATTGAAACATGGTCGGCGTGCAGTTACACGGCTAAATTCTGGGGCGCCCAAGGAATTAAAAAAAGATCATTGAGGTGCTTCTGTCAATTTTTCCGAGCTATAGGAAAGTGTATAGAGATTTTAAAATGTTAAAAAAGTAAAAAAAAAGCTATTCAAACTAAATTAAAAGTGAAACAAAAGTAAATACAGTGAATACTTGCAATATTTATATTAAAAAAAATATATGTATAAGACAACACGCGGCTTTAAATAAAGTAAGAACACCTGTAATACGACGTGAACAAATTTTTCATTTCAATGTAAGCTTTGTCTCATATTCTAAATAAAGTTATATGAAGTGGAGTTCTTTAGGTAAATACATACATTATCTAAGAATACTATTAAAATAACATGACTTCTTGCCGAAAATACAAAACTGAGATGATAGTTTGGGCCAACAGCAAAAAAAACCTTTAAGAATATATCATTCAAAACGTTGAAAATAACTATGCGCTTAAGACACTAAATGGATTTGAGCGCCTTGCCATCACCAACAAAAATGAGGCCGTCCCAGCTGGACGAGAATTTCTCATTTGACAGATGAATCTCTTCTAAACCACTTGATTGAAGTATATTTTTATTTACAACAAATTAGATTTATTATAGCAAAATATCACTAAATATCAATTCAAAAGTATTCTACGATAGTTTATTAACCTAAAAAACATCACTTCACATTACTTTATGTGGAAATATCAGACAAAACTCACTTTTGAAATGAAATATTTGTACACTCTTTATTATAGGCGTTTTTTTTAGTATTCAACGTAGCACCGCGTGTTTTTTTATATTTTGTTTAAAAAAGTATTGTTAGTGTTCATTACACTAATTATTTCACTTTTATATCTAGTTTAATTAAGTTTTTATCACTTGTTAAACTATTCGAAATTTCAAAACACTTTCCTAGCTCAGCAAAATGACAGATGAATTTCATTTTTTTTATTGTTCAAGGAGTGAAGATATAAGTATTGCCGTATTCTTTTTTAACAGCAACTTTTTCAGTACTAAAGTAAGTAATTCGTTCAAAGGGTTTGGACGATTTAAATTTTATTTTATGTACATAGTTGCTAAACATAATGTAAGAACATGCATGTTTTGAGTAAACTTCATAGTTTTCTGACATACACATGTATATACCAACATGAAATTGCTACGGAAAAAAATTATTTTCTGTTGGGAGTTTTACAGTGATATTTCTGTTCTCGCCAACTTAGAAGATATTTTTTTTGTGGATCAGAGTACTGTTGTTTCCATTGTTTTTTTTTCAGAAAATGTATCCTTTTTAATTCCAATAAAATATGAAACGACCGACTTTCTGAATTCATACAAACTTTACCAAATGACGCTATTTTATGCGAAACGATTTTTCATACATTAATTTCTCTGACAAGTAATCCTAAGAATGACTACGTATGTTTACGTGTATAGGTGTGCTCTCTGACAAAAACAATCCCAAAACATAACTGTAATGAACGAAGCCACTGGAAGACTTTTGGAAAACAGAAGGAGTTAAAAAGGACTACAAGGAGTGACCAAAGAAAAACGACATGATTGACAATCATTCTGAAGTTTGTCTCGTTATGTTTTTGACATGACGTATACTTTAAAAATATTCAAACGGATTTGATTAACTTATATAATGTTAAATAAATAAAAAACTATGAAACAAATTCTCCAAACTCCAAACAAATCATTTCCCGTTCAACACAAAAAAATTACTTTTTAGATATACGTAATTTGGTATGCAAATATAAACAACGGAATCAAAAAATTATGCTCATATTCAACGTAAATGCAGACGTACTAAATATTTTTGAAACAAAAAAATAATCTGTTCCTGTTGCAATACATAAATATATAAACAATAAATAAAGTACTTCTAAATAAAGTTCTTCTTTTTCACTGTAAAACAATGATTTGAAGATTGAAACCAACTCATGAAAATACCTATTGACATCTACCTGATAACTTGGGAATAGATTTAAGTATTAAATACAAATTAAAATACCAAAAAAGAGCACTAGGACAACTAATCTAATCATTGATCATGCACATCAACTCCGTCTGTGTTGTGAAAGTGAAAAACGAAATACCTGTTGTGTTACCAAGAGTCTTACAATTGTTAATTTCAATAAGAAAAAAATATGCCCTGTTTATTTATTGTTAAAATTAAATAACCATGATTGAATCACCTAAACAAAAAATAAAAGAGCAATAGCTATACCTATCAATAATCAAAAAAAAAAAAATAATAATCATAATCCAATGACCAAATTCGCGCGCCGCGGAAAAAAAAGCATCACAATAAATTACATACCATCAGTGCAATAAGAAAAATCTAAAGAAAAAAAAAATTCTAAAGCAATAACACAACGAGTGGTAAATCCCTTCTTTTCCTTTCCCCCCTGCCCCCTCATTCGCAGTTGCATTGGCTTAGGCATTGAATACATTGTGTGGGCAGTTCTCGCATAATGTTTTCAATGTTTAAGCTAGTCAATTACAGATGAATTGTTGTTTACCGTTCTGAGTACCCAGGGGCGGATCGATAGATGTTATTACTAAGGCATAACACTAGTGGTAATGTGTATTGAAAAACTCAATTGGAACTTAGATCTGTAATTAGTATAGAAAATTGTCTGTTTTGGTTTTAAGGTAAGTTTTTTGAATTTTATAATGCTAAGTAATTTTAGAGTGGATTATTCTAACATTCGTGGGTTAAGAAAGAACTTTTGTGCTGCGTATGTCCATTCTGTAATTAACAGACCAGCTGTATTGGCTCTAAGTGAAACCCAAGTAGGTGATAATACTGATTATTCGGAATTTAATTTACATGGGTATAACTTAGTGCCTTTATTCTTTTCTCACCACGGCCTTGCAGTATATGTAAGAAATGATGTTGCTTACCAACTTCAACCACAATACGGTGCGTGTGTTAACACAAACTTTAACTTCATGTGGTTAAAATTCACGGTGAACAAGCACATTATTCACACATGCTTTATTTATCGAAGCCCAAACCTGGACAGAATTTCAACTTCTAACGAATTTGATGATCTGTCCGACTCCATCCAAAGAATTGTTTCCCATTATCCTCACACTGAAATCGTCATTGCGGGCGATTTCAATGTACACAATTCTAGTTGGCTTCGCTTTTCTGGCCAGACAACACCCGAAGGAAGGTATGTCGAGATCTTTGCTGAGTTAAACCACCTAACCCAGCTTGTTGACGAGCCAACTCGGATCCCTGACGTTGCAGGTCAATCCGCCAACACCCTAGACTTGTTCCTTACCTCTGACCCTGATAAATACACTATCAGTGTATTATCGCCTCTAGGCACATCAGACCATTGTGTCATATCTGCAAATTTCTCGTGCCAAAAAACCTCAGTTAAAGGAAAAACCCCTAAGAGAACCGTTTGGCAATACGAGAAAGCCAACTGGGACGGTCTCAACAATTTCTTCAGGAACTTTAACTGGTCACTATGCTTCCTCGATAGTGACGTAGACTCCAGCGCAGATATGATTACAAATTTAATTCTTTACGGGATGAGAAATTTTATTCCGAATAGGATAAAATCTATCAAACCTAAAGAAAACTCATGGTTTGATTCGAGCTGTAAAGAGGTTATCAAGGTCAGAGAAGTAAGTTTCCGTTGTTATAAGGTCAACCCTACTGAGGAAAACCGGAATAAGTTCAAACAAGCTAGAAAGACCTGCAATGGCCATATCCAAAGAACCAAATTTTTGCATTACCAAAAATTACTTCAAAAAATACTACAATGTCCCAAAGGTAGTAAAAATTTTTGGTCATTTGCAAAAAACATTCGTAACACTACTTCGTCCGCGGTTCCAACGCTCGTTTTCAATGACACTCCCTTTGTAAGCTCATCTGAAAAAGCCAATTTGCTTGCAGCACATTTTGCTGTTAATTCGACGCTGCCAGAGATTGTTATGACTGTTCCTGTACTTGAGAGCGCCAACGATTTCATGGGACGAATCTTTTTTCGCACTCGTACAGTTGCAAGAGTCCTGAAAGATCTTGATATACACAAATCCGCTGGTCCGGATAGTATCCCTCCCATTGTTCTGAAGAGGTGTTCTTCAACGCTGGCAAAACCTCTGCGTAAGCTTTTCCATCTATCCTACTCTACAGGTCTCTTTCCGAGTGGATGGAAAACTGCATTTGTCCAGCCTGTCCCTAAAAAAGGCGTATCTTCCTCTCCCTTCAACTATCGTCCAATTGCACTTACGTCCCTTCTTTCCAAGGTCATGGAAACGCTGATTAATTATCAGCTCAAGAAATATCTTGAAGAACGAAAGCTTCTTAATGACCGGCAGTATGGCTTTCGTAGCAATAGGTCCACTGGTGATCTGATGGTATATCTCACCGAACAGTGGAACAAATCTTTACATCGTTTTGGAGAAAGTAAGATTATTGCACTTGATATTTCAAAAGCGTTTGATAGAGTTTGGCATCAAGCTCTCTTATCGAAAATGCGTGCATTTGGTATCGATGAATCTCTTCTTCGTTGGATTGGAAATTACCTTTCGGACCGTTCAATACAAGTTGTATTGGATGGTTACAAGTCTGATATTCATAAAATAAATGCTGGTGTGCCCCAGGGCTCCGTTCTTTTTCCGACTCTCTTCATTATTTTCATAAATGATCTTTTGTCTGAAACTTCCAATCCATTAAACTGTTTTGCTGACGACAGTACCCTCAGCTTCTCATATTCGTTTCAAGATTCACTTCCTTGTTCTTCGGATGTGGAACTTGAACGGCAGCGTATGATTAACTCATTAAATTCTGATCTTGACAGCATTGTGCAATGGGGAATAAAAAACCGTGTAGAATTTAATGCTTCGAAAACTCAATGCTGTCTTTTGTCGTTAAAGCGAAATCCACCTCCTATGCCACTATCCATGAGTGGCACTTGCATCTAGGAAACCGAACAGCTTTCAGTTCTGGGTATGTGCATCACAGACCACCTTCTGTGGAATGATCACATTTTCGAAGTTGCTAAAAATGCTGCGAAATGTCTTGGTTTTCTTCGAAGATGCAAGAAATTCTTCTGTCCTTCTGATCTGGCTGTTATCTATAAAGCCTTCATTCGTCCAAAGCTTGAGTACAACTCCCATATTTGGGCGGGTACTCCTAAAATTGATATTCAGAAATTCAAAACCAATGTGCATCGGTATCTCCTTTTAAATCATATCCTACTTTCCTAACACTCGCACTGTGTTTAACATATTAAGGGTAGTCATAACCCCTTGAGTGCGCGTTAATTATAAAAAAAAAAAAAAAAAAACACTTTTTATTTAGTGTTCGACTTTAAACATGGATTTCCATGTATTAAATTTTGACATATTGCTAACGACTAAACTGGAGATTAAATTCGTTATTGGTATGCGGATTTTCTAAAATCGGGAGATTTTCTTTTAAGCTTAACACTAAATTTGATTATTAGTAAGGCCCAATGTCGATTAAAATTTTAAAATGTACTTATTTTTTTGCATGACTTCCAACTAAAGCAGCCGAAACCAGAACGTGCAACCACTTTGTTTTTTTATTGGAACGCGTGCCAGAATCCGACAAAAATTACGCGAAAATATGGCAAAACTAGAAAAAAAATTCTTACAAAACTGAATTAAGATGTGTCGGCTTAACGTCTTAAGCATTTAATAAAAATTTCCTACTATTAAGTCCTAATTTGAGCAGGGGCTTATATTTTTAGGGGAAAGCAAATGTTAATATGCACTTATAAAAATAGCTTCCTTTTTATCATAGAATCAATAGTTTAAGGAAAAACCAGCAAGAACTTCATGACCAGTTTAGTCGAAAATATTTATTAAAATTTCATTAGAGCAACAGATTTTGAGAGAAACGTCCCACACTACGACTGCGACCCACTAGGGTAAATGTAAATACTGAGCGCAGTGAGCGTTTTACCGTGTTTTTCTAAAAATCTCTGCTCTGCCGAAAAAAGTGTTATAATCTTTTATGTGTACAACTTTATGAGATAAATTAAAATCTTTTCAAACAATAAACGGGGTTTAAGGTAATTATAAAAACTGTATTTTGTCCCTTTTACCATACAAATAAAAGGCAATCATTAAACCGCCATAACTTGAAGACTGAAGCTAAGATTAAACGGTCAACGTAAATGGTCAACGCATTGACTCCTTGACGTCATCAGAAATATCGTCAATATACTTTCAACGTAGACCGTGTCAACACAAGAAACGTTGACGATCACACGAATCGGAAATGTTGTCCTTTAATGCGTTAACGTGTCATATGTGTTAACGCAATTGGTACTCTTTAGTGGCAATTAATTGATATGTGAAACGTTCACGGTTACACTACTTGACCACATCTAAGCATATGAACGTTGACGCGGAGCGGACAGGAACCAAATTCAATCATTTTTAACTTTGACGATCACATCGAACAATCAATGTAAATGGATGAAAAAACCTAAAAATTAGACATTTTTGAAGTTTTTTTACTGCTTCGGTAAAAAGTGATTTTAGGGTAATTGCGTGATATTTGAATGCAAATAAACCTCTGCCGTCAAAATAAAGTTCGTCCCTCACCTGTCAAGCTATTATAACTATCGATGTATTAAAAATCCTCAAAAAAATGCAAAATTTTCTAGACTGATATGAAGCTCAACGCAAGCTACGTTGACTTGGCAGAAAATTCTGCTGTGTCAAATTAAGAATACAGTCAACGCGTTGGTGAACGTGTTCTAACTTTGTTGACAGAGTGATCACACGGCCAACGAAAATAATCATCGCATTGACCCTTAAATTTGTGCCAACGAGAGTGTCAACGCAGCCGTCAACGCTTCGAAAGTATTCTTTAAAATGTATTCAACTTTGGGACAGAATTTGACATCACTTTGACTTGAGAGTCAACGCGTTGAACATTTGCGTTGCCCGTCTAATTCGTAGCTTAACTTAAGTAAAGTTCCTATATTGTTATACTTTTAAAATTAGTTGATGTTGGTATATTTTGCAGGAAACAAAAAAGGTGAAGCCATTGTCATTAAAAAGGGGGCCCCTAAAAATTTTTTGATACGGGGCCTCCGAAGTGCTCGCTACGCCACTGTCTCATGCTCTTTCTTTTTCCTTCTTAGAGGCTTGTGTTCCTCTCTCCTCTTCATAAGGCTCGCGAGCAGCTCTGGTCCTTCTATGCAGCGCCGCTTTGTATGCCCGTTGTTCTTCGTCGAACCAAGGGTTTTGCTGTGGTGCACGTCAGAGGTGGCATCTCTGGTGGCTTCTTGGAAACTCTTCCACTGGTTCTCGATACTTGCAGTTGGCGGCATAGGACTATTTAAGAGGGCGCAAGAGACTCGATGCGGTTTCTTGTGACTGTAGCCGTCCGACGTTGAACTTGCTCACAATATTTCCCTGGCTTTGTTCTGTAGAATTAACTTGGCTATACAACAAGGTAGTTATCAGAGTCAACGTTGGCTCCTCGGAACGTGCGGACATCCTTGAGACTGGAGGAGTGCCTTGCGTCGGTCTTAATGTAGTCAATCTGGTTGACGGGTGATTTACCAGGGAATTAGCCATGTCCCCTTGCGTATATCAAGATGCGGGAACTGCGTACTAGCTACCACAAAGTTTCGCCCCGCAGCAAAGTCGATTAACTTGAGTCCGTTATCGGAGGTAGTGTCGTGCAGCACTAAAATCACCCAGGACAATTTTAATGTCTTAGCTACGGCATGCATTGCTCATATTCCTTGTCCAGAAGCTTGTAGAACTCATCCTTTGTGTCGTCATCCTTCTCCCCTGTGAAGGCATGCACCCATATGAGGCTAATGTTGGTGAATTTAGCCTTGATGTGAATTGTTGTGACTTCTAGCCTAAGTCTGCCTCTAACGACGAATCCACATCCAAAGAGACGCTGGCCCTTGTGGTTGGTAACAGTCACCGTAGTAGATGTCACCGTCTTTCAGTTTTCTTTTGCCCGGCCCAACCCATCCCATCGCACTTTTTGGATGGCGGTAATGTCTGCTTTTTAGCAGTTAGCAGTCTCAGGCTTCCGCTAAATGTTCGGCTGCTCGTGCTCTATAGATAAACAGAAAATTCCACGTGCAGATCCGAAGTTCGTTGTCCTTGATTCGTTTGCTAGGTTCGTCAACAGTAAATGCGTCTGTATCCGAGGCTTGTTGTTGCTTCGCAACTAAATAGCTTTACGACGACGGCATGACCCCCAACCTGGAGGACCAGACCCTTGCAATATAACTCCAAGGGTGGGTGGCCAGATTAACCGCTCCTTATGTGCCTGATCTCCGAATATGTCCTAGTAGCCCGTAAAAGGTGTTCACTAAGTGTTCACTAAGTAACCAAACTGGAAGTGTAGACGCCACCGTTGATTCCATCTGAAGAATTCTTCCGCTGACGCCTGGATAAAGGAAAAGTGCCTTAGTGGGATCACTCTTCTCCCCCTCTCTCATTTGCTGCCCCCTTAAACCGTCCACAGGGATCAAGGCCGTAGCCAGACAATTATTTCGGGGGGGATATAATTTTTCGAAAAAAATATTCACCATTCGAGCTAAGTGAACAAATATCAATGACATTTTTTGCGTGAAAATAAATCTGTGGTGTTTGGTAGAAACCTGATAACTCCATTTTAAAATTAGCGTCTTTACGCCCACTTTAAATCAAGCTAGAGTGTAAACGAGGCCACAGATTTGAAGAAAATCGGTTCACCCGTTTAGGTTGTAGGTCCCAAATTTTAAAATGGAGTTATCATGTTTCTACCAAACACCACAGAAATTCATCGTTATAAAGCCCAGTTTACATTTCCTGTGCAAAAATCTATGCAATTATTTTCGCATGTCAAAAATTGTTTCACGTGAGATAAAGTTTGGTGAATAAAAAATTTTTTGCACTTCAAAAAAATAATTTCACTGCATTTCTGGCATGCAAAATACTTGTGCATTCAAAATTTATATTTTCCCAATTTTAGGCCTATAATTATAATTTATAAATAAAAGGGGTTTATGTATGACTCAATAGGTGGCTTAGGCAAAGGCAAACATTTTGTGCCTAAAATATTATACAAAATTAAGCACAGAATAGAGGGAGAACTGTTTTAAAAAATTTAATTTTTCTTATGCATGGGAACTGTAAACTATTTTTAAACGCGTACATTTAATTATTTGCGCAAAGCTCACCCCGATAACTTCCTCAGTATAGGTCTTAATTTGTTGATAAATTATTTTAACTTCAATCCTAAGAGTTTATCTTCATCTGTAGAATCTCTTAGGTAAGTTTATAGACGTTTCACTGTCGAAAAAGTTCTTTTCGGGGTGCATGTTACAGTCGCCAAAATTTTAAGAAACTTGTCTATGTGAATCATGTTGTGTATGGCAGTTTGTCTACCATATCATGCATTCAGCCTTTAAACGTTAAATTGTAACGATCCAAAATTTTTTTTAAATTAAAGTTTTCTTCTTTAAATTTTTGTTAATTTTTTCCAAGAATTGAGGGCATCAGAATACACTGACTTAAGAAATCATCAAGGTATGTAGGTAGTAGATTAATTAATAACTATCGCAGATATTTGATTACAAATTTCACACAAGGTGGAAAAATATGATTTGCAAATGCCTTTCTCAAAAATTTCGGGGGGGGGGGGGGGGGATCAAACCCCTGTGATCCCTCCCCTGGCTACGGCCTTGAGAGGGATTGGAACCCCATCTTCAGTTAAAGGTACTAGGCACCCAATGTTCACTGCGGGGAGGTGAGAGTAGGAGTTGATAGACAGAGGTTCGCTTTGATAAAAAGCTTGTGGACGCTTGTGTCCTCTTGAATGCACCATGTCTACCCTTTGAACACCAATTATATGTAACTTTATTGTATTTTACAACAGGTTGACCCTATCTTGAGCATTGTTAGTTAATTTCGTGTTTGTAAAAAAAATATTTCTACATTTTTGTTTATAATAATGTGTCTATATTGTTACATCTCCTTTTTTCTAGGAAATACAGAGCCCATCCCTGAGGAAAAACTCAGTCACCCATCTGCATCAACAACTGATGATGTAAACCATGGTAAGTAGACTGATTGAACAGTTTTTTTCTAAACAAAATTATTCCCACAAACAGGATACTAGTACTGCACATAATATTGGCATATTATTACCAACCAAAATTGGCAGCAATTACAACCACCAAAATTTACCCAACAACAACACAAACAATCACAATGAGATTGATATAAATACAAGTGGACCAACCGCAATTAATTCAAGCCAACCAAACATAATTCCAGCTGGCTTAATTGTGCCCTTGAATTATCCACATTCATCGCTTGGATCAACTCCAGATACTCTGCCAGTTACATCTCCTCATTTGGAAGAAACTCAAGAAACTTTTGTCGTTCATAGTCTTCACGAATATGCAAATGAAAATGGCAAGAACAATGATGCATCATCTTATTTTCAGGGTGATGGTCGAATTAGAAAATTTGACTCTGACACTGGAGAGTCCTTGAAAATCTACGATGTATATTATCACGATGTGAATGACCAAGAATTCTCGGATAGCTTAAATGAAAGCACTATGGAAAAGGACTCACTTGAACCCGAAGAACTAGATGCCGATTCATTGGAATCCAATGAGAATGTGGTACATCATCAACATCATATGAGTGATATTGTGAAGAGGGATGCAAGGCAGGATGATGGTAGTTTGTATGGGGATAGGAATGACGAGGAGGAGAGGGATGAGGATAACAACGACATTGCACAGAATGTACAGAAATTTATTGAGATTGAAAGAGTTCCAACTTATTTGTATGGGATTCATCCGGCACGCACACCTGTAGTTGAGCGGAGAAATAGAAATAGGAATTCTGAAGAGGGTCATAAGGTACCTGATGAGAAGAAGTATTTAGAAGCAACTACTGCTGGTGAAGTGGATAGCAGAAGTCCAACGGAAGAGAAATCAGAAGAGGAGTCATTGGAATCAAAAGGAAGTACTTCAGAGGAGTCAAGTGTGACACAAATCGAAAATAATTTAGAACTGCGTGAGATGCAGAATAAAGATAGCGCAGTGAAGGAACTACCTATTGAACATGGAGAACAAGCAACAAGATGCCTTAAAACTACGGAAAAATGGTTCATAGAAGAGCACTCAAATTTTTCGATACCAGAAGGACAATTACCTCATCAAACAACACCAACCGGTACATTGAATCAAGATTTAGAGACAGAGGAAAGCAGGGAAACCACTATGAGCACAACAAATAATCTAAAACCTAATGACTCACAGCAAAGCCCAAAAAAGCTTAAAGAGTCCGTTGAAGATACTCTTAACCAAAATGAGACAAATCTATCAGAACACGAAAAAAACAAAAATCATGATTCAAAGTTAGAAGAAGAAAGTCAAAAGAATAGAAAAACAAATAAAAAATCTAATGACTTAAGCTCTTCAAAACTTGAAGATAGCTCTGTTTTGGAGAAAGAAACGACACATTTAGAAGCAGAACCAATGATTCTCAAAAAAATCGATTCCAGTTTAGAAGAAAGCTTGAATAACGATCTAGAGAAATCACATTTAAGGGAGAATGCACCTTTATCTTCAGTCAATACAGCTACTGAAGAACCTATTGATTCTAAAGCAGGAGATTTAACTAAAAGCATTGAAGATACAACTTCTAAATTAGAAGATAATTTAAGAAACAACGATCAGGAGGAACTAAATTTAAAAGAAGCAGCACTCTTGGCTTCAATGAAAACATCTTCTAAAAATTTGATTGATTCTGAAAGAGGAGTCTTAGCTGAAACCATTGAAGATACAACTTCTAAATTAGAAGATAATTTAGAAAGCAAAGATCAGGAAGCACTTAGTTTAAAAGAAACCAAGCATTTGGCTTTAATGAAAACATCTTCAAAAAAATTTATTGATTCTGAAAAAGGAGTCCTTACTGAAAGCATTGAAGATACAACGTCTAAATTAGAAGATAATTTTAGAAGCAAAGATCAGGAAGAATATAATTTAAAAGAAACTGAACATTTGTCTTTAATGAAAACATCTTCAAAAAGTTTCATTGATTCTGAAAGGGGAATCTTAGCTGAAAGCATTGAAGATACAACTTCAAAATTAGAAAACAGTTTGAGAAGCAACGATCTGGAGGAATCAAATTCAAAAGGAACCGCGCATTTGGCTTCGGAGACAATTCCTGACAAACTAATTGGTTCTGAAAGGGCAGTCTTGACTGAGAATATTGAAGATGCAACTTCAAAGCTTGAAGTTTCTGATAATTTGTCTCTTCCTAAGGAAAAAATTATTAAACAGTTGGAAAAATATTCAAGATCTAGTGAAAATCCTTGTGATTCTGAACAAAATAAAAAAGATTCTTCTTCTGGTTTTGAAGAAACTACGAATCTACCACTAAATTATGAACCCACACTTATGCAGAACACAAATAGAGGAGTGAAGGAACTACCTATCAAACATGGAGAAGAAGCAACAAGATGTCCTGGAACTACTGAAAAATGGTTCATCGAAGAGCACTCAAATTTTTCGATACCAGAAGGACAATTACCTCATCAAAATGAAACAGGACAAAGCGGAAAGCTTTCAGAACATGATCAAGAAATTGAGTCACAATTTCAGGAACTTCAAAACTTAAATGATCATCTTCCCGGAACGAATCTTCAAGATACTACATCAGAATCTCATTTGAGAAACAAAAGATCTGAAGATGCAGGGAGTCATAAAATTTCTCAACATGATGATAATAATAACCTGGAAGAATCTTATCATCATGGTGAAGATACAAATCCCAATGAACAAAATTGGGGGAAGTCCCAAGATAGCGAAAAATTTTCAATTAAAGAAAATGAAGACAAACTACAAAAACAACGATCAGTTGATATGAAAACTTCGAAAAGTTTAATAAATGCTGGAAAGGTACTATTGGCTAATTCAGAAGTTGAAGAAAATAAAAAGTCAGCTTTAGTAAGCTCTAAGATCTCAGAATTGTCAAAAGAAATGAACGCAACTATCGCAGGAGGAGACAGTAATATTTCTGAGGAATCTGGTGAAAGGCACTCCTCAGAACATTTGCCACAAACATCAGAACAAAAAAATGCATTTTTAGATATCAAAAGTGAAGATATACTTGAAAAGCCATTAGAAGATGTTTTAAATGAAGAAGAATTGAAGATAACTGTCAAAGGTTTTGATTCTCTTAAGGAAACTAGTGGAAGTGATGATATTTCTGATAATTCTTCTCAAGTGAAATCATTACAAAGTCCACAAAGTGAAGATACAAAACATTTTACTAAGGAAGAAAGTCTTGAGAGCTTGGAATTAAAAAAATCTAATCGAAACAGTGAACAGAATTTAAATTTAGATCAGAAAGAATCGGGTACAAAGAGCGTATCCCTAGATTCACCTGCTGATCTTCATTCTTTCGAAAAATCCAAAACTGATACATCAATTGATAATCATGGCGTGACAAGTTCCAATGAAGGTTTGGAGGAGGAAGAAAATTCAACTAACAAGAAAGAAATTAGTTTAATGGAAAACGAACTAAAAATTGAAGAAAAACTTGTAAATGAAGCAAGAAAATCTAGGAAAACCCTTTTAGAAGAGAACGCTGTGAAAGAAGTGAAAAACAACACTCAAAAAGAAAAACATAGCTCAAAAGATGATCACGAAGATACAGATGAAATTACGAAGCTATTTAAATGTAAAGAGCCCCATACCCCAGAAAATAGTAGTTCCTCAGATAATGATGACATTATATCAGATAAATTGGTTAGTAACCATTCTTCACATGAAATCGCTGCAGAAAATCTGAAAGAAGAAGAGAAATCAATCAAATCCGTGCATAGAAGTGCCTCAGAGGCAACAGAAGAAGCAGCCAACGTCATTTTAGAAGCAGAAAAGTCCCAAAGCATTAAAGTTCTTCAAAGTTCAGCAGAGAAACAATCTAGTTTAAATCCAAAACCAACAAAATCCACTGATCAATTGCAAGACCTGCTTTCAGAAAACAATTCACCAGAAAATAGCCAAGACTCTAACATTACTAGGAAAATTGTGACCGTTTCTTCTGAAAAAATTCGAACAGCAGAAGCAGCCCCAAAAATAAATAAATGTGATGAAGATTTAAAGAGCTTACAGAATGATAAACTTGATGAGGAAGTTGTGTCAGCAAATAAAGAACTAGCGGAAGAGCAGAAGCTACCCAAGGAAGATGAAACAAAAACAGTCGAACCCATCTTCAATAACATTAAGTCTGACCAAGAGTCAATAGTTGTCAGAGAAAATGAAAAATTAATGAACAAATCTGACAGAAGTTCCACTGATACTGAAATCAAGATCGATTCATTGTCAAAAATTCCTATGCGAGAATTTTCTTTGGAACCAGGACCACCTGATAAAATAAAGTCTCACCAAGAGTTGATAGTTATAAAAGAACCCAATAGCGTAAAGACCGAGAAATTTGATAAAGAAATCTTGTCAGAAGAGAAGAAACTAATTGAGCAGAAGAAGCCTATTGAGAAAGAAGAAACAAAGACAGCTGAAGTTATCCCCAATAACATTTATTCCCACCAAGACTCAGTAGATATTAAAGAACAAGAAAAAGTAATGAAAGAATCCGAAAGAAATTCCACTGATACTGTCTCAGAAACTCCTATTCAAGACGGTGCTGCTTCTGATACAAATACTGCCGACGAACTATCACAATCGAAGAAAATTGAAGAGGAACATTCAATTCCAGTAGCTTCACCAGATATCGTAGTTTGTGATGGCAGTAGTGCTGAAACTTCAGCAGACTTTTCAAGCATAGGCAAAGATTTGGAATTTTTTGAAGACACAATTAAATATTTGAAGAATGCTACTGAGCATTTAGGAGGAATGAAAGAGGTGTTTGAAGCAAAAAACAAAAAAGATGCAGATGTTTTAAATCATTCAGCAGTATTGATTCAAAGTGCTTTTAGAGGATATCAAGTTAGGAAGGGATTCAAAGAACTTAATCAAGGCAAAAGTGAAGCAGAGAAAAATCGAAACAAACGTTCATTGGATAAAAAAGAAACAGATTTGGAACCCCATGACGAGAAAAAAGAAAATGCAGCGATAAAAATTCAAAGTGCATATAGAGGTCATCGAGTCAGAAAAGATCAAAAGAAGAAATTAAATGAGAAAGACATAGAAAGACAACAAAGTCCAGAAAGTTTACTTCCTTCACCTAATGAAGCTACCAATTATATTCAGTCACCTTCGAGAAATGTATTGGGAAGTAATTTAGTAAAGAGTCAGATTCCAGTAGCTGTGATACACCCGATTAAATATTCAGCCTCCATGGAAGAAGGCCACCCAGAAAAGGTTTCAGAAGCACAAGCCACAAACTCTAGAAATGAAAGTGCAGTAAGTTCACCATCCAAACAATTTAAACCGAGTCCAACAACTTCAGTCAAAACAATCCCCAAAAATATGAAAACCTCACCACAGAAAATTACCCGACAAAAACCACTTGAAAGGACACCAAATGTCAAAAATGACAAATCAGATGATCATAAAAAAGAATCTCCAATAATGCAAAAAAGATCTGTTGAAAAGAACGATCAAACTTTTATACGTGATCCCTTAGACCAAACAGTCAAAATGGATCAAACCAAGATACTGGGAAATAAGAAACTAGCCATAGGCAATAAATCAACCGGATATGGAAACAAATCTAAGAATAATCTCAAAACCAAAACTCCATCAACTGCGGATTCTCTTGGACGACCGAAAGGATCAACAAATGTTAGGGATCAATTTCGAAGAAAGGGCAAATCAATGTCGATAAATGGAAAAATCCAAGATCAGGAATCTTTAGATTTGGAAACTATTAAAAAGGAACTTCTGTCAACAACTTTCAAATCTCCTCCACAATCTGGCAGCAAAAAGAAAACAGGTGCAAGAGTCAAAAGCGGAAAACAAAGAAGTCCTGGAAAACATTCTAAGGGAACGAAGATTCCTCAGAAGTCTCCGAGTAAAACAATTGACATTACTAGTAAACAAATTAAGCAGGATGAGTTACCAAGTGGATCAGACACCGTAAGTATAAATGGCAGCCCCAATAGTGATCTGTCAAAAACAATCACTGTAGAATTGGATCAAGACAAGAACCTAGAAGAGGTAAATAACAATACAAAAAAAACAACCTTAAGTAAAACCTACACGATCAGATCTTCTTTGAACGAGGTTGAACATCTAAAATCTCCAGTACAACCCAAAAACGAGATATCAGAAAGCCTCTTTGACAGCTTAAAAAGGGACGTTGATAAGCTGAAAGCCAATGTTCACGAGAAGTCAGCTGTGACAATTCAAAAGACTTTTAGAGGTTACAGGACAAGGAAACACTTGAATGAAGGCCTCAAAGGTAAAACAATGGGAGCTCTTGATAAGAGCAATTTGAAAACTGCTTCAGTAGCTCAGGAAAAAGTTATCGAAGCACTTTCAAAAAGTGATGACAAAATTTCTTCAGAGAGTCAGGAAGCAACCACAAAAGGTATTTTGAAAGAAATTGAGAAAGGCAAAGAGGATAATTCAGTAGAAGAAAGAAAAAAAGAAAATTCTATGAAACTGGCTGATCCAGCTCTTGATGAAGCAGCTATAAAAATTCAAAAAACTTATAGGGGCTATAAGACAAGGAAGAACTATAAAAAATTAAACGACAAAAGAAACAAACTTGACACAAATGAAGATACAGAGGATAAAACTACAACCAATCTTTTGATAGAACCCAAAAAGGTTTTGAAGAAACAGTTACAACAAGATGGTGAAATTGGTAGCGAAAAAGCCATAAGTGATAGTCTTGAAAAATCTGCTTTAACAATTCAAAAGACTTTCCGAGGTTATCAGTCAAGAAAACAACTTAAATCTAAGAAAATTAATAAAGTTATCAAAAATGAAGATTCACATTTGAAAGAGGGCAATGCAAGGTCGAAGACTCCAACAGATGATCTGAATATGCATTCAAAACTCGATGATAAACCAGATGAAGAAACTTTGGGTGATTTTGAAAGCTTACAAAAGAGTATAAAAAGTTATAAGAATTCACTTCTTCATGAATCTGCTACAACAATTCAAAAACATTACAGAGGTTACAAAATAAGAAGAGAAATAAATACAAAAAATATCAGAAGTGGGATATTAAAAAATTCGAATGTATTAGATGTAAATATGTTAGTAAATGAAGATCTGAATGAAATAGAGCGGAAATTAATTGAACACCAAGACGGTATCAAGAAAATAGGTACAAAAGAAGAAGAAGAAAAACAAGCAACATCTTCTTTGAAAACAGAAACAGGTCGAGTACTCACTGAAAGTGAATATAAAGAGATCCCTGAAGCTGTTGATCAATGTAAGTCTGCTGATCGTGACAAATCTGCCACGACAATACAAAAGAACTTCCGAGGATATAGAACACGAAAAAATTTCAAGAAAAACAGAATGGTAGCAGACCATGACCCAAAACAAAAAATGATTTCAGAAAAAGAAGACAAAATTGAAGAAACCACAGAAAAATTTAAAAATCACGACGACATAAAACAACATGGTGTGATCGATAGTTTCGATGTTAATAAATTGCAAGA
Organism: Dasysyrphus tricinctus; assembly: GCA_963921185.1. Taxonomy (NCBI): domain Eukaryota; kingdom Metazoa; phylum Arthropoda; class Insecta; order Diptera; family Syrphidae; genus Dasysyrphus; species Dasysyrphus tricinctus. Next base: position 116,235,459 of record OY992530.1, read on the forward strand.
TGAGACTTTGCAGAAATCTGCAACAACAATTCAAAAGACATTTAGAGGCTATAAAACACGAAAAGACCTTCTCAGCAAGAAAATGTCTTCAAAATCAAAAGAAAATACTCAAAAACCAGTCCGTACAGAAAATCTTCTTCATGAGCCGACTGAAGATCAAATTAAAACATTAGCAAATGAAGATACTGAAAAACCCGTGAGTGCAGAAAATCTAGTTCATAAACCGACTGAAGATGAAACTAAAACACTAGCAAATGAAGCATCAAACAAGACTGTTGCTTATAAACAAGCTGAAAGAGAACAAAGGATTGAAAAAACAACTGATACAGAAAATCTTCAACAATCAGCTGAAGACCATACATCAACAAGCAAAGAATCTTCAAGTCCAATGAAAAACATTGATATTTCCAGCGATGTTTCTTTATCGGAAGATGTACTCAAAAATATACACTCCAAGTCTAATTACCAGAAAGGATCAAAAAAATCATCTTCAGCGGGGGCAGTTCTAGAAAATGCTGCTTCAACAATTCAAAAAGCCTATCGCGACTACCATGCAAAAAAGATTAACAATCTTCCTATAAAAAGCTATTCTAATGGAATGCATCGTGAAACAATTTCTAAAGAAATTCTTGAGAATTCAGATGAATCAAGTACATTCATAGGACCAGATACATCATTTGACTTATCAGATGTTGAGAGTGTTGAAGCAAAAAGTGAGAAAGCTTTTAACTCAGACAAACTAAATTCTTCAGAAACTCATACTCCAACAAATAACTTCGAAGAAGATCCTGCATCAACACTAAGCTATAAAATTCATTCTGAAGATCAAAAAATTGACAATGAATCTGTGAATACCCCACAGAAACTTCGATTTAAAAGGAGCTTAGTTGAACCTACGGCTTCTCCTTTAGATGAAATTCTTAAAGCTGAGGAGTCAGTTAGTACTAGTCCGAAATTAAAATGGTTTGTTGGCGATGATCCTATAATCCCATCCAATAGTAATTCTTCAAAATCTTCTTCACCCGCTTCTGCTTCTTCTTCTTCTGTAGATCCCTTAATTCATAATTATAGTAAATTTAATAATTTGAGTAGCATTGATGCTTGTGGCGATGATTTAAATTCTAATCAACAACACCTAGCGCCATCTATTAATTCAGCTGTAGTTAGTACTAGTAGTTTGTTGCTTGCTAATAATACAGAGAAACTTAAACAAAATACTTTAAATAACAATTCTGGGATAGTTTCAGCAAATGAAGAAGAAACTTTTAATAAGGAAGAAAATAATTTGGGAAAAATTGATGAAAGTAAAGATACATCGAAGAAGCTTGAAAATAATGATGATATTGCTTCTAACGTTGTAAAAACCAACGAAAAACTGACCAAAGATTCTGAAACAAAGGAAATATCAGAAGCGAAGTGTAAGAAGGACAATGAAGACAAGCAAGAAGACACCAAGGAAGTTCCAATAGATTTGTGTAAGAACTGTGCTGAGGGAATTCATGAAGGTGGAATTTGTTCGGAAAATTTAATCAAAACTCCAAGTAAGTTAAATTTAATACTTTTTCTTCCAGTTAATAAAATTTAAACTAATATTTCAGAGAATGATCAAACCGTACTTGACCCAATGGATCCGATCAAACAATTTGTACTAATGGAAGAGTTGAAAAATGATCAGTCCCCTACTGAAAACAGTGAATCTTCGGTCATTTCATCTCAAAAAGAAGATGAACCATCAACTATACCTACTTCTGGATTGGATTCTACAGAAATAACTGCGAGTGATGCAAATAATGAAGCCTCTCAGAATAAGGTTCTGATTGAACAATTGAATTCTTCAAAAGACTGTCCTGCTATATCTCTTATACCACCATCATCAGAAGATGATACTTCTGAAAGGGAATCAAGTCCTGAGGTAAATGGAGCTCAGCACAAAGATGATAGAGTCAAGAACGAAAAGTCTGACAAAGATCAAACTGAAGATATTGATCAAATCAAAGGAGAATCAAACGAAGATATCAAAAGAAAAGATGATACTTCTGAAAGAGATTCAAGTTCTGAGGTAAATGGGACTCAGCACAAAGATGATAGAGTCAAGAATGAAAAGTTTGACAAAGATCAAAGTGAAGATATTGATGAATTCAAAGGAGAACTAAAAGAAGATACCAAAAGGAAAGAAAAGATTGAAACTTCAGGAGAATCAAAAAGCGTTGATGATGATACCATTAAACAAACTATTATCAAAACTGATGAAGGTATTACACCAGAATCAATTAATGAAGATTTGATGGTTGTTACAAAAGAAGACAAGAATACATTTGAAGAAAAAGAAACTATTTTAAAGAATGAAGCAGCAAATAATGATGCTTCTAAAACCATACCAGTTTCAAGTGAAACAAAAAGTGTTGACAATTCAAGCATTGATGAAAAATCTAAACATTCTTCAAATGAAATTGAAGAGAAACAGAGTAGTCCTTCAAATTTCGAAGAGCCCTTGGAAGATGCATTTAAAACAATACCTGGAGAAGAATTTAAAACAGAACAACAAGGATTTGAAGATGATTTCAGTGATAGTAAGGAAATTGAAGGAGCTTCTGAAGAAAAACAGATTTCTAGTGAATTGGACGAAAAGGCTTTGCTGACAGAAGAAGGAAAAATGGGCACCGATGTAAAGAAGGAAGAATCTTTAGACACAAATAAAAATGAGGCTACAAGTAAAGATCTTGAAAATGATAAGGTAAATAATTGTGCTTTAGAGGAAAATTCAAGTGAAACAAAAGGTATTGAGAGCAAAATATCAATAGCAGAAGGTTCCCATGAACTAATGGAAGAAAATGAAAAATTAACAGATCAAAAACTTTATGAAGAGACTGCTAGCAAAGGACCTTCCGATAATAAAACAGAAATTCAAAGCTTGCCATCCCTTGAACTAAAGATTCGAACAAATGCTTCAGAGGAAGACACTAAATTAGACGAAATTACTGCTTCAGAAACTATGAAGATTAGTGATAGTACTGACGAAAAAATTAACAAACAAGATACTGAGCAAAAGGAAGAGGTGTTAAAAGAAGAACATGAACCAAAATCTGAAAAAACTGAGATGAAACAAGTATCAAAAACTGGAGATGATATTTCATCTTCCCTTGAAGATAAATCTTCTATGGAAGTTGAAGACAAAGTAGTGAGTTCTGAAGTTTCAATAGAAGAAGTTCAAGGAAAAAGTGATTCTACCGAAACAAAAATCACAAAGGAACATGAGAAAAGCTTTGACTCAGAATCCCACGAAGGCAAAACCACTTCCATTCTTTCAAATGATAAAGATCATGGGCAGCTTCAGGAAGATATAGAAATTGCAGCAAAGCTTATCGAGAGTAGCCTTTCAGATCCTCAAGCTAAATTACTTGAAAACCAAAGCAAGAGCAAAGATTCCACTGAAAATAACAAAATCAACCTAGACTCAAACGAATGTTCTAAAATAAATGAAGAATATAAGAATCAACCAGACCACCAAGTCGAAGCAAAGCTAGAAAAATTAATTGAAGATAATCTTAAACCAGCTGAAATTATCAAAAATACAGTTGATCTGAAGGATCTTCCTACTGCAAACTCTTCGCAGGAAGTTGTGGAGGAGCCCTGTGTAAAAACAATTATTCCTCCAGCACCATTCTCAACAACCAGCTCAGACCCAGAAGAGTCAGAACTTGAATCGACTACAACAAAAGCTGAATCACCTACCACAACAACTCCAGGCTATGATGAAACCTCAGAGACTGATGCTATAGATATACCACCATCGAAGCCAGATGCTCTCGATGCTATGACTGGGAAGCTTCGAGAGCCTGAAGAAATGGTGGCACGTATGCGTCAGAGACGTGCGTCAGAGCATAAAATTTCCATTGATAGTTTAACAGATCAGCAGGCAGTTTTTGAAGAACCAATTTCTCAACCCATCAAACCCATGCAACAGATTCAGAAATCCAGCTCCACCGAAGTTGAAGATGATTTTGTGCTTCAGAAGCTTGAACGGGGAGATACAACTCGAGAGAGTAGTGCTCAGAGTGAGTCTGTTATATATGGAGATAACACCTCCCAGCTGACTGAATCCGAAGATACTTTCAACGAGAATTTGGATCTTCATTCGCTTCATCGGATGAATACAATTGCAGCAAATCGAAGTACTTTTAAGCCTCCAAGTCATCTCTATAAGTCGGTTACTATTGACAATACAGTGAAGTACATTGATCCGGAAAAGTCGACTGAAGAAAGTGGAAGTAGTTTCTGCTTGGATGATGCATTATCCGAAGATGTACGCAAGAAATTGATGGCTTATTCTGTTTCTGAAGCTGATTCGGACTACTATGAGGTGGGAGACCAAACGGCTCATCCACATGATGACTTTAATATCAGCACTGCATTGGACAACTTCCCATCGACTGACACTGATACCACTATAGTCTCTGCGGCAACTAAGATCCAAGCTGGTGCCCGGGGCTTCCTTACTCGACGCCGAATTCGTCGTGCAAGCATGGGAACCAAGGCATCCTTGAATGAAGAACGAAATTTATCATTCGGAAACGATGCAATCGGTGAATCTCTAGATCAATTGGCAGAAGAAGAAGATGGAAGACGTCAATTCAATCGTCAAACTGGCGTTAATTCATTGCCCTCGGCCTTGGAACATTCTGATGAAATGTTATCGCCACTCGGTGGAGATAACCCAATTGGGACAATCACATCACCAGCAAAGCATTTTTCAATTAAAATCGAAGACGATAAACACATTAAAGGGGCCACATCATCAGCCGAGAATGACGTCAATGATTGGCCAGAGAAGCCAGAGCATGATTCATCGCATGTTGTATCTAATTTAGAGGCCACTCTAGCACGACGCTTAACTTTACAGCGTGGTGATGCTATGCGAAATGATTCTACACCCGACGACGAAAACGGTAATGGCAAACAGGTGGATTTGGCTAAAAATAATAGCACCTCTTCTATGATGGGGACTGAGTTATTTCACGAGAAGACTATGGTAGAATCGACAACAACTACGACAACTAGAACGACCACAGAGCGAAGGAATTATTCTGACGCAGGTAATTTGTTGTTTTTCAATCAAACAAATTTAAATGAATGAATCTCAAAACTAGAGGGTGAAATATCTTGGCACGACAATGTTTAAAGCTAGAAATTTGAAGACGTTGTTCCTTTAGAATGACGCGTTCAATACATAGTGCTAAGCTATGAATGAGCAACATTTTATGCTAATTGGTATCTAAATAATATAAGGGTTGTTATAGTTTGGGGAAAAATAAACAGTGATATTTTTATTTTTGAAATAAGTAGATTCTGATGTAACTGTAATGGTCAAAGCCTGATTTGCAGTCCTAAAATTTGGGTTTCATGAATCATGATGGTTGACCATTACTGCCGCAAAATTATAGTGAAGTTTACTTGACATTGAAACACTTTAGGTGTATCACTTCAACACGAAATTAACGTCCTAGTAAACTATAAGAGATTTTCAGGATTGGCTAGCAACATCTTAGACTGCATCTTTTGGTATGCCCATTAAATTTAAATTGAAACCAGATTTAAATTTTAATGTGACACTATGTAGCTTGTATGACATATGTCATACTTTCTTAAGAATGAACTGTCATTTATTTAGGCGTGTTAAACTTTAATTTCTCAAGGGAATGGCTCAAGCGTGCCACTTACTATGATGTGTTTATAATTCAGAAAAAGTTAGTGAACTACATTTAAATTAAACAATATTTAATTAAACTGTCTGTAATCTGGTGCCAATTTTGTGTTGCCTATTAAGATTTTAACTTGAAGTGCTATACATACATACATATACATATGTCAAGTCTACCCAAATTTTGAAAGAGATTAACTTCGAATGGATGAATTTAAATAAAAAAAGCAGAGCTCGGAAAACGTAACTGAGTAGAGTTGTGAAAAAAGCATTATATGTCACTGAATACAGCCTTGTGGAAGTCCACTTTGAACTGATATTTGATCTGATAACATTTCATTCCACAGTTAGATTTGTCAAAAATATTGCATTGATAATAACTGGTTTCAATTTTTAGTGAATGTCTCTTCTGCTCAAAGCTATCCCTATAGTCGAAAGCTTCTGAAAAGTCGTTAAATGCCGTGAATATCTTCAAAAATTGTTTATTAAGTTTGAGATGACTTTAGCTATAAGATATCTTGAAAATATATGAAGTTCCGGAACTTCGTGCAATAATTTTTCTTGAAAATTTTGAGAGTCATTCATTTCCTCCTCTAATGCTCTAATTAAAAAAGCTGTTCTCCGAATAACAGGATTTCTACACCAATAAGGGCAGTTGCTGTTCAATGTTGTTGGTGAGGCTCAATAAAGCTTGCCGTTAATCTATCCAGTCCTTTTTGTGAAAGCTTTGGTTTCGGTAACAATTTTATTTTCCTTCTCTTCAAACGGCCTGGGTAGTGGTTAGTGGTAGTTGGTGTTGGTAGTAAGTTCTCTCTGGTTTTGAATATATACATATAAGTGTGATGTTATTCGTTGTTTAGCAGAATCAATCTCTAAGTTTTAAAGATTTCTATTTGCTGTAGTAAGATGATTGACTCCCTTCAGCGTCTCTTTTTAGCCTAGCTTCTAGCCTCGAATCGTTGATGACCCCAAATTATTCTGGTCACTTGATCGAGATGATCAGTTACTCCAAATTGTTTGAGTGTATTACAGCTTCATAAAATAAGTCACTGTTGAGTTTCGTGCATACGTAGTTCCATAACTCAGGTATCATGCATACTAGTGCCCAGATTTAGCTAATTCGAAGCTGCACTACGAACCACCCACCTTAAAGAAGAAACTCGACCTTGTTCGCCTTAGAATGCCTGGAGTCACGAGAGCCTACAGAGAGCACCTAAGCAAGAAGCTTCCGCTGTGAACTCACCTTCCACAGATACCAACAACCAGTGGTTCCAGTATCGTGATATCATCAAACAGGCAGTCAAAACCACAATAGTAGATGTATTCAAGAATAGAAAAAGAAGAGTACTCACCTCCAGTCAGAGAAGACCCAGGACCACTACGAAGTATAGATGAAGTAGACTTAGCTATAAAAAGCTCAAGAACAAGAAGACCGCTGGATCTGATGGTTTACCAGTGGAGCTCATCAAGAACGGAGGAGATGTTTGAAACGGTACATTCATCAACTCATCAACCAAGTTAAGGTGAAAGGAACCATGCCGGATGACTGATTTATCGGCTACAAATGTCCCATCTATCGAGGCATCCCTGATAAACATCGCATACAAAGCTCCTATCGAACCTACTGGGTGGGTGTTTTCAGCCATTTTGCAACACTATAATAAGCAAGTACCAGTATGGCTTTTGGCCACGCAGATTTTCCAAAGACCAAATATCTAGGCAGACAAATCCTGGAAAAGACCAACGAATTTCAAGCTAAGACTCACCATCTTTATCATCGACTTCAAAGTAGCATTAGATAGCTTTCATCGTCAGGAGCTCTAAGTAGCGATGACTGAACTAGGAATCCCGGGAAAACTAGTCCAGTTATATCACGTGATATTTGAAAATACGTGATACAATGTGCAGCTAGGTAAAAGCTCTTCCGAACTATTCTTAACATGCACAAGGTTTTGGAAAAGAAATACGCTTTCATGTGATTTCTTCAATCTTTTCCGGGAGCAAAATAGTGTGCAGGGCATTCGTTAACACTGAAGGCGCTATTTTCAACAGATTCATCCAACTTCTAGGGTATGCCGATGATATTGAAATCATCGACTGTTTCCGATGGGTCATTACAGAGTTTTTCACGGGGATTGAAGAACAGCAGAAACTTGTTGGTCTATAGAAGTGAACAAAGACAAGACCAAATACATGCTATCAACATTTCTATAAAAACCTTAAACTACCAGCACTGAGTATTGGGCGATAAGCAAAAAGGGAGAGCTGATACTGGGCTGCTTTGAAGGAAAATTTCTTCGACGGATATTTGGTCCTGTGTGCGAGGAGGGCGATTGGAGGAGAAGATACAACCGCGAACTCTATAAGCTGTATCAAGATGTGGATGTAGTCCAAAAAATCAAAACACGTCAACATCGGCCCCATCAAGTGAATAGACAACAATGCTCCAGCCAAAAGAGTCTTAGAATTCCAGGACCCAGGTTCTGGTTCAAAGACCAAGCCAGTAGATGCCAAATGACGTTATCTGGATAGTTTCAAACTTCCCCATTTCACTTTACTACACGGTTCTTAATAACTCATTGTATAATGATGTCTAGATCGGAATTTAATGAGCTTATCATACGCTGTAGTTTCAGTTCCACAACCAAAGCGCAGGGTTGTGAATCTGGGAACGAAAATGAAAAACTAATGGAACTATCGTCAGCAAAGCAATGAATCGGATTAGAAGTTTCAGACAAGAGATCATTTATAAAGATTAGGATGAGAGTAGGAAACAAAACGGAGTCTTGGGGAACACCAGCATTTATTTTATAGATATTAGACTTCAAACCATCCAAAACAACCTGAAGTGAACGGTCTGACAGGTAACTTCTTATGCAATGAAGGAGAAACTCATCGATACCAAACGCACGCATGTTCGATACGGGAGCTTCATGCCAAACTCTATCAAATGCTTTAGAAATATCTAGTGCAATTACCTTTGTTTCCCCTAAATGAATATAAGGATTAGTTTCTCTTTTCGGTGAGATATGCCAGTGGACCTATTGCTACGAAAGCCGTACTGCCTGTCATTGGAGAGCTTCCATTCATCAAGGTTCAAGGTATTTCTTAAGCTGATTGTCGATCAGCGTTTCCATGACCTTGGAAAGAAAGGATTTAAGTGCAATTTGTTGATAGTTGGAGGGGGATAAAGATTCCCCCTTTTTTGGGACTGACTGGACAAATGCTGTTTTCTATCTACTCGGAAAGAGTCCAGATGAGTAAAATAGAAGATGGAAAAGCTTACGTAATGGTTTCGCCAGTGAAGAAGCACACCTTTTCAGAACTAATGAGGATACATAATCTGAACCAGCGAATTTGTGAATTTCAAGATCTTTTACAACTCTTGCGACTGAACGAGTGCAAGTATTATTGTAAACGAGTGTTGGAACCGATGATGAAGAATTGTTTCTAATATTTGTTTACAAACTACCAAAAGTTTTTGCTGTCTATCTGACATTGTACATTGCACATTATTTTGCCATACATTTTGGTTCATGTTAGAACTTCGTTCTTTGAATATAGGTAAGCATTGCAGGTATTCTGGGCTTGTCTATATTTTTTCCAGTATTCCCCAGTGGGACTTTTTTTAAGCATCGGAAATTTAATTATCTCAACCTAATAACCACTTTACAACCATGGTCGTGCCTACCAAGAATTTTCCTTAGAGCTTATACTCTTGGCCCTGTTAAGGGATAAAATTTTTCATTCCAGTAATAATAAAACCTATTAAAAATATTATTAATTCAAACTAATTCTAATAAAACCTGTTAACATTATCCTCACTGGCATCTATGACTCTATCAACAGAAATTGTTGAGACCATCCCAGTTGGCTTTCTCCTGGGTTGGGTACGAAATTCCGCGTCACAAAATCCCGTATCATGAAATCCCGCAGCACGAAATCCCGCCGTTTCTACTAGTGCCTTGATTGAATGAAAATCAATAGGAACGAAGTTTCTTACTTTTTCGCTCATTTTTCAGTACGCAATAGACTTCACATTATTTTCAATTTGGTACTCTCTGTTTTGGTCCCTTGAAGAAATGAGAATCAACGAGAACGAAGCACTACCCATAAGTCGACATGAAATAGTATGGAAATAAGAGCGCTACAAAAGTTTTTTTTAAATAAAACAAAAACGGGTTTGGATATCAATGAAATTCTTTATTCTTGTGAAAGCACGTTCGATGCCATTATGTATGGAACTCGATTTCTTTTGCATGGCTACCACGGGCACGCTTGCAGAAGTCCAGACGCTGAACCCAATTTTCGACGGTTTTCAAGCATAAATCGGCCGATACTGCTGTAATTTCACGTTCGACATTCGTACGAAGTTCATCAATCGTCGCTGGCTTGTTGGCATAGACCATAGACTTGACGTAGCCCCACAGGAAATAGTCTAACGGCATCAAATCGCACGACCGAGGCGGCCAAGCGACTGGACCATTTCGTGAGATAACACGTTCTCCAAACTTGGTTTCCAATAAATTGATTGTGACATTCGCTGTGTGGCTTGTGGCGCCGTCCTGTTTTAACCACATGTCCTCCAAGTCCATATCATCCAATTGGGGCCAAAAATATTCTGTTATCATTGAACGGTAGCGATCCCCATTCACAGTAACGTGCCGGTCTTGATCATCACGGAAGAAGTACGGCCCAATGACGCCGCCGGCCCATAAACCACACCAAACCGTAATTTTTTCGGGATGCAATGATGACTCATGGAGTACGTGTGGATTGCTGCCTGACCAATACCGCATATTTTGTTTATTGACGAAGCCATTCAGCCATAAATTATGACGACCATAAATTGGACGTAGCGCTCTTAACGTTGAGGCCACTGACTCCGAATTTCGGTAGTAAATTTTAATAATTTCGACTCATTGTTGGCTCGTATATCTTTCCATCATGAAATGGCAAACCTCACTAAAGAGAAATGTCAAAAAAGCGGCAAGAAATTTGGCGTCGTTTGCTGTCCCTGTCGCTCTACTTTTGTAGCGTCCCTGTTGAAAACCCCTTATATAAGGAGGTGTAGTTACGAATTAAATTTCAGTTCTTATTAGAACTCGATAGAGGCTAGACCTCGAGTTTAAGTTTAAGTTTTGATTGAAATTTAATGAAAAAAAAATTAGGAAAAAGTTATTTATTCTAAATAAAAAAAAAAAAACTCGAAAAAGCTTATATGTACTTTTATATAATTTGTTCAAAAAAGAACTCCCAAATCTGTCTAGAATGAAGACCCGCCTCTGTCCAGACTTAGACCACCTCACCCCGTCACCCAAACCCAAAAAAAGTTATCACCTCTGTCCAGAATCCAGACCCATCTATGTCCAGATCCCAACCCACCTCTGTCCAGACAAACCCAAAAAATTTAAAACCAATATTAATCGCGACGAAATCTCCCGCCAGAATTGAAAACCAATTTTAATCGGGAGAGTAACGAAATCTCCCGCCAAACACAATCCCGCGTAAAATTCTTCTCTCTGAAAAATATTATGTAATTCCAAAAAATACTTAATTTGAAATCACCAACGAAATTCTTCCAATAGTATTTTTTTTAAATAAGTATTGAAAATCCCGCCAAATAGTATTAGGGCTGGCGGGATTTTGTGCTGCGGGATTTCGTTATTCTCCCCTGTCTTATACTGCCAGACGGTTCTCCTTAAGTCTTTTTCTTTAACTGAATGAAAAATTTGCTGGATAAGGTACAGTGGTTTGACGGCCTAGATATGCTAAGATTTTAATTGTATATTAATCAGGATCTGATGTGAGGAAAAGATCAAGTGTGTTGGCGGAATGACCTTCAACGTCAGGTTTTCGTGTTGGCTCCTTCACAAGCTGAGTTAAGTGGCTTAACTCAGAACATATTTCTACATATCTTCCCTCGGGTGTAGTCTGTTCAGAATGTCAAAACCAAGAAAAATTATGGCTATTGAAATCACCCGTAATAATGATTTCAGTGCGGGGAAGTTCTGCAAATCTTAATATGGAATCTGACAGTGCATCGAATTCGTTGGAAGTCGAGTTGCTGTCTAAATTAGGGCTTCTATAGATGAAACACCCATGAATGATGCGCTTACTAACAATAACTTTTATCCACATGAAACTTAAGTTCATGTCAGAACAGTGGCCGTATTGAAGTTGAAGCTTCTATAACCGACATAATTCCATGAGGGTGCCGTGACATAAGGCCAAGTGACATAAGGCCAAATTTGAATATTTGGCCTTATGTCACTAAACAAAAGTGACATAAAGCCAAATTTTAAGAGTTGGCATAGTGTCGCTTTTACAAAGTGACATAAGGCCAATTTGGCCTTGTGTCACTTTTAATACTAGCGTAGGTACCTGTTATTTTTTTCATTTTTCATTGAAAAATTTCATTAAATCCAGTTTCTTTAAATGCATAAGAAATTTTGCATACACCCAAATTTGCACCCACCCCAAATCCTATCGTGGGCCCAAGCTGGGGGGTTGCAGGAGGGCAGCATGCCCCCCATCCATACCTCACTGTTTATTAGAAAATTTGTATATTTCACAAACCAAATAAAGGAGAGGTTTTATTAGGTTTGTGAAATTTAAAAATTCGCAATAAACAGTGAGGTATGTATGGGGGGGGCATGCTGCCCCCCTGAAACCCCCCTGCTTGGGCTCACTATAGGATTTAGGGTGGGTGTGAGGTTGGGTGTATGCAAAGTTTCTTTTCCAAAAATTACTGTTTTTTTTTACAAAACATTTTACGTTTGGCCTTAAGTCACAAACAAATTTGGCCTTATGTCACTTTGTAAAAGCGACATAAGGCCAACTCTTAAGTGACTTAAAGCCAAACTTTTAAATTTGGCCTTATGTCACTTGGCCTTATGTCACGGCACCTTCCATGAGGTGTACGTCCAGACCATGGTGAGGGTATAATAGTGGCAATAAATTATATCCATGTAGGCTAAATTCGGAGATGGCAGTATTTTCACCTACTTTTGTCTCACTCAACACCAAAATTGCTGGCCTGTTCTTAACATGCATATAAACAATCAAATTGTTGTGATTAAAAGAAATGATTTAAATAACTCAAGATTACAGCGATTTTATTCAAATTAAAGTTTATGTATAAAAGTACAAAAAAGAGGTTAGCTAGGTTTTAAGGTTGGATCAAGAGAGACAATATCAAGATGACAATTAAAAAATACCATCAGTGTTGTCAACTAATTTTTTAGTGTAATAGACTGGTTACTTTAAAGATGTTGTTACATCACAAATAAATTGCAAAATAAAAATCACAAAGCACACATTAAAAATAACAAATTAAAATTTATTGACCAAATCATACAGACCGCATATAACTATAGAAATAATTGTTATTGTTTTCTTAAACTTTCAGGCGTATCCAACAAAAAGGATAAAATCAAATGGTTTGCATTGCGCCAAAATTCAATGCCCGTCCAAATTGACTCTGAAATATTTCGCGTTTTGCCCAAGCACATGCGGAAGCGGATCAAGAGTGCCGAAGGTGAGAAGCCAAAACGCATCCGTTTTCCCCGAGACTAATGGGCGACATTACATTGAGATTTATCGTACCATAAAATATATAATTTGTAAACGTCCAAAAACCAAATAAACAAAGAATCATTTTCTAAATAATAAACAAAAGAATAAGAAGTAAAAAAAAAATAACAAAAATTCGCACAGCCTTGATCAGAAAAATTTAAATAAATTTAATTTAAATTTAATAAAAAAAAAAACAATAGCTGTCTATTTTTTATTTACTTAAACGAGAATGCATATGGTGAGAGAGAGAGTAAATCTTTCATTTTTTAATTCTTATAAATACTCGTACAATACCTATATATGTAGGTTGTTTATAAATATGGGAGTGCTATAAAATTTATAGTAATTCTTGCACATCTGATGAATTTTTTGGATTTATTTTCTTTTTTCATTTTTCAAATTTTGGCATTTTTTCAAAACAAAATTGTTTGGTTTTGCTGACCACCGATCATAATGACGCATGTGGTGTTTATTTTGACCACAAATTAAAGCGACTGAGGGTGCTTTCGATGCGGGTAAACATCATCCTGCACGTTTTCACATGCGAGTTGTTATTAATTCACAATTTGAAAAGATTTAACAAAAAAAAAAATACAAACTTGTGTCCACAAATCGAACACGTGTTGAATAATATGAATGCGCGAAATAGCTGTCATTCATAAGTTTCATATTTTCTTGCGGTAGAAGGTGGACCTATAAAATTATTTCGAAGATCAGAATTTTGGAATTCTTTGAAAACGATTGAGGAAATTGTTTTGAGCTCATTTAAAGCACTTGATGACGCACTTGGCGACTGAATCTACGCATGAGTTGTATTTTATTTCTGCAGAACGAATGCTCATTGACGTTGATGTGCATTTTTATGAAAAACCTACATATGTACCTATGTATGTATATTGAAAATTTTGGACGTCTTTGAATGCAAATTTATTTTTGTTTTATTGACTTAATTTTTATATTTTTTTTTCTTTCTCAATGAGAAAATTCTACATAATAATTTGATGATGCTCCTCCCACTTCCAACATTCTTAACAATTTTAGCTAAAAGAAAAATTTAAGAATTTTTGGAAAATTGAAATTGCTGATGGATTTATAGTTTTTTTATTTTGGTTTTTTAAGGCAATTAACTTTTTAATTGTTAATAGTCAATAAAATGTCTAGACTAAAACTAATTTGTAATTATGTGTAAATGAGTATTTTTCAAGGATGATGGAATAATGAATACCATACAGGTACCACAGCCAAGGCTTAACAGTTCTGTGTGCGCGCGTATGTCTGTCCGAGGTGTCATTGAATTTGAGTGCTTTGAACTGTTATTCGGTATCCAGACAGCAGTGCCACAAAAGAACTCCCAGAATAAAGAAACGAAATTCCGTTTGTCGTCGTCAATGTCAAATCGGCCTAAAAATAATTCAACTAGAACACCCATGGAACAAACCTAAAGTATAAAGAAAAACGTCAAAATTAAAAGAATTGCTTTGATTGGTCAACTAATAGGAAAAGACCTTCTATCGACAAGAAACTTTAACTGAAATTACAAGAAGACGATCTCGGAGTGGACCAAAAAAGGTGAAAGGCAGCGGTCACAATAATAAGGCCGTGGTAAAAATACACATTTTTAACACATTTATAATTTTTATAATTAGTATCAGATTAATAATTTGTATACTTAGTACATTAATAAAGTCTAATGTGCTAAATTACTGAGTATTTATTTATTTATTTCGAATCTTTAAGTATATAAACTTTCTAAGACTGACATATGTACATATATACAAAAATATAAATCTAAACTTAAGTTATAAAATAAATAATAACAATCATGATAGAAAACAAGAATAACTTATAATGTAATTAAGGTTGATTTGTAATTTTCAAAAGCTCAGAAACTGATTTTTTAAACATGAATCTATTTGCTTGAAGATCTAATTGATCATAAATAGAGTTGAAAACTGAACTGGAATGGGATACAGGTTCACTTTTACCATAGTTTGTCCCGTGAAAAGGAACATGAAAAAAGTAACTAGTACGAAGGCATCTAACCGGAGTACGAATAGAAAATAATGCAAGCAAAGTTGCACAATCAATATGGTTACAAATCACATCCCTTGCAAACATAACTAAATAACACTGACGTTTAGAACGAAGTGAACACATGTCAACAAGTTGACATCTTACCTCATAAGATGGCATAACACCATCGGTCCAATTGAGTTTCCATAGAGCATATTTTGTAAATTTTTTCTGTATCGATTCAATACGCTTGATGCTTCCTTCATATGAAGGGCACCAAATACAACATGCATATTCAAGAACAGATCTTATCATAGAAACATAGATAGATTTGAACGTATACGGATCAGTGAATTCATTTGAGTTCCTTTTAAGAAAACCTAACAGACTATTAGATTTTGATATGATATATTCATAGTGCTTGTTAAAACTAATTTTGCAATCTAGAATAACACCTAAATCTTTATGAAAATTGACCCGTTTAAGCTCCGAATCACCAATTTTATAACAAAAGTTGATTGGACCTAGAGATCTCGTATAGGATATGAACAAACACTTATTGATATTAAGATCAAGACTGTTATTCTTATTACACCAATCAAATAACAAATTTAGATCAGACTGCAATAGTCTACAATCAGATATTGTTTTAATTGATCTGAATAATTTTAAGTCATCAGCATATAGTAAGCACGAAGAAGACAAAAAAATACTAGGGAGATCATTGATGAATAGGAGAAATAGAAGTGGGGAACCTTGGGGAACTCCAGAATAGTTAAAAATTGCTTAAGATACCTTTGAACCTATAATAACAGACTGTTTGCGGTCAATAAGGTAGCTATTGATCCACTTAAGCAAGATTGAATGAATACCAAAAAGTTCAAGTTTTTGAAGAAGGACGTTATGTTGAACCCTATCAAATGCTTTGGAAAAATCCGTGTAAATCGTATCTACTTGGTATCCTTTTCCATATTACCTAAACAGTAATTAGGAAACATGCTGTACATCAGATAAACCGTTTTTAACCAATTCATAAAGCTTGTTTTTTACAATTGCTTCGAAAACTTTTGGTATCAACTGGAGTTTTGAAATATAGGTCGATAGTTAGAAACCAATTGTTTTGAGCCAGATTTATGAATCGGTGTTATATATGATACTTTCCATTCCTCCTAAAACTCACCCTTTCGAAGTGATAGGTTGAAAAGCCTTGTTAGTGGTTTGGCTAAACTATCTTTGCACTTTCTCAAGAATAAAGGCGCTATATTATCATATCCAATTTTGCCTGTAGCCTCAAGACCCTGAAGTTGTACAACCACTTCTTCTTCGAGGATGTTCAGCTCACCAACATCGGCAAATGAAGTGTTAACATCATTTTTCACAAAATAACCCAATGAATTTTGAACAAAGTTCGACTGAAAAAAATCTGAGAACAAATCACAAACTTCTTGTTCATTAGAAGCTAACCTATCATTAAGAATCATATTAGCTGGAAAACCAAATGACTGTTTTTTACTATTTAGAAAAGACCAAAAAGCTTTGGAATTACCTTTAATATTATGTTCGATAGACCATAAATACTGTTGATAAGAAATTTTTTTCAAAATATCATAATCCTTCCTACAACGCAAATATTCATCTAACGAATCTTTACAAGAATTTTTACTTTTAAATAACTTACTCAGTTTATTTTTGAGTTTCCTGAGATGTGAGTTGAACCAAACCGGTTTGTGGCCTTGCAGTTTTTTCTTTAATGGTACAAAGTTTCTATAGGATTCTTCCAAAATAGACTTAAACAGAATGAAACATGTAGATAAACTATTAGACATAAATATCTCATCCCAGTTCAGTTCCAAGAAATAGGAGTTAATAGCCTCATAGTTGGCTTTTTCAAAGTTATAACCCATTGAAGACGGGTCACCAAACTTCATAGCGGAAAAATTTAAAAATTTGAATTCAGTTTCAAAAGCAATATGATGTATAGAATTTTCAACAAAAGGTGATTTAGAATTTTCAATAAGAACATCAATATCATTGTCAACAAAAAGGAGACCTAATAAGCGATTATTTGAGTTTTTTATGCAATTAAGTTGTTTTAAATTTAGTGATAACATAGAATCTATAAATAAAATTTCTGAATCACTCAAAACATTAAAAGGAAAATAACATTTATCTTCATCTGAATACAACCAATTTATATCGCCTAAATTAAAGTCGCCCAAAATACATATAAAAGAATTTTTAGTAGAAATATTATCATCAACAATATGGGAAATATTAAGCATATGAGTTTTATAAATGTCAGAATTACTTTTCGGTGGAATATAAGATACACAAAAGAATACATTATAAAATGAGAAACTTACTCTAACACAGATTTGCTCAACAGTATCAAATTTCAGAGGAATAAGTTGACTAGCTAAAGAGGAGCGAACCGCAAGTAGTACGCCACCTCCTCTGGCCAAGCTATCATTATGACAGTAACGATCCCTTCTAAAAACATTAAATTCAGTACTAAATAGCTCTGCAGAAAAAATTCCATTATGAAGCCACGTCTCTGTAAGGCTAATAACATCGAATATGCATTCACTAACAGCAGTTATAAAAGTATTGGTTTTCGTCCTCAAACCACCAGTGTTTTGATAATATATTCGTAGAATAATATCATTCGAAGCCAGAACATTGAAACGAACATCAGCGACAGGAACATTTGGAATATCCAAAATAACATCTTCTGAACGGCTCGAGTCGGTTAGTTTATTGCCTCGGATTGGGATTCGAAGCGAAGATCCCTCTGGCCCTCTAAGTTTTTTGGCATAAACAAAAAGGGGCGAATCATTACTCCACTAGGCCAAAAAGTGTCTATGTATATGTGTTTGGCACATTCCAAAGAAACGCCAATTTTGAAATTAACGAATCTCAAGTGACGATCTGATTCCTGATGTTTAAGAAGCTTAAAGCAAAGGATTTCACCTGGATCGAATTCAAGATTTGACAAGATATAGTTAACGATGTCATCCGAAGCAGTAGAGGTACGAAAGCTTCCAACATGAAACCATTTTTGTTTTTTTGCTACTTTAAGGTCCTTGCATTGAAGCCTAGATCCAACAATACATCTATTTTTAGCTGGATTCAATCCAGTAGCAGAAGCACCAGCAGGAGCAGTCAGGGATTTTGTATCAGCAACAACATCAGCAAGAGGTACAATAGCGCCAACAGAAATATTTGGATCTGTCTTACATCAGTTACACTTACAACAACAGCATTAACATCCAACTTTTTGGCAATGGGCGCAACAACAACGACTTCGGAGTTTTTACACTTTTTCTTTGTGCCATTTTCGTTTTTATTACTCGCAATATTTGGATATGACGATTATCTGCGAGAGGTACTTGCACTTGACTTTGATGATTCTTTACCGGACCAAGGGGCAATAGGGGAGCCCTCTGTGGTAAAGGGGAAAATCGAGACAAAGAAGACGACAAGTTTGCACTTTTAATTGTTTCTTTATTTTTCGGCTTCGATTTAGATGTATTGTTGTTGTTCACCACCAAGTTTCCAGAGTAACAAAAGAAAAGGAAAAAATAAATAGATTTTTATTGTTGTAAACGAAGGGTATATCTACCATAGGCGCCCGGAAGGGGGGGCAAGAATGGGCAGTTGCCCCCCCCTGGCTCTGGACAATACCACACAACTAAGTCATTTTTCATTTTTTTCTTTGAGTTTTAACAAATACTTTGCCTTCTCTCCATGATTGCCCCCCCCCCCTGGGTCTGGATCATACCAAATGTTCCTGAAAATATCCTAAGTTTCGATATTGTTGGAAAATACGGATATTTTCTTTACAGCTTCCTTATTCAGTTCATGGTTTGCCCCCCCCCCCCCCTGGCATTACCACATTTTTGCATGCATTTTTTTGCTATGAATTTTAACAACTACCTACTTATCGTTTTTTGTCAGGGTTCATGATTTGCCTCCCTCTGGATCATGCCAAATGTATCTGAAATTATCCTTAGTTTCGATATGTTTGGATATTACAGCTTTTTTATTGAGTTCATGATTTGCCCCCCCCCCCTGGCATTACCGCGCAACTTGCATTTTTTAATTTTAATTTAAACAAATACCTACTTGCTTTTTTTGTCTTTGAAAAGATAAGAAATTAATCTTGTTAAATCTTCCTAGGACAAATAGTTTGACAAATCAAACTAACCTATTCTTATATTGAACTGAATGAAACAGTTCTTCATTTTATGACACAAATTTAACATTCTATCTCACTGCCACTCCAAAAGAAATAAAATGCACAACTGGATCACACGTACTTGCTTTTATGTTCAAGACACTGCGGGCTTAAGAAAATTGTATATAAAAACATGGAAATTACTTACTTACTTACTTACTTATCCGGCTCCCGATCCATGAAGGGTCTCTGCCTGAGATATTGCGGTCTTCCATCGGTTGCGGCCCCTCGCACGCTCCCTCCAGTCGTCGAGACCAAGCGCTCTTGCGTCTGTGACCACCTGGTCCTTATAGCGGAGGTTCGGTCTTCCTGGTGGTCTCGAAGCTGGGGGCTGTTTTCGAAGATTTTCTTGGCTGGAGCGTTGTTGTCCATTCGCTCGATGTGGCCGAGCCAGTGTAGTCGACGTGTTTTGGCTCTTTGGACTACATCCACATCTTGGTACAGCTCGTACAGTTCACGATTAAATCTTCTCCTCCAATCACCCTCTTCGCATATAGGACCAAATATCCGCCGAAGAATTTTTCTATCAATTCCCCTTTTTTACTTATCGTCCAGCACTCGGCGCCGTAGAGTAGAACTGGTAAAATTAGCGTTTTGTATAGCGTGCACTTTGTCTTTCGAGAAAGGAGTATTGAACCCATTTGTTTGGGCAAACCGAAGTAGCAGCGGTTCGCTAGGGTAATTCTTCGTCGGATTTCCACTAAGGTGTCGTTCGTGGAATTGATGTTTGTTCCGAGGTAGGTGAACTCCTTGACTACCTCGAAATTACTGTTACCAACAGTGACGTTTTGTCCTAGGCGATGGACAGATGAGGCTTTGTTTGTTGATAGCATATACTTTGTTTTGTCCTCATTCACTTCAAGACCAACTCGTTTCGCCTGTTCATCAATAGCTGTGAATGCTTCAAGTACAGCTCTCTCGGAGCGGCCGATGATGTCGATGTCGTCCGCATAGCCAAGCAGTTGAGAAGACCTGTTGAAGATAGTGCCTTCCATGTTAACACCACTCTTGCGCACTATCTGTTCCAGGACTAAGTTGAAGAAATCACATGATAGCGCATCTCCTTGTCTGAACCCTGTACACGTCTGGAATAACTCGGATGAGCTGTTACCCATTAGCACGTTGCACCGCGTATTTTGTAACGTCATGCGGCATAGCTGGATCAGTTTTTTCGGGATCCCGAGTTCTGACATCGCCAATAGAAGCTCTTGGCGACTTATGCTATCATATGCGGCTTTAAAGTCGATGAATAGGTGGTGGGTCTCGACTTGAAATTCGTTGGTCTTTTCCAGGATTTGCCTCAATGTGAAGATTTGGTCTATCGTTGATCTGCCTGGCCTGAAGCCACACTGGTACGTGCCGATCATAGTGTTGCATAAAGGTTTTAGACGCTCACAAAAACATGGAAATTATGAGAGAAAAATGTAGAGAAGCATGAAATACGACATTTAAATTGGCTAAAACAACTCTTCTTACAGTTTGAGATGAAAAAAGAATGGCATCATTGATTGAATATGATTGTATAAGTATATATTTATGTGTATGTAAAACCAAAATTTGAAGAAAAAAATTGTCAACCCGTTTTTGAGATATCGAATTTTCAAAAAAAAAATGAAATTTTTTTAAAAATCCACAAACTTTTGATATGCAATATTAGGTCTGTTCCTTTACTTTGAATTTCTGTGATTTTCTGTGCATTTCTGCGCATTTCAGTCCAAAGTTGTGTCAAAGTTCATATAAAAAAAATATTTTGACACAAGTTTGGACTAAAAATCACAGAAACCCAAAGTAAAGGATCAGACCTATTATTTAATCTTATCTGAAATTTGTATATAAAAAAATTCATCTAAATCAATTGAGCCAATAACGAGAAAATTCAAAATAAAAAAATACGTTCTATGACAGGTACTATTGAGTTGCTAAGTGCAAAATTTTGTAACTTTTGATAGAAGATCGTACTAATTTTAGTATACAGAAAAAGTTTAATCAAAATCGTGGGAGTCGTTTGAGCAAAAAACTATTTTCCATTGCGGTTTTTTAAGGAGTTACCGTTATTTTTTCATAAATGTAAAATTTTTTTATAAAAATATTTTAGAAAGAACTAAAAAATCGATTATATTGCTTTCAAAATATTTTATTTTTCACAAAAAATTTTGAAACATTTTTTAAAAATCCAAAAAATATTTTTTCAAAAATTTTGGTACACAAAACTATTTATATATATTGGAAGCTTTTGTATAAAAAAAAATAATTGAAATCGGTCGTACTGTTTTGAAGAAAATCTAAAATTGAAAAATGGTTCTTTGGGAGGTGCCATTAATAGCTATTTTTGAAAAATGGTTTCCCACCCAAGGTAAGCCTTTACTAAAATAAATTAATTGAATTTTTTTATAAATTTTGCTGAGTCGTTTTAGATAAAAATACGATTATGTAAAATTGTTAAAAAAAATGTATGGCAGGTACTGTTATTTTTGGTTCTAAGAAAAAAATGAAAAAAAACGTGTGGGCATAGTCTTCAAAAACCACTATGTACCAAGTTTGAAGAAAATCGATCGAGCCGCTTAGGCTGCAGACGAACAGACAGACAGACAGAATTGTGCCACCCACTTTTTTGGTGTTCTCTATCATCGTAATATCATGTTTTATTGTTATCTCAAAATTTTTTTTTTGCACGAATCCAAAACTTGCCTTATATAGAACCTATATCGCAAGTAAAAATGAAACCTTACTTCTTTAAGAAATGAACAAGGCAGCGATATATATAATGCCTGTTTGGTAATGTGAAATTTTCACCAGTTTCCCAAACTTGAGTTTTTTGATCCTACGGTTTTTGACCGTGATGTAAGTAGTAAGTAAGTAGGAAATTTTTGAAATTTCCTTTGAAAGCCTATTGGTTGTACTCAACTAACCTAGGTGTGAAAGGAAATATCAAAAAAATATCTTCAAATACTCGACCGAGGAGATTTTGTTCACCCATCTTTCCTCCTGCCCTTCTCACCAAAAAATATCAAATAAAGAAGCCAATCCTCAGCTGTCAATTTGATTTGCCTACAAGCTGAGCTGAAGCGAACAGCTGATGTATTAGATTTGCAAAGTATTAGTGAAAAGCAATGACAAGACGCACACATCAAATCAACTCGTCAGTTAGCACATCATTCAACACAGGTCTTGTTGTTAGGCGTTTTCCTTTGGAGGTGGCGAAGTACTTTGCTAGCTTTTTTCAATGGAACACATCAAACTGCTTTCCCGTGTAAAATATATCTACGCGTACATAAGAGCATGTGCAGTTGGTAGTACTAGATAAGGGTTTTCATTTACTCACAAGTACTTTGTCACCTCCAAAGGAAAACGAATGTTGTTGCAATTCACATCGGGTTGGGGTCGAAATCCAGCGTATCAAAATCCCGTTTTTCAAAATCCCGGAAATCAAAATCCCGAAAATCAAAATCCCGCCGATCAAAATCCCGCCGATCAAAATCCCGCCGTTTCTACTATGCGACAGCTCATTAATATTTTTGTTTCTTATGCAATTTGCAAATTGCGTTTAAAGATTGAAGACGATTTTTTCGTATAATGCGATGCATTCGTTGAGGATGGCAAATACACACGAATAAACACCGAGGTGTGTATGGGGGGGCATGTCATTATAGGATTTGGGGTGGGTGCGAGGTTGGGTGTATGCAAAGTTCCTTTTGCATTTAAAGAAAAAAATATCATTCACACATATGTAATTCGAAAAAAAATTAAAAAAAGACAACAAAAATCGCTAAAGATTAGCCGAAAAAACTGAAAATATTTTTTTTTTTAAGTTTTAGAAAAACTTTTTTACCAATTTTATTTCGATTTTTGGGAACGGGCACATTCCAAGATCACGAATATGCATTTTATAAGTCGCTAAGACGCTTAGTTTAGCCGCAAATCAAGTTAAAAGATGTAAACTTTGATGCCTCTAGGACGCCTAGTTTAGCCGCAAATCGCGTTTAAAGATGAATGTTGATTTTTCGTATGATTCGATGCATCAATTCAGCGCCAGTGTCAAGTTTTCTTGAGAAACACTACCTTGGGTGGAAAATAAACGCGAATAAACAGTGAGGTATGTATGGGGGGGCATGCTGCCCCCCAGCAACCCCCCTGCTTGGGCTCATTATAGGATTTGGGGTGGGTGCGAGGTTGGGTGTATGTTAAGTTTCTTTTGCATTTAAAGTCGCTTGGACGGATAGTTTAGCTGCAAATCAAGTTTAAAGATGCAAACTTTGATGCCTCTAGGACGCTTAGTTTAGCCGCAAATCGCGTTTAAAGATAAAAGTTGATTTTTCGTATGATTCGATGTATCAATTGAGCGCCAATGTCAAGTTTTCTTGAGCAACTGTACCTATCATTCATATTTCGAAGAAAAATTAAAAACCGAAAAAAAAATTGAGAAAAGTTTAATTTTTCATTGAAATTTTCTTCAAATAATCTTGTTTTTATATATTTTTCGAAAAAAAACTGTCCAAAAAGTTTATATTTCTATATAATTTTTTTTTTCAAAAAAAAAATCCCACCTGCTTCCAGAATCCAGACCCACACTCTGTCCAGATCCAAACCCACCTCTGTCTTCTTTTAGACTACCGTTCCCCATCACCCAAACCGAAAAAAAAATTCCCACCTCTGTCCAGAATCCAGACCCACCTATGTCCAGATCCAGACCCACCTCCGTCCAGATCCAGACCCACATATGCCCAGATCCCGTTGTCGTTGTCACCCGTCCCCACAAAACCAAAATAAAATCCAATTTCTATCTCTCTAATTACCTCGAGGTCTTACCTCTACGGAGTTCTATGAAGAACTGAAGATACATAAATGCCAAATTGCCAATACACAACTGCTTATATACTTTTTTTTTCAATAAAAATTAATTCATTAATTAAAATAAAATATTGTTTCAAAAGTATGAAAAAGTATCTAAAAAGTTGGGATTATTTTAAAAAAGTATTGAAAATCCCGCAAAATAGTAGCAGGCTACTGGCGGGATTCTTGCGGCGGGATTTCGATCGGCGGGATTTTGACTGGCGGGATTCGTGTACATAATTAGTAATTTTATTTGGCGGGATTTCGACTTGCGGGATTTTGATCGGCGGGATTTTGACCTTTTCTCATTCACAGTCTTAAATTTTCACAACATGTATTATTTGCAGGGGATTTTAACCTTAGTAATATTGATTGGACTTTTGACTCCGAAGACAAGTGTTTAATTCCTTTTAACGTTTCGACCGAAATAGAATGTGAGGTCATAGACTTTTTTGGTCAATATAATCTCATCCAAATAAATTCTCAGCATAATAGTCTTAATCGAATTCTTGATTTGATTTTTGTTGATAGTGATTTTCATATTTGTCTTGATAAGTGTAATTTCCCTGTTATTGCAAATTCAATTCATCATATAGCTATTGATGGAAATATAAATTTCTATCGATATTTAAAGAAAGTAACCAACGATCAAAATATTTTATATGATTTTCGAAAAGCTAATTATGACGGTATTGTAGATTATCTTTTGTCGTTTTCTTGGAATAACGTCTTTTGTTCATCTGAATTAGATAGCGTGTATTCTAGTTTTTTAAGCGTTCTGATGGGGGCAATTGAGAGATATGTACCTAAAAAGCGTTCTAAAAACAATTCTTGCCCTATATGGTATAATGGGAGGTTGACCAATCAAAAAAATAAGGCATTCAAATTAAATAAGTCTGATAAAAATAATTCTAAACTGCGCACAAATTATCTTAATCTTCAACGAGAATTCGATATTCTCAATAAATTCTTATATAGAAATTACCTGTTTTCTATCGAATGTGAGCTCAAATTAAATGCCAATCGTTTTTGGAATTTTATAAGCTCAAGGCGTAAATCAAGTGGATTTCCTAGTAGTATGAAGTATCAAGATACAATGACTAGTGATGTACCTACAATTTGTAACTTATTCGCTGACTATTTTCAATCAGTTTACTCCTTAGATACTCCCCCTATCCAGAAGCTATCTTATATGAGTAGAGTTGTCAATATCGGTTCTTTAGTCTTTAGTCCTTTTGAAATAGAAGAGGTTTTGTCTAAATTGGATGTTAATAAGAGTGAAGGGCCTGATGGGATTCCTGCTATTTTGCTAAAGAAATGTGGTATTGCAATAGCTCAACCACTTTCTTGGATTTTTAATCTTTCATTAGCCCAGGGGCAGTTCTTAAAGTGCTGGAAGGTTTTATTTTTATCGCCAATTTTTAAATCGGGCTCAAAACAGGATATTACCAATTATAGACCCATTTGTAAAATTTCTTGTATTCCAAAAGTTTTTGAAAAATTAGTTTGCAACAGGTTAACTGTGTTATTTCAAGATCATATTTCAGTTTATCAACACGGGTTTGTAGCAGGGAAATCAACCGCAACAAACTTAGCATTAATAAGCAATAACATCATTACAAATATGGAAGAAGGGTTGCAAACTGATATTATTTTTACAGATTTTGCAAAGGCATTTGTGAACCATCAAATCTTATTAAACAAACTAACTTCTCTAGGTACCCACTCTTCCCTACTAAAATGATTTGAATCTTATTTAACTGGTAGAATTCAAATAGTGAAAGTTGATAGCTCACTCTCGAAACATATTTCGGTCCCATCTGGTGTTCCACAAGGAAGCCATTTGGGTCCATTATTATTCTTGTTGTTTGTAAATGACATACCTGATAATTTCCTTAATTCAAACTGCCTTCTTTTCGCGGATGACCTCAAACTTTACCGCAAGATTTCTTGTCAAACCGACTGTGTTCTTCTTTTGGAATATCTTTCAAAGCTTGATAATTTGTGCAAACTAAATCACCTACTGTTAAATGTCTCTAAATGTCAAGTTTTGTCGTGTTTCTGAAATTCTAATCCTATAATGTTTGATTATATTATCAACCATACAAATTTAGAGCGTGTTACAAGGAAAAAAGATCTAGGAGTAATCTTGGATACAAACCTTTCTTTCTTACCGCATTCTGATTTTATTATAAACAAAGCAAATCAAATGCTTGGTTTTTTAAAAAGAAACACAAAAGAATTCTCAGATTCATATACCTTAAAATCACTATACAATTCTCTGGTAAGGTCAAATCTTGAATACTGTAGTATTGTTTGGAATCCTTATTGTAATAATTCAATAGACAGAATTGAAAAAGTTCAGAAACATTTTACAAGGTATGCATTTTATAAGCTTAATTGGAGGATTGCAAGGCCTTCTTATTATAGTAGATGCTTATTATTTGGTATGCAATCTCTTTATGATCGTAGAGCTTATTTTTCAGTTATGTTTATAAGAGATATCGTAAAATTTCATATCAATTGTCCTCCTTTACTATAGGATTAGTTAATTGTGTTAATGTACCCTCTAGAACTACACGCTACCGGTTTCATTTTTATGAGCAGTTTCATCGTACAAATTATGGACGGAATGAACCCATCACTCGTTGCACAAGAGAAGTGAATTTAATTTGCAATAGGATTGATTTTAATCTTGATGTTTCGAGAGACTCGTTTGAAAAATATGTTTTAAATAATATTCAAACTTTAACTTCCTAAAAACATTTAAGGACTGAATCTTTATTTTTTTTATCATTGAGTTGTATTCATAAGATAGCTAATTGTAAATTATAAACAAAAAATGTAAGCTTTTGTAATATTTATTTATTTATATTTTATTATTTCCCCCAACAATTATATTATGTTTTGTATTAGTATCTAGTCTACAAGATTGTAATCTGATTGATGAAATAAAACTAAAACTAAAACTAAAACTATTCTTCGACACGAAATGAAATTACAAATACAACAATGTTCACAAATGGGTTTTTGAGGTTGAAACGTACGAAGTATTGGCTATTTGATTTTTGATATTCTATGCTTCTCACCCTGGAACTGAAAGTTGCTAGCAACTCAGATTCCTCGGGTGAAAGGGGCCTATAGTGCCGATGAATTAATTATTTTTTTGTATGGTCGGCTTACACTTAGAAAAAAAAAATATATTTACATCAGCATTAATTTTAATTTTTTTAACCCCGAGGCCACACGGGCAAGTACTCATACATACTCATTTATTCACTAACACATAAACCCAAGCAACTTGCTCATCAACCTGGCATGGAATTTTTGAAGCCAGTAGTGAAGCAAGTTGAGAAGCAAGTTGGGAGACAGGCAAGTGGAATGCAAATTACGAATTTGACAAGCAGTGTATGTAGCCAACTTGCTTGCCAGTACTTGCCTCCGGGTAAATGTTTTAGGCAAACGCAAATATGGGTGAGTATGAGTAGGATATCAAGGTTATTCATAAACATAGTAAATTTGTAAACTGCGTAAATCTGTCAAATTTTCCATACAAGTTTTGACAGATGTATGAATACTCATTTTTTCTCAAGAAAATGGAAAAGTACCAACTGTATCTTCGTTGTTGTGTTGTGTTGAAAGATTTCAATGAAATTGACACAGGTGATGGCTTATACAGAATTAAAAAAGGAAAAATATTTTCAAAACATTATTTGTCAACTTCGTTGTTCGTTCAGTGATTTCAATAAAATTGACAGGATAGCTTAGACAGAATTACAACAGAAACGAATATTTTCAAAACGGTGTTTCAAAAAATGGCACCATCATCACCATGACATGTCGCAATTTCATTGAAATCACTCAATTCGATTTCATTGAAATCTTTCAAGGTCAAAGGATTTCGAAACTTTTTTTTTTGAAACTGTCCTTTTTCCTTTTTTAAAATTACATTTTTATTTCTTATTTCAAAGATTCGTGAATGGATCTTCAATAACTCTCGCATAATAAATTCGGAACGAACCAAATTTTATAGATCCACATCCTAGCATTTTTGGTTCGATCGTGAAAATGAATTTTGTTTTAATCGAATTAAAAATAATATTCCCCTTTGATTTTTTCACGAGTGAACGAATGATATTTTATTGTTCTATGAACCTTGCTTTTAATACAAAAACTTCCAAAAAAATGCCTCTGTGGTTAAATTAGTGCGGTCTACTATTAAATATAAAATAATTTTACGCTGGATAACTATTAACAGTACCTCCCATAGAAGATAGAATGTTACTTTGGACTTTTTCATTATTGACTGAAGTATTTAAATGAAATTATTTTTAAAAACTTCCAAAAAGCCCAAATTATATTGCATATTAAAATTTAAAAAAAAAAAAAATTAAATACCCATTTTTTTCGAAAATTCGATATGTATTTCAAAATTGGTTTGGTCTTTGCCCCCCCCCCCCCCCCCCCCCTTGACAAAATCCTGCGGGCGCCTTTGATACCTACCCGTTTTTAAATATTGAAAGAGTACACAAATGTTTACACTTGATTTGTTACGGTAAAATCTACCGCAACAAAAACTAGAATTTCGATTTCCCGATCCTCGGTTCCTTTCTTTCCAATTTTCTTTTTCAGGTATTTCCTTCAACCTAGTGGGACACTAAGGGCGGTATTCACCGAGCACTCATAAACGGCTCTTAAGTTTATGAGGCTCCTAACTCAAATAATTTTTGTGCTATTCACCAACCACTCATAGCTCTTTTTCGAAGTTCGAAAGTGAGAACAACTCTCTCTTCCCCAGGTACCCCCAAACTGTGAAATCAAACTGTTTTCAAAAATTACCGCACCTTGTCGGTACTTCTTGGATCCTTGATAAAATGAGTGTTGCATGCACATAAATAAATTCTTTGTGACTACAGTAATTTTAATTTCTTTCCACTTATTTTCTTAGTTTTGTCTCGGGGTGAAGATCATTGAAAGTTTTAATATGTTTTATATAGGGAAATGTTCTTACTTTACTTTTTAGTTTCGCTAATTATTTCGTTCATACATTGTCTACTACGTTTGCGGATCCAAAATGGACTCGTTCGCTTGAAGGGGAGATAGACGTCAAATGTTGGTTTTTATTAGCTTTGTCAAATGAAGAAAAACTACATCAAGGGCCCAATTCCACAAGAGTGAGTTTTTTCTGTGTTCACAAAAATTCGTGTACACATCGATTTTAGCGATTCGGCAAGTGTGAGTTTTAAGTTTTTGGCAGATATCGAATGCACAATCAATCAAATTTATTTACATTTGTTTTGGGTGTGAATAGAATGTGTACACAGAAAATCAGTCACCCTTGCGGAATTGGGCCCCAGAACATCATAAATGTGTGAAAACTGTCAAAACTGTCAGATTTAAGCAAAAAGTTTTTCTGAGATAAATTTTAGCTTATTATTATCCTAGACAAACAAATCAACTGGACATTTCTCAATCATTTTCTCCGCCACAAAAGAAGGTGCAGGAAATATTGTTCTTAACTGTTCTGAAAAACATCATGGAACACAAAGTGACAGAATGAAGAACAGTTTGGTAAGGTTTTTACTCATGGAACACACAATCCTGTACTTTTCTGTAATTTTCTATTCGGAGCAGATTCATTATATACACCTTTTATTATCCTATTTTTTCAAGTTTTCACAGCAAACGGACAAAAGAATTATCTTCACCGCGTAAATTACAAAAAGAACTTAAAAACTTGAAACAATAAATAAAATTCCTGAAGACAAAAGGAATTACAATAAGTGTGCGTGCGAGACTCATTTTTGTAAGGATCCAAGAAGCACCGACAAAATGAGTCAGTGAATTTTCTTGAAGGGTTACTTCGAAGGTTTTCGAATTAGTTTTTGGAGAGAGCGCTCATAACTTTATGAGTAGTCAGGACCACTCATAAGTCTTATGAGCGCTCATAAATATTCCCTATTATTGCTTGGTGAATAGGTTTATGAGCCTCATAAGTTATGAGCCGTCGGTGAATACCACCCTAAAAGTGGATGCGTTCCACTCATCACCAGACGAGTGGGCGGTCTGTGTTGACCTTAAGACCAGGTGACAGTTGGTCTCCCAGTATACAAACTCTAAAATTGACATACAGGCGGTCTGATCAAAACCTAATCCACGAGCACGGGTGACACTAGGTTACTCATGTCGAAAATTGCTACGTGCCCAACCTATTTCATAATGTATATTGGTATATAATAATTCAAAGTTAAAAGTTCAAGTGAGCTCAACTCCATGATTGCGTTTCGCCCAGGTACGATAGTTGGGCTCATCAGTTAGATGACTATCGTTACCCTTCTAAGACGCAATTTTGTATCGATGTTTACTATATCATATATATTTATTATATTCGGTCACTCCACTTAAACAGAAGAATTTCTTTTCAAATTTTCTTCATATTCAATTAGTATATTGGTATATGTATGTGATGGAACGTTAACCCCCCATTCCCCCAAATCCGCGAAAAATCCCTACGAAATAGAGTATATTCGGGGAATAAGAAATTATTGCTAACCTCTTCTTTTCAACTTAAAATAATTGCAACTGTCTATAATTCGATTTTCAATTATTTATGTTTTATTAATTGGAAGGAAAAATGCAAGCGATAGTAAATTGAGTTGCTTTTCAGTTCTCTGAAACTTTCTTTTCGATATTGAGTAAGGGTGAATGCACCCATAGGATTCCCTTCCACTGGAGATAATACCAGAGATCGGCGAATTCAATGACTGTGCATAAAGCAGGGGCTAAAGTGCAAGTAGGAAATTCCGTTGGGTTTCAACTGCGTTTGCTCACTCACACAGGTATGCTTAGTGTTGCTGAATGATGACGCAACCGAAATCCACTTTTACTGATTCGCCTAAGGCATTGCTTAAAGGGTAGACACGGTGCATTCAAGAGGACACAAGCCTCCACAAGCTTTCTTTTCAAAGCGAACCCATGTCTATCAACTAATACTCTCACCTCATCATCGTGGTGAGCATCGGGTGCCTATAACCTTTAACTGAAGATGAGGTTCCAATCCCTGTGGACAGTTTAAGGCGGTAGAAAACGAGAGAGGGGGGAGAGTGCTCCCACTAAGGCACTTCTCCTTTAACCAGGCGGCAGAGGAAAAATCCTCCCTTAGAGTTATATTGTAAGGATCTGGTCCTCTAGGTTGGAGGTCGTGCCATTGGGGTGACTTCCTGACCTCGTAAACCTCGAATACGGACGGATTACTGAACCTAGGAAATGAAATAAGGACAGCGAACTTTGGATCTGCACGTGGAATGTTCTGTCTCTCTATAGACCACGTGCAGCCGAACATTTAGCGGAAGCCCTAGACTGCTACAAAGCAGACATCACCGCCATCCAAGAAGTGCAATGGGATAAGCCGGGCAAAAGAAAGCTGAAAAACTGCGACAACTTCTACGACGACTGTTACCGACCTCAGGGGCAGCGTCTTTTTGGATGTGAATTCATCGTTAAAGGCAGACTTACTCAAGAATTCTAGAGTTTCAACTATGTAAACGAGCGCCACACGACAGTTCGCATCAAGGCTAAATTTGCCACAGAGGAGAAAGATGAAAACACCAAGGACGAGTTCTACAAGCTCCTGGACAAGACGGATGAGCAATGCCCTAGCTATGACATGTACGGTGCAAGACTTTAAAACGAAACGTAACCATCATACGATTATAGGATTATGTGTTTCATTTACAGTGCTAACGTTATTGTTATTTACATAGAATATTGAATGAGTATATAGTAAATATGTATGTATAGCTAAGTACAGAGTGTTCATTTAGTAAAATATAATTGAAATTTAATGCACATTTGGGAAAAGGAAAAAGTGAACCTCTTACAGACATTAAAATTGTCTTGGGTGATTTTAATGCCAAACTAGGAAGAGAAGATGTCTTTGGTGGCACAATCGGAAGACAGCCTGCACGACACCACCTCCGATAACGAACTCAGGTTTATCAACTTTGCTGTGGGGCGAAACGTTGTGGTAGCTAGTACGCATTTGCCGCATCTCGATATACACAAGGGGACATTGAGAATTCCTGGTCAATCAACCGCCAACCAGATTATTGACCACATTGCGATCGACGCAAGGCACTTTTCCAGTATCAAGGAAGTCCGAACGTTCCGAGGAGCCAACGTTGACTCGGACTACTTCGTTATAGCCAAGGTAATGCTGCGGATATCCAGTCCAAAGCCAAAACAGCGAGGAAGTTCGACGTCGGAAGGCTACAGTCGCAAGAAATCGCCAGGTCCTTTTCCGATCGAGTCTCTCGCGCCCTCTTGAATAGTCCTTTGCCCTAACTGCAAATATTGAGAACCAGTGGGAAAACTGCCAGGAAGCCATCAGAGATGCCGCCTCTGAGGTGCTGGGCCTCACACGACCACCATAGCGAAGCCCCTGGTTCGACGATGAATGCCGGCAAGTACATGCAGCCAAACAACAGGCATACATACAAAGCGGCTCTGCATAGAAGGACCAGAGCTGCTCGCAAGCTCTACGAGCAGAAAAGAAGAGAGGACAACATGCTTCTAAGAAGGAAAAGAAAGAGCATGAGAAGCCAGCATTCGAGGAAATAGGGAGATGCTATTGCTGGAATGAAGTTCGGAAGTTTTACCAAAAAGTAAAAAGAACCTCCCAAGGTTACAAGGCCTGAACTGAAGCCTGCAAGGACGATCAGGGGAACATCGTGGTAGAATCGTAGTCGGTGCTGAGGATATGGAAAACTCATTTCTGCAAATTGATTAACGGCGATGACGAACCGAATTCCGATACCATGTAGATTGTACCATTCAACCTGGACGACCGACGCACGTAGGCCAACAATTCTATCCAACCGATATTGACGAAGTGAAGATATTCAAAGTGGCTGGCGATGAATTGGTTAGAAGTATGCACCAGCTTATCTGCAAAATATGGTCGGAGAAAAGCAAAAGCATGCCTGATGAATGGAACTTCAGTATTGTTTGCCCGATCCTCAAGAATGGCGATCCTTTGCACTGCACCAACTACAGAGGCATCAGTCTTCTTAATATCGCCTATACAAGATCTTCTCTGCCGTAGTTTGTGAACACCTGAAGCCTTTCGTCAACAACCTGATAGGTCCATATGAGTGTGGCCTTAGGCCAGGGAAGTCCAACATCGACCAAATATTCGCAGTACGGCAGATCTTGGAAAAACCCACCGCGTTTTTTAAGGCCGTGTATGACAGCATCTATAGAGACGAGCTTTATAGAGCAATGTCTAGTTTTGGCATTACTCCCGAGATCGTTCGTTTGTGCAGGAAGACGATGGAGAATGCACGCTGCTCCATCAAGGTCGGCAAGAACCTCATTGAAACCTTTGATGTCAAAAAAAGCTTTAGGCAAGGTGATGCGCTGTCATGCGACTTCTTCAACATCGTTCTTCAAAGAATAGTGCAAAACTTTCACGTTAACACTAGAGGCACAATCTTTCCAAAGTCCGTCCAATGACTCGCTTATGCTGACGACATCGACATAATCGGACCAACTAAGCGAAATGTCAGTGGTGCTTTCTTGAGTATTGAGAAGGAAGCCAAGAGGATGGGTTTAACGGTGCATGAAAGCAAAACGAAAGATATGCTGTCAACAAGAAAGGACACCCAACATTGACGTCTTGGAGAGAACGCCACTATAGACAGCTATAATTTTGAGGTGGTTAGAGACTTTGTCTAGGTAGATCCGCTATTAACTCAGCGAAAGATATCAGTGCTGAGATCAAACGAAGGATTACTCTTGCCAATCATTGATTCTTTGAAAATATTTATTTGATAATGATTATACCCATACATAGTTCCCAAGCAATAAAATCGGCAGCCTCAGGTTGAGAATACCAGGTTTTTGATCTTTTGGCCTCATTTTCTGATTAGATTGCATTTTCACCTACGCCGCAATAGGGCTAAAGTCCATAAGGGAGTCTATTATTGATTTTTTATCTTCCTCCTCGTTACCATGAATACCAACGTGTCCTGATACCCAATAAAGTGTGACAGTGTTATTTTAGCCAAATTCATTCAGCCTCTCCACTCAGTCCCAAATTTATTTAGAACTGATGGCGTAGAAGCCAAGTGCTTAAAGTGGTTGTCTGTCGTGATGGCAATGTTTTAATAACGGATTTTCTTTTTAGCATTTTTTTCCAAGCATTTCCCGATGGTTTTAACCAGGATGAAAACGCTTGTGGACCGTCCCATCAGTACAGATGGGACGGCCCAAACATTCCTGCACCAGTCCCTTCAGACGTTCTCGAACCTTTTGGCATCACGTCGGTCGGTGTATCATTTCCTTGAGGGTGTAGTTTGTCGCTTCTCCTACCAACTCTTTCTTGCTACTTAACTCCGTTTTGAAATTTTTTCAAGAAGTTGCACTTTTTGGTCATGCCATATCTCGGAATATCAGAGGAATTTGTTGCCTTGTGTGATTCCTTAACATTTGGCCAGCTACCCTCATAGGTTTCAGTCGTTGCCAGAAGCCTTTTCTCGGTAAATGGTATGACCGTCGTCTACGTAGGGTTTATGTTTAGTCCTACAGATAGACACCATTTTTTTTGTAATTTTAAGTGCCCTTTGTACCATATCACAAAGAGTTTCTAAAAACCCCTGGGAGTCCGCGAAGATATCATAGTAGGTCCCCGAGCATTTATCTTTCTTGAATCCAAAAATGCAGACCAAAAGGAATTTCTACATCCAGCTTAACTGGACGCCGCACCATCCTCTCTTTTAATTCTTTCCTACCCTCCTATTCTATCTAACTAGTGCACTTCCGATTTTCGTCGTTGATCCTTTTTGACGAGTTGAAAAAAGAGATCAAACCTTTGACCCTAAGTTCGAAAGTCCAATTTTTAAAACTATTGTACTCCTTCCTTTGCGTCCAAAGTTTCACTGATTCTGGATCTGGACAAAGGAAAGCCGTGTTTTTTTATCAAATTCCGTCTGGCAGTTCTGTTGTGGTGTTTATATGTTGCAATTCACAGTGCAGCTCTTATAAAATATGGCGTTATGGTAGTTCCTTAACTTGAAATATGGTGTTCCAGTATTTGGTGTTATCGTTATCTAATAATCGAAGCAGGTTTAAGTTAGTGAAAAATTCCAAGACCTGCACATTCAAAACCTTAAATTATACTTGCTTACCGAAATTTGATAATTTTTTCGCCCCATTACCTTGCGCCCCTTGGGAACTCACCTCTTACCAGACCCTGGCTATAATACTTCAGCTTTGTAGGCCATACTCTTGAAGACTTATTTTCAAAGAATTTTAATATTTCGGTCGATTCGTTTCATTCAACACAATTTTAATGATTTTACTAATGAAGTGAGTTGGCTTCTGTTTTTGTTTCTGTTTCTGTAGACCTACATTGGTACATATCTACTACTCTCTGATGTGCCTATTAAAACCAAATTGTGTGGCCTGCATTCTATTCGAGATTCTAGAACACGTTTATTTTTTTATGAATTGATTGAAATCTACAAAATATTCTACACTCGGACTCGACTCATTGCCCTAGTTTCTTACTTTCCAGTCTGCTGAAATATAGTATGTACTTAGTTCTTAGCTTTTAGAATAATTTTTGTATTCGCATTCGATATGTCCAATAAATTGAATACAAATGGGATTGCCTTTGCTTGGATTTTGGCATCATCCGGTCCGGTCGGGTCTATATGGGCAGGGCAGTGAGTGAGTGGATTTGCGTAGGTAAAGTTGAATTAAAAACCGAATTGCATCGTATACAATGCTTGAATGGTTGCATTCCGAGGTAATCATTAAATTAATTTTTCTTTCAATAAATGTGGAATTTATTATAATTTACATAAACAGTGAACTTGATATTTATGTACAATATCAGGCACGGATTTGAGAATTATATTGATTAAAATACTTTTGGCTGATCGAGGCCGTTGTTGGATTTTATGATGCTTTTTTGGGGTAGAGTGTGCGATAAATAAATATGCAAATATTCGAAGCTAATAATTTTTTTTTAAATAAAATGCAAAAATACCTAAGTGCTTTTCGCTGAACGTAGAAATGCATGTGTGTAAATAAGTATTAGAAATCGATGGAACTCAAATCGATGCATCGCTTGTTTTTAAAATGCAACTAATGACAACTTAATATGAATTGGGGGGCATTTCGTAGAAGAGGAAAATAGATTTTGGCATCTCTACTGTTCTTAAAAGAACTACGCAAAGAAGCCGAAAATAGGGTGGTGGCAAATTAGAAGTTTATTGATATAAAACAAATTTATCAACATTTTCTTAATGATGACACCATGTCAAGACTTGAATGTCCCTTTACTCCTCCATACACATAAGCTTGAACTGAGATTAACCTGGATTTACCTAAAATGTCCTTTAAATCTCGCAGATCAATTACTTATACGGCTCCTAATCCATGAATACCGTCCCAGCTTGAGACACGGTTGCATTCCATTTTCATCATCTAAAGGTCCCAAGAAGGTTGCTTCCTGTCATCGAGACCAAGCTTTCTGGGATATGTTGTGATGCTTCTTATTCGAGGCTGAGGTAGGCTCGTCGTAGTCTAGGGTTTTCCCGATGAAAAGCAGATAAAACTCGGGTTAAGAAGGAAAGAACTCGGGTTAAACACTAGCATTATAATATTTTAACTTTATTAATAAGAAGAAATGGTTTACAGTATTACAATTTTGGTTCCTTCTGTCTTAAGATAACTAACACGGTATTTCATATAAATCTTAAAATTTCGGTTTGTCTTATGATAACTAACACGGTATTTCATATAACTCAAAGCTGGGTTTTGTAGAGCTACAGGAGTAGACTCTGCCCACAAAATCCACTTAGAAGAAGCGAACCGGGGATTAAACGGTAGGAATCTGATTCCAGCCCAAGGCTAGTCCAAGGGAGAACAGCGGGTATAGCCCTGAACCAACTCCGAAGAGCAGGCAGGGAGAACAACGGTAGGAATCCCAAGGATAGTCCGAGGGAGAACAGCGGGTATAGCCCTGAACCAACTCCAAACAGCAGGCAAGGAGAACAACGGTAGGAATCTGATTCCAGCCCAAGGATAGTCCAAGGGAGAACAGCGGGTATAGCCCTGAACTAACTCCAAAGAGCAAGCATAGAGAACAACGGTAGGAATCTGATTCCAGCCCAAGGATAGTCCAAGGGAGAACAGCGGGTATAGCCCTGAACCAACTCCGAAGAGCAGGCAGGGAGAACAACGGTAGGAATCTGATTCCAGCCCAAGGATAGTCCAAGGGAGAACAGCGGGTACAGCCCTGAACCAACTCCGAAGAGCAAGCAGGGAGAACAACGGTAGGAATCTGATTCCAGCCCAAGGCTAGTCTAAGGGAGAACAACGGGTTTTTAACGGGGGATGCCAAAAAAGTTTTCTTTAAATGATACACAGATGCACCAAGTAAAGGACCTAAGCTTATAAAAGTTGCTAGAAACGATGAACCGCTGGAAACTTAATACTCTTAAAATTCAAAATTAATTAATAATTGGGAATTAATTTGAGGTAGTAAGCTTCGGCTTTTCCGGATTTTTGTACCTCCTCATCATGATTTTTGTGCCACAAGACAGTTTGAATTGTAACAAGGTCAAATGTAAAATCGTATGGCTTCGGCAGCACCGAATGCAATGTGCAGTTTTTGTTGCTTATCAGAGTGTATACAATGGTATTCTGTGTGCTCTGGCTGTTGATCATTCGATGGGTGGTGGCGGGCGTATGTTATGCTGATATAGGGTGCTGGTAGTTGACGTAGATGGCTGATAACTGGTCTATGGCGACTTAATGGTGATGTAGGGTGCTGATAGCTGATGTTGCTGGTGGTGGGTGTATTTATAAATGGACGGTTATGGATCGTTGAACGCTTGGTGTGGGGGGGGGGAAGTGAAAAGTGCTGGAGCCAAAATGTAATGTAGTCGACGTGTTTTGATTTTTTGGACTGCACATCTTGATACAGCTCATAGAGTTCGTATCTTCTCCTCCATTTGCCCTTCTCGCACACGCAGGACCAAATATCCGTCGAGGAATTTGTCTTTCGAAGGAGCTCTGTATCAGCTCTCTCTCTCTGCTTATCGCACAATACTTGGCGCCATAACGCAAGACTGGCATATTCAAGAGCGTGCACCTCGTCATACATGTCAAGAGTTTGAACCCATTTATTGAAGCATTAGCTTGTTAGGGTTAATTCTTCGATGGATCTACAGTAAGATGTCGTTCGTTGGATTAAAGTTTACTCCCAAGTAGATGAACTCCTTAACTACTTCAAACCTATTGCTATCAGTAGTTAAGTTTTGTCCTAGACGGTTGACAAATCTTTCATTGTTCGTTGATAGCATGTACATATTTGGTCCTGTCCTAGTTTACATGAAGATCAACAGGTTTCACATGTTCTTCAAATGTCGTGAAATATTCTATATGGGCCTGTTGGGCGTGGCTGATTATACCCATATCATCAGAATACCCTAGTAAGACAGATCCGTCGAAAACAGTGCAATCAGTTTTAATGCCTCCCGTGCGTACTATTAGCTCCAGAACGATGTGAAGTAGTCACATAATAGCGCATCTTCTTGCTGAAAACCCCATGCATGTTTGGAAAATTGGAAGAGATTTTCCCTAGTTGCGCATTGCATAGTCTATTTTCCAATGTCACGTGACACAACTGGATCAATTTTCCCGGGATTTCAAGTTCCGCCATCGCAATATAAAGCGATAAGTACTATTATATGCGACCTTGAAGTCAGCCAATAATAGTGTTGCAGAACAGATTAAGACGCTCAGACAGTACGATGGATGGAATCTTCTATGAAACGTTTATTAGGTATGTAAGTATATGCCTCTATAAGTCTTGTAGGACACAGCCCAGAGGATTGCCGTTTGTAGAAGATGGGGCATGTGGAGCTTATAAACCAGTCATCGGGCATGATTCATCTAACCCAAATTTGGTTCATGAATTCATGCATGCAGCCTTTAAACACATCCCCTCCGTGCGTGAAGAGCTCCTGTGGTAAATCATCAGATCCGGCGGCCTTGTTGTTCTTAAGCTTATTTATAGCTATAGCTTCTATCGTGGATGGTGGAACTGGGTCTTCATTGGCTGGAGGTGGGTTCGCTTCCTATTCTATTTCTCGCTCTACATACCTGATGCCCATTTGGTAGCATAGATTTGAATACATAGATCTTGGCGTCAGTTGCAGGAAAACGTACAGCAAAGAGTTTCTCACTCAAGTTCTCGCTATAGGCGTTAGCAACTCTAGGTATGATGAGGCAACGAAAGTCAAATTTCTTTTCATTTGACAGTCAAGCTCTAAACCTTGCTGCGACAAGGAAATGGTCAGAGTAAACGTTTGCTCCTCAGAAAGTACGCTGGTCTAAGATGTCAGAGACGTATCTTCCATCGATCAGCACTGGTCAATTTGGTTGGCGTATTGACCATTTGAGGAGCACCAGGCTGTTTAGTGGATTCTTAGACGTGGAAACCTAGTTCTACTTATCACCGTCTCACGAGCTTTTGAAAAGTCTTTTAGTTGGAGGCCGTTATTATTTGTCTCTACGTAGATGCTGTGCCTTACAACTAATCCACCGCCAACAGGTGTTTTCCTTGCCAATTTGATCATTGAGGTCCGTCCTGAGTAAAATTTTTACATTTTCCTTCGAGCAAGTTCCGTAATCTCTGTCCAGGAGGTCAAAAAACTCGTACTTTTAAGAGTTTTCAAATACTTTGCGTGAAGTGGTTTTGAACATATTAGGTTTATATTTTGGAAAGTGACTTTTAATGAAGATCACAGCCAGGTGATTTTCACTTATCGGTTGAAAGTCGACAACTTTGCTTCTTTAACGATTTCCCACGACGAATCCACCCACATTCTACCTTCTGTAGTCTTTCATCACAGCTGAGATAAAGGTTACAATATTTTCTTTTCATCATACCTGATCCTATCCATTGCATCTCCTATATTGCGGTAATGTCTTACCGACCTACCTCTCCCCTCCCTAACTACGCGCCGGAGCACCGAAACCTAACGGATCACCAACCATTGTGTGTTCAGAAATTCCTCCTAACCCTCCATCCCTAACAATCCAACAAACAGAATGCCGAATGCTTACCAAATAAATACCACCCCCCTCTACCTACGCACCTGCTCACTTAAGAAAATAAAATACTTACCCTACCAACCACATGTTCTCATAGCGAGATGCAATATGCAACCAACAACTGATAAGCAAATAACCATGTCGTTGGCTACGATAAAATCCGCCACACCATGTAGGAGAACCTATTAAGCATATGGTGAATATGTATACCTAAAGCTTATCAATCAGCTCTATAAGAAGAGGTCATACAAACGACCAAGAGACAGTTCAAGGAAGGCAGTCGTCGAGACAGTTCAAGGAAGGCATCCGTCGAGAGTACATCACAGGAGTAAATACCAGAGCCGCAGAACCAATCAACAAAGGTAAGAAAACAACCAGCAATAATTAAAAGACTTCCCCCCAGCAGCGGTAAGGGGTCCCGAGATTTTTAAAGGTTGATTGCCAGACTCATCTGTGATTGCCGGATTTGTTCGTGATTTGCCTGGTTTCCAGTGAGTACCAGATTCGTCTGTGATTGCCGGATTCGTATGTGATTGCTGGATTCGTCCGTGATTTGCCTGGTTAACCAGTGATTGCCAGATTCGTTTGTAATAAAGAAAAGATCTATGATCGAAAGTTACGTACTACTCCGGTAGACCGGCGAGCTTAATATCAGTCAGCTTTAAACAGAGTCTGTCAAAGTCATCACAGTCTGCTCTTTACCGCGTGAGGGCAGACTCAAGTTTTTTGAGTTTTGCACCTGGAGTATAAAGGGTTCTCACATTCCAGGTACATACCCTCAAGCCGATATCCGTTGACGAGCTGGGTCTTGCCATAACCCTCAAACACGGGGGATCAGGTCATTGGTTAGCTTTAGGACAGCAGGTCGGATAATCCGAAGGATATGAACGCTGCCGTTGGCCCGTAATAATGGGTTCATCCGCCACCATCTCTTTTTCAGTACCCTGGCAAGTACTAAAAATCCTTACTGGTATCTGTCTCCCAGACTGCTGGTGACACCGTTCTATCATTCTCTATGTCATCCACTGCACACCATCCTTCTGATAGGCTTGTCCTAGATTAAGGCCGAATTATACAGCCAGTCACTTCCATCAGAAGATTATAGTATTGGATGTTGCTATTTTTGTCTTTTGTTCAATACTAGGGCTTATAAGCTTCGCAAGTCAAGTCCAGATTGATGAGAACTAGTATCCGACGGTAGCCACTTTGAGGTAAAATAAGCACAATTGACGTGTAGTATTCGTTACATCACTGGACATCGCCATATTGACGCTAATCAGTGAAAGAAATAACTCAAAAACGTGTATCCGAAATCTCATTTCATCCATTCAAAATATGTGACACACAAAAAGTAAGACACATTCACCCCGAAGACACCTTCAAAAAGCTGTTATATTTATTATTTTAAATTTAAAACACTTGCGATCAAAAGATCAGGCCACCACCCAATGTTAGTCTGTCTCACTTCCAAAAGCTATTAAAGACGAATTACCATCAGGAAAACGAATGATCTCTTTGCATATGGAGGACATGGCCGATGTTGTGGTGCCATTAAAAAAGAATATTCACCTTGGCATTGCGTCAGTAAAAATTTAAATATAAAATTAAAAAAAAATGAAAATTAAATTTTACTATTTTAAGAAGAAAGTGGCATTTTCAGAAAAAAAAAATTAAAAACAAATATTATCCAGTGGGAGGTGGAAATGCCTCGTTCTCTCAACTGAATCCAATATTCTTCATGATTAATGTTTGGAAATAATTTTACGACTGCGGACACAGACACACGCTATTTTAATTATATTTTTAAGTAATTTCACATTTTATCACTTTACTTAATAAGTCCATTTACATTGTTTGGAAATTGTTATTTTTAACATCACAACAATAATATATAACGTGAACGACCAATGTAGCTTAAAGTTATAGCCTCTTAGTCCTCTATAGAAGTGATCGATGGCATTGTTGCTATAGTGAATCAGACTATTTGGAATTCGTTTTATCTCTATAAATATGAATGTATTTCAACAACCAAGTAGGTGGTAAACTTAGAGGTGGATAGGTAATTTGTTTTTAATTATTTCTTAGTTTAATTTTATCTTATGACTTAGGTATTGTATGACCTTGGAGAGTAATATTAGACAAGACGGAGACTTAAATGAAAAGTGGAAAGTAGTAGTAGTTGGAACAAATATAGACTGCTGTATATCTTTTATTTACTTTATTAGTCAGAATTTGGTACGTTCATAGATACAAATGACTCATAGTTTCCACGAGGAAACTTGTGGAAACAGCACTTGAAGAAAAAGAAGTACACACTCGGGTATATTCTTAGATACTGCTCAAGCCTATGATAAGGTTTGACAGTTAAGTACAAACTGCATAGGGGCCTTCCCAAGCAGTACTACGGAACTCCTACCTTACGACACGGACCGGAACGGTATGACCCAAATTACTCTGAACTCAAGATAATTGAATCTGGTGTACCACAGGGAAGTGTCCTAGGACCAACCCTGTAACTGTTTATAAAACTGATATTGCAGTGGACATCAA
Organism: Dasysyrphus tricinctus; assembly: GCA_963921185.1. Lineage (NCBI taxonomy): Eukaryota > Metazoa > Arthropoda > Insecta > Diptera > Syrphidae > Dasysyrphus > Dasysyrphus tricinctus. Next base: position 116,278,496 of record OY992530.1, read on the forward strand.
TGGTACCATGGCCACCTTTGCGGCTGATACTACAAAATTGCTATACAAAAGTTGCAAAATGCAGTCGATAAAGCTAGTAACTGGAGGCAACAATGGCTTATCAAATTAAACGAAACAAAATAGACTCATTTTAATCTTCAAACAAAAGGCTGAACAATATTCAAATTTTTATAAGTAGTTACACTAAGGCGACACTGGCAAGTACTGGTTAGCAAGTTGCAATACATACACTTTTGTTCACTAACACATACAATATACAAATCGAAGCAACTTGCTCATCAACTGGCATGGAAATTTTTGAAGCCAGTAGTGAAGCAAGTTGGGAGACAAGCCACTTTCCTGTATGTAGCCAACTTGACAGTACTTGCCCGAGTGGCCTCGGGGTTGAGCAGTATCTTGGAATGACTTTGGACACAAAGCTTAAGTGGAAAGAGCCCATCAAAAATCAAAGAGAAGAGCTTAACTGAAATACTTACTTACTTACTTACTTAAGGTGGCGCATTGGTGTCCGTTCACTCTAGGTGACCCAGACATCTTAGTCGTTGGCTTTTCACTTTTTTGGCTAGGTCGGTGTCGCTGTAAGGCATGAGTATCAAGTTAGCAAAGCAACTTTGACGAATCGAAAAATGGTTAGTTAGATAATTTGCCGTTAACTAGTCGTTAATTAGATGTGACAATTCCGAAATTTGTCGTTCAATGTTTTCTTTGTTGTTTTGGGTGCTTTGCTAACTTGACACTACTCGAAAAATGTGAAAAACTTCTTATACTTAATGTTTTATGGAATAATAATTTGCCATTAATAAGTCATTAATTAGTTGTGAAAAATTGAATTCAATCGTGCATTGTTTTCTATGTTTTTTTTAGTTCTTCGTTAGATTCATACCAAGTTAGCAAAGCACCACCTTAAAAAGGGATTAAAACTGCTAATACCGAGCAGTTTATGGCTTAATAGTTTACCACTAACTAGTCTTCAAGAGGTCAGCCTAGTGATATCCATAGTGTCACACATCGTTGATAGTGGGGTCGCTTAGCGTCAAATTTCGAGATGATCTGTTTTTGCCGGACAAAAGCACCAAATTTTTTGTAGGTACTACTTAGGTCGATAGCTTGAGATTTAGGGTAGGACCCATCTCGGAGGTCAGCCATCTTGGATTTTATAGCCGCCATTTTGAAATTTAGGTATATTATTAATATCTCGGCTTCTAAATCACCTAGGACCCAAACTTGGTGTCTAGGTTTACATTTTTGGGGTCAGGGAATACAACCACATAATTTTCAAATGTTAAAGTTTGGAAATATTCGCAGGGGGCATGGGGGTCATGACCCCCTTGCACCAAGAGAATCAAATATAATATTAAGGGTCAGATAATATATATACGCAAGTTTAAAATGTATCCTTCTATATTCAAGGACGGGAATGGGGTTCATGACACCCCCCCACTCAGAGCCCAAGAAAAAGTATAAATAAAAAAACAATCTTCATGAATCCTTTTGTTAATTTTTTGGAATGCTTGCATATGTAAGCTCTTAAGCTTCATACGAATTATTTTTTGGGATAAGAACTACAAAAAAACACACAGACGTGCAAAAACTGACGCGACGTACGAAATTATTTCATAACCGTAATGTTATCTTTTATGAGACCATGGTAATATTATTCGCGAAGAATGTATGTTTTGTCGTATCGAGTTTTTCTAAAAGGAAAATGAATAAGTTAAATGCAAATACAAAATGCAGATTTTCATCATCTTGGACTCCATTCAACATGAACACAGAAATGGAAAAAAATCTTAAAATATCTTATATCATATCTAAATTTTAAAAATTAATTTCTCTGTCAGCTGTTTTAAGCAATATGTTTTGGTTAGTATTCTAAACGACCATTTACACAAGATTTTTTTAAATCCCCAATTACACGATTATTCTTTGCGTCTGACTCTTTTCGAAAATAATGAAGAATGGCTCTAGAAGGTATATGGTTCGTACTGTTGACACGGATGTAGTGGTAATCCTCATTGGCAAGTTCCATCACTTGATGACCTTGTGTACAGAGTTGAAGATTTCTGTTGTCTTTGGTACGGGCAGATCATTTAATTATATAGAAATCAATGCCATATGCTACGAGAAACTGGGCGTAGAAAAATCCTTGGCCTCCCCGTATTTCACAGTTTTACGAGTTGCGATACAACATCTCCATTTTTCGGACGAGGCAAGAAATCTGCGTGGGCGGCATGGAATTGTTATCCTGAGGTGACACATACCTTTACATCTAAAGCATTACATCCTTACACAGAGCTTGATGGTGATAGTGAACATTTTAAAAGGCTAGACCGCTTCACGGTAATATTATATGATGTCAGGAAGGAATCTATAACACGACTATTAAGCCCGAAACTATGCGGGACTATACCAGAACGTATAATACTCGTAAGTGCGAAAATTTTAAACGGATGACTACGATTCACCAAACTATGAAAATGGAGGGCACTATATTGTAGCTTGGCTTTAAGTTGGCAACCCTAGGAGGAAAAGTGCCAAACAACACATATATAAAAATGGAGTTGGATGATTCCTATTGGTAGATACATTAATAAAGAAGGCCTATGAATAAAATATTAATGATGGAGTCGTGGGGATAAATTTATACAAAAATGGGGTCGGAGTTAGGCACAATTAGGATCTAGGAAAATTAAAATGCCGGTGATGGTTGGTATTTGTTGAACAAACGTATTGATTAGGTAGGTAGATAGGTTAATATGGTGGACAAGGCCGCAAAGGGGAACATTTTACGAACACAGGGTCGGAGTAAGACATAAAGAGGAATACCAGGAAATTTAAAGTGTCGGGTGATGATTGCTATTGGTAGGGCAAGACATTGTTTAGGATGGAAAATAGGTAAATATGATGGACAGGGCCGCAAGGGGGTACATTTATACGAACACGGGGTCGCAGTTAGACATAAAGAGGAATATCAGGAAATTTAAAGTGCCGGGTGATAATTGTTATTGGTAAGGCAAGAGCATTGTTTAGGATGGAAAATAGGTAAATATCATTGACAGGGCCGCAAGGGGGTACATTTATACGAACACGGGGTCGGAGTTATATATTGTTTTGGATGTACATAAATAGGTAAATATGGTTGACAGGGAGGCAAAGGAGTATGAACATCTCAGGGTACGGAAATGCTCCTGGGGGATCAATATATTGCAACTTCGTTGTTTCTTGAGCGATTTCGATGAAATTAACGCAGGTGATAGCGAATACAGATTTTTAAAAGAAAAAAATATTTTCAAAACTGGGTGTTTCAAAAATGTGTCAATATATTGAAACTTCGTTGTTCCTTGGTTGATTTGACTGAAACTGACATAGGTGATAGCTGATACATAACTAAAAAGGAAAAAAATATTTTCAACAGGGTGTTTAAAAAAAAAGTCAACTTCGTTGTTCCTTGAGCGATTTCAATGAAATTTAAACAGGTGATAGCTGATGCAGATTTTAAAAAGAAAAATATTTTCAAAATAGGGTGTTGCAAAAAATGTCATCCTGGATGGTGATTGCTATTGTTAATAAACAAGTTAGGTTATATACAAAATGGGATATTCGCAAAAAAAAGCATGACAAGAATATTCGTCAGTAATTGGTGTAGTCAACTAGTTTTAGAAATTGGCCATGGTCAGCTATAGAATTTTGTTTACCAATGGCATGTTCTTGAGGCTTATAGAATTTTAAAAATTGTATGTTAGGAACATGAAAAATATGGGAGACAATTTTTAAATCATGAAATTTCAAGTGAAAAACAAGATTACCATATGCATTCCTGATCAAATATGTATGTATGGAAACAAAATTTGAAAATCGTCGGACTATTTTTTTTTTCTTTATTTTTATATAATCAAATTCTTTAAACATTTTGGTATGCCATCTTCAGTAGTTTTGAATGAATATATCAAAATGAAGTTAAAAAAATGTCAAGCCGTTTTAGAGATATGGAAAAATAAAAAAAAAATGTCGAAACTTTTTTATAAATTCAAAATTTTTTTCTGAAAATAACATGTTTCAACTTATTTGTGTATAGTAAAGTGCTCGACTAGGTCACACGTACTTGCTTTTATGCTTTGTATTTTAAATATGTATGTATAAAAACATGGATACATATTGTGAGAGAAAAATGTTTATAGTTATGAAATTTTTGTAGGATTCATATCGAGAAAAATGAGATTTTCTTCCACGGTTTTTTAAAATTTGTATGGATAATAGGTACATACCTAGCGTTACTTTTTCTTAAAAGTGAAATATTTTTCTAAATACCTTAAAAAGTGTTAAAAAATCGATAAGAACCAAGTAATAAAAATCTACTCGGTCGTTTTCGAATTTTGAAATTTGAATTTATTTTTTAAATTCAAAAAAATAATTTTTTGAAAATTTTGGTATCTACACAATACTCTAAATCAAATTTAAATGGGATATAAAACACCCTGTTTTGAAAATATTATTCTTTTTAAAATCTGTATCAGTTATCACCTGTTAAAATATTATTGAAATCGCTCAAGGAACAACGAAGTTGACTTTTTTTTTAAACAACCTGTTGAAAATATTATTTTCCTTTTTAGTTATGTATCAGCTATCACCTATGTCAGTTTCAGTCAAATCGACCAAGGAACAACGAAGTTTCCATATATTGACATCTTTTTGAAACACCCTGTTTTGAAAATATTTTTTTCTTTTTAAAATCTGCATCAGCTATCACCTGTTTAAATTTCATTGAAATCGCTCAAGGAACAACGAAGTTGACTATTTTTTTTTAAACACCCTGTTGAAAATATTTTTTTCCTTTTTAGTTATGTATCAGCTATCACCTATGTCAGTTTCAGTCAAATCAACCAAGGAACAACGAAGTTTCAATATATTGACACATTTTTGAAACACCCAGTTTTGAAAATATTTTTTTCTTTTAAAAATCTGTATTCGCTATCACCTGCGTTAATTTCATCGAAATCGCTCAAGAAACAACGAAGTTGCAATATATTGATCCCCCAGGAGCATTTCCGTACCCTGAGATATTCATACTCCTTTGCCTCCCTGTCAACCATATTTACCTATTTATGTACATCCAAAACAATATATAACTCCGACCCCGTGTTCGTATAAATGTACCCCCTTGCGGCCCTGTCAATGATATTTACCTATTTTCCATCCTAAACAATGCTCTTGCCTTACCAATAACAATTATCACCCGGCACTTTAAATTTCCTGATATTCTTCTTTATGTCTAACTGCGACCCCGTGTTCGTATAAATGTACCCCCTTGCGGCCCTGTCCATCATATTTACCTATTTTCCTTCCTAAACAATGCTCTTGCCTTACCAATAACAATCATCACCCGGCACTTTGAATTTCCTGATATTCCCCTTTATGTCTAACTGCGACCCCGTGTTCGTATAAATGTACCCCCTTGCGGCCCTGTCCATCATATTTACCTATTTTCCATCCTAAACAATGTCTTGCCCTACCAATAGCAATCATCACCCGACACTTTAAATTTCCTGGTATTCCTCTTTATGTCTTACTCCGACCCTGTGTTCGTAAAATGTTCCCCTTTGCGGCCTTGTCCACCATATTAACCTATCTACCTACCTAATCAATACGTTTGTTCAACAAATACCAACCATCACCGGCATTTTAATTTTCCTAGATCCTAATTGTGCCTAACTCCGACCCCGTTTTTGTATAAATTTATCCCCACGACTCCATCATTAATATTTTATTCATAGGCCTTCTTTATTAATGTATCTACCAATAGGAATCATCCAACTCCATTTTTATATATGTGTTGTTTGGCACTTTTCCTCCTAGGGTTGCCAACTTAAAGCCAAGCTACAATATAGTGCCCTTCATTTGCATAGTTTGGTGAATCGTAGTCATCCGTTTAAAATTTTCGCACTTACGAGTATTGTACGTTCTGGTATAGTCCCGCATAGTTTCGGTTTTTGTATTTGCGTCAGTCTCCCGTCAGGAAGGAGCTGTTTTGTCAGAAGACTAAGACAATGGAGAAACTTCCACTAACAAAAGATGCACTACTTCAACACTCAAAGCGGGCTGTATATCAGGCAGGAGTATGGTGTACCTGTGAACACATTTAACAGTGCGCTCCTAGTCCGGAAGGATGGGGCTGGTCACAGAAAGAAGAACGTGGATCATGAGTTCCTGATAGAACACTTTACCTATAGGCATGTACTGAATGGTGAAATGTAATTGTAATAGTCAAAAAGTATACACTGGTAGAAATGCTTGCAAAGCTGCTCGTTGGAATTGTACTGACCTTTTTAAATGTCAATGCTTGAATACGACATAAGCAATCCATATAGATAAATGCAATTCAACATCTTTCATACGTGATTTCTCTTATATTTAAATTTTATATATTAATATGTATGTGTACATAAGTATATCTTATTTCATTTTCAACCTTATATCTTAGAAGTTAATGTTTTTGTCACTCGATATAATAATTGGATAGTTTGTAATTAATATATATTTATACAACCTTACTAATAGAAATATATATTTATACCTCCCATAAAAATTGTTAAGTTGTATTCCCTGACTCCAAACATAAAGGTTTACTTACAAACAATTGGATAATATACATGAACAAAGTGTTCTTCTTGTTTTAGTTATTTCCATTAAGCTGTAGAGTTTATTTAAGCAATCCAAAAAATTAACAATAGGATTATTGCTTGTCTATCTTTTTGGACTAAATGTAGATTATTTTTTATCTATACTTTTTTTGGGCTCTGAGGTTGGGGGGTGTCATGACCCCTATTCCCCTCCTTGAATAAATCTAGTCAGATACATGTTAAACTTGTGCAGGTATATGTATTATCTGACCCTAAATATTATATTTGATTTTTTTGGAGCAAGGGGGTCATGACCCCCATGCCCCCTGCGTATATTTGCAAACTTTAACATTTAAAAATTATGCGGTTGTATTCCTTGACCCCATAAATGTATACCTAGACACCAAGTTTGGGGTCCTAAGTGATTTAGAAGCCGAGATATAAATAATATACCTACATTTCAAAATGGCGGCTATAAAATCCAAGATGGCTGACCGCCAAGATGGGTCCTACCCTAAATCTCAAGCTATGGACCTAAGTAGTACCTAAAAAAATTTGGTGCTTTTGTCCGGCAAAAACAGATTTTCTTGCTAAGCGACCCTACTATGACAATAGATTGTTGACAACTGAAAGATATATGTAGTTAATCCTAAACTGAAAAACTGTTCCTGAGTTAACTCGGGGTTACAGTTACAGAAACGATGGATTTATGAAATTTCCCACATGAAGCCAAAAAGTTCTCTTATGCTATGTTTCCACCAAAGGTTTATCTCAGATTAGATTTAATAAATCTTTTTGGTGTTTCTACCGCACAAAAAGATTTAAAAAAGATTAAATTTGACAGCACCTTCAAGAATGCAAATGGCGTTCCAATTTTTCTTATGAAGTGCGAATGAGACAGAATGTTTGATTCGTGTGAAACAATGAAGAACTGTAGCGAGTCTCGAATGAATCGTTCAGCACCACGTAAAAATAGGTTAGTTCGATTTGTAAAACTATTTGTCCTAGGAAGATTTAACAAGATTAATTTCTAATCTTCAAGATTTACGAAATAAATTTGTATGGTAAATCTACGAGATTTAAAGGAGATTTAAGGTTAATCTCATTAAATCTCAGATTAGCGCTAGGTGGAAATGTAGCATTAGACTATTAGTGAGGCGGCTTAGCGCCCATATGAACCATGATTGTGCACTTTGTGATAAAAGCAAATAATTTTAATCATTGTTGGCACATTATAAAAGAATGATTTTAAGATATTGGGCCACTTCGTATTTCCGCCCATTTAGGTGGGCGGGGCAATTTTGTTTTGAAAATACTTGAAATGGAAAAAAAATTATAAAAAAAATAACGACAACACTTACAATATTTGGCTATATCTTTTTTGAAAGCCAAAACGCCATTCTTAAATTCTGTTTTTAAATTAAGTTATTTGAGTAAATAGTTTTCGGAAAAATCATTTTCAAACTAAAAGTTTTGAAAAAAAAAATGTTGAAAAAAAATGTATATTGATTTTTTTTTTTTAACTATCCTATCAATTCTAGGTCGAATTTTGAAAACCAATTTCTTTTAAGTCCCTTAGTTTTTGAAAAAAAATTGAAAATTATAAAAACCATTATTTCGTAGACAAATTTATGTTTGAGTATTTGTCTGATTCATAACGTAGTTTTTGATCAAAAACACCCTGAATTTGTACCTATTGACAAAAACAACAATATAGATCAGTAACTGTCGAATCCCTTCCCTCGTCAAAAAAAAATATATATAAGAGTAAGACAATTCTTTTTTTTTTTAATGAAATAAAAAATAGAAAGTAAAAATTCAATTTAAAGACACTTTGTTACAAATTAGGTTAAAACATGCTTAAGTATAATACATAATCCACTAAAAATAATATATTGTAAGACCGGCTTATACTAGATATTTATAAATAATACATAGTGTGCAAACATGTCAACACTTGTGTACAATTTTCTAGGCCTTAAACTTCTAGAGATAACGCACTAGTTCCTGTAGATCCAGGAGTTATTGATTTGCCCTTTCGTTATTAGGTCTATTCTACTTTTAATCACGCCGATTTCGAAGTCTGGTCCCTTTTCTAATTGGCTACTACTATTTCAATTTGATACTGACCCTTTCCTTGCCAGGTCATCTTCTATCCTTTCTTTATTGTTATGTCCAAGAACCCAGCAAAGTTTGACTTGGTTATTATTACAAATATTATTCGGTATTCCTCGGCATTTTTCTGTCTTGGATCTTATAGTCTCACTGGCTTTGCTTTGATAGCAGCTTGGCTATCCACGAAAAATGTGATCTCCGAAGAGCTCAGTATCCTTGTGTACCATTGGACATAATAGGGACTTTTTTAATTTGAAATAGTGGCTACATTTTTACAAGCAGTTTGAGGAAATTGCTCTTCTTGTATCTTTGACTACATGTGTGGTTGCCCATGATTCATGAAAGCTGATCAAAATAAGGAACGCTGAAGGTGTAAAAGCCATGAAAGCAATATTTGGTCAGCGTTTCAGCGATGTTCATTAAAGAGGAAAGATTAAGTTCGTGCACTTGTAAGTTTGACCAAGAAGACAAAAATCGACACTAATGTGCAAATAAACCCAAACCAACTGTTTCACTGTCTCGCTTGCGTTTTGAGAAGTAATGGTGAGCCTTTTACTTACATGAGGTACGAATTAGTTGCAAAACCCCCAACAACTCTCTCTCATGGTACGGTTCTGCGAAAAGGTACAAGCACAACTCATCTCACTGTTTTAAACAAGTTTTCAGCCTGTGGGCAAACTTATTTCCCACAGGCAAATTCAAGGTCGATGAAAGTTTTCATCTACTGATCTGTTTCGTTCCTGGTTTTTGTTCTTTGACCAGAGGACACCGATGAATACGACTCAACGGTATTGTTTAATATGAAGATAATTGATTAAAAAACATGCCTGTGGCAGGGTAGAATTTCGATAAGGTTTCGCAAACTTGTACACAAGTGTTAACATGTATGCACATTATGTATTATTTATAAATATCTAGTTATACTAGGTCTTACAGTATATTATTTTTAGTGGATTATGTATTATATGTTGCATTTATTGCATGTTTTAACCTTATTTGTAACAAAGTGTCTTTAAATTGAATTTTTACTTTCTATTTTGTGTTAAGTCATTAAAAAAAAAAGAATTGTAATATGAGGTTTCTTACTCTTATATATATATTTTTTTTTTTTTGACGAGGGAAGGGATTTGACAGTTACTGGTATATATTGTTGTTTTTGTCAATAGGTACAAATTCAGGGTGTTTTTGATCAAAAATTACGTTATGAATCAGACAAATACTCAAACAAAAATTTGTCTACGAAATAATGGTTTTTATAATTTTCAATTTTTTTCAAAAACTAAGGGACTTAAAAGAAATTGGTTTTCAAAATTCGACCTAGAATTGATAGGAGCACTGAAAAATAAAAATTTAATGTTTATATAACTACGCAAAGTTAAAAAAAAATCAGTATACATTTTTTTTCAGCATTTTTTTTTTCAAAACTTTGAGTTTGAAAATGATTTTTTCGAAAACTATTTACTCAAATATTTTAATTTAAAAACAGAATTTAAGAATGGCGTTTTGGCTTTCAAAAAAGATATAGCCAAATATTGTAAGTGTTGTCGTTATTTTTTTATAATTTTTTTTTCCATTTCAAGTAATTTTCAAAACAAAACTGCCCCGCCCACCTAAATGGGCGGAGAAACGAAGTGGCCCAATATCTTAAAATCATTCTTTTATAATGTGCTAACAATGATTAAAATTATTTGCTTTTATCACAAAGTGCACAATTGAATAGCTAAGCCACCCCACTATAATGTTGTTCCGAGTTACACAAATTTTAAAAACGTTGTTGAATTTCAAGCAGTTTATGTATTGTGTTATGGGCCCCAGCCATGATATACATTATGTATGGAGTGGACGAAATAAAATCAACTTATTTTATCTTGAAACCATACTAAGAGTTGGTTGGGCCTCAAGAAAAACCATCAATTTATGAATGGACAACAGCATCTCACACAATCAAGAAGCCTAGTTTTTTGTTAAGTTTTATAAGCCAAACAATATGTACTCTTCCACTTTGAAACTTAAAAAATTGCTTTCTTTAAAAAAAAAAAAAAAATGTGAAAAAAATTATAAATAATTTTCTCTAATAAAAAACCCCGTTGAATTTATTACCATCAATTTAACAAAACAAAATTTTCCATTCCGTTTCATTGTGCTGTCTAACATGCGAAATATCACAATTTCCCATTCAAATTCTGTCAATCTATTAGACTCTCAAGCACAACTGAATGAGACTTTATGTAAGAACGTCAACGAAACTTTAATTAATGTCATTCAATGCAATTCTACATACAATGCAGGTAGCTATTTTGTATCTATTCGAATAGTTACTGATATTAATCTAAAAAAAAATTATAAATAAGGGAAATTCATGCTTTGATTTTATTTGTGTAATATATAATCTGAGTGGGAGTGCAGCAGCCCAACAGCGTCATTATTTTAAATTGAGCACACGTTAAACAAAAACCCTCCTTAGTTTTGTTTGATTTAAATATTTCCAAAAAATGAGATACTCTGACGGAAAATCGCTTAGACCTCTGGTCGATTTTGCATTCAAACAAATACGAAATCACTTCATAGCTAACCATCAACCACCAACTATAACAGACCTCACAAAAATTTTCCATTTAGCTAAATTAGCGGTGGTGGTTGATTTATTTACCTTTGACGTCACAATAAACGTCATTAGATTCTAAACGATGGTGTTGAATATTTTTAACCCATTATCCCCTCAACTAGCCAATTATCTAGCTAGCGATTTATATCAAAGCATCATTGTACCGAGAAATGAAAGACGCAGGAAAAATGAACGCATGACCAGAATGTAGCACTATAAACAAGTGGGGGCTACCCATTCAACGTCCGTTGTTGGGTCTCGTGTCAAACAGGGTCGAATCGCTTCTATACACAAAGAGTACAGAACACATAGGCCTAGAAGGCTACCTTTGTGGCTCTTAAGAGCAACTTGGTCTCTTTTTTTTAAATAATTACATTCTTCCGATCTATCGAACTCTCATGATTATTTCGAATAAAAGGAATAGACGAAAATAAATCCATGAATTTAAAAGAGTAAGAATCAATAACAACGATCTTCGTATAGACGTTTTTCTATAGCTTGAGTTGTCAAAAATTAAATTATATTTTTTTTTAGCTCTGAGCGTTCCGTGCCTAAAATATGTGCTTAGTTTTTCGTTCTGAGCGTATTAAGAGAGCACTTATTGAGCTATATAACTGACCAGACAGAGTTAAATGCTGAACACAGTCATTTGACAGCTAGTGTTCAGGTGTGATTTAAAAATAATTCAGAGCACTAAGATCACCCTTTGCTCAGAAGATGCTCAGAATATGCTTGATCTTAGGCGCATGGAGGGGGGGAGGACGCAAGAGGGTCATTTATTTTAAACGCCTCAATTAAAAATAAAAGGGCGCTTAATTGGGTTGTACGCACAGGCGCTGTTGAAAACCGTTGCGGCCTCTCGTGTTTGAAAAAAAACTAACAGTTGGTCAGATCACTGGCAACAGACGATCAGGGGGTTAAATCATACCTAGCTATTTCCATCTTTGTATTATTTTTCAAAAAAAAAAAAATTATAAACATTTTTACAATTAGATAATAATTGAATTGAATTAATGATCTCACTAAATACTTCGAAGGCGGTATGTGATTTGTTAGATTTGCATTGAACTTTGTATTGAGTTGAAGTGGTGAATTGGAAAAGTCAAGAATATTGCATTTTGTCCCGACCAGGTTGGTAGCCAGCAATTTGCTTTGAGTGAGGGGGGCTTGCTTCAGATTCTTATAACATAAATGATTCTTTTAACAGTAATTTTTAATTGTGTTTTTTTTTTCAAGCAGAAGTTACTGTCTTAATATTAACATTAGATCAATCACCTCTATTCCAACTTGATATCAAGTTATCAAAGCACCCTGTCGAAAATCGGTAAAAATGTCTTATACCTGATGGCTTATGGCTTAATTATTTGTTGTTAATTAGTCGTTAATTAATTGTGGAAAATTCAATTTGATCGTGCAATGTTTTCTATGTTTTTTTGGGTGCTTTGCTAACTTGATATCAAGTAAGCAATGCAACTCCCACGGTACGAAAAATGAATAGGTGCATAGTTTTGTCGTTCTATGTTTTCTATGTTTTTTGGAAAAGTGCTAAACACTTATAAATTTTATACTATAGTGCTTAATAATCTGCCATTACTAAGTCCTTAATTAGTTTGAAAAAAATCAATTTTGACGTGCGATGTTTTTTGTGTGTTCTTAGGTTGTTTTTTTTTTTTCTATGAGTGTCAAGTTAGCAAAGCAACTTTTGACGAATCATAAAATGGGTAGGTGGATAATTTGCCGTTAATAAGTTTAGACTTTGTCGTTCAATGTTTTTGTCGCTTTTCGAGATATGTCAAGTTAGCAGAGCGCCAAAAAAACATAAAAAATATTGAATGACAAAGTTGAAAATATTACAACTAATTATCCACTAATTAACGCAAACTATCCACCTACCCATTATAAGGTTCGCCAAAGTTGCTTTGCTAACTTGACACTCGTAGAAAACAAATAACCAAAAAACACATAGAAAACATCGCATGACAAAATTGATTTTTTCACAAATAATTAACGGACAATTACTAAGCACTAAAATATTGAATTTTAGAAGTTTTTAGCACTTTAAAAAACATAGAAAACATAGAAATCATAGAACGACAAATTCGAAATGGTCACAACTAATTAAATTATGCACCTATCCTCTTTTCATAGTTTGCTTAGAAACAAATCATTTCTGAGGGGGCGGGCTTCAGTCCTTCAAGTACCCCTTCAGGCTACGTGCCTGTGTCAGACCTAAAATGACGCCAACCATTTGTGAAGGTATATCGATACGAATCACAATTGCATTTAATTTATCAAAATCATTTTGTTGATTTTTTATAGATTGCTTTTATTGAAATTTGTTTTGATCATGAACTTGATTTTGCTTTGTGATATATATTTTTTTTTTTTGCACTTTTTGGAGTACTTGAGAACCAAACCTATTTAAACTTGCTCAATATAAATGTATGAATGTCAGAAGTAAGTTAAAAAGAATACAAATATTCACAAACTGGTCTGGTTAGTTAACGTGTAGCTACTGTTCTGGATAAATTGTCTTTTTGCTAGCTACCTACAGAAATGCAAGATTGGTACACATATGTACAAGTACATATACCTATCTAACAAACTTGCTCTTATTTCTCAAGGTTAATAAGTGGTTAAGTATTTAAGATCTAACGTACCTATTCATTTTAAAATCAATATCTTATTTTAGATGGAAGCATAAAAAGTCTTAATTAATAAAAAAAATTAATTACAAATAAAAAAGTTTAAAACACCAATTCTTATGTTTTTGAGGGGGAGTTTTTCAATGCTGTGGTAATTCTGAGTTAAATTGGAGTTAGCTAATCCAGAAAATAAATTAACCCCGAGCCAACAACGCAGAAACGAGTTTTCAGTTGAGCTAACTTTATCTTTCAGTTGTCAAAGATCGACACTTTGAATATCACCCTTTTATGCCCTTTAGCCTTTATCCATAGTTAGTTGAGGCTGACCTTGGGTCAGAGTAGAAGCTAGAAGGGTACTATTTCATTGTTGGTTTTTGGAGTTATATCCACGATTTCCAAAGCGCTTAGGTATCTTTGTTTCGAATGTTTATGTTGTTGTTGGTCTATCATCCTTCTTATCAGTTGATTAGGGTGGTTGGCGATGTTTCTAACTAACTTATCTGTAGATAAAATTAGTACTTGCCCAGGGAGGTAGCCCCACAGAAGAGTTGATCGTTGTTGATATGCCTGCGCTGCTGACAATCTAAGTAAAGCCCAGTGCAGATCCTCAGGACTTTACTCTCGAATACCTGCAATTCCTTCATAGTGGGTTTGGAGATGGTGAACCAAACTGAGAAGCTGTATCTGGGGGTCAATTCTTGATCTGTGAAACTGTGAAGTGATAAATATGATAACGCCTTCACGCCAAATGCGATTCTTGAAGTGTGAACAAATGAAAACAAATGCCAAAATGTTTTCATATGATAATTCGTTTATCACAATCATTTCATTCTGTGAAAACCTGTGAAAAGAAAAATGATAAACAGAAGCAAATTGTGCTCATTCGATACATCCAAGTCGCCATCTTGGTATTTCTATGACGTCACAATCATCTTTTTCTATGAGCAAGTGGTAGCATTTTTCATGTTAGTACTTTTTAGTACTCATTTTGACAGCTGTTTTTCATAACGAGTTCGGGAATCGCCTTGCGCGTGTTTGTGAAGTGATAAAATGATAAAACCCTGTGAAAACTGAAATGATAACTTTGTTTTCATTTCACAGTTTCACAGATCGAGAATTGACTCCCTGATGACTGGTCTCAGGAGTTGCTTATAGATTAGAACTTTTGTCTGTTGGCTTAGCCCAGTCCTCTTTTTCATCAGCGGGAAGAGGCGGTGGAAAACAAAATTGGCTTTTTGAGAACAATCCGTGAATGTTGGTTGAATCTCAGCAGCTCTTTGAAGTTTGTTCCGAGGTATTTTGCGCTGCATTTTGCTGATATTCTGGTTAAGTCTGGGAGTGCTAGGGTGATGCTTCTGCAGCTTCTAGCTGAGCGACTGCGTCTGTCCCCTGATCTTCTGAAGCACATAAGCTCCGATTTGGATGAGTTAATCCGTATACCCTTTTTAGTGTAAAATTGGAACAGTTTGCGGATGTGGCCCTTGACTTCTGGGACAGCTATCAATGGAGAGAATGATGAGCAATATGTAAGTGAGTCATCAGCGAAGACACATGTGGTTCTAGCATTCACTTGACATTGGTTGATCAGAGATCATGACGTTGTAGAGAAGTGGTCCAAATTTCGACCCTTGGGCAACTCCAGCCCTGTAGCTCTTCACTGTCGATTTGCAGTTCTTCAGTTGCACGAAAAAGTTCCTGGAAGAAAGAAAAGAGAATATGATTTAGCTTACTGCTGATATAAATCCTAGTATGTGAAGTTTATGGATAAGGGCTTCAATCAGTCGTAAGCTTTCTTTAGGATTCAGGAAGCATCTTGATTGTTGTTTAAAGTCGTGGTGATATCATGATGAAACTTCAGGAGCATACCCGTACTGCATGTCCGCATTGCGCATTTCACTTCCATCAGTTGCTTTTGTGCAATCTCCTCCAAAGTCAGTTTCTTTGGATGTAATTTGCTGAATACGTGAAAACCAGTCAGCAACCGTGTTGTATTCTGTTTCTATATACCGTATGTCCGTGCAAAACTGTTTGGGTTAGCCCAGTAGGCATTGTAGATGTGGTCTGTGGTAAAACTTTTTCAAGATTTTGTTCTGTAGCTCGATTCCGATTTCTTCAGTTTCTTTGAATAGAAACCAAATGGCTCAATTCCGTTTTTGTAGTTGTTGGTGATTTAAGACAGCACAAACTGCAAAACTGGAAACGCATTTTTATAAATTAGCTGGCCTTGGAATTGCTCTATCAAAAGGCATTTTTTATGCAAACTTGGGGTTATATTTTTTTCTCGATGTAACTTTTTTCGAAAAAATTTGTATGGTTGTAATGTCTGAAGTATGAACATTTTACTTCAATATTCCTTTTGAATATTTCAAATATCTCCATTCATCTTCGAGAAAACGTTAGTTATCGTCTTAACACCTAATTGAAAAATTTCACAATTTGCTCACTAAGTGCCCTTTTGAGTACAAATTGAATATGTAGATTTTTCGAATTAGGTATTAATTTCCGAAGACGAATTGAGGTATTTGAAAGATTTAAAAAGCGTTTTGAAGTCAAATATTCATACTTCAGAATGACCATAAACATTTTTTCGAAAAAAATACCTCGATAACAAAATATAACTTCAAATTTGCATAAAAAATGCATTTTTTTTTTTTAATCTTTAGATGCAAATATCTCAAAAAACGTAACGTGCTAGAGCAATTCCAAGGCCAGATTTGAACTCAGTGCATCAAAGACCATCAAAAAAGCTTATCTTGGTTCATGTTACAGACAAAAGTTCAAATTTTTTCACACAAAGTAATTTCTTAGCGCTTTGGAGTGGTTTTTCGAAAACAGTAAAAATACGTCAATTTTCGACAAGCGCTTGAGTCCAAATCCAAATGGGTTGTCGCAGAAAAAAACGTTAGATAGAGATTTATTGGAAATTGTGTATACTTTCAATGGTAGTTTGATGTAATTTTCGAATAATTGGTAGTTTTCGTGCCTTTAGTGAAAATCTCCCAAAAAATGCATTTTTACAACATTTTTTGCATTTTTTTCCATGTTGCGTCACGAAATTTTGTTGGCAAACCTCAGATTTGGATTCAGCACCCTGAAAACATAAAGGAGTGAACAAATCAAAGCTACCCCACAATTTGCATGCTAAAATAGTTCTCAGAGTGTTGAGTGTAGACTCGATTCTAAAATTTATCCGCTCGAGAGTGATGGTTGCCATAAGTTAACGGATAAATTTATAATAACGGATAATTTTTGCAATTCTTAAAGTCACCTTTCTATGGCAACTTAATAATCACACCATCCTTCCAGTGCTTGGGATAGCTTTGATTTTCCTAAATTATTTGTGTAAACGGATGTAGAATACAATCTGCTGTAAAGGGATCGGCTTTCAGGAACTCAGCTCGTATTCCATCAAGTTTGTTGTTTTTGAGAAGAGTTATCGAAGATTGAATTTCCACTACTGAAGGGGGTTTGATGTCAATACCCCTTAAGATATACGCATCTCGTTTACCTGGGGCACTTCAGCACTCTGCTTGACGGAATCCTCATTTAGCAAGGCAAGGTTCTCAGACTTTCCACCTACTTAGTTGATCCTCAATTAATATCAAAAGTGTGCCATCCACATCCTCTGCAGGATGATTGGTGTTGTTTTTTTTCGGCAGCTTATTGTGACATTTGGTTCATTCCAACCTCACCCTCATGTTACGTTTCACGCAGCAATAGACCGTCTTATGTGCTCGCTTCACAAAGCAGCCTTTCGTTTAACATCTACTTCGGCAGTTATTTGCACCTTCAACGATTTTATCCCAAATGTCTTGGGATATCCAAAAGTCTATACTCTCACCCAATTGGGTACAGTTTCGGATCCAGCCTCCACAAAAACTCTTTGACTTAAAATTCTGGTTTCGATAGCAGCAAAAGTGTTAAATTTTGAGACATTGGAGAATACTCCAGCGTTTTAAAACTATGCGTCAACTTGGGCGGAGCAAGTTTGTGGATTATAATCCCAATAGGAGATACTTAAACTGAATCACAACTGACAATTAAAGTTACCATTGAATTGTTGGATGTTGCTTTTGAGAACCCTCATCAATTGCTTTTGTGGACACATTGTAAAATTAGTATATCAAACACATACAGTCACAGTTTTTTGTTCGACTATTTGTGTCGTTCGATGCAACGATCATGTGTTGGTTTAAGAAACGTCAAGGGTCGCCAATATAGAGCCGATTATAAATTTAAGTCCAATTATTTGAATGAAAGTTTTCTTAGTAAAATACATACAAAACTAATTTAACAAGAACGTTTAAAATTATTGAATTCAGTGGTGCATGTGTACGGCACATCCTAGTTGCTGTAATTATTTCTCCCTTGTCTATCGGGTCGATTCACGCTTTTTTACAAACTCACTGCAGACATTTGCTTGAAAGAAGCAGAATTAATTTGACGTTGAAAAATGACGAATTAGTGTTGCTTCTTAAATGGTCTGTGGTATGGATGCTACTAAAGGTGCCAGAACCTCTTCTATAACTGATACTTGGAACTCATCTCTTAGAAGCTCGGCTTCGAAGCTATTTAGTCAGGTTCTTCCTGCTTTATGTGGTCATGTAAATCTTACCAAATTTTGTATGAGCAAGAACTCCAGGCTTAAATAACTTAAATACATAATTCTTTAAATCAACTAAAGCACTATAATGTTATGAAATCCATGTATTTGGTTTGTATTGTTGGACCGATAACACATACATACATATACATTACAATTTCACAATATTTCGCTTGCCTGGCGAGATTTTTAAAAACGGTCACTTAATATCCATTTAACTTAAAAGAACTTTTTTGGTTCCTCTCAGTGAGAAACTTTTATTTCGATTTTTTTAGGTTTCGGTTAACCACTGAACACTTATCGCTGAGAGAAAAAAAAACAAATCTCATTTGGAGATTTTTATTTTGTTTTGTTGACTAAAAAGCTCTGCTTTTGGATTTTCAAAGAATTGTTAGGTTTTTCATTGCTTAATACTCTTTAACAAAAGTTAAGTGGAAGTGCTGATCGTAATTGACTCTTTCTGGTCAAAATCTCGCACCTTAGAATCGCGCAAGTCAAAATACAACGTCACCGCGCTCTGCAAAGATTCAAAAGCATTTTGGAATAATGTTAAAGAACTTTGAGGTCGCGCTCACAACGCTATAAACCATAACGCTCTCGGAGTGGATGTTTTGTCAGAGCACTTCAAAGGATTATTATCAGCAGATGAGTCTCTTCTAATGTTTAGTTATGCACTACCAAACACTCAGGTTCCCGAACTCGATGCTCCGATTTCCCTGAACGAACTGGAATCAACCTTAAAAAAAATGAAAAACAACAAAGCACCTGGTATCGATGGAATTCCTACAGAGTTCTACAAATACTCTACCACTGCTTTCAAAAACTACTTGGTGGAATGGTTCAATCAACTTTATGATGATGCATGTATACCCACATGCTTCAACTCTGCCATTATTTACGCTTTATTTAAGAGAGGAGAGAGGAGTCTGACAGAAAACTATAGAGGCATATCTATTCTTAATTCCTTAAGAAAAATATTTAACTCTATTCTCTACGAAAGACTTATAAAGTGGATTGAGGCAACGAACTGCTTAAGTATCTTTCAAGCTGAATTTCGATCCGGCTTCTCAACTGTAGACCACATTTTCGCCCTAACGAGCATAGCAAGAAAATACGTGGAGAAAAACAAGAAACTTTATTGCTGCTTTGTAGACTTCAAGGCTGCTTTTGATACTGTGAACAGACAAGCACTGATTTATAAACTGTCTTCCCTTGGTTTATCCCGAAAATTTTTACTTCTTTACTCCGAGTTCCTCAGTTCAACTAATGCTGCAGTATGGGATGGAAACAATTTATCCAATACATTTGAGACATCGGCAGGAGTTCCCCAAGGATGTATTCTAAGTCCCATTTTATTTGCACTTTTTATTGATGGTGTTGGCGAAATTCTACCGGGAGGTGTAGTATTTGCTGAATCCGTAGTTAAAGTTCTTTTATATGCAGATGATCTGGTACTGTTAGCGGATAATCCCTTTTCCTTACCAGGCGCGGATACAGGGGGAGGGCAATTGGTGCAATTGCCCCCCCCCCCCCCCTGGGCAAGTATGAACGAAGCATAAAATATTAATTCAATGAAATGCAATAAAAAAAATAAAAAAAATATAACTGTATAACATTTTTAGAGAATAGTCAAATTATTTGATACTAGAGAGCAGATTGAGTCCCAAATCGATTTGAATTTCACTTTTCAAAACGCAAATGTGAATGAAAAATTTCACAATTTTGCAAAGAAATGCTTTAAAAAGTTATTGCCTTAACCCTCCCCCACAAATTTCTTAGTGTTTTTGTTATAGTGAAGTGTAAAGGGAGAGGCGACAGGGGCATTTATTTAAGCTTTCCACCTTAACATTGATTTTAATTTTAAAAAAATAACAATAGTGCAAGATTTTAAACAGCCTTTTTTCAAGCGCTTAGCATGATGCTAATTATTAATCTTCTAAATATTTAGTAATTTACTAGCACTTTCCAATTTTTAAACCTTTTTTTTTTTTTGGTCTATCAGCTAGTGTCATACTCAATCTTTTCTAATAAAAACAGTTCATCTGAACACGTCCAAACAGTGACAGCTCGTACAAAAAACAACCATTTTTTATAATTACAAATGTAATAGTGACAACCTACAATTTTTTAAATTTACAAACGATGTTCACTTGAAAATTGAGATGAATACTTTGTTTGGTTGTAGTGCCGGGTTTGATTGTCCTGCGGCTGTTATTGTCTATGGAAATTGGAAGAAACTTATATAAAAGGGCTCTTCAGTCATGATTACTGAGCATCCTTTAGCTGAAGCACAATTTATGAAGAAAATAATAACAATAATTGTCAAGAATTTTTTTTTTGAGGAAAATGACAGATGTCATGAATTTAGCATGATACTAAAAATTTAAAATAGCCATTTAATGATTTTAGTTTAAGGTTAATGTTAGTACGATTCTAAAATCGTAAAAGATTAACAAAATTATCTTTTTAGCTGAGTATTATGTTAAAATTTCCTTAGAATCGTTCTTTTCTTAATCGTTTAATTTTGCGCCAATATCTTTAAAATTTAATTAGCTTCAAAAAAACTTTTACTTTGCTTCAAATGATCAAATCTACAAGATTTAGATATTTAAATAAAGTTAAAATAATAAACTACATTTGTGTATAATTTTTTTTTTTGAAATACCAAAAAATTTCATACTATAAGTGTGTGATTGATTCCCTTTTTTGATAAATATTTAAATGTGCGTTTCCATTTGCCGATATTAGTACTTTCACTAGAAAACTCTCGAGAGCGACTCTTGGATATCTGTCTTCCCCTCTGGTGAGCTAATTTAATGACTGTGTACTTGCGAGTTTTACTCTTGAGAGCTTCTTCAGAGCTGCTTGCCGTCTTTCTGCTCTCTAATGGATACGTACCGGTGTTTTAGCCATAAGATACGTTTCAGATGGTAGTATTCGTGAGGATTTTGTGACTTCCGTGTTCCTCATTATTAAACTGGCGAAGAGTACGAATCCGATGAAGAAGATTGGAGAGACACTAGAAAAGGACTACAGTAGTCACTGCCGAAGAGAAGTTGGATGGAACTTGTACACCTAAGGATAGTTTTTGAAAACGTCAATTCGATTGTCAAATATTTATATATTTATATAATATTTCCAAATATATGCAATAGTTTTGTTTGCACAGAATCTTTTTTACCAACGTCATTTAACTATATTTCAAATGCATTTGACATTAACGAACACGTTCTCTGGCTTTTGTCAATATTTTTGTCAACTCGATTTCTTACTGCAGAATTGCACCGATGATGTTTTCAAACATGTGACTAAAGCAAACTGCATTATCAAACACATTGCATTAAAACTCTGTATTTGCCTTTTCGAAGAGAAGACTTTTGCAGTTTGCGTTTGAGAACATTCTGCAAACGCAGCTGACGTTTTCGAAAAAGGCCTTTAACTGGCAAGGCCATTGACAAAATTTTCATTTCCCAGCTAAAGAAGAGGCTGAAACTTTCACTTGAACGCGAACGTCATGTGTGGGAATAGGAACATGCTGATGTGCCACTATGCTTTCCGAAATTTGAGGTGGAAGACGGAATTCAAAAACGCTACCATGCCACAGCCAAAAATTGCATAGCTCCGTTTCATGAAGTTTCAAAGTACCCGCTGTTTAAGACACTATGGAGAAATGTACTCCAATTTTCTGTAGGCCTCATCAAGATTGTGGAAACTCACGAAAATTGCCCCCCCCCCCCCTGAACGAAATCCTGGATCCGCGCCTGTTCCCTACAATTGCAAATAAATAGACTTCTAGGATACTGCAAAACATGGAGCTTACGGATTAATACCCGAAAAACAAAGGTTATGGTTTTTGAGTCAAGACAGCGTAGAAGATCGCCAGAAGAGTCATGGAACATCAACAACGAAATCATTGAAATAGTGAGTGAGTTTAAATACCTCGGAGTGCTTTTGTCTTATAATCTTAGCTGGAGTAAGCATATAAAAGAGAAAAGTAAAGAAGCCAAACTAGCTTTGAACTTGATGTGGCCTTCTTTTTTTAGTAACCAGCATATTGACCTATCATCGAAGTACCGAGTGTTTAGTGCCACCGTAAACACTTGTCTGTGTTATGGGGTACAGACTTTTGGGTACGCACACTTTGAGGAATTTGAAACCATCCAAAGGTACTTTTTTAAAAGACTGTTCCGATTGCCCAATGCAACTCCTACGTACGCCATACATGTCGAATCTGGTATAGCACCAATTTACATTCAAAACCTAAAACAACATTCCGATTATCTTACCAGGGCTATGAAAAGAGAAAACGGACTTCACAAGCGGATATTGATAAGGCTTCTTCAAACTAATGCCACTCCTTTCAAATAATGGAATCAACTTGCAGCAACACACGGTGTAGAATTCTCTCCAAGGGAAAATAATATCGATGAGTGGAAAAACACATTTGCTGCCCTGATATCAAAAATTGATAAAAAACTATATTTGCAACACTTAGAAAAAGCATCCTCGTCAGCAAGCAGAAACATATATAAGAATCTAAACCATCAATAGCCATCACAACTGAGCTATTTTCGCAAAGAACTGTCTGCAGAAGCCATCGGTAGCATTTTTAGAGCTAGAGTCGAAATTCTCAACCTCAACTTTGTTCCACATAGATCTGATACTTCACAAATATGTACTCTTTGCAATAGAAGAGAGCTTGAAGATATTTACCATTTCGTAGCGATTTGTCCAATACTGCAAGAAATACGTCGGCTGTATTTCCAAGTAAGCTCCTTGTCTATAGGGCAGCTTCTTGATGCTCTTAACGGAGCATATGGTTGGTTGAATCTTTATAAGTATTGTAAGCATTCTTTGACTTACCGAAATAGCTTCTAATCTCTTGCTTAATACTCTTTCAGTTGTTGATATTAAGACTTTATTTTTGTGTTTCAAATCATGTTAAAATTGTATTTTTATGTTTCAAATCATCAAAATTGTTTAACTGAATTACATGCTACTAAAAGTAACTTATTTTATTTTAGCAAATTTTATGTTTCAAATCATTTAAAATTGATAAATTGATTTACTATGAAGTGATCTCATTACAAAATTGTGTTTCAAATAATTCCAAATTGTTTATTTTAACTTCCTTATAATAAAAAATCAAATTTTGTGTAAATAATAAATTATTAAGGGTATTCATGCAACAGCGTAAACTCGTCGTAATCGTTGTAAAGTTTTAAACTTCGTAAATCTGTCAAATTTTCCATACAAATTGTGACAGAATTACGAAGTTTTAAACTTTACAACGATTACGACGAGTTTACGCTGTTGCATGAATACCCATATTATGTTTGCAAACTGTCAAGTTAAAAGTTAATTCGTGAGAATCTAATTGAAAAAAATAAAACTTTCATATTGTATAAACTTGTACTCAAAAATGTCAATCAGGCAGACGGCAACCAAGCCATGTCCTTATATTCTTAGCTTTAAGTAAATGAAAATCTTACATTTTAATAAAGAATTTTATCTATCTATCTATCTGTCTACAACGTCACCGACGATGACGGGCACAATAACGACAACGACAACGATGGTGATAGTGACGATTTCTTGGCGTGCGTTCGTCATGCCGATTGCGTTTACATGTAGTTTTGTGAATTGTTGTCCCATGGCATACGCTTCGCCACGGCCGTTTCGTTTGTAAGTTTTTTTTTATTTGTTTCCATGGTGTTCAATCTTAAAGGCTCTCCCAAACCGACGCAAAATCATAGCGAATCATTCGCAAAGGCGGTTTTTTGTTGTTGTTTAGCATTGTGTATCTTTCATTTTTTGTATTATTGTGAATGATTTCGCGTCTTTGGCGAATATTTCGCTTTAGTTTGGGAGAGCTTTAACGCCGTATGCATTAAGGTATACCTACACGAGGATTTCTCGCTTATGGTTATAATTTCTTCACGTTATGGTCTTATTTGAAGAAATTAGCTTAAAGAGATCTTTTAAAGTTAGTCAACAGTTTTCTTTGGTATAATTATCGGACTTTGGTAACATTAAAGCGAGACCACAGCGAGATGACGATAAGACGTGAACACTGACAAATACCACGTGTAAATGTCATGGCGGCGTGACTATAACGAGACTATTGCGAGAAATCCACGATACAGGTAGCCGTGTTAATAAAACATAAAACCACATTTGGAACTTTTAACCACGGATAGATAGATAGATAGATAGATAATTTGATTTATTTTTTTTTTCAATCATATTTTGTTTACAATTTAATAATTCATAAATCATATAAGCATGACTTTAAAAGTCGTCTGCCAGAGTTTGCTCAATTTTGATACAATGAAAAAGAAAAAAATGAAAAAGATAATTACATATTATATAAATCAACATACTGTACATAGATTTACTTGGTAACTTTAAATTTTAGGCTTAATTGATTTTCAAAACAGCTCATTTATTATTTGAAATCTGTATCTTTCAGCTTTTGAAGTGTATCTATATAGTCTCTCCCAATCCCTTCCATTTAAGTATTCTATCATTTCAACTTCGCTCAAAACATTTTTTCCGAAATAAGCCCTTCTGATTTCCTTCAGCACCGGGCACACGCCCAAGAAGTGGAATACATCTTCTCTCGTCCTTTGGTTGCACATTGAAC
Organism: Dasysyrphus tricinctus; assembly: GCA_963921185.1. NCBI lineage: Eukaryota > Metazoa > Arthropoda > Insecta > Diptera > Syrphidae > Dasysyrphus > Dasysyrphus tricinctus. Next base: position 116,303,727 of record OY992530.1, read on the forward strand.
ACTCAACTCTTAGATCTTCTCTATGCGGCTGATAGTTGAGGTTTTGGAGCTCTCCTCTCATCCTGAAAATTGAAGATATTTTTTTCACACTAAAGTTGCTCTGGAAGTAGTTCCCATCTTCGAGGATGTGCTGCAGATTTACATATATTGATCGATGCATTGACGTACTCGCTTTCCATTGACACTCCTGCATCCAATTCTCATCCAAGCACTCCACCATTTCATACAATTGTTCCTTCCATGTACCGACGTTTTCCAAGGAAAGATTCAGTTGGACTCCACATACCATCGCTAAGTTGTACCATTCTTCAAACCACAATGATTTTCGTTGTAAGGAATTCAGAGCAGTTTTTTTGGGCAGTCTTTCATTTGGAAGAAGCATAACTTTTAAGACATAATCAACATGCAATTTAAACGTTTTTGTAAAGGGCTCAGGGAGCCCAGTTTCTACGTGCAGCATATAGTTCGGTGATGTTGATGGTAGACCGAAGGTTCTTTTCAGAAAGAATCTTTGAATTTGTTCCACAATATCAAACTTTTCATAACCCCATACTTGCGCACCATAAAACATAATTGACTCCATAGTGGCTTGGAATATTCTATACTTTGCACTATGTGATACACTTTTATTTCCAAGACAGCTTCTCCAGGTAGCGTTCAAGGCGTTTTTAGCCGCTGCAAGTTTCTCGCTTAGATGTTTTGCCATATTCAGGTTGCTTGCTATTGTGAATCCCAGGTATTTGTAGTGTTTCACAATTTCAATATTCTTTCCATTGTAGGTCCAGTGTTCCGTCCTGGAATAACGTCCTCCACCCTTTCTAAAAATCATAGCTTTAGTTTTTTCCAAATTAACCGACAATCCCCAGAGTTGACAATATGTGTGTAGCCGGTTGACCATCATTTGTAGAGCTTCAGGAGAATTAGCAAAGATCACCAAATCATCCGCAAAAAACAACCCCTTTATTTTTGTTCCTGCAAAATCGACTCCCCCAGTTAGAGTATCAATAAGGTCATCAATATACATGATGAAGCTAATCGGACTGATGTTGCATCCTTGTTTCATGCCCATATTAGTTGAAAACCAGTCCGAAAGTCGTTCCCCATTCCAAATGGCTGTTTTTGTGTCATCATTCAAAGCTTCTAAGGCTCGTCCAAATTTATATGACACCCCTTTACTATAAAGTTTATAGTACAGAGCTGAACGACTTACTTTGTCAAATGCAGCCTGAAAGTCAATAAAGAGTGCATACAACTTTTGCTTTTTATCAATGTAAGTTTGTGCCATATTTCTTAGGACAAAAATGTGATCAATTGTGCTCCGACCGGGTCTAAATCCTGCTTGCTATTCATTTATTTTGCCATTCTGGTTTATCCATAGTAATAATCTTCTTTGAAGAATCATTGTATAGATTTTAAGTGATGCATTTAAAAAAGAGATTCCTCTATAGTTTCCCGGCTCATCAAAACTGCCTTTCTTATGAATGGGGAACAACACCGACTCTTTGAAACTTTCTGGTATATTTCCAGATTCGAAGACTTTGTTATACTGCCGTGTAAGTTCATAAATAAATTCTTCTGAAGCATACTTAAAAAATTCAGTTGGCACTCTATCTGATCCCGCGGCTCTATAATCTTTCGTTTGCGATAAAACAAATTTTACTTCTTCCCTTGTGATTGTTGCATCTAAAGTTTCATTCCGATTGAAAGGTCGAGCATAATATGGAGTCACGACTTGCATATCAGCACTAAGCAAGCCTTCAAAATATGACTTCAACACATCTATACCTAGGTTGGCACTAGTTTGGTATTTATTGCCCCCATTGATTTCTCTTACATTTTTCCAGAAGTCTTTAGCATTCTTGCACAACGCCAGGTTTTGAGCTAGCTTTTCCAGGTATACTTTTTTTTTAATTTTACAAAGAGACTTAAAATTTGAGTTGGCTTCCAGGTATAAGTTTTTAAAATAAATTGATCCCGTTTTTCTATAGGTTCTAAGCAGACCAAAGGATGTATTCCTTGCAGAAGAGCAATCTTTATCAAACCATGCACTTTTACTAGCCTTCTTTTCTTCTGTTCTACGATTTACAGTTGTGTATGCGTTTTTAACAATTGCTTCCAAAGAATGCATTCCTAAGTCTCCATTTTCTTTCTCCCGTTCGACAAGTAAACATTCATTAAGAGAGTAGTTATACCTTGTTCTGATCGATTGATTCCAACGAAGTTTGGGCAGAAGTTGAAGTTCTCTAGCATCCTCCTCAATAACACCATTTATACTTATAGAGATTACAATTGGAAGATGATCAGAGAAAGGAACGACTTCTACAACCATGTCTTCCACAAAAGAACGCCAGTCTGAGCCATGTAGACAAAAATCCACTACAGAGCTACCTCTGGGACCAATGTAGGTTATCTCACCTTCTGTACCTGACTTGCTGCAACCATTCACAATCTGCAAACCGAAAGCGTCGCACATATCGAGTATTTTTTTTTCCATTAGTATTTAGTACTTTGTCTTTCGACTTTCTTGAACCGAAATATTTTTGAGTTTTCCTGTCCAGCTTCGACGCCCATTCTTGCATTTAGATCTCCTATCAGCATTATATTTTCTGTTTTATTTGTACTTATTAAATAATCATATACTTTCAGAAAATCAGTGTTCCAATTATTTGGATTCATATAAATCGGTAGAATAAACATCTTTTTTCTTTGAATCGTTATTTCGAGGACCATACTTTCATTTTCTTCATTGGTTATAAACTTGTAATTGACGCACTTTTGAAGTGTTTTTTTAGCTCCAAAGCACAAACCACCAATACCTCTCCCTGCTGCGTGATTTTTGCTTGCATAAACCCATTTTAATTCATATTTATTTAACCCCTTTTCTATAATATCAGCCATTACTTTATCTACTATATGTGTTTCATACAAAAAAATTAGATCATAATTATTGATAAATTCAAAAAATTCATTAAATAAAAGCTTATTTTTAAAACCGCAAATGTTATAAGATAATATTTTAATTTTATTAGTATAATTTAAATCTAACGAATTTTCTATAGTGTCATGGCAGACGACTATTACCTATTGATTTCGAGTTCCGGTTGATGTACTTGCTAAGTGAGTTGCGAAATTCCCCGATGGTGAAGATTGAGGCGCTGCTGTCTCTACGCTGTCACTTTCAACTGTCATTCCTACCTCGTTGCTGCTGTCATCGGTGTTGTTTACAATTATTTGGTCTGCTTCAAAATGAATTCCCAATTTTTTGCCAAGAATTAAATATCCATCACATCCACCGCTTCTCAAACCTGTCAGGAAGCTCCAAGTAAACATTATGCCTTCCACCAGCAGCTTATCATCCCTCAATGAAATCTTCAAAGCCGGAGACTTTTGTTTGATTGCATGACCCACTTGGCCAAGCTTAGCCCTCTTTTTTCTGCAATTGTATGGCAGATCCTTTCGGATTGAAATGCCTGTGTTTTTCACCTTGTTTGAGGCTCTAAGAAGAGACAAGGCCTCCTCTCCTGATCGTAGCTTTACCAACACATTTTGGAATTCGGCATGATTCGGCGTCAGCTGACGGATTTGGCTTTCATCTATTGCAGTTCCTGCCACCAGGTTAGTACAAACATTTCTTGCTTTTTCTTTGACTTCTTCACCCTGTCGAGCCTTAAAACGGAGAACAACATTGTTTTCAGTGCGTATCTTTTGTAGATGATCAATTTGCTCTTCTAGGATTTCGCACTTTTTTTCTAAGGTGTTAACTTTCTGCGTTAGTGTCTTGTTCGTTTGCAATATAGCATTGTAGTCCACTCTTAGTTCGTCTATATCTTCCTTGGATGCCAGATGACTGATTTTCCCATCTAACATAGCTGCGAGCTCCTGGATGGTCATAGAAGATACCAAGCTCCCATTTCTCTCACTTTCGGACATGGTGATATTCGTACAAGATTGTTTCTTTTTGGCGGGTCTTGTGCTTTCAGGTGACAGTGTTTTCTCGTCTCTTTTCTTTCTTTTGTCAGACATAAATCGAGTGTTTTTGATTATATCTTTTAAAAATGTGAGCTAATTTTTACTTTAAGATATTTAAAAACAAAACTTTTTTTTTCTTAACTCGTTAAAACTATTTAAAATCAAAAAAATCGAGACCTTACTTTTTCTGTGCCTAGATATTTTGACAGTTCAAAACAAACCACGGTTTTAGCTTATTGGAAAGTAATTTTGAAAAAAGGAGTTTTGGCGAGACTATAGCGAGACCAAAGCCAGATAATGAAAAAACATTCTAAATGACAAAATCACGTGTAAATATCATGGCGAGACCAAAGTGAGTCTATAGTGAGAAAACCACGAAACAGATAGCCATGCAAACGGTAACGGCGAGACAAAAGCGAGATTAACACAATGAGCATGAAATATAAGACCATGTTTGGGATTTTTAACCACGTTTAAAGCTTAAGCATACTACGCAGATCGAGTCAAATTTTATCTCCCATGTAAAATTTTTCCCAGGACAAACTTTATCTCGGATTTTTTTCCAAGCGGTACGCAGCTCCAGCGCAAAATTTGACAGTTGTAACCGCTGTACGTGAAAAGGCAAAAGTAAGTCTCCACTTAATTTTGCACGAATCCAATATTTTGTTTCCTCAGTAATTTGACAGCAAAATTTCTGAGGAATCCTTTTCACGAGACTGAGATTGCTGAGGGCTCTGGGATCTCATTTTCCTGAACTCGCCTAATAGAACAACTGTTTTAAATCAGTCAGTGGCGTAGCTAATGGGAAAGGGTACAAAAGGGCCACATACAGATACAGAAAATATTTTTTTCAATACAAAATTTTAATTGATTCCCAAAACAAGTTAAATCGAGTTGGAATCAGCAAAGAGAATTGGCAAATTTAATTGGATTTTGGAAGCAGTAGAAAACTTTGAACATTTCTGATTTTGGCAGGGTTTTTTTTAATCTATCATCACATACATCTCTTGAAGGAATTTGACAGTTGATGGCTTGAAAGATGGAGAACAACTATTTGACGGAAAAAGTTAATGTGATCCAAATGTCAAACAACTGCCCTTAATCACTTTTTCCCGGAGAAGTAGTTTTTTAATCCATTGACATCGTAGCCATTTTTCAATATAATTTGACAATTGATGGCTTGACAGATGGGGGACAAACTATATATTGGCGGAAAAAGTGTATTTTGGTGCAAATATTACAAAATTACCCTCAAATTGCTTTTTACCAGAGAAGTAAGAAAACTTAACATTTTAAACCTTTTAGAGGTATTTTCATTCATCCATTTTATATTGTTCCCCATCAAGCGCATGCGAAAGAATCTGATTTCTGAAGGTAAAAGTTTCAAATTTATGTGAATTGAAAGAAATTTTTTAGTTTATTTTAAATTTCTAACTACGCTACTGTTCTCATTTGACTTTTGTTTTTATCTCTACACATTCAAAATTGGTCTCGAGAAAAAATGTAGAGATAAAATTTATTTTCGCTCGATCTGCGTACAAGGCTTTAGTGTAACCTTTTTGAAGAAAATAATTTTGCAAAAAAAGTTTTTGTGAGATGATGGAAGAAAATTAAAAATTCCAAAAACCAGTTGTAAATATCACGGCAAGACCAAACCGAGACCATAGCAAGAAAACCACAACAAGAGACAAAAGCGAGATTAACACAATGACCACAATGGCACTGAAAGCCACGTTTAGACGATATCTGTGGCGTCGTTATCGTAATACCTCTTTTTTTTAAATATTGATGACGATTTGAGTCTACTGAGTTTTAAATTAACTGTAGTAATTCAAACAACACAGATTTTATATCTACTTTTTCTAAGAGAGAAAATACCATTTTTGATTTATTTTCAATGGAAACAGTTTAAGATTGATCATTTACCTTTATTTTTAAGAAAAAAAGTCAACAGATAAAAGTTATTCTGGAAGTTAAATGATAAATCTCACCAAAAGACCTAAAAAATTAATTTTTAAAAATTAATCTCAGACCGACACCAAAATGAAATTTGATGAATTAAATATTTTTCAGTGAGAAATCAATTGAAAATAAAGGTCAACTGTTACTTTCGATCTCTACTAGATACTACTAAGCAATCCATCTGACATTTTCAGCCCATCACCCTGTATAATGAAAAGAAAAATTATTTTTCTTAAAAAAAGTACGTATACGCCACCTTAACATTTACAATACTTTTCTTGAAATTTCGCTAGAATCGAATTCAAATTGTTTTAAAACTGCCAATATGGACAGACAAATAATGGAGGCCTATTAAAAAAATAAAAACACCACAACACTTTTCCAAATTAACAAAACATTCTACACAGAAGACACGAACTCATTGATTTTGAATAACTCGCCTTGTTTTTTGCCGGATGTCAACATTATATTTGCTCTCAATTCTCAACCCAATTTTAAGAATTAAATCTTTCCGAACTAGAGACAATCGAAAACAAAAAATTAAAATTAATTAAGAAGATGTTGACCCTCATCCAGACAAAAATATTTGCTTTTTATTATAGACGACCGCGGCCATTGGGAATTTCTTTTGTTTTTGAGTTCCATATGGAGTTGAGTGTTTATGTGTTTATTCATACGAAATAAAATGATTATTTTGACAAACCAAGTTTACAAAAACACACCACAAGATGTTTTCCATTAGCAATAATGAAATGCAAAATATATTGAACCTTCAATTGGCGCAGTTGATTTTTCATACATGACATTTGCAGAAAATTTTTGCTTAAAAATATTCAATAATATTTCAAAACCAATCAAAATATTGCAAACGAAGCCCTAAAATAAATCAGTTTCTGAGAATTTTTGTTTTGAATTTGAAATGCACATACAATTTGAAAACTGCTGTCAAAGATATGTTTGTATTTTGTTTTCCCTGGGGAAAATCCGTCCATCGTAAAATGTCTAACTAATTGTTTTGCCAAATAAATGAGAACGAATACGTGTGTGCGGAAAGATGACGGTGACAGAGTGGCTAAAAGACACTTCCTGTTGATTTATATTTAGGGACGAACAACGAGAAGTCTCCCACGTTTGTTGGCAAATGAATTTGTTTGAATCACGTTATTTTAATTACTCTGACATTTTGACAAAATTAGCATGCTCCTTAAAAATCCTACCATAGCTACGCGACTATATACTTTTTGTATGTTTGTTTCTTTGACGCACATTCATAAGTTTAAAGTTGGCAAGTATTTTTAGGAGTTCGGATGAAAGGATGATTGTATTGTGTATAGATATATGTATGTACATAAATACATATTAGTTTTATATTCTATGCAGGGGCGGACTGGGCCACCGGGCAACCGGGATTTTGCCCGGTGGGCCCCCGGGCTAGCAAAAAGTTTATAAATGTTCCTGCGTTTCTTTTTTTGATTTTTTAAAGAAAAGTTTCTTATACAATTTTACTCACACTAAATATAGAGTTTTTGTGGATCCAAATTTATACTTGGAAGCCCCCAGAATGCGGTTGGTGGCCTATACAGATTTTTTGAGGCCATACAAACTGAGATGGTGGCCTCTACGGATGTTTGGAGGCCTCCAGACCACGGTTTGTGGCCTCTACGGATCATTGGAGGCTCCTAGACTTCGGTTGGTGGCCTCTACGGACCTATGGAGGCCTCTAGATCTCAATTGGAGGCCTCTACGGATCTCTGGAGGCCCCCAGAACTCGGTTGGTGACCTTTACAGATTTTTGGAGGCCACAAAAACTGAGATGGTGGCCTCTACGGATGTTTGGTTTGTGGCCTCTACGGATCATTGGAGGCTCCTAAACTTCGGTTGGTGGCCTCTACAGACCTATGGAGGCCTCCAGATCTCAGTTGGAGGCCTCTACGGATCTCCGGAGGCCCCCTCCAGATCTTGGTTGGAGGCCTCTATGGATCTTTGGAGACCTCCAGAACTCGGTTGGTGACCCCTTCGGATCTCTGGAGGCCTCTAGAACTCGGTTGGTGTCCTTTCAGGATTTTGGAGGCTCCTAGATTTCGGTTGGTGGCCTCTACGGATCCTTGGAGGCCTCCAGAACTCGGTTGGAGGCCTCTACAGATCTCTGAAGACCCCCAGATCTCGGTTGGTGGCTCCTACGGATCTCTGGAGGCCCCTGGAACTTGGTTGGTGTCCCTTCAAGACTTTGGAGGCTCCTCGATTTCAGTTGGTGGCCTATACGCATCCTTTGAGGCCCCCAGAACTAGGTTGGAGGCCTCTACAGATCTCTGGAGACCCCCAGAACTCGGTTGGTGACCCCTACGGATCTCTGGAGGCCTCTAGAACTCGGTTGGTGTCCTTTAAGGATTTTGGTTGGTGGCCTCTACGGATCCTCAGAAGCTCGGTTGGAGGCCTCTACAATCTCTGGAAACCCCCAAAACTCGGTTGGTGACCCCCTACGTATCTCTGGAGGCCCCAGAACTCAGTTGCTCCTCAACGAGACCTCTACAGCTTGGTTGGTGGCCTCTACTGTCTAAGAATCTTTATAATAAAGTTGATAGAAAAATTTTACCATACCCAAAAACTAAAGATGCAAAACAAATAACTAAATAATGTCTGAAATCTAATAGTGCAGTCAACGAAGTCTTAAAATTACAGAATAAATTCAATAAAACATGCTCTCTGTGTTTATTTTGTATGTAGTAGGGGTGACTCCACCTAAAAACAGAAATGTCTTATTCGAGGTACTGCCTCTTGCGAGGAACTGACAAATCCTCCAAGAGTATACTTGTCATGAAAAAGTGCTTCTCATTTAGCCGTTCGGACTCGGCAAAAAACTGTAGGTCCCCTCCATTCCTGCCAACAAACACGCACACAGGAATGGTTGTGAGTTGTAAGTCACTAGGCCCTGGTTCTCCACGAACTGTTGCGCCACCCAATTTATTTTTTTTTTCTTTTAGGGGTGACTCCCAGGTTTAACATACTAAAAGTCCCCAGTCCAGAGCCACGAGCTTTAGGCAGGAGGGGGCCTAAAAGTCCCTTTTTATAGTTTGTCATGAATATTTTAAAAACTAAGCGTATTAGCGGAAAAGTGTACCCAACAAAATGAAGGATTATAAAATTTCCCACCGAAAAAGTTTAGTTCATATTTTCGGTAGGGGAAAGGTTAAGAAATATACAGGGAGTAGAAATTTAAAACATTTGAAAAAAGATTTCTATAGTGTTATATAATCAATGTTTTTTTATCAATTTACCCAGAAATAACGGAAAAAGTATAAGTATATATTGATTCATATAGTAGTTCCAGTGACGTCATAGGAGCAAGTTTGGGTAAAAGGAAGGTAGTTATTTGGCAAATAGTTTATGAAATAATTTTAGGACATATCCTTAAAAAAAATCATATAAAACGGGGTGTATTTCTCTTTCTTTTTATACGGAGGTAAATTCCCAAAACTTTGACATCAAAAAGAAAAATAGCTCTTTAAAAACAACGGAAATACTTAAAATACAGAGCTATTGCTTTTCGAAAAGTTTAAAACGGATTCTTTTATTATGTATTCAAATCAAGTTTAAAATATTTGAAAAACACGTTTGTAAACTGAAAATTAGTAAAAGCAAATTAAAAAATTTTGTGAACTGATATTCTATTTTATGGTGTTAAGTAGTGAATTGTCTTTTATTATTTAATGTAATAAGTTTTTAGTTGAATGCTGAAAACCAGCCGGTAGGGTTTTTAATTTTTGAGGAAATTGAAAACCATGAAAACTTCTTTTTTTTTAAGAAATTATTATTGTTTCATTTTCAAAACTTGAAGACGTCAAAAATCGATTGAGAAATACCTTGATACCGCAATGCTAATGAGCACACCTTTCATTTTTTTAATTTCTCAAAAAAAGAAAGATTTTTGCATTTTGTTTTCAGCATTTTACTAAAAATTGATAGGAGCATGGAATATTAAAGAGAAAAGTGGTGCAGAGTAACGCACTTGGATTTACAATTGGGGGACATATACAATCAAGAAAATCACTTCAGTAGTAAATTGCAGAAAAAAAGTACCCGGGTCTTGGCCTAATGTACATATGTGCTTGTGTACGTATGTGCTTTAGGGATGTCGGAGTTTTTTTAAATTTCTTTTATTCAAAATGGGTATGGTGGATCTTGTAAACTGTAAGGGGTTTAGAAAGAATTAATTTTTGTTCTGGGACATTTGCCAAAATTGAATTTAGAGACCCCGGTTTTTATGTTAAAAAACTTAAATTCGGAAAAGCTGTCAGAAAAACAAATTACATTTACGTCGATATGAGGACACAGTAGCTTATAATAATTTTATTTGCTTTTGTAACCTGTCGTTAAGAAAATAGCATAAAAAACTGCTTTCAAAATAGTATTAAATAACTTTTTACCTTATGTATATTTTCATGAAAACCTCTGAAAAATTTATCGATTTTCTAGATGTTTTCGATTATATTTTTTAAATGGAATGCTCGAATCGGTTGAAACTTGCTTGATGCTTAAAACATACTTAAATGGATATTCAGTCAATTCAAATAAGAAAAGAAAGCCAAAATAAAACATGGTAAGTAGTTTTGAGCACATACCGACGCAAATTTGAATTCTCAAAACATTGACCTCAAATAGAAAAATAGATCTTTAAAAACAACGGAAATACTTAAAATACAGAGTTATTTTTTCTTTTACATATTTAAATCAAGTGAAAAATATTTGGGAAACTCGTTTGTAAACTCAAAATTAATAAAAGAAAATTAGAAAAATTTGTTAACCGTTCAAAGGCGTAAAATGAATATTATATTACTGAAACCCACAAGACCATTTTTGCTATTTCGTCTTAGATATAAACTCAAATAATTTAATCTGTTAATTTAATGTTTCAAAAAAATCTAAACCTAAGAATTCAAAATTTAGCTTTAAGAAATTAAGAAATTGAAGAAATTGAAAAAATTGACTTTCGAGAAATGTCTGCAATATCATCTTTTAACTTTAACAATTTCAAGAGTTATTGCATTCTGTGACTGTGGCCCTTTTTCTAAAAGTCCCGGTAGGCTCTTTGACCCCCAGTCCGCCCCTGATTCTATGACAAGGTCATGCTCTTTGTTCGAGAAAAGGTTGGCAAACATTTACTCAATCATTTTCATCCGATTTTCTTAATTTCCAACTGCAAAATCTTCTTCCATCTTTGGCGGGAGGAGGTGATTTCCAGAGAACAATAAAATGCTTTACATACACTGAGAAAAATATTGAACATATTCCTATTTAATTCAAACTCAAACACATATGATTTGGCATGGAAGCGATTTCTATTTAATTTAAATAGAATCGTATTAATTCATCGTTGAAACGATTTGAACATGATTTTGTTCAAATTTACTATGCTTTCTGTTGTTTTTTGAATGAATGAATATCACTTAGTTCATGAACACTTTGTTCTGTTTTTATTAATCAGTTCTTCTGTTACCTATAATTTACTTTGAAAAATAAATGTATAGATTTTTCTATTTTATTCTGTTCTAGAACATCAAAGCAAACAGTTGATTAATTTTCTCGCTCGCTTTTCATCAGGTTATGTGCCCAGGTCCCGCTAAGATTTTTATTTAATCATCGAATTCAATAATAATTTATTCCGAAATGGCTTCAAATGCTGTATCTCTGGAAAAGCTGAAGGGACGAGAAAATTTCGATGTTTGGAAAATAGCAGCCAAATCATATATGGTGATCAAAGGATTATGGGGTTGCTTCGAGAATGAACTAGAAGCAACAGCTACGGCGGCGCAACTAATCACTGATCTGAAGGCGAAGTCTGAATTAATTTTGTTGCTTGAAACACAAAATTATTCATATGTAGCAGACTCAAACTCGGCTAAAAGCGCTTGGGATAGTCTTACGAATGCGTTTGAAGATACTGGTCTTTGTAGGAAGGTGGATTTGCTGAAACAACTTGTGCAATTAAAGCTGACCGAGTGTAAATCCATGGAGGACTACGTAAACAAGATGGTAATGACGTCAATCAAGGTAAGAAAAGATGGTCTCAAGATAGATGACGAAATAGTCGCGTCACTGATGTTGGCAGGGCTGCCTGAAGATTTCAAAGCGCTAGTAATGGCTGTTGAAAATTCATCAAAGGTGTTAACAAGTGATGCCGTGAAGACTCTACTACTGCAACAAGTCAAATACAATACGAAATCAGCTGAAAGTGCTATGTTTGTAAAACCGAAGTTCAAACCGCAAAAACGTAAGCCGCAACCAAAATTCAGATGTCACAACTGTGGAGAAATTGGTCACTTTGCAAGACAATGTCCAAATAAAAAGAAAGTAACCAATAAACCAAATGAGATTGCTATGTTTTCATCTTTTTTAGCGCAAAGTGAAGTCCCAGAAGATACTTGGTATGTAGATTCTGGAGCATCGGCACATATGACGATGTGCAAGTCATTCCTGAAGAATCTAAGATCACCAACACACAAGGAGATTATTGTTGCTAATAATGCAAAGTTGGCGGTCGAATGCATAGGCGATGTTAGTTTGACTCTTGTGGATGGTAAGAAGAAAACGAGTGCTACAGTTTACGATGTGCAATATGTTCCAAATTTATGCGCAAATTTAATTTCCGTAAGCCAATTAGTCAAAACTGGTAAAACAGTACGTTTTGAAAAAGAATGCTGCAAAATTTTGAACGAACATAATGAGGTTATAGCATCGGCATCTTTGGTTAATAACATGTAGGTACCGTTTAAATTGCATAATGCCTGAACCATCATTAGTAAATTATTCTGTCGCTATGCATGCACAGAATGAAACGAACCTTTGGCATCGTCGAATGGCACACATCTGCGAGGATAATTTGATGAAATTGAAGACGGCAGTAAGCGGTGTATCTTTTGGTGGAAAAATGGATGAAAAATGTGTAATATGCATCAAGGGCAAGCAAACAAGAGAACCCTTCAAGTCCACTGGTACCCGTGCGAAAGCTGTTTTGGATCTGGTCCATTCCGACGTTTGTGGACCAATGCCGGTAAAGTCATGTTCAGGGTATAGATTTTTTGTAACATTTGTCGATGACTTTAGTCGAAAACTATATCTTTATCCACTGAAGCAAAAGTCTGAAGTTTTCGAGACGTTTTTAACATTCAAGGCTCTTGTTGAAAACCAAAGTGGAAAGAAAATCAAAATTTTTCGAACCGATAACGGCACGGAATACTGTAATTCGAAGTTTCAACGATATTTATCTGGATGTGGCATTCAACACCAAAAATCTGCCCCGTACACTCCGCAACAGAATGGAGTTGCCGAAAGAATCAATCGAAACATAATTGAACGAGTGCGTTGTATGTTGTTTGATGCCAATCTTGGAAAACGTTTTTGGGCTGAAGCAGCATCAACGGCAGCATATATTTTGAACCGGATCCCTTGTAGAGGCGAAAATTCAATAACACCTGAAGAATTATGGTCGAAAGTGAAACCAGATTTGAAAATGTTGCGAGTGTTTGGTTGCAAGGCGATGGTGCATATCCCATGTGAGAAACGTAAGAAGCTCGATCCAAAGTCTGTTGAATGTATTTTGTTTGGGTACAGTACTGAATCGAAGGCCTACCGACTGTACAATATGGAAACGCAAAAAGTTATTGTCAGCCGCGATGTAGTATTCTTTGAGAATTCCCGAAGTGACAAGGTAATTGCTGATAAAAAACATTTCACTAGCCCTTTTGTTTCGTTTTTTGAAGAGCCAATTGAACCAAATGTCAACTCTGGGGGAATCGTTAGTCAAGAATCTGAAATTTGGTCTCAAGATTTGAATGCGGTCTCTTCACCTGAACCTCAAACCGGAGACAATGAAAGCAGTTCTTATGAAACAGATGAAGGCGACAGTAGTTCGATAAATTTTCAAGAGCACCATGAGATCGGAGATGATAATGTTGATGTCATAACAGATCTCATCGGGCAAGATGCTGTTACTGTTCGTAAATCCAATCGAGTTCCGAAACCAAATCCAAAATATCAGGCAAGTTATATTGTTAATTTTGAGAATAATGATCCGGAAACTATTGAAGATGCCATGTCACGACCTGATGCATCCATGTGGCAAAAAGCAATGGAGGCTGAATTTGAATCCCTCGATTTGAATCATACATGGAATTTGGTAGATCTTCCCAAAGGCAAACATCCTATCAAATGCAAGTGGGTCTATAAAACAAAGCGAGATGTGAATGGTGAAATTTTAAGGTACAAGGCCAGATTAGTGGTAAAAGGCTGTTCCCAAAAAGAAGGCATAGACTACCAAGAAACTTTTTCACCTGTAGCCAGATACTCGTCGATTCGTTTTTTAATTGCGATTGCATCCAAATTCGATCTTAACATTTGTCAGATGGATGCTGTTACTGCGTTTCTGAATGGAGAAATAAAGGAAGACATCTTCATGGTACAGCCAACAAATTTCAGTGATGGATCCAATAAGGTATGTAAGCTAAATAAATCTTTATATGGCTTAAAGCAGTCGAGCAGAGTATGGAACGAAAAGCTGAACGATGTTTTACTGGTGGCTGGTCTTAAGCGTTCAGATGCTGATCAATGCATTTACTATAAGGTTACCGAAAGCAACATGACCTTCGTCGCTGTTTACGTAGATGACGTTTTAATTTTCTCCAACGACGAAAGTCAAGAAATATTTTTAAAAGATAGCTTAATGAAGAACTTTAAAATGAAAGACCTAGGTGATGCATCTTCAGTTTTAGGAATCCGCATCACTCGAAATAGGTCAGCTGGCACAATTGCAATTGATCAATCTCAATATATATCGGAGATTCTAAGTCGATTTGGAATGATGGAGTGTAATCCAGTTTCTACGCCACTGGATTTAAATCAGAAGATTTCGATGAAAATGTCTCCAACTTCAGAAGAAGAGAAGCAATTGATGTCCAAAGTGCCATACATGGAAGCTGTGGGATCCCTACTGTTCGCTGCTCAAACTTCTAGGCCAGACATAAGTTACGCTGTCAATTTGTTGAGCCGGTACAGCAGCAACCCAGGGAAAGCTCATTGGACAGCCATAAAGCGAATATTTCGCTATTTGAAGGGCACAATCAACAAGAAACTAATTTACTGTAAGGAACCGACCCAGGTTCAAGGATTCTGCGATGCTGATTGGGCAAGTGATGTCGACCAGCGCAAGTCAACAACAGGTTACGTTTTTACGATGCAAGGTGCTGCAATAACTTGGTCATCAAAACGCCAGCCCACTGTTGCGCTTTCAACGACTGAATCGGAGTTTATGGCTATGGTTGCTGCTATACAGGAATCAGTGTGGCTTAAACGTTTAGAGACTGAATTGTTTCCAGATTGCTCCAAGGAAATGACTCTTTTCTGTGACAACAAAAGCGCGATTCAACTTGCAAAGAACAACTCCTATTCTGCCAGAACTAAGCATGTTGAAACAAAAACAAAATTCGTTCGTGAAAAGATACAAGATGGAATTATTAACTTAAAATACATTCCAACCAACGAAATGTTAGCCGACATTTTAACAAAAGCTTTACCATCTCCCAAGCATACAACCGATGCCAAACGATTAGGTTTATCCAATTAAAATATAATTAATTTTGGTATTATTCATTCAGGGAAAGTGTTGTTTTTTGAATGAATGAATATCACTTAGTTCATGAACACTTTGTTCTGTTTTTATTAATCAGTTCTTCTGTTACTTATAATTTACTTTGAAAAATAAATGTATAGATTTTTCTATTTTATTCTGTTCTAGAACATCAAAGCAAACAGTTGATTAATTTTCTCGCTCGCTTTTCATCACTTTCTATTTAAAATAAGGATATTTCTGTTTGTTTTAATTAACTTCATTTGATGTTGTTTCAAATAGAATCATATTAAATTTTTTGAATATTTTTCGTGTTTGGGTCAAATATGTTTTCTGTTTAAAACAAATGATTTCAATGTTAGGTTTTCCAAATAGATGCTATATCCATTAAATATATTACGAATTTATTCTATTTGTAATGATGGGAGCGTTTCCTATATAGCTATAATACATACATACATATCGTGCTATCGGTTCAAAGTTAAAACTCACTTACTAACAAATTAAACTTTTGAAATAAATGGGATTGAAAGATTGAAACATACTTTTTGATGCTAAAAGGTCAGTTTTCGCAAAATTTTAAATTAAGTTCCTGGGCATAGCTTTGAATGTCTTTATAAAAACTGGGCAAAATTACACTGTTTGGATTAAAAAAATGCTTTTCATTTTCATTTTCTTGAACATTTTGTTCTGCACTTAGTGAGTTTTACCTTTGGACCGACGCGACGATACTACGGTGGCACTAATTTTTGAACAGTTTGAATATTTTTCACGAACTGTGGTCGCGAAGGATTCTTTTGCAATTTTTTAGACGCCAAGTGTCTATAAAAATCATAAGACAGTTGCAGTTATGTTTGTATTCCTTTGAGTTCAATTTAAACTGGTTCGAGTTTAAATTAAACATATTTGTTCAATCCCTGTCTCTTTTTAATATTTTGAGTGCATTTATATTTGAAACAAACTCGTGCATGTTAGTTTCATGTTTACAATTTTTAAGTGAGTAAAATAATTTAACAGGTCTTTCGAAAATCAAATTCAATTAGGCTTGAATTCATGTTAAAAGTTACGTGTAGCTTCCAATGTAATAATTAAACATGATTTACTTTGATTTAAACAGATTTTACCCAAAATAATATTTTTTTTGAATCTGAATAGATATGAGGTAGATTTAAATTGAATTCTATTTGCACTAATTTAAACATATAGTTAAACATGCTTCTGTTTAAATAACTCATAGTTCAGTTTTCTCAGTGTACCTACTTGCGAACGGGCCCTTAAACGAGTAAATAGGCATATAAAAGTTTTGGTTTTACTTGAAAGTTGTTAAGTGAAGAATTGGGCTCAACGTAATTGATTACGTTTTCACTCAAATGTTATGATTGACGGAGAGAGGGCGCGCTGAACAGTACTTCCACCAAAACACTGCTCTTTGTTCATATGCACTATTCAGCATGCGAGAGAAGTACTTCTTGGATGTAATGTACAGTATGGCTCCAGTCAGTTACCTCCCACCTAAAGCTATTAACTCACGCTGCATCAAAAAGCCTTGTATGCGGACAGATTAACTGATGATGAATCAAGGAAATTAATATAAATTAGTAGTACCTACCTCGTGGCTTGATGGTTAGTGCGTAGGACTATCATGCCGAAGGTGTGGGTTCGATTCCCAGCCGTGCCACCTAAAAACAGAAATGTTTTATTCGAGGTACTGCCTCTTACGAGGAACTGACAAATCCTCCAAGGGTATACTTGTCATGAAAAAATGCATCTCATTTAGCCGTTCGGACTCGGCAAAAAAACTGTAGGTCCCCTCCATTCCTGCCAACAAATACGCATACAGGAATGGTTGTGAGTTGTAAGCCACTAGGCCCTGCTTCTCCATGAGCTGTTGCGCCACCCAATTTATATTTTTTAATATAACTTCTTAACGATTAATGTTAAAAACAAAATTGCAAAATGGAAAAAAACTCGCGATATTTGGTAGAAACTCGTTTTCATGACATTTGACCCCTTCTAACGGAACTTGTGGTTATGGGATAGTTGAGGACTTTTTCAAATTATAAAAAAAACTCAATCCCAGAGTGTATACCAATAATCTGCCTTTTACAATGTTTTCCTTGAAAAAATCTATTCTTACTGGGCATAGGGTAACTGGCTCCTGCAAGAAAATGGCACATCATACTGATCCTCGCATCTTAGCTGATCGGACTCGATAGAAAATTGTAAGCACTCTTGATTTGTACCGATAACACGTACGCAGTAATAGTTTGACAGGTGTAAATCACTAGGTTTGCTTCTCTTGGCGCTCAAATAACAATATCTGAAACAAATTTTGTAATAGAATGCATGTTTTGATGTTCTTTTTGTCTAAGGCTGAGTTATGCTCACAGGCTTTCTACGGTTCCTTCTAAAGAAGTACAAAACTTAAGTTTTTAGGCTTTCCATATTAAATTATACAACCCAAAACTTCTTTCAAATTGCATCTACAGCCTTGGTCATAAGTATTAGGCAACCCTAAAAAGTTGCCATAGTTTAAATAGGAAGTGTTGCCACCTTTGGCTTTTAAGACTGCTGCTTTAAAAAAAAAAGATAGTATCAGCTCAGATCACTCAACTGAGCTTGTTTGTTTTCTCTATTCTTGATTTAAAATATTTTTGAGCATCTCTTTTGGATGTTCTGTTTTAATATTCCTCAAAGGTGCCCAATTCAGTTCTGATCTGGAGATTGCACAAGCCATGGAAGAAGGTCAAAGCTGTTTTCAAAAAATCTTCGCATTGAAAGGAGAGTGGACTAGTGACCGCGTGCATTATTTTACTTGTATAAGAATTTCCGTTACAGGCACCGAAAATATGCCCAAAAGATAGCAAGCATCAGCATTTTTCTATCTCTTTCTTGAATCTTGAATTTTCCCAACTCTCTCCACAGCTATGCAGCCGTTTTCACCATCGTGGTTAACAGTTAGTACCATCCATTCTGGACTGAATTCTTCACCACACAAGGAACTTCACCAGGATTACCAAACAACTGTTCTTAAACTGCACTTTAATTTGTACTTTAAAGTTGGATTCATCTCACAACAAGATGAATGACCAATCCTCTCCGATAAAATCTTGGCATTTTCTGCCTATTCCAGGCGAAACTTTTTGTTTTTTTTTTTCTGAGAGCCATGATTTTTTCCTCGCCTTGCAACCTTTTGGAGCACCTTTTGCGAGTTTTCTTCTAACGGTTAAAGCGAAGATTGCTTTTTAAACGTGTTCCGTTACTTCAGGAAACATTTGATTTGGAGTTTTTTTTACGATTTTTGAAGGCAGTTCCCAATGCGTTTTTTCCAACGTTTCTTTTTTTTGTGATTAAGTGGTGTTCTAGCCTTCTTAAACCGATCTACGGCACAGCGCCAATTTTTCACTTTTTTTGTCTGGCTATAAATATTGTTAGCCCTTTTATTGCCCGCATGGGCTTTGTCCTTATCCACGGAAGCTCGTGTTATACATACAAAATTATGTCCATCCAGTACGGCACCAATCACGTGCAGGATCCAGTAAAGTTAGGGGATGAAGCTGGTGAGAATCTTGCAGGAGCTCAAGTAGAAATCACAGTAAAACTGGTAAGAATCTCGGACGAGTCTAGTAAAATTACAGTTAAAATGGTAAAAATCTCAGCACAAATGGTAAAAATCTCAAGCGTTCGGTCAAAATGACAGTAAAACGTACAAATCTCAGTACTACTGGTAGTCGAACGAATGCGGTAAAAATCTTGGACGATTCCGGTAAGCTTTTCTTTTGCAAGACCACTGCTGGTGGGGGGAAGTATTTAATCTATTGGGCTTAGTGAGCTATCGGTGGTTTCGATACTGATTTTGTAGTTTGTATGGCGGTCTCTTATAGCCTTTTTCGGTTGAACCAGACATGAGTTGTAAAGCTGTGAAGTGCACATTTCTAAGAAACAGCCTTTCGTTTTGCCACGTAACAAGCTTTTAGCTTTAATGCATATTACTTTCATCCATGTGGAACAGGGAAAGGAGGTTGGGTATCGTCTCGCATGGTTGCGAGAGCTGAATGGCAGAAGGTTAGTTGGCTGATACTATCGTACTTAATTCACCATCCAAGTCCTAGGCCATCGTTGTTAGAGAAGTGGAGGTGGCAAGAAGATGATGGCTCTGCTATTTCCTTGTCTAAAAACTCAATATGTATATAAAGTTAGCAG
Source organism: Dasysyrphus tricinctus (assembly GCA_963921185.1). Taxonomy (NCBI): domain Eukaryota; kingdom Metazoa; phylum Arthropoda; class Insecta; order Diptera; family Syrphidae; genus Dasysyrphus; species Dasysyrphus tricinctus. The sequence continues at coordinate 116,323,480 of OY992530.1, forward strand.
GACACTTTTGGAAATTCATGTTAAAAACTATCCTATCATTAGTTGCTAATTAATTGCGAATTAGTTACGCAAAAAAAAAATTAATTGCTTTTTTGGTTTAGGAAAAAATGGGTGTCCTGCTAACTTCATATGAACTTAGCAGGACAACTTTCTCAAAAATAGAGATAATCGAGGTGAAAAAAGTTTATTATTGAGGACTAATTAATTGCGAATTAGTTACGCAAACAAAATTTAATTGCATTTTTGGTTTGCGAAAAAATGGGTGTCCTGCTAACTTCATATGAACTTAGCAGGACAACTTTCTCAAAAATAGAGATAATCGAGCTGTCAAAAAGTTGATTACTGAGAACTAATTATAATTAATTGCGAATTAGTTACGCAAACAAAAATTTGATTGCATTTTTGGTTTGCGAAAAAATGGGTGTCCTGCTAAGTTCATATGAAGTTAGCAGGACACCCATTTTTTCGCGAACCAAAAATGCAATAAATTTTTTTTTGCTTAACTAATTCGCAATTAATTAGTTCTCAATGATAAACTTTTTTTTGGCTCGATTATCTTTATTTTTGAGAAAGTTGTCCTGCTAAGTTCATATGAAGTTGGCAGGACACCCATTTTCTCGCAAACCAAAAAAGCAATTAATTTTTTGTTTGCGTAACTAATTCGCAATTAAGTAGAAAATAATGATAGGATAGTTTTTAACATGAATTTCCAAAAGTGTCCTGCTAACTTTATATACATGAACTCAATAGCTGCTTTCATTGGAGTTCCTCGTCTTCCTTTTTGTACACATTTCCTTATCCAATTCCACCACACCTACTTCTTATTGTTGATATTCTTCGCTTAGTGTGGGGAATTTCTGTATCCAAGCTGATAAGCTATTGGGTTATTGGGTAATTAGCCGTGAGTAGCAGCTCGTGGTGTATACATGCTATGGAAACATGCTGTCGGACGGGCTTTGAAACTTTAAAGTAAAAAAAAAGTTTATTCACAAGGATAATACTCTCAAATGGAAAGCGACCCGAGAGTTTCTTTCGGGATTTTACTAGCGATAATACTTTCAAATGGACACGCACCTTAACGTAAGGATCGGTTGTATGCCATGATTTTGAACTTCCACAAAAACATCTTCATTAGAAGGCCTAATGAAAGCCGTTCTTTGATAGTCTTTTTCTAATTGAGGGCTGATGAATACCCCAATACATACATATATGTATCTCAAATTGAAGAACAGAGAAAAAGTCGAAAAGGAGTGTAGTTTAAGTTTAAGTTTAAGTTTAAGTTTAAGCTTAAGTTTAAGTTTAAGTTTAAGTTTAAGTTTAAGTTTAAGTTTAAGTTTAAGTTTAAGTTTAAGTTTAAGTTTAAGTTTAAGTTTAAGTTTAAGTTTAAGTTTAAGTTTAAGTTTAAGTTTAAGTTTAAGTTTAAGTTTAAGTTTAAGTTTAAGTTTAAGTTTAAGTTTAAGTTTAAGTTTAAGTTTAAGTTTAAGTTTAAGTTTAAGTTTAAGTTTAAGTTTAAGTTTAAGTTTAAGTTTAAGTTTAAGTTTAAGTTTAAGTTTAAGTTTAAGTTTAAGTTTAAGTTTAAGTTTAAGTTTAAGTTTAAGTTTAAGTTTAAGTTTAAGTTTAAGTTTAAGTTTAAGTTTAAGTTTAAGTTTAAGTTTAAGTTTAAGTTTAAGTTTAAGTTTAAGTTTAAGTTTAAGTTTAAGTTTAAGTTTAAGTTTAAGTTTAAGTTTAAGTTTAAGTTTAAGTTTAAGTTTAAGTTTAAGTTTAAGTTTAAGTTTAAGTTTAAGTTTAAGTTTAAGTTTAAGTTTAAGTTTAAGTTTAAGTTTAAGTTTAAGTTTAAGTTTAAGTTTAAGTTTAAGTTTAAGTTTAAGTTTAAGTTTAAGTTTAAGTTTAAGTTTAAGTTTAAGTTGAAGTTTAAGTTTAAGTTTAAGTTTAAGTTTAAGTTTAAGTTTAAGTTTAAGTTTAAGTTTAAGTTTAAGTTTAAGTTTAAGTTTAAGTTTAAGTTTAAGTTTAAGTTTAAGTTTAAGTTTAAGTTTAAGTTTAAGTTTAAGTTTAAGTTTAAGTTTAAGTTTAAGTTTAAGTTTAAGTTTAAGTTTAAGTTTAAGTTTAAGTTTAAGTTTAAGTTTAAGTTTAAGTTTAAGTTTAAGTTTAAGTTTAAGTTTAAGTTTAAGTTTAAGTTTATGTTTAAGTTTAAGTTTAAGTTTAAGTTTAAGTTTAAGCTTAAGTTTAAGTTTAAGTTTAAGTTTAAGTTTAAGTTTAAGTTTAAGTTTAAGTTTAAGTTTAAGTTTAAGTTTAAGTTTAAGTTTAAGTTTAAGTTTAAGTTTAAGTTTAAGTTTAAGTTTAAGTTTAAGCTTAAGTTTAAGTATAAATTTATTAATAAGAATGGAAGACAATATTGTCTTTTGCATCACATATATAGTTTTTGTTATAATGGTTAGGTTCTATGGTAAATATGAATTTAAAGTTAAATCATTGCATTTCACATTTAAAATAAATAAATAAACAACTCAATTAAATCATTTATACATAACAAACAATTTTGAAAAATTAATTGAATAATAATATTTTAAAAATAAAAACAAAAATGTAATATTAAATAACTAATTTCTAAATTTTAAAAGTTATAATAAAAGGAACAAAAAAAATGTTAAAACCGCTAAGAAAATAAAATCACTTGCTGTTGGAAAAAATATTAATTTCTTGTATTTTTAAATTTTTCTACTGCGGTCATCTATTTTATTGCTGTATGCAGTGTGTTCCAATGTCAGGTTGTACGAGTATGAACAAAGAATAATTGCGTCGAGTTCAAAAATCCTGCTCTGGGGTCGTATATTTTGTTTGAGATGATAATGGATTGACATTTGGCTATGGATAAGAGAAAGTCCATTTGATATAAACCACTCCAAAATGCCAGATAAGTCATCAACATTATTAATTCGATTGTGTTCCAATCAATTAAACCTTTTCAAAGGCATTTATGTAATGTAAATGTTTACAGGTGTGAACTTCGCTGAAATCAATCGAACTTACAATCGCCTTCACTATATAAATATAAAGGGTATTCATACAACAGCGTAAAGTCGTCGTAAACGTTGTAAACTTTTAAACTTCGTAATTCTGTCACAATTTGTATGGAAAATTTGACAGATTTACGAAGTTTAAAACTTTACGCTGTTTACGACGAGTTTACGCTGTTGAATGAATACCCTTATATTTCTAACTCGATAACAACTTAATTCACGATTAAAAAAGGGAAGGGTTTGGTTGAGTTTGTATGACCTTGACTAGCGTGAATCCTTCAATCGGTGAGCCATTCTTATAACCCTTCCATATCTATAGCTTTGTCACAGCCTTGAACCACAAGAACGATTTTTTGTGATCCAGTTGTGAATAATTTTATTTTATTTTCCACTAAGAACATACACAAACACATGCATACATAATGTACGTTCAATTCCAATTTTAATGGTAAAAAATAAAACATAAAAATATAAAACTGCAAATAATGAATCTTAGACTTTATGTTAGAGTGCTAACATTAAATTTTGGCAAAATAACAAATGTTTTTGCATGAGTAGAAATTAATTTCAAAAAAGTATACATATAATTGCCAGTAGTAAAAAACTGCTTCTGTTTATAAATTAAAAAAAAATTGTTTTATTCTTTTTTTTCTTGTTGTTTTACTATTCTCAAAAAAAATTCTCATAAAACAAAAATAATTTTAAGTGTTAATAGTTTATGAATGTTTTTGTTTTGGTTAATACAACATATTTTTTTGTTTTCTTTTTATTTGTTAATTTATTTATGTGATTTTTTTTAACTTGAAAGCATTTGGCATTGAAGTGAAGTGGATTGAAATTATTAAAGAATTCTTTATGATTTGTTTATAAAATAAATTTATAGAAGATCAATATGTTTGAGTATTATGATGATAGATCAGTTGATTTCCATGGTTGTTCTTGGATTCTGAGGATTCCATTCAAAAGACTGCTTTGGAATTTCACCATTTGGTTTCCTCAGTGACCAACCCAATGCTATTTTTCGACACATCCCGTTCAGCCCGCTGATGTTTTTTGCCAGGAGACATTATGTGTATCATCGGCCTAGTCGAAATGACCAAGTCTTTCAAACGAGGGGTGTAGTTTCAAGACTCTTCTATTCCCATTTTTTTCAAAAATGAGTTAAGTACCTACTAGGTACTTTAAAATTGGTGTTTTTTTTTCAAAACTACACTATTCCACTTATTCGTTCTATTCAAAACTCATCTATTCCCATAAAAATCAATTTCCTCTCCTTAACCTTTTCTTTTTCTTCGCAAAGTAAAGTTTAAAAAAAAAGGACACCTGCATGTTTATTTTTTTTATAGTTTGAAGTTTTTTTTGTTAATATGTAAAATAATAGTAAAGTCGTCTATTCCCATTAAAATCAAATCAATTCAAATACTAATTTTCAAAACTCTTCTCTTCCAAATTAAATTGAGTGATGGTTTGAGCGAGCTTTAGTACACAAATAGTTCCTCCTTTACATTTTCACCAACTTTCAATTTCATCAACGTACCATTTTGGGGAGGGGTTCATAGGTAACTCAATTTTATAAATTTTGGAGATAGCAACGTTCATAGATGCCTAACTACAAGAGAACGGGGAAAAGTTTAATTAGTATGTTTCTTACACTTCAGAAATATTGTATATTTGTCTAGAATAGAAACAAATTGGACGAAAAATCTTGAAAACTGTACTAAATAATTATATTGCCAGCGGAAAGAGAAATGGCGATAGGACATTTCCCTGTCGCACTTCAAAAGTGTCGGATAGCTGCCCATTGTGTAAAACAATGCGTTATTGTAGGACTCTCTTATAAAGGCAAACATTTTTGTTTGGGAGTTCCCTAACCAAGAAGTTATCTCCATAAACATTCACGGTTGACGAAAATCCACGAACATGAGGTAAAGAATGAGAGGATTTAAACTCCGCAGACTGCTCAAGAACGAACACGACCAGCCACTGCGGCAACCAGCTTGATGCCTCTTAAGTGTAGACTCAATTCTTTCCTTTATCCACTCCAGAATGATAGTTGCCATTAGTTTTGGGAAAATGGATAAAACGGTAATACCACGCCAATTAGTGCAATTCTTAAGGTCACCTTTCTTTGGCAGCTTAATAATCATACCATCCTTCTAGTCCTTGGGATAGGGCTTGTTTTCCTAAATGATTTGTATCAACGGATGTAGAATACTATAACCGTTGTAACAGGGTCGGCTTTCAGGAATTCATCTGGTATTCCATAAAGTCTAGTTGCTTTGTTGTTTTTGAAGAGATTTATTGAAGTTTGTATTTCCGATACTGAAGGAACCTATAGGACCAGTGGCGTATTTACCCTAGGGGCCATAAGGGCCATGGCCCAGGGCGGCAAACTGTGAAGAGCGGCATTCAACTTTAAAATTCCCAAATTTAAAATTCCCTTACAAATTTCTAAGGGAAAAGTAAAGCCTAGAGGCTCCAGGCGAGCGAAAAACATTGGGGGCTATCGTGGATAAAATTTCCCATGGAATTTCTCCCATCTTCTAAAATTGGAAATATGTACTAACAATTTTCCACTGCTCCTTGAAGGTTCAAATTTGTTCTATCAAAATGGTGGCCCAGTGGCCATGGAATATTAATTTTCGATGTCAATAAACTCCGATAGAAACTGCGACCACAATTCACGTTCCCAGTTTTGGACGATGGGAAAAATTCCTTGGGAAATTTTATTCACGATAGCCCCCATTAAATTGCGATGAGCCACCTCTAAGTATCAATAGGCCCGTCTCACCAAAAAAAATCTCTGAGCGCTTAAAGTGCGCAAATTCGAAAGCGATAAATATTAATATGTAAATAGAAAATAAAAACTGAATATTTAGACAAATTAAAATACATCAATTGAACATGCTATTATTCTTCATTCATTTTATACAATTTTGTGCTTTAACAGTTAAGTATTTTATGTAAGTAAAGTTGAAATTTTGTTTACCTACAGAAGTGCAGTACGAGAATTATTACATTATATGTATTTTTTGAACCATTGAATGGAAAATCTGGTTCCACCAAATCATCCCGCCTCCGCCAAATTTACACTGAGTCTCTGATATGGAGATATTATTTAGTGAGACTGTCCTAATATGAAAAGCTCAAATTTTAGGAGGATAATTATTTTGGTAACCTCTTTAGAAATTTTGAGACCAAGCATAAAAAAAACCTTTCGATTTTTCGGCACAGCCCAATATATATGTCAATAATATACATATGTCTTAAAATACTATTTTAGATTGCTTAAAATCATTCCGAGATGCTTTAATTAAAAAAAACAAAACCCTGCGTCCCTGCGTATGTTTCTGAAGATAAAAGTGACAAATTGCAGTGAAGAACGGTAATTTTCCCATATTCAAAAACAGACAAATTATAACGCTCCCGGATAAGCGAAGCACATTTGAACAGCTAAGCACGTCCCTTATTTTGCAAAATGAAATAATTTTGATACCTATCTAAATTTGCATTTTATTTATTTAAAAATGTGCATTATTAATGTTAATTTCATTTTTTAAAAAATCCTACGGAGTTTCATCCCAAGACATCAGTTACTAGAACACGCTAATTCAACGATTATTGACATTCTTCATAAATCGAACTTATAGACCAAGATCCCAGGGCCGCCAGACATACGTCATTTTATAATAGCTGAATTTTTTTCTGTGAATTAACCCTATGGTAGGTATTAACGAATGGATACTACGAACCTTGAACCCGGGTGCGTTTCGGTGGTATTGAGTGCTAAAAGTGCATAAAATGATGCAAAATTACGTTATTTTATCAGAGCTGATTTTTGTATATGTTTCAAAGAAAGTTATGATAAGCTTATTTTGACACTTGCCAGACACCTGCGTGGGGACCCAATGCCAGCCAGACACGTTTAAAGGTGTCAAAAAAGTCGTCAAATTTAAGTTATAGTATCAGAGCTGAATTTTATATATGTTCTTTGGGCAACTGTTTCAAGATATTTCCCAAGCTGCCAGACACCTACGTGGGGACCCAATGTCTGCCAGACACCTTTTAAGGTATCAACAAATCATTAAATCGCGTTATAGTATCAAAGCAAATTTTTCTATTTTTTTCTATAGACTACAAAAATTCCCAACAAAAATAAGCTTTTTTTCTTAAGTACAAAAAAGCACTTTTTCTTGGAGGAATACGTTCAGATCTTTTATATTTTAATATTAACAGTCAATTTTTATTAAAAAAAATAGTTTTCAGATATCTGTTGTGATACCTAGATTTGTAATGGAATATTGAAATAAAAAAATCAAGGAAAAATCTCTATACACTACACATTTCAATTTCGGCTAACACGTAGGTACACGATTACCCTCGAAGTTGCATTCATATTTTTTTTTTCAATGTACTGTTTAATCACAAAGGCCCCAGTTGTGGACTGCAAGACTTTGATTTTTTGGATAGCCTTTAATGAAGCTTTCGACGCCGTTAGTTCTTTTTTGTTATCACTCACACCCAAAATCTGCTGTGGGCTCTCGGTCTAATACCTACCTATCAACATTTTCTAAGCATTTATTAAAAAAAAAAATATTTTGTTCTGCTACGACTAACTTGTTATCTAGCAACAATTAAAGAAAGTGAGGATTTGGGATAGGTTCGAGGTTGGGTATATGCAAAGTTTCTTCCGCATTAAAAGAATCTGAACCCGTGAGTGTTTTTTAAAAATGTTTGCAATCGCCCCGATCACATTTGGGCGATATTTCCTTATATTGCAGTGGTTTTTGGCAATTTTTCCTATTTTGGATTCAATTTCCCATTTGGTTATTTTAATTTACTAATTTGGGCATTTTCAAAGTAATTTCTCTAACTGTTGCTAGGTAAAAAGTTAGTCGTAGCAGAACAAATTATTTTTTTTTTTAATAAATGCTAAGAAAATGTTGATAGTAGGTATATTTGAGCACCAGTGAAGCTTTGGAACCTAGATAAGGATATCATTCGCACTCTTGGCTAAAAATATTGTTAAATAATGTTATCCAAGGAACATATTTTTGCTTGTTAGATCAAAATAACTTTGATATTGAACCGTATGAAACACGATTATTTTGATAACTTTTAAGTGTAGGTGTCTGATAGCTTGGGGAATATCTTGGATACTTTTAAATGTGTATCTGTCTGGCTGATATTAGGTGCCACTGTTATGGGTGTTTGGCAGGGAAATATCTTAAGACAGTTGTCTATAGAAAAAAATAGAAAAATTTGCTTTGATACTATAACGCGATTTAATGATTTGTTGATACCTTAAAAGGTGTCTGGCAGACATTGGGTCCCCACGTAGGTGTCTGGCAGCTTGGGAAATATCTTGAAACAGTTGCCCAAAGAACATATATAAAATTCAGCTCTGATACTATAGCGTAAATTTTAAGACTTTTGTGACACCTTTAAACGTGTCTGGCTGGCATTGGGTCCCCACGCAGGTGTCTGGCAAGTGTCAAAATAAGCTTATCATAACTTTCTTTGAAACATATACAAAAATCAGCTCTGATAAAATAACGTAATTTTGCATCATTTTATGCACTTTTAGCACTCAATACCTCCGAAACGCACCCGGGTTCAAGGTTCGTAGTATCCATTCGTTAATACCTACCATAGGGTTCATTCACAGAAAAAAATTCAGCTATTATAAAATGACGTATGTCTGGCGGCCCTGGGATCTTACTCTATTAGTACGCTCCCTGCAAAGAACTACACCTTCAGACAAGGAGCGGTGAGCGGAAAGTCACGACGTTAGAATCGCGGAATAAGTAGGAATTTTCACCGAAAAGTTACCTGCAACACGTTAGTTAACTTCGTTAAAAATAAATAGCTAGATAAGTTTCAATTTAGTTGTATTCAGGAAGTGGAGGTGCTTTAAGTGCATTAAGAATCTCACACGTGTTTTTCAGTCCTCCTAGAACTTTTTGGAGGTATTACACTTACCCGCAGGAAAAATAAAAAAAAATTAAAATTAAAATTGAAAATAGCGATCCATTTGAGCTACAAAGCTCATTTTTGGATAAAAGCCTTTAATTAACCTAGCAATTTTTTGCACTAAGAGAATCGTAGTTTTCTTATTTTGTTCGATAACTTCATTGTTGTTTAGCAGAAACCAAAATATTCAAAAACTTTGGAGCTGTAAGATCGGTGTGTGCTTACAAGTAAGAATTTAATTTGCTTTAAATTCACATGACAAATACAAGCTTATATTCGATTTATATTTTTAGCGAATCACGTCACGCTCTCGTCTCGGTCTCTTTTTCTCGTCGCATTGTGAATCAGACTTGCTATTGATGAATGTGGCAGCCATTTTGTGCGTTGTAAAAAATATTAAAATTGTGTTGTTTGTTTTGTATGCCTTCTTTTTATTATGAAGTGATATTAGCTTTTTTCGTTAATTAATGGGGCGCCAAATCTTATTGGCCCGGGGCGCCAGATCTTTAAATACGTCACTGTATAGGACCTGTGCATCTCGATAAGTTGGGGCACTCCAGCACTCTGCTAGTGGGATCCCCAATAAGCAGGGCACAAAAATGATCCTTCCATCTGCATACGTACTTACTTACTTAAGGTGGCACTACAGTCTAGGGTGTACCAGGGCCTCAACCGATAAGCTTCTTCCAGCCGGATCGGTTTCTAGCTAACTGTCTCCATTTTCACATGCCAAGTTGCTTGAGGTCCTCTTCCACTTGCATGCGCCACCTTTTACGCTGCACCTCTACTGCGCTATCCCATGGGGTTGGATTCAAAGACTTTTCGGACCGGAGCATTGGTGTCCATTCACTCTAGGTGACCCAGCCATCTCAGTCGTTGGCTTTTCACTTTTGTGGCTAGGTCGGTGTCGCTGTACAGCCCATACAGTTCGTTGTTGTATCTTCTTCTCCATTCCCCATCTATGCAGACGGGACCAAAAATCACCCGGAGAATTTTCCTCTCAAAACAGCCTAACGCATTCTTATCCACCGTTAACAGTGTCCAAGCCTCTGCACCATACATCAAGACCGGGATGATAAGCGTGTTATACAGGGACAGTTAAGTTGCTGGATAGAGGACTTTGCTTCTCAATTGCCTTCTTAGCTCAAAAAAAAAAGTCATTGGCTAGAGTAATTCTTCGTTTGATCTCAGCAGTGGTATCGTTCGCTGAGCTTATAGCGGATCCTAGGTAGACAAAGTCTCTGACCACCTCAAAATTATAGCTGTCTTTAGTGACGCTCTGTCCGAGACGTCGATGTTGGGTGTCCATTTTCGTTGACAGCATATATTTTGTTTTGCTTTCATTCACCGTTAAACCCATCTTCTTGGCTTCCTTCTCAATACTAACAAAAGCACTTTGACATCACGCCTTGTTCATCCGATTATGTCAATGTCGTCAGCGTAAACGAGTAATTGGACGGACTTTTGAAAGATTGTACCTCTACTGTTGACGTGAGAGTCTTGCACTATTCTTTCAAGAACGATGTTGAAGAAGTCGCATGACAGCGCGTCGCCTTGCCTAAAGCCTTTTTTGACATCATAGATGTCGGTGAGGTCTTTGCCGAACTTGATGGAGCAGCGTGCATTCTCCATCGTCATCCTGCACAAACGGACGAGTTTGGCACGGATGCCGAAACTAGACATTGCTCATTATAGCTCGTCTCTATAAATGCTGTCATACGCGGCCTTGAAATCGATGAAAAGGTGGTGGGTATCGATTTGAAACTCCTGGGTTTTCTCCTAGATCTACCGTAGTGCAAATATTTGGCCGATGGTGGACTTCCCTGGCCTAAAGCCACCCTGATATGGACCTATCAGGTTGTTGACGAATAGCTTCAGGTGTTCACAAAGTACGGCAGAGAAGATCTTGTAGGCGATATTGAGAAGACTGATGCCTCTGTAGTTGGTGCAGTCCAGAGGATCGCCTTTCTTGAGGATCGGGCAAACAATGCTGAGGTTCCATTCATCGGGCATGCTTTCCTCCGACCGACCATATTTTACAGATGAGCTGGTGCATACTCCTAACCAATTCATCGCCAGCTGCTTTGAATAGCTCAGCCGCAAGGCCATCAGCTGCAGCAGCTTTATTCGTCGAGATCGGGTGGACGGAATTGTTGGCCAACGTCTTCCAGGTTGAATGGTACAATTTGCATGGTAGCGGAATTCGGTTTGTAATAGCCGTTATACAATTTGCAGAAATGATTTTGATTTTTTCCATCTGCATAGCTACTCCTTGTTGTGTATAAATCATATAACAACTATACCAACTACCTTCCAAACATCAAAAAGTCAATGTCATTGCCATTGAATTTAAGTTACACCAAACGAGGTCATTACCAAGTGTGTGCATTATGTGCCCAAAGGTGTGCCATCCGCATCCATTACAGGATGATTCGTGTTTCTTTTTTTCCCGACAAATTCTATGGTAATTTGGTGCAATGCACTCATATCTCCTCTTCTTGCTGCCTCGCCCTCCTGGCACGTCTCACACAGCTATAGACCATCTTATGTGCTAGGCGATACCCACTTTTTAATTCAGCCTTTCGTAGAACATCTGCTTTGGCATTTATTTGCATCTTTAACTATTTGCGAAGCTCCATTTTATAGTTGGTATTTTGGGATATCCAAGAATCTCTAACTTTCCTTCCCTTGGGTACAGTTTTGGATCCAGCCTCAATAAAAACACTTTTTATAACACCTCACATCTCATCAATTGTTGATTGTTGAATTTCGTTTAATGACGAAGGTCTGTCGTTAAGGTTAGTGACATAGTTACGACAACGACAACGGAATGGATGCCGGGATAAGCAAACAAACTAGCGGTGCTGGTCAGGGTACCAACTTGTCCTTGGGATGGTTAGAAGCCCCCAAAAGGTGGAAGAACTACATGGTGGTATGAAAGTCTGGTGGTGGAGGAGCCAATTTTGAAAGGCCAACGCTAGCGGCGAGAAGCACCTGTAACCTATGTATATTGAGCGGCTGCAAAAGGCGTCTGTTTTCCCATAATGGAGATGAAGAGCCGAATACACATCTGACACTGGGAAACCGAGAATGCAGTATTCCGGGGAGGATGAAAGAGAAGGTGGTCAATGGCTGCATGGTGTCGGAATTATGTTGAAGGAAGAAGGGAGGCATAGTCTTATTTCCTGGGCATCCATTTCAGCAAGAATAATAACAGCAAATCTTGGGTCAAAAATTCGTTACCTCACAATAATTCAGTGTTACGCCCCACAAATGAAGCGACAGAGGAAGACAAAACCACGTTCTACACTCATCTTAACTAAGTTTACAGTGGTGTTCTGAGAGCCAACATCATAATTGTCATGGGAGATCTCAATGCCCAAGTCGGATCAGACAACTATGGTCTGGAACGCGTGATGGAAAAAATGGCTTAGGGTCACGAAATTAAAATGGCGATTTGCTGGTCGACTTTTGTAACGCTTAGCGTCTTTTAATGAGTGGGACTGTGTTTAAGCATAAGACTTGTTCGAAGTAGATATGAGATATGGGGATCAGTGTTGCCCCCCCAACTGATTGAAAGTGTAGTGTTTAGGAAAAAAAAGTGTAGTAAAAACGTAGTAAAAAAAGAAAAAAATTATTTTACAATTTTGTTAATCCTTTTATTCACTTTTAAATATACATAGGTATATAATAAACTATTATGCATACACAACGCATAAGATATCCTTGCATAAAAAGAAATAAACTATTTACATTTTTACACCAAAAATATACATTTAAGGGTTAATAAATCACTTATAATATGTACATTGTACATGAATCCAAACAGCATTAAGTTATTTCTTACTTAGGTTTTATGATAGCTGAAAATTATCTTTTCATTTGATACTCCTGGCAATAGAGATTCACAAAATAAAATATTAAATTAGCACAATATTTTGTGCAACTCCATCAAACATTCGAGAATAATTTAAAAAAAACAGTTCACATTCCAATTTCAAAACGGTTCATTGTGAAACTGAAGAAATGTGAAGAATATAAATTTATTTTAGAAAGAAAACCCAATATGATCTGTCGAACTGTGGATTCCATTCTGGAAGTGGATTTTGGCATTGAAGATGTTGTGTTCTGGGCCTACACAGAAAGTATTGGTTAAGATTTAAAGCTACAAACACACTATTTCTGATGTAAAAAGAAGTGTAGTGTTTGAAGGAGCGTGCGTAGTGTGTGCTTTTGAAAAAAAAGTGTAGCAAAAACACTACAATTGTAGCAGGGGGGCAACGCTGATGGGGATATGGGGAGCGACCTTCATTTGGATCTCATGAGTCTCAAGCTACGAACCGGAGCTGTACAACGATAATCACAGAATGCAGCAAGGAGTTCGAAGGTCAATGCGAATGCTTTAAGTTACCTTAATGCACAACACCTATCCTGGAGAACCAGACTCTTTAAATAGCTCCAAGAGTATAGAGCCGTATAAAACAGCTCCTTATAGGCCTGAGCTTCGAATAGTCCGAGTAGCTCATATAAAGTATTCACCAGACGCCATCGTTCAATATCGAGAATTCATCCGCTGCCATTCAATCGTTGGAGTGCCTTAATGGGAACACTCTTTTGTTGCAGGTAATTTAGTAGCAACAGCCTACTCGACTTCGACCTGTCGACCATGGGAGGCCCTTCTGCAGAAACTTGTTCCGCCATCGCATAGCTTTGGGTTTCATCGTAAGCACCAGGCACGAGGCGTGACTTTTTCGGAAGCGGAAGCACACAACTTAAAACTCAAAAAATAAAAGTCCTTTAATTTAGAATTTATATCATACCGCTTTTTTGCGCCTAATAATATTAGGGGTATTCACGATCCAATGTAACTGGTCTTGTATCATTGCAAAAGTGTAAAAGTGTAACACTTCATTGTACTACAACAACAAAATATACTGAATGTCAAATTCTTACACTTTTACACTTTTGCTATACTCCAACCCTATTGTAAAAGCAAAATACACCATAGTAAAGTTTGCGCTTGTGTATTTGATAACTCGCCAAATGTCGTTCTTTTTGTCAGCTGATATTTGCTTGTGAAGTTTTGTGAATTTGCTACAGTGTAACTATAGATAAACGAAGTGCATTCACGATCGATCGTAAAAAAATAAAATTTTACAATTCTACTAGGCTTGTTGCACCAGATCGTGAATACCCCTATTATAAAGAGTATAAAAAATGCATTTCCTCTAGCCGAAATAATTAATTTGAAACACTCTGCTATGCATTTGCATGTACTCATAAGCATTAAGCAAAACGCCAAAGCAATCACTAACAAAACAATATCGCCCAAAAAACTTAATCAAATAGAAAAAAATACCAATCAATGCATTTCTTATGGATGAAACACTATATACGATTTGCATTCACACACACACAATCACAACACCAAAGATCCAAAGTATAAAACTAAAACTACCCCTTTTTCAATAGGAATGTGCGGCAGGAAACAACTCAATACCTCTTTAGTTTTGCTATTGAATTTTCATAATGAATTCACTCAACTCATTCTTCACACGTTGGGCAAACAGAAAGAAATCATCATATTTTACTTTGAATTTTGGACGGAATTTGAGTTAAGAAGGTAATATCAGAGAATGCCAAGCTGTTGCGCATTCTAGAGCAAAAACTCTCGTATAGTATTTTATAATGGAGAATGGAGTGATGTTACGCATTCTCAAATGGCTTGGCTTGGCGTAGAATGGAAATTTGTGGGTTTGGTTAGATGATGTGCGGATTTAAGCGTTGTTCTCGTGAGTGATTTTATTAAAAGATAATAATCATTTCCCGTGACAATATGTAATACCAATATTGGGAAATAATTAATTAATATAAACGATAATTTATTAATATTAGATATTAAGAAAATGTAAATCGTTGACATACTGTAATAATAGGTCAATGATGTAAATGTATTTAATGTATCTACAATTTGAATTTTCGAATATTATAATTCTTTGCTATGAGTATTTTGTGAACTGTCTTACGGAAGCACTCATTCCACTCAATATATGGACGCTTCGTCACTGGTAAGCACCACCGCTGCATTAGGGCTTACCCCACGGGGGGATAGCAAAGTTGATAACTTTTAAAAAATCAACTGTTATTCAAGTTATTACAACAAGAAAAATGTAAAGCATAACAATTAATAAAAAATTATTAATTGAATTAAAACGAATATTCGTCACCTATCATAATTTAATTTATGTGTACCCAGCCAATTCAGCCTTTTCAGCCTTCACATAATTCAACACCCCACTCAAAAAAAAAAAATCATCTAATAAAAAATAAAATTAAAAATTAAAATCCCCAAAGCCAATAAAATAAATATCTAACAAAATTACTAATTGCCTGTAATTTTAATAAAACGACATTACAAATTTTTTCCAATCTACAATCAACATGATGTAAATGCAATTAAAGTCGAAGAAACATATAAATGTATGTCTGTACCTATGTATGTATATGTACCTACATCAGCCATAAATATGAACAAAACAAACATCGACATTGTCTATAAATATATTCCCCCAACCCCTCCCCATCCCACTGGGCCCCTCTGTCATCATTGTAAGCAAACATTTTTTTGTATACAAAATAGTAAAACATTTTAAAAGAATATCAAAACAAACCAACAATTTATATACATAAATGTGTATATGTAAATAAATATACAAATTTGTATATGATGTTTGTATGGAACAGATGTATCCGAAAGCCAGAGGGACATAAAGTTCCATAAATATAAAAATTTAGTCCTATATCACCTCACCACACCGAGGTTAACCTCATAGGTGTGTGTATAGCCATAAATTGTTTTTTCAAATGTGAATTATTATTTAAACAAAGAAAAGAAATTGTTTTGTTTTTTTTTTTTCTTTTTTTTCTTTGCCTACCTTCTAAGTCTATACCACAGAGCACCCTCAACGTTACCCCCCGCCAAGTAATATTCACTTTTATAGAAGGGATGCTTACAAGGTAGGTATATGGATTGATGCTCTCATACCCCTTCCTTCCTTCCAACTACACCACCCACTGATGCAATTTCAATTTTGATTCATCATTCATTCAACTGTGCAGCATCACACCGCTCGCCAGCCGTCACCACCGCTGCCTTACTCCCCGTAATCGACACATTCAATTCAAATAAAACGAAGGAAGAGAAATTGAATGATGAAAGATAAAATAAAAATAAATAGAAAGAAAAATTAATTAAATAAAACAAAGCCAGCAAAACAGTAAAACCAAAAAAAAAAAAAAACAGAAAATAGAGATATAACATGCGATGAGTGCGCCGCCTCTGGCGTGCTCCGAGCGGTGCCTATAAGAACATCTCACTGGCCCCGGCACGAGTATATTCCGCGCACAGGCATCCGCCGTAACAGAACAAGCCAAACGCCGCCGCTGCCGCCGCGCCGTACATACAAATTATTTATCTCCTAAATAACCTGACAGGCCAACATATTGTGTACTGTGCAACGCGTCTAGCTACATACGATATAGATATATTCGCTCGACTTGGCCCGACTTAGATAAATAGCAGAGATCAGCGCCAGCATCGTTCAAACACTTCGTCATCGTCAACTAAAGAGATAGATATTCACGCCATACACCATAGATCAAGCATCGTTTTGCTCTCGCGAATACAGCAGTCTCAGTCATAAGTTGAAATTTGTCCCGATCGGTTCGCCGGAACCCAATCAACAACTTAAAATCAATTCGCTTTGAAAAACGAAAATCGAATCTACCAATTTATTGCAACTTAACAACATCAACATCGCTCCGTTCACCCAGCAAACGATTCACTCTTTTCAAACGGGAACAGAAATGCACATTCACCCGAGCTCACCCAATTCATCGCCAAGTGAGGAAAACGCAGCAATTAAAATCCAAGCCGGTTTCAGAGGATATCGCGTCCGGAAACAACTTCGCCGTCAGAGACCATCCAACGGATATTATCGTGCCATTCAAAACATGGCCGCCAATAACGGTAACGCTGCCGCCCATTTGCGTGACGAACGCAGCAGTGGAAGTGAGGGTTCATCGGTTGAAGATAAATGTGCCACCAAAATCCAAGCTAACGTTCGAGGATTTCTTGTGCGAAAGAAGCAAAAAATGGCAACAGATGCTGCAACCAAGATTCAGGCAAGTTTTCGAGGATTTAAGGCACGCAAAGAGGCCCAAAAACTGCGACAGAAATAGAAGTGACAACTACGTTTTAAGCTAAGTATGACTTCTTTATGGAAGTCTATTGTTGATGGTATGGAAGTTTGTGCAGTGCGTGTGACAAAAAAAAAACCGTAAAAATTAGGCAGTGATCAAATAACATATAGAGAAAACATTAACATATAAGAAAAGTGTAAAACCAAACAAATATAATGTACGTTTATAAATTTTAAGGAAAATTAAGTATTTTAAATTAGAACTACTCGTACTAATTTTGTAAAGCGCAGCTGTTGATCGTAAGGTGCTAAATTTTATTTGATTTGATTTTTTTTTCTTAAATAATTAATGCAGAACTATGTTTGTCAAATGTGTTTTGCTATAAGAAACAAAAAATAAATCAATTGAAGGCAAATACGCATGGTTATGATAACACAAACAAGAATGATCAAATATTCCTTTAGATTTTAAATTAAATTAATGTGAATTTAAAGTATAAGAAAAAATTGTGTAATAATAAGAATTTAGAATAAAATTTAAATAGAAAATGTTTAAAACAAAAATTTCGATTCTGTTATTATTTTGGAAGTTTGCAGGCAGTGTAATGGAAAAGAAAAAGCGATTTTATGGGTTAGTTGTTTGCTTAACAAATATAAAAGATAGCGATTTCATGAGTATAGTTGTGGAGTCGCCATTCATGGTCAACATAACATCTCTTTCAAACAAGTAAGGTTTGACTCGATCTCTTAAAGTTCAAGGCCTAGAACTAATAAAAAGAAAACTCAGTATATTTTATCGTTGAGTAACAAGAGTATGAAAATCTTGATAGGGGTACTAACGGGTCATTGGGCCATTGGCACAATGGCCACCAGTATGGGTGTGTTCGCACCCGATTTCTGTAGAAGCTGTCAGGATGTCGAAAAAATTGAAACCATTAAAAACTTGCTCTGTAATTTTACAAACGTCCAAGCAAATCGCATCCGTTATTTTGGAAACAGGTTTGTTGGAGAACTGGACGATCTAGCACAGGTGTCAATGTCAAACATGACAGTCTTAAGGCTTGGTCAAACAGAGCGCGGTCCGACGGGACGGTCAATACTTTACTGGGAAAGTAAGAACGCGACGGTCAAATTTTCTTTGTAAATTTTTACAAAGATCGTCGGACCGCGCTCTGTTTGACCAGGTCTTTAAAAACAAAGCAAAATGGTGCCATCATAAAAGTTGGTAGAAATGTGTTATGAACTACCAGAATGAAGAATCAAAAGTTTATAAAAATGTTTACATGGAAGTGTGTCTTTTGAGGGGGAGAGGGGGAAGTTGTGGTGTGTCAAATGGAAAAATTAACCTTGGTACAACCTAATACTACTTTTTCACCGGAAGATAATCTGGAATTTAAGGAAAAAGATTTATGTGGTGTATCCATCGGATGAAAGAACTCTTTTTAGTTCTTTCATCCGATGGATACACCACATAAGATTAATTCTGACAGCTCACTTCAAAAGCAAAAAGGGTTTCATTTTGTCTTATGGAGTGGAAGTGAGATAGAATGTTTCTTTTGTGTCAAACAATGAAGAACGGAATCCAGCCATGACTGAATCATTCAGCACCGTATAAGAACACTGCCGTCATAAGGAAAAAGGACGCATCTCCTTTTTAGTAGTTTTGAGATAAATACATTTTAATGATTTTGCTTTTCTCGCTTTCAAATTGAATAAAATTGAATATTTTTTAAAGAACGATTTCTTATTTGAAAAAATTAATAAGTTATACCTAGTAGTTTTGGTGATGACTTAGAAAAATGAACTTGTGACTTTAAGGCTTAGGCTTACTCAATTTTGGAATTTTCTCGCTTACGCCCTTTTTTGTCTGGACAGCGGAATAGGTTAGTTTGATTTGTTCAACTTTTTGTTCTTGTGAGATTTAACTTAATTTTTAAATTAGTAGATTAACAAAAACAATTCATATCATAAATCTTGGAAATTGAATGTGAAAACGTAGTATAAGCATATGACACATGTTTTACAAGTGGGTTAGAATGCTGAATTATTATTATTGACATTATTGAATGTATGTTCAGCGAAAAGGCCAAACAATTAGTTGAAACCGTTCCGTTGTCAAATAACACAATATCACGACGTATCGGAGACCAAGCAGATAATAGGCGCGTCTCACCAAATAAAATCTCTGAGCGCTCAGAGATTTTTTAAGTGGAACAAAAAATCTCACCTGAGCACTGAGATTTTTCCCGGAGATTACTGAGACGAAAATTTTTTGGATTCATTTCTCAATGTTCTATCTCAGCTAAAACAGCTGTTCATTTGACAGCCAAATTGCAATTTCTCGGTAATTTGCAAATAGTAAATCGGTAAAAAAAAATACAAAATGTAGGTGAAATGTTAACAAAAATGAAAATATATTGAACTTACGATTATTTTTCATTCATTTTATAAAATTTTGTGCTTAAACATTTAAATACCTATTTTAAGCAATATTGAAATTTTGTTTCCACAAATTCAGTACGAAAATTATAACACATGTTTTTTTATACAATTCAACGGAGAATCTTGTCCCACCAAAGCATTCCGCCTCCGTTTACTTGACATTGAGGGCTCAGTGAGATTTCAGTTGGTGAGACGCGCCTAATGTGAAAGCTACTTTACTTTCAAGAAAAAAAGTCACGAAATTTGCCGTGCAAATGGATGAATCAAGGGATGTTGAAGGGTTGGCCATTTTGGTAGTATTTCTGCGCTACCAATACCTACAGTCCTTTCAAGAAGATCTGCTTTTCTGCAAGTAGTTACTAACTACTACAACTGGTGCTGAAAATTTTTAAATAAATAGACAATTTTTCAGTATCAATGACATCCCATGGTTTAAGTGTGTGTGCACAGACGGTGCCAAGGCTATGGCTGGAAAAATTTCCGGTGCCGCCTCAAGAATAAAACAAAATGCCAAAGAATGCAGCAGTAGTCATTGCGTTCTACATACTGTCATGCCCTTGCAATGAAAAAATTGCCACTCTCCCTCAAAGAGGTCTTGGACGAAAGCATGAACTTTATTAAATCACGACCTAAGAATACCAGGCTATTTAAAGTATTGTGCGATGACATGGGGAGTCTGCATAAGTCGTCGTTACTTCTTCACGTAGAAGTAAGATTGCTTTCTCAGGGCAAAACACTGACGCGGCTCTTCGAATTGAGGGCTGAAGTCAGAACCTTCCTAATTAAGGATCATTTTGTTTTGGGCGAAAGGCTGTGTAATGAGCGTTGGCTATTGAAATTGGCGTATCTATCTGATATTTTAAAAAAGCTAAATGATTTAAATTTATCTTTTCAGGGAAAGCTAATAACTGTTTTAGATGCTAGTGATAAAATAGAAGCATTTAGTAAGAAAATCCAGTTTTGGGCTAAATCAATGAAAAATCGAAACCTTGACAGCTTCCTAACGGTCAACGAATTTAAAAAGGAAATAAATTTGGACATTCCCGAAGATATTTTAAATGGATAGTTCCATATACACCTGCAGGTTTGCTCGATAGCTTCCAATTCTTTTTTCCTGAAGAATACCACTCAAATATTAAGGAAAACCTGTGGGTTGCAAACTCATACTCTGCCGCGTTGGAGCCAGATTCTCTAACTTCGTTGCAATTTGAGTGCTTGAATGATTTGACATCAGATTCTTCGATAAAGGAGCATTTTGAAACGAAGAAGAAGAAGAAGAAGAAGTCTTTGTCAGAATTCTGGTGTATGTTGGAGTACGAATTCAAAATTTGATCAAACAAAGCCAAGGAAATTATGATCTGCCGTTTGTAACAACATACATGTGTGAATCAGGATTTTCCGCCTTCGTTGGAACCCATTGCAGTTGTCTCAAATTCAACCAGATGTACCAGCTTTATGTTAATCAAAACAGGCACATAGTTCTCACTAAAAGAAGCTTCTGGAGCTATTTATTTAAATACCATAAGTATCTACCTATAATATATAACATTATTACTAAACCATATTTTTTTTTTAGTTCACCTTGTTATTGTTTTGCGTTGAAGCAACTTCTTTCTTGAATTAAATAAAAATTAAACAAAAATTGAAAAACAGTTATTGCTTTTTTTAACATATTAACATTTACATATACATATCTACCTCGAAAAATGGAATACGCAGAACAAATGCTCCCCGAGAAATGTTCCCCTGAAAAGTGCTCCGCGACGAAGATGATCAAAATTTTCAAAAAAGTCAATTTATGATTTTTTGTTTGAAAATTCAAATCTCAAAAACGGCTTGACACTTTTTTTTAAATGATATATTTATCTGCACATAAGTTCATATCTACTTAAAATTTGTATTCTTAAAAATATTTTTAAAAATCCGACTATAGATCAATTTTTTGTCCATACAATCAATCATATTTGATCAAGAATTCAGATGGCATTCTTTTTTCCACTTTAAACTTTTATAGAAGTTGTTTAAGCTAAGTCAAATATCTTATTTCATGCTTTCCAACATTTTCTCTTATAACCTCCATGTCCTTATAAACAATTTTCTTAAACCCTAAGTCTTTTGAACATACGAGCAAGTATGTGTGATACAGTCGCGCACTTTATTTGGTAATGCGTTCACCCTCAAAATTTGCAGCCCGCTCTAGACTAATAAATGTATGTGTTTGATCAATTCAAACCCAAATCTAATTGATAAAAAAGATTAATATTTCTCTTTTTTCAGCAATTTGCCTGTTTTATAGTTTTGAGTCATAATTTTTTTAAATCAAAAGATACTTCAATTGAAAACGTAAGAAAATGGCAGATTGTGCAACCGTTTTGTCGAACGTCTATGAATCATAGATGGAATGGATCCTACCGGCTGCGCCAATGTTAAAACTGTTTTAGATAGAAGTGTAGACGAAACAACCGACTTCATTGACTGTTTTCTAAAGACTCCCCTTGTCGTGTCATTTCGGTGGTCGCCAGCCCAAACATTCGCAGTGGATAATCGTCGGCACGTTTAAAGAGTCAGCACAATTCAACTATTGTATGATTGCACTTTGATTGACCCAAAACAATATCCGTAAGTTGATACCGAATTGACAATCAAAGTGAACAACACAATTGAAATGTGCTGAGTTCAACGCACGACGATTTCCGCTGGTAGGTATGGGAGGAGACACAACAGTACGCATACGCCACAGTGTACTTTTTAAATGAAAGCCGATAAACATTTGCTGCTGCAAAATAGGACAATAGGAGGTCGGGCGTTGTAGTTGACATTTTGTATTCATAATAAGCGGTGCCAAACCTGCCTGTAGTCAAAACAGACACTTTAAATTGGGAAATTCTATTTTTAAAGCAACTCAACTTGGTAAACGCATATACAAATTCAAAATTTGTTTTGCCAACGGTAATTTGAAATGAAGCTCGCTTCAACTCTTTATATACCTGGATCTAGTTGAAATGAGCTTAATTCGACTCGACTCCGCTCAGGGAGCCAGGAAAAACCATGTTCGGGGAGTCGGTTCTACAGATGTGCAATACCTATAGTCTGTTTATTTGCATTTTTGTGTACAAATACAGTTTTGTTTATTTTAATAGATACGTGTAGTAAGTACTCGTGTTAATTCAATTATATTTCGCGTTTTTCAAGTTCGAAAAGATAGGCAAACTTTGAAAGTTTTATTATAATACCAAGGTTTTCTGGAATTTAACAGAAAGGGTCAAATTAGAAACTAACAGATTACACCAAATATTGTTGGCAGAGAAATTAATAAATTAAATAAGTTGATTACTTTCAGATCAGTAAACTAATATACAAAATTCTTATTTAAATGGGAATCCGCCACTTTACTTAGAATACCTACATTTACATATGTATATGTACATATGTATGCAGTTTTCAAATTAAATCGTTGCAGATTTTATTCTAAACAACATAATTTGTACCCTCATTATAAACTGACGATTGACAGACAGGTACTTTTCCAGTGTTATTTGAATTTCCATAGATTAAGGTAAATTTATTGATTCAAAAATTCTTGAATTAAAAAAAAAAAACTTTTTAGTATTTCTTTGTTGAATTAATCTTTCGCAAAGGTGTTTGTATAGTGTGGGCGAGTATTTATAGCTGTTTTTATTCGCGAATGCCGATGATATAAACTTGCCAGAGTCTTCGACGTAACGGTTTTACGTAATTAAAATTATTTTAAGAATAGTGACAATTCGAAAATATTCCGAGGAGAATACGGATGTTTTGACGAATAGGAATTCCACGATGTTTTTTTTTTGTTTGTGTTTTTTGTTTGTTTTTTTTTTTTTTGTTTTTTTTTTTTTAATTTTATATCAAGAAAGTCAAGGACATTCTAATGATGCTATTTTCAATGACGCCTGGCTATATAATTGAATATAATTTCGTTTTTCTATACAGTCAGTGTCACATTTGTTTTTTAATTTTATTTAGAACTAATAGTGTATTAAATTTGATTAAATTTTAATTTTAAACAATAATAAAATACGAAGAATAGTAGCACAGGTATATTTATTAGAGGGTCTCCTTCCTTGATGAACGGGGAAAAAATGCTTTTCTCCGACCAAATTTTACAGATTAATCAGATACATACATACACCTAACCAACTCATCGTCTGCCGCTTGGAACAGCTCGACAGTAATAGCTTCGGTTCGCGCCTTGAAACCTTGAGAGGATTGTTTTCGCAAAACTTCCGAATTGCATTCCTGCAATCCCCTCTCTCCTCGATCACGCGCTTCTGATGGTCCTTTCTTACCTTCAGAGAAACCCGTGCCTTGCTTGATGGTGGCGGCATTCGGCATAGGACTACTTTAGAAATGATTGGAACAAAATAGCATAACTCAATTTCTGGCTACTTACAAGTTACATATAAGAAAATACTTTCTATGCTCACTTTAAATAAGAACTGTTAAACATAGATGAACACGATCTGAAACCAATGATTTCTCTATTTAAAACTTGGCTTAGTCACTACAATTCTACATCCAAACATAAAATCAATTAATTCGGCGGCGCGCCATAGCGCCGTCAAACAATAATATTCGTACTTGAAACTACCAAAAGCGCCTCCTCAAATTAATGCATTAAATTCAGCTTTCCATATTTGGTTTTTGTGTTTTTACCAAGGAAATTGCAAACCACATAATAAATCAATTCGTAGATAAAAATGTCAATTATCAAAATTGCGCCTAGAAATTCTTTCAAATTTATTCCACCGGTCCAAACCAACTAACAATATCAATCAACACCACCTAAATCAATTTTTTAGTGTAGGTACATACTTTGTGAAAATGTTTTCATTAGCACTTGCGATTGATAAAGTTATTAATTGGAGAAAAAAAAATAAAAGAAAAAGTAAACCTGAAATATCATCCAACAATGCACTTGAATGCAACTGAATTGACTTCAATTGTGTGACAGACAGATATCCGACCAAGTCTCAGAGTATATCAACCTAACACTCTATTGTTACGATTAGACCTGATGATTTGATGCAGCTTACACAACCAATTAAATCTATCAATCGAAATAAATTGAATATTCCCATTTGGTTTTTGTTTTGTAAACATTTCAATTAGGTCGTTGTAAATCCATCGATTGGTCTTTTTTTTTCTCTTTTAAGTGTATACGCGTTGGCCTTGTCAACAATCAAAAAACGAAAATTTCTTATTTATAATTTAATTTTTTCTTTATTAATATACGTTCTAGTACAAAAAAGGGGAACAATGATTTTAAATAACCATCAAACGTGGTGCAATATTCATTGACATTAGTTCTTGGAACAGCAACTTTGCCGCGTACGGAAGTCGTACTTGAGAAATTTGAGTCTTATTCTTGCATCCCTTGCACTCGAATGTGTTGTTACGCAGATTAGCAATAGCAATCAAACCACAGAAATTGCAAATATGTATGCGATAAGGATCAGAGACTTCGAAGAGCCTTTCACGTAAGAATTGCGCAGCACCGTGAGATATTTGACAATCACGTTCCATTTCACCAAAACGTAGACCACCATCACGAGCCCTACCCTCCATAGGTTGTCGCACCAAAATCTGTACGGGACCACGAGCTCTGGAATGGATTTTGTCATCCACCATATGCTTTAGACGCTGATAGTATGTTGGCCCTAAAAATACCTGAAAGAAAACAAAATCAGCATTTTAAAAGAAATTCAAATTTTCTTCATATTCAATTATTTTAAAAGAAATTTCAAAAGTAATGATTTGTTATCTTCTTCAATACCTGAGCATTAATCTTTCGACCAGTGTGTCCATTGTACATGATTTCATTGCCACGCAAATGATAACCATATTCTTGGAGAAAAGTTGAAATCTTTTGCACGTTGACGGCATCGTTAAATGGAGTTGCATCACCGATTTCACCTTTGTTCGAACCCAGCTTGCCTGAAAGATAATAGACAATAATGTGAATATCTCAGGTACTTAGATAATTCAATAATTTAATTATTTTTGTGAAGGAATTGGTTAAGTTGGATACGAATTTGAGAATTGCAATTCTGATAGTTATTAGAGGTTATAAAAAAAAATTACCTTGCAAGCACTCAATTAAATGTCCAATTGTCATACGAGATGGAATAGCGTGGGGATTAATAATAATATCTGGTGTAAGTCCTTCGGCCGTAAATGCCATATCCTCTTGGCGATACTGTATACCACATGTACCCTTTTGCCCGTGACGTGAAGCGAACTTATCACCAATTTGGGGAATACGCACCGAACGTACACGAATCTTACAAAACTTATAACCTTCACTATTTAAAGTCAACATCACTTGATCAACAATACCAGTTTCAGAGTTACGCAAGAAAGTCGAAGCATCTCGCTTGGTAAAGCGCTTCGTTGTACTTTCCAACTGTAATGCATATAAATAAATGAATACAAAATCTTTTGCTATTTTGAATAACTCACCTCATCGTCATTTTCTGGCAAAGTAATTGTCTTTCCAATAACCACATCATCTCCAGATACACGAATACCCGGGGCAATGATACCATCATCGTCCAATTTGTCATAATGAGCATTCCTCATACCCTGGCATGTGGCCCTGTTAGGCTTCTCAAACTGTTCCTCTTGATCTCCGATCCGCTTATTCTCAGAATCTTTGTATGAACGGTAAAACACGGATCTGAAGAATCCCCTCTCCACTGCAGAAGCATTCAAGATAACACTGTCCTCCTGATTGTATCCCGTGTAACATAGAATAGCCACAATGGAATTAATTCCCGCCGGTAACTCTCTGAACCGCAAATATTCCATGGAACGCGTTGTGACCAGAGGTTTCATTGGATAATACAGTACATGAGCAAGAGTGTCCATCCGGACATGGAAATTGGTTATGTAGACACCCATAGCTTGTTTACCCATAGCACTTTGATAGGTGTTACGGGGCGATTGGTTGTGATCGGGGAATGGTATAATGGACGCACAAACACCCAGAATCATAGCTGGATGGATCTCACAGTGAGTGTAAGTTGTACAATACGCATAATCTTTGTCTTGTTTCAAATCATAGGGCGACATGGCAATCATAATCGTTTCCTCTTCCAGAGTATCGATGTACTCGACGACTCCAGACGCTACTAGAACCTGCCAACTGTAGTTGTAGTAATCACGCTCCTTCAACATCTCAATGTGGTTTCTCTTCAGCAACAGACTGCCATTCTCGACAATTAACAGAGGTCGACAGATGCGCCCAGCATCTGTGTAAATACGAATTTCACGATCACGAATATCTCGAATCATAGACACTTCCGAGACAATGATATCCATCTGACGGCGCAGTTTACGCAAAGTTGCCATCAACTGTTCAGGATCACGATGAATTCCCACCCAGCAACCATTGACAAAAATCTTGGTGGCATCGGCAATGGCCGAGGGAGCGATTTCTTCTAAATTTTCCATAGACCACTCTTCCAAGAACTCCAATATAGGCGACGGTTGTGATCCGACAGAAATGTAAGCCATCAAAGCCAGATTCTTGACCAAGCCGACAGCAGCTCCTTCAGGAGTCTCAGCAGGGCACAACATACCCCATAGGGTGTTGTGTAACTGACGTGGCTTAGCCAATTTGCCATCACGACCAATGGGCGAGTTAACACGTCTCAAATGGGACAACGTCGAAGCAAAAGTCAAACGATTCAATACCTGAGACACTCCCGCACGAGCCTGATGAGCCTTCTTTTGGTCTCCCCAATTGCCGGTGGCCAACGAATATCTCAGACCATCGGTAATGATATTTGTCTTAATGGCCAATTCTAGATTAAAGTCTTTTCCACGATCGATGAACTTTTGTGTGTACATTCGAACCTCCTTCATGAGATTCTTGAAGAGGCCTCTAAACAAGAATGCCAATAATGGACCAGCGAGATCCAAACGTTTATTTCCGTAGTGATCCCGATCGTCGAGTTCCCGACGACCCAGAGAAGCCAACAACAGCCTATGAACCATGTACCCCAGAAAATATGCTTTCTTGGTCTCACAGAAATCCGACACTCCCACGTGGGGTAACATTTCTTTTTGCAGAATTTCCTTGGCATACTTTATACGCTTGTCTTTGGTCACACCGGGACGAGCACCTCTAGCTCCGATAAAATTCAAAGCCACGTTCTGCTCCTGCACCACAAAAGCCTCATCCAAAGATGGCTTCACCATTTCCATCATTTCTGGATCGTCGAAGTCGTAAATGATGTGTTCAAGAATATCTCTATCGGCGACGAATCCAAGAGCTCGAAACACGATCATAATTGGAATTTCTTGTTTGATGTATGGCAGAATAGCAATGATTCTCTGACCAATAGCGGATTTCTTGATGTTTTGTGAACCACGAGCCATCATATTCACCCAGAGAGTCGATGTGGGACGTGAACTATGTTCCAAGCACGAACGAATTTCAGACTTGAATGCGTATTTGCCATCTTTCATGCTAAACACATACACAGTATTGGTTGCCATTTTTTCTTGTGCAATTAGAACTTTTTCCGAACCGTTTATAATGAAATAACCACCAGGATCTAATGGGCATTCGTTTAATTCTGTCAAATCACGATCGGATAGCTGACTTAAGAGACAATATGTGGAACGTAACATAATCGGAATTTTGCCAATGAATGTTTTCTGATGTTGTGTCTCGACCGGATCTTGTCCTTCAATTATTTTTGTTTTTGTTATGTCCACGTAGAGGGGTGCAGAGTATGTTAGATTACGGAGACGTGCTTCATTCGGCATCATAGGACTGGGCGAACCATCTTTTTCCCAATGTGTTGGTTTTGATAAATAGATTTGATCGAATTTCAAGAGAAAACGGGGCTGAAAATAGAAAAGAAAATAAATAATAAGCAATATCACAACTCACGCATTCTCGCAACTGCTTGAGAATTGTAATTCAATTGCATCCTATATTTCTGGTTTTAATTATGAATAGCTCTTGATAGCAAACCTGGGCTACCGTTCTAAAGGGTACCCGTCGCGTTAGAGATTTTGTTTTGGCTACTTGCGTTATTTTAAATTTCTCGTAATTATGTCATGTTTCCAAGTAAAGAAACAAATTGTTTAATATCCTATACCTTTAAAACTTGCCGGTTGGATCTCAGAATGGCCGAAAATCCAAATAGATCGACGGCCGATCCACTACACACACTGGGGATTTTGGAGCGGGCTATTTGGCTCTTGCTTGTACGGTTTGCTTCTGATTTGCCAACAGAACCAAAAGACAACAGACATACCAAAACCAAAGTCAAAGAACACATAACCTTATTCCTTCAGAGACAAGAGCCCCAAGAAATTAAAAAAATAAGCAGATTTGAGTCGCATTATCCCTAAGACCTTTATAATACCCATGGAGCACATAATGTGCACTCAATTTATGTTCATTTTATTCAATCTTGATACAAACCAGCCAGCTCTAAGAACTGTGATTTTGTAATCTTTGATGAGTTTGGCCA
This sequence comes from Dasysyrphus tricinctus, assembly GCA_963921185.1. Taxonomy (NCBI): domain Eukaryota; kingdom Metazoa; phylum Arthropoda; class Insecta; order Diptera; family Syrphidae; genus Dasysyrphus; species Dasysyrphus tricinctus. The sequence goes on from OY992530.1 coordinate 116,352,643, forward strand.
TTTCAACAATGAAAATCCTCGAGTTCTCAACGGAGACCTTCTCTTCGGTATAGTTTGTCGTTTATTTTTTGGAAATAACAAAAACTGGGGGATCCCATGCCGAGAAGAATAAAACCCAGCATCAAAGCAAACGGGGAACATATTTTTTCTTTAAATTTTAATCAAATCCAAGACCTTGCTATGCTTGCGAAGGACGACTCAACTCGCTTTCTGAATATACTGGAAATCATGTGTTAATAACTTACCGGTGTTTCAATTTCTCCAGATGTATGTTGTGCTTCAGCTTGTAGATCAATGGCCGGCGAGTCTTCGACAATTCGCTGTACAGACATCTGAATAAATTCATCAAAACTGTCCAATTGCTGTCGAACCAAACCTTTCTCATCGAAGTAGGCGTTGATAACAATCCAGCACGCTTCTTGCCACAATTCGTGAGAAATTTCCTCAGCATTTTCTCCTTCGTATATTTCTTCAGATAAAAAAACGCAATAATGAGCCTTTAATTTCACAAATCTACAACCAACAGGCCACAAGCCGCCATCTTTTTATAGATTTATTGCGGTGCTCCGCTGGGATGGTTTGATTTTCTACATCGCAACTTACCTTCTTCATTGTCGTACATCATTTTCGGGTCGGTATTTATTAACAATTATATCTTGAGATATTTTTTTATTGAAAATTCATAGTTAAGTTACTAAAATTTATATTTTGATATTTATTTTTATAAGAATACAATTTTCGCAACACCACACGGTTTGTAATTTGCCGTGTTGTGTAGTGTTGCTTAAACATCGATAGTCTATCGATAGTATCGATAGTAAAAAACTATCGCGTACATCGATAGTTTTGAAAAACTATCGATAGTTTCAAAAATTCCAAATAATGTAATGAAAGGCTTGTCACCATAAAAATTTAAAGCAAAAACGTATGAAATTTTAAGGTTGTCTATTGTCTCCATCATTATATTTTTATACTGAAATCTTGACATTGATGTCGTTTTCGATTGGATTTTCTGACTGTTCTACTCATTTTTGATTCCAATAGAATATGAAAACATCGTATTGTCAAATTTACACACATACTACTGGATGACGCCATATTATTAAATGCCTTCTTCAAGCATTCATCACTTTTGACAAGTAGTGCGACGAAAAACTATATGTGTATGCGCGTGTTCGAAATCTAATCCTTCTTCAAATCGGGAATAGAAAAATACTCTGACAACAGTACTCCGAACAACCAATGGCAGGCTTTTAGAGTAGATGAAATGAAAATGGAGTAGAAAAGGCGTACTCCGAACGTCCAATCGAAAACGACATAAGACTATGGTTCTGTTGGTTAAGAGCTAATAGGCTTTTCACACCAAAACCCAAAACCGGTTTTCGGCTAAAACTTTTCAAAAACGCGAAAACCATTCACACTGAAAATTACACGTTTTCGTTTGACATTCCAATTTTTTTTACACAAACCACGCACAATTTTTTGTATTTCCTTCAATTTTTTTGAAATAAAATCGGTGATTTATTTTATAAAGAGGATGCATATGAACAATTTGACTTGCCACAAATAATTATTTATCAATTTTAAATAAAATATTTTATTTTGAGATTCGAATTTTATATTTCAGATGACAGAATTACGTCAGCTGTTTTCAATTTTTTTGAAAGCATCCCATCAGTTTCTTTTTTGACACTTCAATAGGCGCTGAACTTATTAAAAGGTATGTTTGTTTTGTTCATCTCTGGATTCCAACATGTTTTCGACTGGTTTTATATAAAACGTGTGTTTTACGAAAACCTGATGCTACAAAAAATGTATGAGAAAACTTGTGTTTTCGATTAGGTTTTTCTCCAAAACCGATATTTTCGCAAAAACCACGTTTTGGGCTCGGTGTGAAAAGGCTATAAGACAAGACATCAAAGATGTGAATAGTTGAAACCAAAGATAGGTTATAAAGGTACTTGAAACTCTTAAAATGGCAAAAATCATTCAACGAAAATACAGTAGACGCTTTATATGTGAAACTCGAAATGGTGAACTATCCACAATAATGAACACACAAAATTTTATATAAAAATGTATTTTGTATACAAATTTCTCGCAAACATTAAACATTGATTGAAATCATTGACAGCTTTGGTAAACGCTTAAATAAGTTTTAAATTCACATCGAACAAAATGTGCACTTTGGATCGAATTCATCTTTAGAAAGCCCTTTAAAACTCCCGCTCGAAAAAGTGATCAATCTCGAAAGAGTGAAAAACCTTGGTTTTTATTATTTCACTATATCGACCGTCTACTGTAGTTTTGAATGAGCTAAAACTAAATAATTGCTATCATTTAAATTCAATTTTTAAAAATAAATTTTGAAACCTTTTTATAACATAATATACTTTTTTCTTTTAAAAAATCATAACTCATTCTATGATTCAATGGATTTTGCAAGAAGTCTTTTTAAGGCATTTTAAAAATGTGCGTAATTGATTTGGTAAAACTATCGATAGTATCGATACTATCGATAGTTTTTTGTAAAAATATCGATACTATCGGAAATGGAAACTATCGATGTTTAAGCAACACTAGTGTTGTGTGGCAGATGTCAAATTTGACAGTTGTCTTTTTTTCTTGGAAGTGAAATGAAAGAAGCCAAGGATATTTTAACGTACAAGGAAAATGGCCACGTTCCGCCGGCTATCGGATAAGCTATATCGGCATTTACACTACCCGATTTTTCCACACACGATTTTCATTGGTGAAGGGAGTAGAAAGTGAGGGGTAAGAACCAAATCACCCGTTCCTGCCAAACTCACACGATTTTTCAAGTATATTTGCGTTCTCTTTCATACTTTTCCCCAATTCTTGCGTGCTCAGTGTTGACCAGCGTTGCCACTAATCGGAAGATTTTAAGTTAACAAAAAAAAAAAAAAAATACAGTAAAAGCTCTCCCAAACCAACGCGAAATCATAGCGAATCATTCGCAAAGTCAGTTTTTTGTTGTTGTTTAGCATTGTGTATCTTTCATATTTTGTATCATTGTGAATGATTTCGCGTCGTCGGCGAATGTTTCGCGTTGGTTTGGGGGAGCCTTAAAGGGTAGATTTGATTTTTTTGCTTGAAAATACATAATAAAAACATAACTACGATTTGCGTCTGCAAATAAATTTGTTAAGGCTCTCCCAAACCAACGCCATATTATAGCGAATCATTCGCAAAGACACTTTTTTTTATGTTTAAGCCTCGTACGCAGATCGAGCTAAAATTTCGCTCCCATACAAAATTCTCTCCAAAATTTAGCCAAGCTAAAATTTAGCCAACATTTTAGCCGAGAAGTACGCAGTTCCAGCTAAAAAATCAAATTTTCGTTTCTTACTGAACGCACTCATCTGTCAAAATTTAGCGCGTGAAATAATTGTTCGGCACATTAATTCTCGAGCTAAATTGTGTCAGGTTCATTTATTTGTGAGATTATGTGAGCTTTACATTGCGAAAATGAAAATTGAGACCGAGAAATATTCAAGGACAAACGATTTAGCAATTCTAAAAGGAAAAATCTATTTTATTTGATTATTTTAATGTGAAATATTGAAAGAAAATTCTTTGAAATTATTGAATAAAATTTCTTTTCAGAGAACAGCTGTTTTTTGTAATGTATTCTCCACAAAAACCTTGTGTCAAAATTTAGCTAGGATTTTAGCTGGTGTTTGGAGAGAAATGTGGGAGCGGAATTTTAGCTCGATCTGCGTAGGTACTACACTTTAGCATCTTTCATATTTTGAATCTTTCCGGCAATTGCTATGATTTTGCGTTGGTTTGGGAGAGTCTTAAGTTCAAGTTTTAATTTTCGACTAAGTGAATAAACGATGATATCTGCAATATTAAAAAGAAAACATTGCCTTCAATTTGTGTAAATTATAAAATTTTGCATTTAATATTATCTACGCGATCAACAAGCTATTTTCTGAGAACTATCAAACACTTATTAAGTCCACAACATACGACGCATTTCACAAAGCAGATAATGAAAAAATTCGCTCACATTTAATTATTTTCAGCACCCATTTACTGGTTTATTTTTTATGACAATTCTGCTGCATGATATTAGTCGCATTTTATTATCCTCATGATCTGATCCGGATCAGATCATGATAAATAAAACAGACAGGATCTTAGTTATATACCCGTCTCTTTTTGTCTAGTGTTTGTTTATTTTGCACGTGTCTGGTTGCCTCTTTTCTTGGCACTATTGAGGCACATTCACAATAGCAATTTTTGGACCATTGAAATAGATCCAGATAAAAAGCAGGATCCCATGTTGTTTTTGTAATCACGTGTTAGAAATTGATCCGGATAAGATCATGTGGATAATAAAATGCGGCTATTGTAAACTAAACAAAAACTAGCTAAATAAAGAGTAGGTACCTGTACTTCCATACAATAATGTGGGTATATTTATGTATATTTTTTCACTTTGATTTTATAACATCTTGTGCAATTATGTTAGATTTAGAAGTTTTTAAGTCACCAAAACCAATGAAAAGCCTTCCTTTTCCCATACTCTCTCTATTGAGAACACCAAATTGCAGCCGCAGCAGAGACCATGGACTTGAAGTAATTTCACAAGGTTGTTAACGGTGAGTATAAAGGCTCCCCCAAACCAACGCGAAACATTCGCCGACGACGCGAAATCATTCACAATAATACAAAATATGAAAGATATACCATGCTATACAACAACAAAAAAACGCCTTTGCGAATGATTCGCTATGATTTCGCGTTGGTTTGGGAGAGCCTTAAAACTGCAAATGGAAAATATACAGATTAACAGCCTTATTCATTAGATTCCACTAAACAGATGAATAGTTATACACTAAATAAGGACTTATATAGCCACTATATTCAGTGTTACACCAATTCTTATTCATAAAACATTTTCCTACCCTTTATAGTTATACAACGCTTGTGTCAAATAATGTGCCAAAAGGGAAAAATCTGTTACATTTTACTTGCACATCTGTAAGCAAATATCAGCTGTTTGTGAAAAATCAATAAAAGAATAATACTGCCAGTTCGGGTCTTTTCAATTTCAGTGTCAATAATTATAATTTTGAAGTTTTCTTGTGTCCTTTCTAGTAATAATTAATTAATATTTCAATAAAACTAAGCTATTTAATATTCCGTTTACTCAGTGAATTTTAATTAAAAGAAAAAAACAAATTAACCCCCATTTTTCCTGCTGTGACGTCGGCGGCTGCCACAACTCCATTCCGGTTAGATTCTTTTTAGTTTTTTTTATATAATACAGTTTTCGCTGTTATTGTTTATAGTAGGTATGCATATGTGCATAAATTAAATAAAAATGTTTTAGATAAAAAACTGTTTTGTTGTTTTATTTCATTATTCTTTTCGCTCGCAGTTTTTATTGGGAAGAATAGGTTATGCATGTGTGTATAGGTATATATATCTGAATATTTCACTATTGTGAGTATATTAGTGACATTTCAATACTTATATATCCTTATTGCCACTATTCAACCTCCAAACGCGTTTAGCTTATTATGAGCCTATGTTACGTTGTATAAGTTTTGTGAATAAGGTTTTCGCGTTCAGAGGCATTATAATGAGTGGATAGCGTTATACACTTGCTATGATGCTATTATGAATAAGGCTGTACCTAAATGCTGAGCTCCAAAGATAAATAAGTACCTCCCAACTAACATTTCAGTTTCTATTAGCTTAGAAATATCGATATGCTGCAAGTCTGGATATGTATAAAGCTTCTATAAAGCTTTCATCAAAAATAAATTTCTAATAGAAGTCATGATTTCAATAACTGCTTCTTTAAAGTCGTTTGAAAGCTTGATATAGAAAATTAAACGAGACTAGCGTCTTTGTTTCGGATAGACCTCTGTTAATAACATTAACGAAGAAACATGAAGCTGTCACTTTATAAAGATTGTATAGAGTAATTTAATTGAAGCTCCTGTCACTTTGTCTTTAAAAGGTTTCGGTTACAATTTGCTGGAAGCCTTATCGAATACTTCGCAGAGACTTCTCAGACTTTATTAACGAACCATAATAGAAAATGTCAGTCTATGCTAAAGAGACTCAAATCTGTCAAAGTCATTTTAATGAAGTCATTGATAAATTTTCGTTTATGGAGTAAATTGTTTGTGAAATTTTTTTTGAGTGAATATGTCTACTTCATGGAAAAAATTTAAAAGTCGGGAAATTATTATAGATCTCTTGCGGTGAGACGTTTCTTAATACTCCAGAGAGCTCGTAACTTAGATCTTCAAAAGAATGCAAATGAAAGACAACGACGTGACGGCAAGAAAGTTCAGATTTAATAAGTCTTTCACCGATAAATCAAATATCTCCAGAGCCAGAAGATTTAAGTGTGTTTCATTGTTACTCTGTTTATAATTTTCTTTTAAATATAAATATTCATTCTGTACTTAGATATGAACCCCACTACCAGCATGAGAGGCGAAACTTTTATGAGGGATAACACACACGAGTTTAATGATTAATGTTTTCAAGAAAGCGATGACGAAGATGAAAAAATCAAAAGCTTAGACTTAACCTCAGGCAATGGGCGATTGAATTTAAAAACAACCACTCAGCTCTTCAGATTTTAATTTCAATAATAAACAAGCGATTTGAAAAAAAAATGTGTACATCTTGTTTCTTTGTGTGAATGGGTTACAAATTTGTTATTAACATGGTGGCTCCACTGGGCATGAGCCATAGTTGGATTATGAACATGTTTAAAAAAAAAACAATGGAGTCTCAAAAATCCATGTCCGTGCAGTAACCCTGAGCCCACACGAGCGAGTAATCGCTAGCGAGTTACTAATACATCGAAACTTTTCCTACTCGCTAGCTAACCCGGAGGCCACACGAGCGAGTACTCGCTAGCGAGTTGGGTACATACATTAATTGTCAAATCACTCGCCACTCTACTCGCTTCTCAACTGGCTTCGAAAAAGGCAAGCGAGTTGGCTAGCGAGTAGCAAAAGTTTCGATGTATTAGTAACTCGCTAGCGATTACTCGCTCGTGTGGCCCCAGGGTAACTGGCTTGCCTTTTTCGAAGCCAGTTGTGAAGCGAGTAGAGCGGCGAGTGATTTGACAATTAGTGTATGTACCCAACTCGCTAGCGATTACTCGCTCGTGTGGCCTCCGGGTAACATATCCATACAAATCTGTTTGCTGATTGGATTGTGGTTTGGATGTTGGACATCGTTCATGTCTAGTGGAGCCAGCATGTAGGACTGGAAAATACTGATTAAGTTTTTGCATCTTCCATTTTATATCTAAGATGGCTGAGTGGGTAGAGTGATGGACTCTTACGCAGGAGTTCCGTGTTCGATTCCTAGACGGGTAAGAAAAATCTTTGTGTTTTATAATTATTTCCAATTCATTAATTAACAAATAATTGAAAACAAATAATAGTTTCAGGTTTAACAAACATTAAATGCGGTAAAAATCACTCAAAAGAAATTGAAAGTAAAAAGAATTATATTTTGTCCCCCATTTTCCTACAACCTCTGTAAGAGCTGTATTGTCGGCTTCTAATAGCTATAAGACTTTCTATTACACTTGCGTGTTTACTTTTATAGAAACATTTCTGAAGCTATCTGTCAAAACCATAATTTCACTAAGATTTCGAATAGCGCTCGTTAAAACTTCTTATGGATCGTATAGAATTTGAAGCCTTTAAAAGATCTGCGTACGGGGCCTCCAAGAAGATTTTCTGAAATCATTTTCGAAGTTCTATAATATTCTCCTTTTTATGCTTAACGAAATTTTACAAATGTCTTAAGGAAATCAGAAAGCCTATTCAGTTAGGCCGAACCGAAGCTGAAATGTTAGTTGGGCTATGTAAATTGCAAACTGCTTTAGACAGCGCCGTTTCACAAAGAAGCAAGATTCAGTTTGTTACTAGAACCAATAGTGGTCCTACCAACAATACCCTTGCCAAAACAGTTTCTTATCAGCCTTCTGCATTATCTCCTTACCAGCATTTAAGTCAAATACCACTTACAAATGATAATATTTTCAAACTTTTTCGTTCTTTCACCGGATCCCAGGCTATCTCAATATCAAGCCAAATCTTTATTACTTTCCGATAACTCAAGCAATTCTAGCCACCCTATGTTTTATAAATCTCTGCTCAACACTGTGGCCCAGAAATAGTTTTGAAAGTTGTAGGAAGCTGATGAACAAATACTGAAGAATAATCTCCATTGCCGATAAATTGAAGAAGACAGGCAGAATCAACTCCTCCCGTTTGAATAATGTTAGCTATTTTAAGTTATGATGCTGGAAGAACGACTCTAGTTACTTAAAAAATATAAACAAATAAATGAAAGAACTTGAAAGTGTCAATCAAATTCAACAGGGTTGTCAAACAAAATGAGAAAACTAGATGAAAACACTTTTTATGTAATTTGCGAAATTACCTCATTTCGCCTCTAATTAAAACGTAGTATAATATCGTTTTATGTAAACATTTCACCCGATTTTGGAAAAAATCGTACTGGAAAAATCAGGTGATGTATGCCGACTTACCTGAAAAAGCTGACAAAGAAACTGAATTAAAAATGTTATTGGCATGCAAAAAACTTGTTACTTTTATAACTAAATTTTATTCTATTTATCTATATTTTCATATTGGGTGAAGTCCAAGGTGATGGGAAAAATAATCATCTATCAAAAGTTGGAGCCCAAAAAGCGAAAAAGACTTTCAAAACATCACGCTGATTCACCAATGGAAGGCTTTTGGTGTATTGTGAGTGCAAAGTGAGCTAAGAGGCTGGTAACAGAGGGCCAACGAGCTAAATGCCGTGCCGATCCAAAATCAGTGTTTGAACTTTCAGCCAATCTGAAATCCAGCCTACCCAAAATTGATCGCATATAATTGGTTGGTAGTATGATGGTCAGCTTAAAAGAGTTTCCCCCATATTAATAAACGGTGGATAACAACGTGCTGGTATTTATACATCTTTTAGCTTGTAATTCTTATTAACAATTAAGTAATAGTCTGTGACGTGTGCTAACGTACGGATAACTTTAACTCGCTAAGGGCCAGTTGTACAAATATTAAACTCGTGGTTCAGCAATTTTAACTCACCGACTTCGGAGAATGGACTGAGGTTCACCGATGGTTCGGGCACTAAATTATGGCTACTATAACTTACTTGAACCTTTAACCATCGTTGAACCTCAATAATTCCCCCGAAATCAGACAGTAAAAATATTTGAACCATGGATCAAAATTTGAACCACGTTTGTACAACGGGTCCTAAGGGCCAGTTGTACAAATATTTAATCCATGGCTCAGCAATTTTAACTTTTGCAAATTTACTGAGGCTTAACGAAGGTTCAGGCACTAAATTATGGCTTCTATAACATACTTGAGCCCCCAGTAATTTCGCCGAAATCAGTCAGTAAAAATATTTGAACCACGGATAAAAATTTGAACCACGTACGTTTGTACAACAGGTCCTAAATTCCGCGTATAATGAACGGATAACTTTCTTTATACATACACGCACACACGTGTGATAACACTGTTTACTACTATCAGTATGTCCCCTTTCACACGAAAAAACAAGTTGCTGGAGATTTTTTTGACGTTTTCTTTTAATCTCCTTAAAAATTTCTTGTACCTTTCACACGAGGAAACAAATCTCCAGGCAATTTTTTAAATTTCCTTTGAAAGTCTGTTGGTTAAATACACCACCTTAACCTAGATGTGAAAGGAAATGTCAAACAAATCTCTTCAAATCCTCTTTCCTCCTGCCCTTCACACCATGGAACTGAAAGTTGCTGGCAACTCAGTTTCCTCGTGTGAAAGGAGACTATACACTTCGTAGGGCAGTGCATATGTGATGCATATGTATTAGAATATCACCATAATTTGATGAAGTGGTGAATTTGGTGCAGTGATAAAAAATGGAATCATATCTTTTTTAATTATAAAAGTTATGTCAAACGGACAAGTTATATATCCGTGCGCAAGCTAACACGTGTGTTATGGAGTGGATAGCGGTTTTTATTAATACCACTGTTTATGTTTTTTTTATAAACACACATTTTTAATCAAATTTGGGGGATGTAATTTGTTTCTTGATGTGAGGGTGTAGATTCTCGCTGACGTTATATACACAAAAGTGTGGTTCACAATTCCGTTGTTTAAATTCTTGCCAGTTTGTATATAATTTCAAATCACTATACAGTTTGAAGCTTGAACATCAGGTTTACCCTGAGGCCACACGAGCAAGTACTTGCAAGCAAGTTGGCTACATACACTGCCTGTCAAATTCGTAGTTTGCATTCCACTTGCCGCTCCCACTTGCTTTCCACCTGCATTCCACTTGCTTGTCTCCCAACTTGCTTCTCAACTTGCTTCACTACTGGCTTCAAAACTTGCATGCCAGTTGATAAGCAAAGTTGCTTGGGTTTGTTTGTGTTAGTAAACAAATGTATGTATGTATTGCAACTTGCTTGCAAGTACTTGCTCGTGTAGCCTCGGGGTTAAGCTACGACAGAACCACTCACAAACCCAAAATTCATAGTGTGTGAGACGGATCAAGCGGTACTGATCCATTTGAATTTTCAGACAATTGTAAATCCAAACGAGCCAAAAATGGATCGGATGGCTCGCTCGTGTATAGGCTCCTTTACAAGGCTCTCCTAAACCAAAGCAAAACATTCGGAGTATCGGAATGACAACGAAACTTTTGCTTTTGTCGTTGTTTTATAAGCAAACTTATCACTTCGCATGACTGTACTCTGAGCTAGCTCTGATTTAAAAACAAACACAAGTTGAGCACTCTGAGTTCTTGGAGCTAAAAGAGAAACACAGATCTTTTTTGACAGCTCATCAGTGCTATATGCTCGGGGCTAAAAAAGAAAAACACCTACAGCAGTATTAATAAAAAACTGGTATCCACTCCCTAACACACACGTGTTACCTTGAACACGGATAGACAACTTGTCCGCTTGATAACTTTTCTTATTAAAAAAGATATGAGTGCGAAGGTGAGATCAGATGTTTTTTCTCGTTCGCACTCATTGATTTTCGAAAAAAGTCATGACTCTAAAGTCGTCGTGTAATAGGGCACTTTCCAGTATTTATCACTTCACCAAATTCACCACTTCATCAAATTATGGTGATTTTCTAATACATGTGTCACATGCATGCACTGCCTTATGAAGTGTCAACTGATAGTAGTAAACGGTGCTATCATACGCATGCGTGTATGTGTTAAGAAGTTATCCGTTCATTATACGTGGAATCTGGCAAGTTAAAATTATCCGTACGTTAACACATGTCACAGACTATTACGCATTTGTTAATAAGAATTACAGTTAACAGATGTATAAATGCTAGCACGTTGTTATCCACCGCTTATTAATATGGGGTCTAGTGTAGGTAGCCAGCTTGCGTTTTTATAGTCGCATTTTATAATCCTCATGATCTTATCCGTATCAGATCATGATAAATAAAACAGACAGGATCTAAGTTATATACCCGTCTCTTTTTGCCTTATGTTTGTTTATTTTTCACATTTTTTTGCCTCTTTTCTTATCGCTATTGAAACATATTCACAATAGTAATTTTTGGATAATTGAAATAGATCCTTTGTACATAAAATCTATAGTACTATCATCAGCCAATTTTTTTTATTTTCATAAGCCTTCACCAGGCGGCGCTAATATGGAAATGTATTTGATATTTGAGAGTTGAAATAGAAGAAAAATGTAAAAGCAAAATGAAAAAGTCGTAAGAGAGGGTTATATTACATTGATTCTCGCAACAATAAAGGGAGCAAGGGAGACAAATGAATCAGTTGCTTGTGCCATACACATACTAACGACAAGAATAAATGAAAGGAAATAAAAATAAAACAAATTGCTTTCTATTACTCGATTGTGTTTGTATGTGAGCTTGAGGTATAAGTTATATATGTTTGCTTATAGATTTATACGTACATACATAATGTAGGTAGGCATGTAGATTGTATTTGCGTTTATTATTTTAATTTTGTTTTTCAAATCTTGGGTATTTGACTTGAAATTTTTAATCTTTGTAGCAATGTTGCAACTTTTCACCACATCTATGAAGGAATTATTTAAGGACATGTTGCGATATTTCAATTTTTTGTATTTACCTTATGAATTTAGGTAGTAGGAGTTTTATCAGTTTTTCCAAATTTTATTATAACATTATGATAACAGTCTTACGATAACGATTCATTGAATTTAAACCATCATCGCGTAAAATAAAGAGTATATTAAGTTTTTGTTAGGAAAAAATGCATTAGGTAGTTTTATTATGAATAGTTTTGTTTTGATCTATTGCCATTGAATAAAACTTTTTTTTAACTATTGGGATGCAATTTTTATTTATGTATTTGTTTGTTTAAATTTCATGTAACTCCAGAAATAATTTGTGTTTAATCACTTATGACACTCACTATTGGTTAAAAGAATACAAGAAAACAAATCCTACGGGAGGGGGTTTTATTTCCCCCCGCTTGGACAGAAGGGGCAGTCTTATAAAAAAAAATAGTTAGGTACCTAGGTACTTAGAATGGAAAAGTATACCTATTAACAAACAACCACTTACAGTATTGTTTTGTAGCTTTTTGGAAAACCAGAAGTCCATTCTCATGGTTTATTTTTAAATAAAGTTCTTTTCGTAAACAGCTTCGACAAAAATTGTTTTCAAACTTAAAATTGTGAAAAAAGTTGTTTTTTAATATATGTATGTACATTATGTATGTTTTTCCATTTTAAGTATTTTTTTATAAAATTGTCGCCTGTCCAAGCCGGTTAAATATACTATTTTTCTTGTTTACTTTTAGCCTAAGTACATGCCCTTGGCAGATTTTACGCGAATCACCTAGTATGCTATATGCACAAAAAATATGCCATTAAATTAACCCCTACAGCGACTAAAGGGATGATAATAAAAATCTGAAAAAATTAGGGAATATTTTTTTTTCATTTAGAATCGGTTTAGGCCCATACAACCTGATCTTTTTCTTACGACCACCCTAATGCACCTACACACCTACATATCTTCCTAGCTAGCAAAATTTCAAGAGGCTTAGAATTTTTGAAATTGTGTGCATAAAAACTAGATGAAATACATAAAAGAACAATGTTCGAAAGCATGAAATTGATTTAAGAAAAACGAATGTCATCTATGTACATAAATACGAAAATATTAATTTTATACCAACAAAAAACTTGAAATCATTGGAGCTATTTATTAGAAAAATTTAAATACAAATTTGGTTTTCTGGTTTTGAAATTCAACACTTTTGTGAGACAAATATTCGTGCTTACCATATTCCAACAACAACCAACAAAAATAACAGAAAACTAATGTAAACAAAACAACCCAAAAATATACACACATGAAAACGAAAGTTACACCTAACAGCAGCAACCTTCCCCCACCAAAGCATTTTTACGACTTAAATCTGATAAAAACAAAACACGAAAGAAAACACAAAAGTAAAATAAACAAATAAAAAGTTTTAAAGTAACCATGGTTACAAATACAATCTTACAATATAACTTGCAAGCATATATTTTGTTGTTTGTTTCCAAATACAATTTTTTCTTTCCCAACGATAGAAAGAAAAACAATCATACTTTCATTTCAGCTCACATCGGAGCCAAATACGCATACGCACCCAACTCTCAGCACATTATTCATTGAAAAAACCAATACCTTTGAAAAAAACAAAATTGCTTGATTTCTTGCCTCCCTCCAACTCTTATAAAATAGTGTACAGCTCTCTCATTATTTTATTATTACACTTTATTCTTCATTTGCCATATTCTTAAGTTTACAATTCAGCTGTACACACTTAGTTAGGCTCAGCACCAGTAATTTCATAAGCCGTCACTTGGTTCGTGCCAGTCGTTCGCCACCCATGATAGTACTATAGATTTTATATACAAAGATAGATCCAAATACGAAGCAGGTTCCCATGTTGTTCTTGTAATCAGTGCCGAGATTCAGCTATTTCAGCGAGTGAGATGAGATGACTCGCCTTACTCGCCGACTCATCTCACTTCACTCGCAAAAGCGATTCAGCTATTTAAGTGAAATGAGTAAGTTCGAATCTAGTTTCGAACATGAGACAAAGAATAAATATAAAAGAGCTTAATTCTACCTCCTTGTCGCACTCGTTACGCAAAACGAAATGAAACAAAAAATACAACAATGTAAACATTGGAATCTTTAATAATGGAGTTTGGAGTAGGTATCTTTTGTTTCAATTATTTTTTTTTTTTGTCATAATTAAAGCTTAATGTGAGTTTCACCCTTGAGAAATAAAAAGTTTAAAAGTGTTGAAAGTGAATAGAATATAAATTTATTTAATTATGTGCATATGATAATAAAATAAAATTATAGAATCAATAAAAGGGTAGTTGTTTTTATCTACGTTGTTGTTTTTTATTTCGTTTCCTATCCATGAATAGGAATTCTTGTGAAAAGCACACATACCTATCCAAAACTGGAAATTTACCAACACATACACCAAGTCACTGCGGAAATATCTGGCGAGTAATCTGACATTTCATTTCACTCGCTCACTCACTCGCTTTTGCTAACTGAAAATCGATTTTCGACGAAAAGTGACTCATCTCACTCACTCCCTGCGGCTTCGAATTAGCTGAATCTCGGCACAGGTGTCAGAAATTGATGAGGATCATATCATGTGGATAATAAAATGCGGCTAATATCTACATTTTGGATCCAAAAACGTAGTCGTCCATACGTGTTTACTACGTTTGCGGATCCAAAACGGACTAGTTGATGAATTTGTGAAAATTTGCAAGAAATTTCACGCTACCAAACACACCCAATTTTCAATCTTGAATTCGCTCTACAAATATTCGCCCTTAATCAATTTTTTTCCAACTCTAGCCAACTTCTCTTCAGTCACAAATGTCAACTAATGAAAGTGATCAGTTCGTTTTACCCAAATAAGAAATCTTTTATTCGTGCAAATTGTGCTTTTTGCCTTTAATTTTAGCCAACAAATCAAGGTAAATACTTACTTAACATACTAACTAAATGTCCAGCAATCATTTCAAATATATATCTCGGAGTTAACGATACCAACAAATGACCCTAAAGTGAATTGTAAATTCAATTTCATTCAACAAAATCTATTTTCTCGTCTCTCGCAATTTCGATTTGGAGAAGAAAAAATTTCAGTTGCAATCGAATTAATTTTTCATTTTTCGATAGATATTTGTGATGTATCAAGTTATTTATATATTCTCCGTATTAAGTTTACCCTTTGAAGCCTCTACATCTCGCTGTCATTGCCTGCAACAGTTCCAACAGATTGAAAACATGATTCGCTTTTGTTTTCGTATCCCCAAACCAATGTGAAGACGCAGAGCCAACGAGAGGGCAATGATAAAGCAGAAATTTAATTTTTTTTTCTTACACCCACCCTCCCCTGTCGCTGGAGATTTAACTTAACTCCAGTTACCGATGTACTGGTTGGGTTGGTTGTATGGCTGGATTTAAAAGTCTCAAATTTTAGACCACATTACGATCGATGTGGTAAGCTCTCTAAGCAGGAATCAATGAATGAATGAATGAATATTTCCTTAGTCACCCGACACTTACCAACCAATAAACTATAACTTCTTCGATTGCCAAGTGTAATTTCCCGTAGAAAGTGTTATCAAGGTTCCCAATAACAGAGCAAGCAGACAAAGTTCTTAATAACAGCTTCAAGTGGTTAGTTGACGTTGATTCAGTGTCAGCTGCTTTTCTACAAGTTTCTCTTGTCGAGAGATAAGACATATTAATATAAAAATATCCATTTTTTTCTTTTATTTTGCCTTATGTATAATATACTTCGAGGAGAAGTGTATATAGTGTTGTCGGCTTACAAAGTATCGACTATCGATAGCACAGGCGAGTGGATTCGTGAAAAAAATGCTCTTCACCATGATGTTTTTGTTTTAGTGTTGAGTTTGTTCTATTCTTGGCAACACATCTCAATTTATGATTTCGTTTTTGAATGTTTGGGCTTTTTTTAGCATTTAGCTTTACCCGCAGATAATAATTGGGATTTAGGTCGTTCTTTCTATTGTAAAAAAAAATAAAATAATAAATACGGAAAAGCGAGGTCCAACTCGTAAAAAGATATATGTAGGTATATTTATATGTCTTTCCAAAGTTTTAAGTAGGTATACTTAAGAAAACAGAAGGAGTAAAATCAAAACTACTGCCTACAAGTATTACGGTATATCATTTCCGGATAGATACATTATTATATGAAATCGATCCTAATTCTCGATCTGAAATCCGCACTCCGAGAATCGAATATATTGTTTTTTTTTACGATAATTATTTACATATGTATGTTATCACAAAAAGGGCAAGTTTAAAACCCTATCTACACTGTATTTTTACTTTTTTTACTGAAAGGCATAGCTCCCATTTTAAATTTACTTAAAAGAGAAGGGTAGACTCCCTATCTCTTTATGCTTGTAATATCCTAGAAATGCCTTTCAATCAACAGAAAATGTAGACGGGCTCTAAGATTATTGAAATAAAATGCACGGCTAGGTCGCACGTACTTGCTCTTATGTTCCAGACACTGCGAGTTTAAGAAAATTGTATAAACAAACATGGAAATTATGAGAGAAAAATGTAGACAAGCATGAAATACGACATTTAAATTAGCTAAAACAACTCTTTTGACAGTTTGAGGTGAAAAAAAAGTATGCCATCTTAATTTATGATGGAATATGATTGTATGGGAAAAAAAATTTTAAAATCGTTGGAGCGGTTTTTTTTTTAAATTAATTTTTTAAATTCTTAAAACATTTTTAAGAACAAATTTTGGTATGCAGATTTAAACTATGTATATATTTATGTGTATTTAAAAACAAAATTTGAAAAAAAATTGTCAACCTGTTTTTGAGATATCGAATTTTCAAAAAAAAAGTTTGAAACTTTTTTTAAAAATCCAAAAACTTTTTTTTTGGAAATTTTGATATGCAATATTATTTAATCTTATCTGAAATTTGTATATAAAAAAATTCATTTAAATCCGTTAATCTGATAACGAGAAAACTCAAAATAAAAAAATGTGTAAATTTTTATAATTTTTTATGGTAGATCGTACTAATTTTAGTATATGAAAAAAGTCTAATCAAAATCGTAGGAGTCGTTTTCAAGAAAAAAAAATATTTTCCTTTGCGGTTTTTTCACTTTTGTATGGAAGGTACCGTTATTTTTTCATAAATGTAAAAATTTTTCTAAAATTTTTTTAGAGAGTACTAAAAAAGTCTTAAATATTGAGTTTAAAAAAAATCTATGATGTTGTTTTCGAAATATTTGATTTTCCAAAAAAAATTTTGAAATATTTTTTAAAAATCCAAAAAATATTTTTTCAAAAATGTTGGTACACAAAACTATTAACATTTTTTGGAAGCTTCTGTATAAAAAAAATAATTGAAATCGGACATACCATTTTGAAGAAAATCAAAAACTAAAAAAATGGTTCCTTGGGAGGTACCATTAATAACCATTTTTGAAAAATGGTTTTCTACCCAAAGAAAGCCTTTACTAAAATACATTTATTGAATTTTTTTTAAGAAAAGTTGTCGAGCCGTTTTTGAGAAAAATACGATTATGTAAATTTGCCAAAAAAAAAATGTATGACAGGTACCGTTATTTTTGGTTCTAAAAAAAAAATTAAAAAAATGTGTCGGCAGAATCACCAAAAACCACTAAGTACCAAGTTTCAAGAAAACCGATCGAGCCGTTTAGGCTGTAGACGAACAGACAGACAGACAGACAGTAAAAAATCCATTTCAAAAAAATTTCCTGGTGCGTTTTCCTGATCGCTATAACAGGCCCCTAAGACGCATAATTTTTAAATTACTATGTGCATAATATATATATACAGGTTGTCCTGTAAATAATGGATAACCTTGCAACTGGTTGTAGCAGGCCTTATGACCTTTCCAGAAAAAAATATAAAAAAAATATTTTCCCTGTGGTTACTATGTTATGATGTTTTTTTCCAAAAGTTGTTAACAAGTACTACTTTCCTCAAATACGTGAACGCTACGACCATGGATGAACAATTTTCACTATTTTTATATTTTTGTAATATTCTAGAATAACTGTTGTAATAGATGGGTGGTAAAATTTAACAGTAGTTATTGCATTTTTTTTATTATATTTTTTTTTAATATTTTTTTCAGTACAAAAATTTATTTTCGAAAAAGTTTGACCACCTCTAATAAATTAAAATTGTATGAGAACATGAGTGGCCAATTGCTTAAAAAAGTTGTCTATTTAATGCACTTTTCAAAATGGTATAACACATGCTTATGTATTAACGAAATAACCAAGAAAATTTGTCAATCATCTAATAAAGCTGCTTTTAACATTTTGGCAAAATGTCTATCAAAATGTTACAATAACCTCCAAATTTGAGTTGGACAAAGATTTTCTCTTTTGATGTGTAAGGGGGTTCAGTGCAAGTATAAAATTCGATTTTAGGTGTTCATATTTTGACATGTGATTTTTGGAAACTTCGCAGCGTTCTATAATTTTCGGTATTAAATAACAGAGTGGCTCAGACCTAAAACAATAAAATCTGAAGATATTATATTTTTGAAAAATTGAAATAAATTTCGAAAACTATCCCGGAAGAAACTATACCGGATTCTGTTTTGGAAAAAATCGCGGAACATAAAAATTCTGCTTTTTCTTTTTCTATTTTAAAAAATGAAAACAACCCAGAAGGAACAAACCCCAGAAAAAAATTTCGAAAACCTAAAAAAAAAAAACATTAATTTAGCGTGTTCCAGCAAGAGGTTTAATTTTAAATCATTCAAAAAATACAGTTTCGTTTTTTGAAAACTGGCGACATTTTTTATTTAAATTTTATTTTATTTTATTTTATTTTATTATTTATAAATATTTGCTTCCAAATCATGTTTTTTGATGAAATTTTGCATCACGTTTTCACATAATTGTGGCTGTATTTCGAATATAAATGCGATGCTAAGTGGTTTTGGATAAAATTTCATGAAATGGAAACACCTGGGTGTCAGCCACACTCACCTATTTTCATCAACGTTCCAGTTTGGGGAGGGGATTCATGGTAGTAGTATTTTTCTTACTTTTCTTGGCTTTTCAAATTTTCTTTCCCAAAACGACTTTTTTTTTGATTTATATGCAACATTTTGGGACTTAAACTCGTAAGTGGCAACCCTTCTCTTGTCCTTCTGACTGTTCTGCCACCTTGGCAACACTTTCTAAAAGTAAAGTTAAGACATGAACTATATGTATACTAAAGCTCAATCCGTCAGGTCAAAATGAAAGGTTGGTCTCACTAACAGCCCCCTATAATTGACCTTGCCGGACGAACACAAGTTGAAGTCTTCACATCATTAACCTCCTCGGTACGTTCAAATGCTTTGAGTCGACCAAAGCAGTTCGAACTTTACGAAACGTTTTCGTGATATTTTATAATCTTTGTATTTATTCTTGACTTTTTCAACACTTGCGTTTATCGATCTTGTTTTTAGCAATAACAGTCTACTGTTGACAGTTAAAAAATGGCTTAAAATTTAAAATGAAATCGGGTATAGCGGTAGTAGAGCCGATTGCAAATTTCAGGGGTGAACATATAACCAAACAAATATAAATGAAAATCTGAAGGTGCATGCATCTTGACATCGAATACAAAAGTCTGGTAGGATTTTTTCGGCGCCCGTGGTGGGGATGAAAATAGCGATAGTAGAATAAAATGTCGCAAAGTTTATGTAATCGTATTTGAGTCTCTCTGTACTTTTTTTTCAAATTTTGTATCTATGATTAATGCAGAATATTTTAAATTAGCTTCAACTCATTATTTACATGACAACATAATATTTAATGACTGCATATCACTTCCAATAAATAAAATCATCTTGTTAGACTTGAAATTAAGATACATTTTTGTTAGCTCTTCTCCATGCCGCCGTATAATTTCTGCTTCGTCATGATGACTTGTCAAAATGTATCTTCCTGTCACGACAAGCATACATTTACGATTGTCTGTTTGGAATTTTAACTTGGTTTCTTAGGCCAAGTATTGGTATCGTATAAAAAATAATCAAGGTCGAGGTGAAAGAAAATTGTAAATTAGTTGGAATCATTAGAATTCGAAGAATAAGAACGATTTGTTCAGAAGCTTAGTCCAGTCAATACTTTTATATTAGCTTCGTTTTTTAACTTTATCCAGGGTTGAAACAAGTGGAAATAAGTTCTGTGTTCTCTTCAGTGCCTGGTCCCAAACACACAAAAAAGTTGTTTGTCGGGGTTTATTCAAGATTTTTTGAGAAGTGCTTTGGGCGACCGTCTAGAGTAACTCCAGGGCTCAACAATAAATACTTTTTTCGCAGTCGCTAAATAATGATTTTTTGCAGAAGTTGAGGAATAGTATTCGCGTACTCAGTAGAGGCATCTTTAGTGAGTTAAGTAAAATATATATATATAAATAAACAAACAAGGCAACTTTTCAAAGGCAAAGGTAACTTTTTCATAAAAAATATACATAATCAATTTTTTAAACAAAAATATCAAAGTACCCAATAGTACAATTCTTAAGTTCGTTACTCCAATTGAAATTGATTTGTATAAAGAAAAAAAACTATGTAAAGACCAAGTTCATACAACCTAGTTGTGCGTTTTATTATAGGATATTTGTTTCCCAAATCAAAATCAAAAAGTCGACGAACCTCAATGATTTCTAAGTTGAAACTAGAAAGATAAACATATACTCGGTAGTTGCTACAGAATGGCAACTGGATATACAAATCTGTACTTCACACTATATAAAAAAAATACAAGAGAGGAAAAACTACTACCACACCGATAGTTTAAGTTGGCATAGCTCCAATCCGAACCAAACCATTCTGAGAATTTGAGATAAACGAATCTAATGCTTTCCCCTCGAATGTACTTTGGCCGCATGTTGTTTTTTTTATAACAAAAAAAATTAAAAGTTGCAGTCAAAACGTCGAGTCAGTGGAAGAGATACAACGTGCCTAAAAGCACATCGTACTCGTATAAAACTTGTTACTTATCTAAATTCCGAAAAGAGCAACAGAGCTATTATTTTGCGTCACGGTTAAGGCCATTTATCGCGTATGTCTTGTATTATTCAATGTACTACTACTAATACCAATTTCATTTTAAACCGAGTGACACAATTTGTTATAGTAGGTATCTTTGGATAATGCTAAGCAATACAAACCTACACAAGATTTAAATTAAAGCTTTTAAGTATACCCATGGAAAGTGAGTGATTCGGCAGAATTCCATTCCAACAAAAATGCATGTATCTATATTCTATACCAGCTCTTTAATACTACGTCAAATGCATTAAGAAATCTAGATTGTATAATATTCGTTTGTTTATTTTTATTTTTTGTTATTGTTTTGTTTTTCGTTCTTTCTTTTTTGTTTGTTGACGAAACAGTTATAATGGATTGGTTACCACTTTTGTTAATTAAACTTAAAATAATTTTCTAGTTTTGAGTAGTTCGATATGGAAGACCTTGAAAGAAATTTTTAAGCATGACTATTTTCAACAGAAACACTTGAGATATAGAAGGAAGAAAAGTGACTAAGTACTATTGGGCAAGTTTTGAATTCGTGAAAAAAAATGAGATGTAATCAAATATGACATTACGATGATATAGAAACGAAAAGAAGAGCATGTCACAATTCTGTCTATCTGTCTGAACCTCGGTCTACGGCCTAATCCAATGATGCGATTGTCTTCAAATTTTGAATTGAAAGTTTTTTAGTGATTCCCTAGGGGGGAAATTGATTTTTTTAGCCCCAAAAATAACGGTACTTGTCATACAACCGTTAAGGAAAAGCTTATTAATATCAAAATCGGCTCTAACGATTCTTTACGGTACCTGACATATAACGGCTTTTTTTGGTTTTGTCCTTTTTCATTAACACCTCTACCGATTTCAATCAATTTTTTTTTTTATTTAAAACAAAAACCTTTAAAATGTTTATAATATTGCATATCGTAATGCTGCAAATTTTAAATACTATTTTTTTTTTTTGAAAATTCAATAAAGATGTTAATGTAACATCGGTCGTAAGTTTACAAAAAAAATTGCATGAACGACCTTTTTATTCATTCGGTGAAATGCTGAGATGCTGAATCAGCTGTTCGTTGAACGGCAAAAATTTGTTTATGAAAAAAAATTTGGTGAATAAATTAACAAAATAAATAAAACATGCTAAAAGTAAGCAAAAAACAGACAATTTGTTCACAAATTGCCTAAATTGATTTACTGCTTTTAAAACTATTCGGAAAAATTATGGTTTGTGCATTTGTTTGACAGATAAGGTGTGTGACAGATTTGATGTGTCCAGATTTCGGAGTTATATCTGAATGCAGAACCTCTCCATTTGGTTGGATGTTGCAGGAACTGGGGGTCTCGGGCTGTATATTTTACTACACAAGTGCTTTCATTACCTTTAAGTTGGTAGCCGCTAAACTTGTAAGTGCGAATGTTGATCAAGGAAAAAATTGCAACATTAAACCCAAGGCCCTACAGATTTCTAGGTTAGTGCGTTGGCTAACGACCCGACCACAGTTTAAAAAACCATTGCTATGAAAGAGACGCGGGAAGCCTCTGATAACGACTAAAAATGGACTACGATCTACGAGTATGCACCTGGAATGTAAGGACACTATACACCACGTGTTACTCAAAAACTTGAATCTGTCATCTCGTGGTACAAGGCAGACATAACCGCGATCCCGGAGATGCGATGGATAGGATCAGGAAAAACGAAAAGAAAAGATTGTGACATTTATTACAGCTGTGATCAAAGACTGCACATACTAGGATGCGGATTCGCCGTGGGAAATCGAATCGTATCAAAGCTACCTTCCAAAATCTCAATATGTGCTTACGCCCCTACCGATGAAGCTAAGGAGTCCAACAAGGAGGAGTTGTACGACCTCTTGGACGGAGCCTACGAAGCCTATCCGGAGTACGATGTCAAAGACGTGCTCAGAAACTTCAATGCTTAAGTCGGGAAGGAAAATATCTTTTGCGGATTTGTTGAAAGGCACAGCCTCCACGAAACAACAACAGATAACGGCTTACGACTAATCGTGTTTTCTGCCGTTTGTAATACGGAGATAAGTTGCACTAGGTTCCCCAGGCGAAGGATACACACAGCGACCTGACGATCTCCAGATGGTTGAACCGCCAACCAATTCGACGACGTGCTAATTGACTCTGACTACTTTCATATTGTGACAAAGTTCAGAGCCCGACTGTCCAACGAAAAGAAAAAAAAAAGTCCGCCCAAAGGAAGAAATTCAACATTGAATGCCTTAGCACATCTGAGAAACCCAGACACAATATACAGTGCAATTGACCGGGAAATTCTCTGCCATACCCCAGTATAACCAGTATCCCGACACCATTAGGGAGACAGCCGAGACCACCATTAGCTATCAACCACCCAGAAAAAAGGACCCCTGGTATGATGATGAATGCGTTATTGAAGCGGTAGACGGAAAATTCTGGAATGCAAATGCTGCAACTTAAAACAAGAGCAGCAAGAGAGGAGTACCGTGAAAAGAGAAGAAAAGAGAAAAAAATCTGCGCAGAAATAAAAGAGCATCCGCTGTTTCTCAGCTCAGGTATCTCTAGGAGTCTAGCACCGCCACCAACACCCACCAGGGGCCTATAGCACAGAACAACAAGTCAACTAGTCAACTATGTATATTTGTTCAACAAGTGAAAATCATTTCTGTATCTCAATGAAAACCGTAACAGTTGTCAAGTTAAAAAAATTCCCTCGACTTGTTGAACCAGTTTTACAAGTAATTCTTACACGATGAGTCGTTGTTTCTGAAAAAAGAACATTTTATCTTAATCGGCGCTTTGCTTTTATTAGTGGGTGAACGTTATTTGGTCGCTTCAAAAGCAAAGTGACATTTGAAGTTTTTCTTTATTTAAAAATTAATTTTTATGAAGTTTTTTAATGAAAATTTATTAGTTTTTTTGTTTATTTTAAATCGTATATTAATGTTATTAAGAGAGCTGTTTTTTAAGAAAAAGTTTAAGGCTTGTGTCATTTTGCATCAAAAAAGCTAAAAGTTTAGAAACCAAAAATGAAAATTTGTTTTAAAAAAGTGCTGTTTTGCTTTTAACTAAGGCGCCAGTTATAGCTATCATTGAAACACATTATTGAAATGACTGATTTTCAGACATTTATTATTTTGATGGACAAATAAAGCTCAAGACTTAATTAATATTTTTAGCCAAAACAAATTTCAAATAGGCCCAACTTTCCACATAAAATAACTTCTAATATTGCAATGATCTTTGGTAAGGTAGTTCAGTCATTTAAATATGAAAAGCCATTTTATGTGTAAAGTTGAGCCTATTTGAAATTTATTGTTGTCTAGAAATATCTTTTAATTAAGTCTTAGGCTTTATTCTTTTGCATTGATACAACTCTTATTTCTTGTTAGAGTAACCAATAGCTTCTTAATGCAAAATTGATTAATAGGGAATCTAAAAATTAAAGTAAAATCAAATTATTTGAAAAGTGACACTTATTCAAGAAATTTTCAGTTTTTCTTGATCAAATTTTGGCAGTAAAAAGACACAAAACGAAAAGTGTCACTTTTCGAGGAAATTCCTACCTATCATATACTTTTTCAAACGACTGACACAAAACTGTAGAAATGTCATTCTGCTGGGAAAAAAATCAGGCATGTTACCGAAACTGCAAAATGACGCTAACCTTCTCTAGCTGTCAGTATAAGGGATAAAGTTATGCCGGTTTGACAGAGTAAAACTATTTTTTTACGTTAATTTCTGTATACTTAACTTAAAACATCAAAATTTTGACTTACATTAGTTTGCTTATGAAGTGACGATTTATAGGAGGGACTTTCAGAAATGTTATCAACATTTTAGGCACCACACACGGAAAACACATGTGGCTCTATTTCAAAAACAGTTTTTTCTTTGAATATGTTTGTCTATTTTTTTTGATTCTCATTATCATTGTTCGATTCAGAATGGAAATTAAAACATTTTGCAATCAAATAATTATACCAATAAATAAATTCTTAGCAATCTTCCCGATTCCATCACTTGATAAACACTACTCACTACTGCAAGTGTATATTTCTAACTTGTTGACTTCGAACAAGTCCGCAACGGTCAGTTGAAATTTATCAACTATTCTACAAGTTTATTCTCTATTCGTTGAATTCTTGTTGTTTCCAGTTACAGAAACGATGGATTTATGAAATTTCCCTCTTGTTGAAAGAACCCAAAACAATTGTTTAAGTTCTCCTAGACTTGTCGTTTCGTGTTACATAAATTTTATAAAATTGTTGAATTTTACTTGTTCAACAAGCACTTTATGTATTTTGTTATAGGCCCCAGTTCTTCAAAATAGGAACTGGCATCTGGCTATATATAGGACCGGCACGCAAGCTCTTCGAAGCAGCGAAGGGAACCTAATCACATTATATAGAGGAAACGACAGGAGAACAAAAAGGCATGCACCAGCTCATCAACTAAGTATGGGAGTGTGTGTGAAAGTGTGCCCCACGAATGGTCAAATAGCTCAACATGCCCAATCTACAAAAAAAGCGATCCATTGTCCTGCAAATACTACAGAGGCATATCCCTGTTTAATGTTGCCTGGAAGATCCTATCCCACGTACTATGTGAACGTCTAAATCCTTTCTGCAACACTATGATCGGCAAGTACTAGTGTGGCTTCAGGCCAGGCAGATCAACGATAGACCAAATCTTCACATTGAGGCAAATCCGGGGAAAGACCAACGAATTTCAAGTCGAGACCCACCACTTTTTCGTCGACTTCAAAGCTGCATATGATAGCATAAGTCCCCAAGAGCTTCTATTGGCGATGTCGCAACTCGGGATCCCGAAGAAACTGATCCAGCTTTGCCGCATTACGTTGCAAAATAAGCTGCATTTGGCACAATTTGGAAGCGTTGTTCAGGCGTCAGTCTTTTCAAGTTGAAATGCCAAACCAAACTGAAAATAAATCACTTGACAGCTGTGAGCTGGCAAAATGGCCACCAGTTAAAATAGTGTTGCCAACTTAAAGCTCTATACCTGTTAAAAAAACACCCTTTTGTAATTACTAAAAATAATCACCCCGAGTTGCGGAAGGAATCAGACTCAATTTTGACATTTTAAATATGAGCTAAACGTCAAAATGGAGTCATACTCCTTCCGCAGCTCATTCGTCGGATTCTGTAATCGGCGTGATTGCTTCGAGCACCTGCCAACAAAAACTGACTTTTGAAGCCCTATTTCTTTAAGGGCCAGTTTTTCAGTTCAGGCTTTACTCTGAGTTAAATCAGAGTTAGCTAATCCTGAAAATAAATTAACCCTAAGTTAACCCAGGAACAGTTTTTCAGTTGAGGATTAACTTTATCTTTCAGCTGTCAAAATTCTGAGGCCAACGATGTGCGACACTATGGATATCACCCTTCTATGCCTTTTACGCATAGGAATAGAGAGGGCGCCACATCGAATCGCACTGGCAATAGCTTTCAATATCGAAATCGAGATGGCGCCACAGCTACAAAGACCCTCAATTTGGTGCCTGAGTTAACTCACCAAAGTAGACGAGTTAACTCGGAGTTAACTTTCAATTTCAATTGACTGAAAAACACGTTTTTGGAGTTAACTCCCAAATGACCCGGTAGATGTCGGTACATCTACTGATGATCTATTACAGGACCCTCTTCCTCTTTTGATTCCACCCACGAAAGATGATTTGCCTGCGCAATCCTGTTCAACTGAACGTACTGATAACGAATCAGTTGCCAAAAAGAATAACAAAAGGGGACGTGATAATACAGTTGTTGTTAAAAACTCTGGTCCACCTTCTAAACGAACAAACATAATTATTAGTCCCCATCTTGATTTAGAATTAGCTCCTCCGGCTGAGGTTATAAATCAAAGTTCAATGATGGTCGTAGAAACAATCTCTGATGCAGATTGTGCTACCATTGCCAGTATAATAACTGATCCTAGGCCAATCAAAGCTGTTTCAAAACCTAGGTCCATATTTATTTCTCGCCTTGAACCAGATATTGCTGCGGATAATATTGTTTCCCACTTATTAGCTAATAATTGTATCCCTACAAATAATTCTATTAAGTGCACAAAAATCAGCAAAATAAATAGTTTCGTTTCTTCTTTCAAAATAGTAGCACATGCTTCTTATTTTGATTCTATTTGCAATATGAGTAATTGGCCTCCAGAAGCTCTTATTAAAGAATTTTCTGTAAAGAAAAATAGATCCACCCGAAATGTACCCAAAAATGAATCAAAAAACTAAGCAGGATTACCCTCTTCTACCAAAATGTAAGAGGGCTTCGCAGCAAAACTGCTGATATTTATATGAACTCCCAAGCTTTTTCACATGACATCTTTGTTTTGACTGAAACTTGGCTGAATTCAAGTTTTTTGGACACGGAACTTTTCAATCAAGAGTTTTTAGTATATAGAAAAGATCGTCATGTTTATAAGCCAAAAGAAGTGGGAGGTGGTGTTTTAATTGCAGTTAGAAATAAATTTACGTCTTCGTCTTTATCTTTCCCTTTTAATCTGTCAATTGAATTAATCTGCATAAAATTAACAATACAAAACAAACAGTTTTATATATTAAATGCATATATTCCTCCGAAAAGTTCGGACGCAGTTTATGTGGAACTTTCTAAAGCCTTAGATTTTGTTATTGACCTGTCTTGCTCCAACAGCAACATATTACTTCTTGGTGATTTTAATTTACCCCACATAGAGTGGGTTCCCTCTGATGACGAATCCTATCAAGAAGCTTCTTTAACTTCTTCTCACAATGAGTTACTGCTTCTTGATAGAATAATTTCAACTGACTTACAGCAAATAAGCTGTATTAAAAACTCTAAAAATCGAATTCTCGATTTGGTATTTTCTTCAGACGCTAATAGTACTCTGGTTCTAGAATCTAGTTCCGGAATAACTAATATAGATAACTATCATCCTCCTTTAGATATTTTTTTTGACCTGAGCAATCACCTTACTGAAAACAGTAACCCTTATGATTGCTCATATACTTTTGACTACAGAAAGGCAAACTTTCAATTGCTCTCAGATGAAATAGCCAGGTCTGGTATTGAGAATATATCAGTATCTGGCGATATTGACGAAGCAGTTTTTAGTTTTTATTCCATCCTTAATAACTGCATTAATAATACTATCCCTTTAAAATTATCTAAAAATAGAAACTTTTGCCACTCATGGTATACGAAAGAGCTAAGAACACTCCGAAATAAAAGAAACAAAGCATGGAAAGTGTACTTAAAAACTCTTTCGCCAGTAGACCACAACTCATATATTACCCTTTTTGAAGAATTTAAAACTCTTTCAAAAAATCTATACACTAACCATGTAAACGAAATGGGTAGTTCTCTAAAAGATGACCCAAAGACATTTTGGAGGTTTGTTAATTCGAAAAGAAACTCAGATGGTTATCCAGCAAACTTCATGTATGAAAATTGTTCGTTGCAGGAAACCATTGATATTTGTAATGCTTATGCGAAAAATTTTCGGAATTCTTTTGTTGACAAGCCCTTAGATGTCGACGAAAATTATTTTAAGAATTTACATACTTATGCCCAAACAAGTTGCAACAATATCCCAGTGCCACCGAGTACTGTTTTAGACCTTCTCTCATCATTAAATGATGATTATTCATCTGGTCCAGATGGAATTCCGCCTATTCTATTGAAAAATTGTAAATTTATACTAGTTCAACCCCTTCAATTGTTGTTCGAGTTTTCTTTGAGGACAGGAGTATTTCCCAATTTATGGAACAAATCGTTTCTTACACCAATCTTTAAAAAGGGTGACAAAACTGATATAATGAACTATAGGCCCATAGCAAAGCTCTCTTGTATTCCAAAGCTTTTTGAGTAAGTTGTATGTGAGAGCCTAGCATTTCATACTAAGAGTATTATATGTGATCAACAGCATGGATTTGTGAGAAGAAAATCAACGGTAACAAATCTCCTTACCTTTCTGCATAAATGTTCTAATGCATTAAAAAACGGGAATGAAGTTGATTGCATATACACTGACTTTTCAAAAGCATTCGATCAACTTAGTCATGAAATTATTGTATTCAAACTTAAAGCCTTTGGTTTTCCAACTTTTGTTACATCATGGATTAAGTCATACCTTGAAAAAAAGATCTTACCAGGTAAAATTCAGAAATTGTCTTTCAAACCCATTTAGTGCTCACTCGGGTGTACCTCAGGGAAGCCATCTGGGCCCGTTTTTGTTCATTCTCGCTATAAATGATGTTACTTCATGTATCCGATGTAGTAATATTCTTATATATGCTGACGATATGAAAATTTTTAAAACAATACAATCAAATCATGACCATATTCTCCTGCAGGCTGATATTAACAATTTTAGCGTTTGGTGTGGGAAAAACGGTCTTTCTCTTAACCCAGTAAAATGTCAAACTATAACTTTCTCAAAAAAACGAGCAGTGAGTGCTTTTGACTATTCCATTTCACAGCACACACTCTGTCGTGTTTTTAGTTTCAAAGACCTGGGTGTTCACTTAAGTTCTGATCTAGATTTCATAGTACATATTAATTATATTGTAAATAAGGCGAGTTCCATGCTTGGATTTATAAAACGCTGGGCAAAGGAATTTAAAGACCCGTATGTTACTCTCTCTTTATACAATTGCTATGTAAGACCCCATCTTGAGTACGCCTCCCAAGTATGGACTCCCTTTTACGAAATTCATAAAAGCCGTATTGAATCAATACAACATAACTTCATTCGTTTTGCCTTGAAAGGTCTTCCTTGGGCTGATCATTATAACCTGCCAACTTATGAACATAGAATCATGCTTCTGCAACTTCAAACTTTATGTCAAAGGCGTGTTAATAATGATTTAATATTTTTTCACCAACTTATCAGTGGCGAAATTGATGCTCCTGACTTATTAGCCTGTATAGGTATAAACTACCGTGGGGGATCCCACTACCTTAGAAGATTTGAACTGTTTCACGTTCCTTTTCATAGAACCAATTATGGTATTCACGAACCTCTTAATCGTATGTGCAAACTTTTTAATTTGAACGCTGCCTCAGTTGATTTTAACATAAGTAAAGTAGGGTTAAAAACACTGTTGCGAACCAGTGTTCCACTCTCGTGAAT
The DNA here is from genome assembly GCA_963921185.1 of Dasysyrphus tricinctus. Taxonomy (NCBI): domain Eukaryota; kingdom Metazoa; phylum Arthropoda; class Insecta; order Diptera; family Syrphidae; genus Dasysyrphus; species Dasysyrphus tricinctus. The sequence continues at coordinate 116,382,986 of OY992530.1, forward strand.
TCCTATGTCTTGATTATATCTTAACTTATTTACATATGTATATGTTTTATATTATGTGTCTAATTTTGTAATTTGTTTAATTTTGTATATTTTTATTTATTTATGTGCTTGTGTTAGCTCTGCTTAATCTACTAACCACTAACACACGCACTCATGATGAGCCTCTGATTGTAGAATGCAGCTTGCTTTAAGCTCATTACAACACAGAATTCTGAAGTGTAAACAAAAAAAAAAAAAAAAAAAAACCCCGAGACTAGGATGATCTCGCACTGAAAAACTGGCCCTAAGTGGTTCCAACTGTGAAATAAGTGATGATAAATTAATTTATTGATAAATTCTAAAGCAGAATCAACAATGGGGAAAGGGATAATTCGGGGGTAATTTTGATATGAGGCATTGAGAGGAAATGGCAAAATTCTGATGAACTCCATGCCAAAAACCATAAAAACCATTCTCAAAGCAAAGAAAAGACATATTTTTACTTAATATTAACAAAACAAACTTATTTTTAAACTTAACAAAATTATTATTTCAAATTAACGATATTTATAAGAAATTTATCTGTGTTCACATTAATTCGAACAGTACTGTATTTCCAATGTAATGTCAGCATCAAAGCGCCATTATTTTTTTTCTGCCGCATTTAATGCATTTTTTTAACTGACTTGCGTATCCACACTATTACCTTATTGTTGTTAACCGAGTCAAATTTTGCTGCACTGCCTATACTCAATACACTTGCGAGTGGCATCGGGAGTAAGAATAATGTGCTTAATCAAACAAAAAATAAATTCAACTACGCTAGGTGTTATGTTACCCACTACTGCCTGTCTACCGGTTCGTTTGACTCCCACACATAATTCCGTATCTCGAATTAGGAACGTAACTTTAGATGGTTCAGCTGATTTTGTGTGTTCCGATAGCTATCCGTATGAGTATAGTCACAACAGAACTTGTTGAGGTAGTTAAATGCCTCTTATTAGGGATTTTGATTTTATTTTCCTCAGTTTTTGATAAAAGAAAATGCCTCGTCATTCTGAGTTCTGTGTTAAAAGTAGGTACGTAGTAACCTTGTGTATCTTTCTACGTTGTAATGGATAAGGGTTATTCTAGATACCTATAAATAAAACAAAGGAAAAATGCACCGTAATGCTTGTTTAGTTTCGGTGGATTTTAAAGTTTTTTTTAATATCTAAATAACCTTTGGTAGATAGAAAAGTCTACTAAGCCAATCATACATATATTTTTATATATATTTCTTTGAATTAATAATGATTTGAAATTTATTTAAAAAAGTTAAAATCTGATAACGATAAACGAATTATTTCAACATTAAACTTAAGTATCGCTTGATTACTTTTGAGTATTAAGTTTGAAAATAAACAATGCGTTTTCAATATAGATTCTGAGGGAAAGATTAATTTTGGGGAGCGTGTGTATAGATAGGCACTTTTGAAGGCTATGTGCAAGTTTCAATATTATTAAATTATGATAAAAAACAAAATAATCACAAACAACCAAACGCGAAATGTATGTCATCGTCATCATCATCAAAGTAGGTATAACTTTTTTTTGTTACCTACTCACGATGAAGTTTCTATAAAATAACGATAGAGCAGAGAAATCAATAAGGGGTTTCCCTCTCGGAGAGTTATTTTTATTGAGATATTTTTGTATTTTATCATTAAAAAATATGTCATTTTTACTGTTAATAAGTTTTCAAGCGTATGTCACAATCGATAGATAACTGTTACTTCGAAATAGACTTTGTCTACCTTAGCTGCTCAATTAAACCGCAGAAAATGTCCAGAGAAAAAATCGAAGAATCAATTATCATTATACCAATCACTGTTTCTAAGAACTGATCATATACTAGACAGTAGATAAATCATATGTGATGAGACAGTAGGTAAAGAAAATAGATACCTACCTACCAGGAAAATTATTTCAATATTTTTCTTTGTTTACTTACTTAAGGTAGCCCTACAGTCTGGGGTGGACCAGGGCCTCAACCAACAAGCTTCTTCCAGTCGGCTCGGTTTCTAGCTAGCTGTCTCCAGTTTTGCCCGCCAAGTTGGTTGAGGTCCTCTTTGACTTGCATGCGGCGTGCGCCACCTTTTACGCTGTCCACCTCTACTGCGCTGTCCCACGGGATTGGGTTCAAAAACTTTCCGAGTCGGAGCATTGATGTTCATTCGCTCTAAGTGATCCAGCCATCTAAAACGTTGGTTTTTCACTTTTGTGGCAAGTTCGGTGTCGCTTTACAGCCCCTTCAGTTCGTTCTTGTATCTTCTTCTCCATTTCCCAGACGGGACCAAAAATCACCCGGAGAACATTCCTCTCAAAACAGCCTAACGCGTTCTCATCCATCGTAAACAATGTCCATGCCAAAATAGCTTTTTATGGCATTTAGTCCTATAAATTGGCGTTTCGTTCGGCTTACTCACTTGAACTCATCAGTGACATAGTGAGGGCTTTGTCATACGCAATTTATATTAAGTTCAGTCCAACTTACATGAATTTTTCAACGAAAATTCACTGTAAACTATATCCAACAAGATTAGAATTCCTAATCATTAAGCTGGAAGTTTTTTTTGCCCTGGGCCAGGCATAGTTTCTATATAAGAAGGTTTTATAATACAAATTCTATATACTACTGAAATAAATCAGCCAAGTAGAAGACTTAGCATTAAGGATTGGACTTGTTGAATTATTGATTCAAAATAGCTTTTTATGGCCTTTAGTCCTATAATTTGCCTCTGCACCATACATCAGGACCGGGATGATAAGCGTCTTATACAGGGACAGTTTAGTTGCTCGAGAAAGGGCTTTGCTTCTCAATTGCTTAAAGAAACAGCGATTGGCAAGAGTAATCCTTCATTTGATATCAGTTCTCGATCGAGAATCAATCTGACCACCTCAAATAGCTGTCTATAGTGACGTTCTGTACGAGACGTTGGTGTTAGGTGTCCTTTCTTTTTCTGTTAACCCCACCTTCTGGGGTTCCTTCCCAATACTCACGAAAGCATCCGATTATGTCAACGTCGTCAGCGTAAGCGAGTAATGGGACGAACTTGGGTATCGATTTGAAACTCCTGGGTTTTTTCCAAAATCTGTCGTAGTGCGAATATTTGGTCGATGGTGGAATTTCCTTGCCGAAAGCCACATTGCTCAGCCGCAAGGCCATCAGTTTTATTAGACTAAAGTTAAGGTATAGCTATCTTTACTTCGTCGAGGTCGGGTGGACGAAATTGTTGGCCTTCGTCGGTCGTTCAGGTTGAATGGTGCAATCTGCATGGTAACGGAGTTCAGTTCTTCATCACTGTTACCTATATATATTTTGCAGAAATGATTTTTCCATATCCTCAGCAGCGACTGCGATTCTACCATGATGTTCCCTTGATCATCCTTGCCTTGAAACCCTGGGGGGTTCTTTTCACTTTTTAGTAAAACTTCCTAACTTCATTCCCGCAATGAAGCTGATGCATACTCCTAACATTGGTTAGGAGTATGCACCAGCTCATCTGCAAAATATGGTCGGAGGAAAGCATGCTCGATAAATGGAACCTCAGCATTGTTTGCCCGATCCTCAAGAAAGGTGATCCTCTGGACTGCACCAACTACAGTGGCATAAATCTTCTTAATATCGCCTACAAGATCTGAAGCCATTCGTAAACAACCTGATAGGTCCATATCAGTGTGGCTTTAGGCCAGGGAAGTCCACAATCGATTAAATATTCGCACTACGGCAGATCTTGGAAAAACCCAGTAGTCCTGTCATATAAGCCTTAAAATCAGCCAAATTTTGAAATAAATAGCGGAAAGCTGAATTTTGGTATATAGCGTCCTCAATGCATTCTAAGGAAACTGTAAAAAGTCCCCATTGATGATATGAGCGCGGGTCAAAGGCCCCCAAAACGGTTTTGAAGGATTATCTCCTGAATGGTAACTTACAGAAAAAATGTCAAAGACTAGGTTGTAGCTTAGAAAATTTCATACAAAAAATGCTAAGTTCCTTTTTTTTCATAAAAGTAACCGTTTTCGAGATAATCGGTAGAGTTACGGATCTTATGTTTCTGTATAAAATGTACTCTTTTACACCATCTTTGAGGTTGAGTACCAGGGCCTAGATCACGTAACACGATTCGATTGAACGATCGTCGTCTCGACTATTACTCTCTCCATTTTTTCCTGTAGATGTGAAGAGAGACAGCTACAGTCAAAACGACGATCGTTCAATCGAATCGTGTTACTTGATCTGGGCCCAGGTGAGTTTTTCTTGCATGGTATCCCTTAGGAAAATTAGAAAACAGTTCAAAAAAATATAAACAGGGATTTATTTAAAGGTTTTGGGATAGTTCCCCATCGATTAGGGCCTGGGCTGGAAAAACAATATAGTTTTTGGCGAGGGGCTAGAAAGTTTTACATAGATACTAGCAGGGGCCCAGGAAGGGTAACTCTAGAAATTCTCTAGGACCTCGCCAGTGAAGTTACCTTTTACAGCAATAAAAACAAAAAAATTGTCTTTACTGGGATTCGATCCTGCAATCTTCTGATTGCTAGTCCTATACCTTAACTACTTAGCCATTTCGCAATACAGTTGTGCAATGTTAAAAATGAAAAACTAAATACTTTAATTTTTCTTACTATTGTGTATGATGGGTATAAAAAATGTGTTCTTCTGTTTTTGTCATGGGGCATTTGTGATGGGATAACAAGACCTTTCTAACAAGTTTTTACTAGCGAGCGGGCCTCGCGAGTATTTGACAAGTTTGCCTTGTCTAGATTTTCCCTACCGAAGCCTTTCCAGTGCCTCGATTAAACTTGACAAAAACTTGCCATTTTTCCAGGTGGGGCTCCACAACATTAATCATACGGGGTCGAAGGTCACGAAACATTTTATTTCGTTTATACAGGGTGATTCGTATAAAATGTGACAAAAAGGGTGGGTTGATAAAGAAAAAAAAAATCGTATGGGAGCGGGGGTTTCATTCACCCCCGTTTAGCCAGGAGGGGCAATTTTCTAAGGAATTGCCTTAAAACAGGAAAAAAATATTAAAAAACAACGTTAACACCTACAATGCCATGCTATACTTTTTTGTAGAGCCAAAAATCTCTTCTTTTATTTTTATTTTAAATAAAATTGTTTGAGTGAACAGTTTTTGAAACATTAATTTTCAAACTCAAAATTTTGAAGAAAAAATTAAAAAAAAATTTCAAAATTGTTTTTACGTAATTATAAGTGCAATTTTTTTTTTCAAAACTCAATGCTCTCATAAATTTATAGTCAAAAACAGAAACCAATTGAATTTTGAAAACAAAAAGAGTACTTTTGAAAAAAAAAAAATATTTCAATATTTTCTTTTTTATTCTTATTTAAAAATTTAGAGTTCGAAAATTAATTTTTCACTCCAACAATTTTATTTAAAATAAAAATAAAAAAATTGATTTTTGGATTTACAAAAAAATGGCATTGTAGGTGTTACCGTTGTTTTTTAATATTTTCTTTCCTATTTAAAGTCAATTTCTTAGAAAATTGCCCCGCCTGGCCAAACGGGGTTGAATAAAACCCCCTCCCAAACGATTGTTTTCTTTATCAACCCACCGACATTTTTTCTGTAAGAGTTACCGCTCGGGAGGTATTCCTTAAAACCCATTTTAGGGGGCCTTTGACCCCCCGTAAAATTGTATAAGCGGCATTCATTTCGATGGGGACTTTTTACAGTTTCCTTAGAGGAGGCTTTTTACCAGAGTTCAGCTTTCCGCCATTTTTTTCCGCAGCAAAAAGCTTAAATGACTGGACTATTTAGGCAATAACCCAAATTGAAGCCGGTCGAAATCAAGAGACATTGCTTTCAATTTCAATACGATCCGCCGCTCTTTCTGGAATAGGCCTACTCTAGTGAATCAAATATCTGTTTGTTTTCTTAAAATTATCATCTATTTATTTATTAGATTCCGAATTCTAATTTGAAGCTAATTACCCTGGAATATGAGTACCTAAACGAACTTTTTATTTTTTGTTTGTAATTTATGATAAATTATTGATGAATGTTAATCTTTCTTAATTTCTTAACATAACACATTTAATCGATAAGCGCTTTCATTTCATCTGTAGTATGAAATTGAATTGTAATGTGATTCTACTGCATATTTAAAATTAATCTAATTAAAATTCTTTAACACTTATAATTTTCGTTTGAATCATGATGAAGGCAATTCAATAGTAATATCAACAAAAAAAAAAATTAAACTTGTAAAGGGTTACCTACACTTATGGTCACAGCTAACAACAACAACAACAAAAAACCGAGTCATGCTAACATATTAACTCTCTGCTGTTCATAGGCCATCCGTACCTTTTTCTATCTGAGCCACACGAGCAAATAGCACAACAATTAAATCAGTCAGTTTATAGCTGCTTAGCAGGTCGGTCATATTAAAGAATTATTTTATAGAGATATGTTCTTATTTGATGTTGAATGTAAATCACAAGTAATTGAACTCTAAGTTTGTTAATTTTTTTTTATTATGTTCATGAAGCTCATAAAGCTGTAACACTATATCCTTTCATCTTAGCTAATCCACCAATGCCAACGACATCGAGTTGTTCAAAAAGCAACAGATATTTCATGCCGATTAAAGGTTCGTGGAGTATTTTCCATAATCGGACTCTATTTTTGAAGTTATATTTTACAGTGTATTTTTAATTGGAAAATTGAATACTTTTTTTTAAAAGCAAAGTGAAGTTAAGTGACCACGCATATAAAGACAGTTTGACCATTTAAATAACTGCGAAATGCAATAAAGGAAATGGATGTTGCCGGATTGATTGTTTGTCTTGTTGCTTGTGAACAGGTGATGACAGCTGATTAAAAAAAACTCAACGTATCTTAATTTTTTGGATAGCTAGATAGCGTATCCTATACTAAAACCTGAACAAAAGCGTTTAATACTTATTTGCACAAGAAATAATTTCTAAGGAGTATTCCGAGAAACAGTTATGTAAACGTTTTATCCCCCAAATTCTTTCAACTGTTCGCTGCTGTAAGTCCCTCCGATGCATCATCTTAAGTTACTCACTACTACATCCCTCTTCTCGAAGAAAATCTCTCAACCGATGTCGAAATTAACAATGTTTGTTATTCAAAAGCTTCTAGATTATAATACTGTTAGAATACAGTCGGTGTACCTTATACCCTGTAGCTGATCACAATACCACTGACCTTGTTTAGATTGGAAAAATGGTGTCTACATTAGAAACTTTAATGCACATCGAAAAACATTGAAACAACAACAACTTCAATGTTTTGCAAATTCAAACAATAACAAATGAGACTCATGATTTCGTTTTTTTATTACTTTCATGCTTCACGACAGCCCTGAGTCCCCACTTTTTTTCTCCACAAACTGCCGTGATACCGTCGCAATCTAAACAGCGTCAATGGGATCGATCAACTTATAAATAACGTTGGAAGTTTCTTTAAGTCTCGTTTTACACTTAAGCGGTTGCACTCAATATTCAATTCGTTTTTGTTTGCTCCCTAGATATCGTGAAAACTCACAAATAAAATGCCTCGTTGATTTTACGTGCCCTACGCCCGAATTCCTGCGTTTTTGAAACCACATCCTGAAACTGATTTATTTCAAAAGGGGTGTTCGCGACTAAGAAGTGCCTACCAGGTTCTAAGAAGCGTCGTTTTCATCGGCTCAAACTTCACAGACGCAACCAAATACGAACCAAATATTGCCCAAACCGAATAGAACCGATTAAACGAATGAAGCGATTCAGCATCAGATCAGAAGAATCTTTGAAAATTGAACTTTCGCAACAGAAACTGTCACTTGCACTCCATTTCAATGTAAGAGTTAAAAAAGTTGCCAGAATACCTTCGAATGCCAACGTTTAAGGTTTTCTCGAGCAGCGTATTTGAACTATTAGTTGGGCGAAAGTTTAACCTGCGAGGATTCATGAATCTATGCATTTCTAAACAAATGTTTTTTTTCTTAATTAGCACAATTAAATTAGATGTGACAAACTTAATAGCCAGTTCATATTTCTAAGATCTCGGAATTATTCCTCCGTCAATTTGACTTAACAGGAAAAGAAGAAACCTGAAGAAGATTTCTCTGCAAGAAGCCAATAGAACTTTCCATACATTTTTTATAAATTGAGCAACTGCGTTGCGATAAAAAACAATTGAGCAAGCGATAAGCGAATCCAAAAAATGTTTGACCCTAGAAAAGAGGAATTTTGCTTCAGTTTAGATTTCTAAGATTGAGAATAACTTCTAAATAATCTATACGATGACTTAAATAGAAAACAAAAGAATCTCTTGAGTTCAAAATTAGATAAGAAATCACCTCATATCATGAGTGTGACAAGTAATTTTACAATAATTATTCAGCGTTATTAAGTTGTTTATCATAATAAATTGTTGTAAACTCGTAAAATCGGCCGCATCGACCACTTGAAAAAAAAAATTGCTATCGTGTACGACGTATATAATCTAATAAAGGGGTATTCCTCTCCATCTAGATACTTTTTTAGATGATGAAGAAAGAACTATGTACGAGTTTTTCATAAAATGCTATCGATAGAGACCAACGCGTCTGCAGCAACCGCTGGCATACTTTTGATAGTTATAAAAAAAACAAAAACAAAGAAAGAGCAATACAATAAAAATCACAATAACAATAAATACAAATATCTGATACTTCGTATAAAATAACCGATAAGAAAATAAAAATCTTGCCCAAGCCCATTATCTATTTGCTGCGTAATGATGACGATATATCTTTTCGTTCTTATCGAATTAAAAGTATTTCATTTTTACCGATAATAAACATTTTGTACTTTAAATTACCACGATTAGTTCAACCAATACCTTTGTTACAGAATCTGTTATGGATATCACACTGGGAACGGGAAGGGATAAAAACATAGTCAACGAATCCCCTTACTCGTTTTGCAGCAGTTCATCTGAATACTTTGAAAGTGAGGATCTCCTAAATAAAGATGATGACGATATGACATTTTGTATGTCCAATTATGCTAAAGAAGCCCTTAGAATGATGTTTATGATGCGCTCCCATCAAATGCTAACCGATGTGATATTAGAAGTCAAACAAGAGCTCTTCCCAGCCCATAAAGTTGTATTGTGTGCTGCTAGTCCTTACTTCAAAGCCATGTTCACAGGTGGCTTGAAGGAATCAGAAATGAAGAGAGTTCAATTGCAAGGGGTACGATAAGATAATTTCATTTTAATTAAAAACAACAATAAAATTTAATTATATTTTTATTTTATTTTGTAGGTGTGTCCAACATCAATGTCACGTATTATACACTTCATGTACACAGGCCAGATCCGAGTGACGGAAGTGACGGTGTGTCAGCTTTTACCAGCTGCCACAATGTTCCAAGTGCCAAACGTGATAAATGCATGCTGTGTGTTCCTCGAACGACAGTTGGACCCCTCGAATGCAATTGGTATTGCAAATTTTGCGGAGCAACATGGATGCACAGATTTGCAGCGTAAAGCCAATATGTTCATTGAACGTCACTTTACACAAGTGCGCTAATTTGATGTTATTTTATATCTTCACTGTTTTCGATTGCAGTATATTTAAACTTGCAGGTCTGCCATGAAGAAGAATTCCTACAGTTGTCTGCCATACAACTTATAGCACTGATCCGTCGTGATGAGTTGAACGTTCAAGAGGAACGTGAAGTCTACAATGCCGTCCTTAAGTGGGTTAAATATGATGAAGCCAAACGTTTTCCCAAAATGTCATGCATTCTGCAAGCCGTTAGGTGTCAACTTTTGACTCCGACCTTTCTCGAGGACCAAGTGAAAAACTGTGATATTTTGCGAAAAGCACCTGCATGTAAGGAGTATTTGGCTAAAATCATTAAAGATTTAACGCTACATAAGAGGCCAGCAGTTCGAGAGAGGAATCCCAATACAACACGAATGATTTTCGTAGCGGGGGGATTTTATAGACAATCTCTAGATATTTTAGAGGGCTATAATGTTGATGACAAAACGTGGACAACACTGCCAAATTTAAGAATACCACGTTCAGGATTGGGTGCTGCGTTTCTAAAGGGTACCTTTTATGCCGTCGGTGGAAGGAATAATTCAGTTGGATCTTCTTACGATTCAGATTGGGTGGATAAATACAATGCTGTAACGGAACAGTGGCGACCTTGTGCTCCTATGTCGGTACCAAGGCATAGAGTAGGTGTAGCTGTGATGGATGAAAAGATGTATGCTGTGGGGGGCTCAGCTGGATCAGAATATCACAATTCAGTTGAATGGTAAGTTTTTTTTTGTATTTAATTTTGCTCTTAGTATCTCCAGCTTGATCTTTAATAAAGCAGTTATGAGAATCTTGGCAATTTTTTTGTTGTCAAAGAAATAATTGTATGGTTGGTCCAAAACATATGCCACATATCTCTCGAACCTTATATCCTACAGCTTAACAGTAATTTAACAAAATGAAGTACATGCAATTATATTTTCAACTATGTACGACACATATTGATGTTGAGAAATAAGAAAAAGTCTAATTGCTGAGTTGCATTATTGTTCTTTTCAGTGTTTTGAGCCCGAATATCTCGCAAACCCCATTGCTTAGAGCTTAACAGCTGTATAATGAAATGAAGTACACTTAAAAACCTTCTCAATGACGTATAAAATATAATTATTCAATAGGAAGGCTAGCGTCCTGTGCAGAATTGCCTTATTGTTCTATTCCCGTTTTTTAATGCCAAGCATTTCTCGATCACCATTATAAATGTACATACAACTTAACAAAATCAAGTACATGTAATAACCTTTTCAATGAGGTACGGCACGTTGATGTTCAAAAGAAAGACAAGCATCAAATGTTCTTTTCGGTATTTTGAAGCTGAATAACTCACGAACCCCATGGTTTAGAGCTTAACCGTTATATAATGAAATAGTGTATTCGCAATAACCTTTATAACGATGTATGACACATTCATGTTGAGTAGTCGGACAACTTTGCCCATTCTTCTTTCTAACACGAGAATTGATATTTATATCACGTATACGTCATGTATACCCATTAATCGGAAAAGTGCCTTTCTCTTTGTGATTTAAATGGTTCTTTGTTTTGATATTACAGTTAAAAATGCAGGATGGACGGACGCCTCTTGCCCGCAGTTTTTGACCCATGGACCAATTTTTTTGCGCAAAGGTCCCTGTTCCAATGAACCGTTCAAACACTCCTCAATCCGGAGTCCGGTACTGCATGAAACAGTCATTAATTTCACAAAATTTTGTAGAGTCTAGATTTTGAGTGCATTCTGTTGTCAGTGCCCAAAATAATAAAATCATTTAGCTATGAAAAAGTGAAGCGTACAAGTTTGATTAAAATCTCGAGGTCGTTCTTTTTTAAACCCAAAACTTGCATTGAAGTACCTACAATGTACATACATATATTGCAAGTAAAAAATCATATAAATATCAAAGCTTGCTCCATTGAATGTTTATGAGCTGGGAAGAGCAACCATGTAGTCCGTCAAGTGGGTGCGCATCGTTGCCAAAAGAGAATACCCATTTTAATAATAAAGTTTCATCTTTTGCACGTGTTACTCAATCGTGTAATTTGCCATCAGTGACTGAGTGACCAAACTAACATCAGCATCATCGCGCCATCTAACCTCGGTTGGGACATAGGGCGTCAACAAAGCGTCTCCATCCTTCACGGTCTGCAGCAAGGTCTTTTAATTGTGGCCACGTCTTTCTCTATGATTCTGCTTGTGCTAACGCCGTGCACCCTGAGGATTCCATTCAAAGGAATGCCTGGCAATTTCATCGTTTGGTTTTATCAATGTGTGACCTATCCTTTGCCATTTACGCTTTCTTTTGTCGACGTCCAGCCGCTCTTGATTTGTCCTGCGCCACAATTCCTCGTTTGAAATAATTTGTGGCCAGCGAATCTTTAAGATGTGGCGTAGACAGCGATTCACAAAAGCCTGAAATTTCCTCAAAATGGTAGACGTGACTTTCCAGGTTTAGCAAGCATATAACAGCACGGATTTGACATTGGATTCGAAGAATCTCAACTTAGTGCGTAAAGAGATTTGACTGAGTTTACAAATTGGAGACAAAGTACCGGAGGCAGAACGAGCCTTATTAATTCTACTTTTAATGTCCAGATCCGTATAGCCATTTACAGAAACAATAATGCCAAGGTAGTTAAATTGTTTGACCTCTTCCACTGGTGTCTCTTCTAGAATAATACGCTGCTGTGTGGAGCGGCCAATGAGTATTACTTTGTCTTTTTCTGTTTATTCTTAGACCACTCGAGTCTCCCTTCACTTGTAGTACTTGGCACATCCCGTTCTGCCCACTGATGTTATTTGACAGTAGACTTTTATAATCATCGCTATAGTCTAAATGACTGAGCCTTTCAAACGGTCTCCATTGAATGCCCTGTCGCTCTGCTGTACCAACACTGGCCGTCAATACGTCGTCCATCGCCAGTAGGAAGAGAATTGGCAAAAGAACACCCCCTTGTCTCACACCCTGTTGCACTTCGAAGGAGTCGAATAGCTGCCCATTGTGTACAACAAAACACCTTGCGTTGTTGTAGGACACCCTAATAATGGCAACAATTTTTGGGGGAATTTCTCTACCAAACAAGGATCTCCAAATACATTCTCGGCTAACTCGATCGAAGGCCTTCTCAAAATCAATGAACATAAGGTAAAGCGGTGATTGAAATTCCATCGACTGTTTGAGGCGATTTATTGATATTTGAATTTCCGATATAGAAGGGGGTTCGCTGTTTATGAATACCATAAACTGTCAACATCGACCCGTCTCTATTTGAAAACCCTTTCCATGTTCTTAAACAAGTGAAATGGAGTGTATACCTAATCAATCTAGAGAAAAAAAATAAAACCTTATTTTTTTATTTAAATTTATAAGTATTTAATTTAAAAGATTAAACAACGTTTTTTGTAGGCACTCAATTCAATATTCTAATATTTTTCTGTTCATTATACGCAATGAAACTTTATCATTTCTAGAAAACTTCAAATTTATGATGATAAACTCAATTACCTAAAATTTAATCGGGGATTCCACAAACGAACTTCCATTAGAAAAAACAAACAAAAGTACAAGTGCATGATTCGGCGGTATTCAAGAATTGCCCCTTATCAGATATATTAATTACCTAGGTACATATACATTAGTATATATGTTTATCTCAAGAACGTATAGTTAGGTATGTTCAACTTATCATAACTATTTGGCTGATTAAAGTCTAATGCATACTCGTGTGTGAACATTAGGGTGGTCGTTATATGTTTTTTTTTTTTAGTTTTTAATTTGGATTGGCCTAAATCAGCATCAAATGAAGAAACAAAAATTCATATTTTTATTTTCATCCCCTAAAGTCGCTGTAGGGGTTAAATAAATTGCCCGTTATTTATTTTTTTAGGTCATTCGTGATGCCGTTGTTTTGTATACATATATTGTTTTCTAATTTATGTAATTTTTTTTATAAAATTGCCACTTCTGTTCAAGTGGGGACATAACCCCTCCCACAGGATTTTTTTCTTGTCTTCTTTCAACCTATACGATCTTATTTTTGTTAGTTTTCACGCGAATCAAATAGGCACTTAATTTAACGCCTACAGCGACTAGAGGATAAAAATAAAAATCTGAAAAAATTAGGGAATTTTTCATTAAGTTCCGATTCAGGCCCATCCAAGATTACCTTTTTTTACGACCGCCCTAATGTACATTAATTTTAAAGTTGTACAATGTACATGTATGTTTTTTTTAAAAACTAAACAAAAGTTTTCCTATGCGGCAGGCTTTTAGATCGCCTACTTTCACTATCAATACTTTTACTATCATAATAATAAATCTATTTATTCATTGCCTACAAATCACACATATGCACATAATATACAATTCAATCTTATTTTAACGCAATTAGTACCTATGTATATAAAAGTATAACGTCCTTGAAACTGTTTCGCTAATTCAATTAAGGGTATCCCATAGGGGATTCATTTTGATTTTTACTTGCCTACCTGAACCATCCTGAACAAATTTCAGGATGTTTCGGCGAAAACTTGCTATGGCGTAGGTCAGATTGTTGAAAAAGTATTCTCTGAGGGTTCCTTTCTACTGCTGGCTTGGCTGAGTTGTGACCCATTAGGATTGTGTTTACCCATCAAAGGGTGAATGAAATTGTTTCACCGAGCAACAATAAACCAGATTTGACTTCGTGACGATTGACGAAACGGCTTTTATTGCCGCCAGGCTATCTATGAAGATATCAATGTTCCGATTCTTCAGTTGACATGTGGATAGATGTTTTGCAGCCTCAAGAACTGTAAGAACTTCCACTTGGAAAACACTGAAGCATTTTAGATCTCTTTATGGATGGGTTATCTAAGGAGATCCTTCACCCTTTCCTTTTGGAACCGTCTGTAAAGAACGAAACATAATTTACGTCTATGACCCGGTTTTCCTCCTCTTGTTGATAGTGCGACTGGGTTAAAGTCTTTTGTAACCTACGGTGAAATGTAGTCTATTTGAATGTCGATGCCAGTGAAGCTCATTATGGTTCTAAGACCACAGTGGTCCTTTTTGCAATTTGTGCGCTCTTTAAGAGAGCATTTTGGCCGCTAACTCTTTGGTTTCTAGGGATGCCGAGACATGTCGATGTCCCAGTTTGTGTCAGTTTTAAAATTATCCACAGCTCTTGGACGAATTGGTGACCGTTATCAGACATTTCATCAGCGTACCTCTCGACTTTGACCGCTTAGACCTCTACACGTCATCCTACCTCTTAGCTTTCTGACGAACCATTGAAACTCTATTCTAGTTTCATTACTTTCCTTTTAAGTAATAAAACAATTTTTTTTGTTATTTTTAGTTACGATCCAGAGAAAGATCGTTGGACGCTCGTCCAATCAATGCATTCAAAGCGGCTTGGGGTCGGTGTCGCTGTAGTTAATCGTCTCCTCTATGCAATCGGTGGTTTTGATGGCAGTGATCGTCTCGCCACAGTGGAATGTTATCATCCTGAGAATAACGAATGGAATTTCATTCCACCAATGCAAGTTGGACGCAGTGGAGCAGGTAAGCAATTAATTTAAAAATATTTCTTACATCGTTTTTACTAACCAAACATATTCTCCAAACTATCCCAGGTGTTGCTGCTATCAACCAATATATATATGTTGTCGGTGGATTCGATGGTACTCGTCAACTGGCTTCGGTAGAACGGTACGACACCGAAAACCAAGTGTGGCAAACCATGGCACCAGTTAAAATAGCCCGCAGTGCTTTATCCCTGACTCCATTCGAGGGCAAATTGTATGCCATGGGTGGATTTGATGGATCAAATTTCTTATGCATTGTAGAAGTCTACGATCCAGAGGAGAATGTTTGGAAAGAAGGAACTCCTCTCAGTTCTGGTCGTTCGGGCCATGCCTCAACTATAGTCTTCCAGCCTTCGTGTGTTACGTCGCACATGGATTGCTTAGAAAATGAAGCTCTATTCAAAGACGAACCACCATCTGGTAATGGAGGCAATGATCGCGGGGGTGGTCCTCCATATGAATACAACTTATTTTCAAGTGCCTGTAGTAGTAGACAAGCCGCAATGCATCCTTTCTCTGGCAGTGGGAGCGGAGGGGCTTGTAGTAGTAGCAGTGAAATGGTTAACGTCGAATCAAACTCTTCAGAAACTCGCAGTCTAGCATTAGTTAATCATTCAGCAGCTTCATCCGTAATCAGTTGTGGTCTTCAAAACATTTGCCTTTCCAATGGGCTCGACTCAAGACTTGATGGTAGCGGAGGAGCAAGCATGCTCATCGTTCCACCAGCAATTCCAAGGTTGAACTATATTTACAGTATAAATCCGCATAGTTTGGACCAATTGAAAATCAATGAAAAATTATGCGCTTTAGTCCTTAAAAAATGGTGCAATCGTCAAAGGCATCGTCCGTGTCTATTCAGACGGATACGTCAAAGTATCTTCGAATCGTTGTGTAATAAAAGTGCATGTAATAAGCAGCCGCCAGGAGTTGCGTGATAGAAACTACTTATCTCACCCCCAGAGGACTTATTTTTGTTTATTTTAAATATCATTCCAGCAGCAAACAAAACAAAAAATAACGCAAAAGCTGTTTGTATGTATTTCCATCATAATTCATTTTCATAGGCTAGTGCATTCCTATTCAGTCATTTTGCCAAATAAAACAAAAAAAAATATGTAATTCTTCGCATCATCCTTACAATTCTCTGTTGCAAATTATGGAATATTTTTTTTTATTAAAAAAGAAAAAACTTGATATTTTCTAATTGTTAAACAATATTATGTTGTTTTAATGTATTTTTTACCTAAATTATTTTTTTTGTCGAAATGTGTGTTTATTTAATTATTTAAGAATATTATGTGTACCTATGTATATAATTTGTATGTTTTAAGGCTTATTTAAGGTTTTTACATTAAAAACAAAAACCCATACAATATTTAGATTTAAATTAAAGAAGAAAATTTGATATTTTAAAAACATTTATTGTTTGTTTTTTTTTTTTTTTTTACTGTTTACAACTTTCTTTGTTTAGGTGGTCGGGGAGGAGTCCATGATACAAGAGTGTTATCGGTAATTGATACTATATTGAGTCCACTCATTTGAAGGCCTTTTATAGCTGACTGAAAATCATAGTTGACAATAAATATATTTTTGTAAACTTCAATTGATGTAGACTTACCATCCGACCGGGTCCAAGGCCACGAACTTTTACTCGTATCGTCTTCCAGCCAAGTTCAACAGCTTTCTGTTTAAAAAGGAACAAAATATACACAAGTTAATAATTATTTTGGTTGAAAATGAAAAGTTCATACAAAATCGCCCTTCTCATTCAAAAAATTGAAAATACTATGGCCTTTACAATTTTATGGAGTGCATTCTTTTTTGAGAGTTGAACAAAAAATGCATTAATTTCTTTATGGAACAAGACCAAGAAATATTTGAAAACCAATTTCGGTTACGTGATTCAGTAATAAAAAAACCTAACAGTTCAAGTTAATAACCGTAAACGAGGATTGCCTTAAGGATAAGGGAATGAGAAACCAGGTATTTCCAATGATTGTGCAGTGCTCAAGTAACGCAAAAATAACTTTCCGACTTGTATTACATATATCGAAATGAAGACTTCAATTATACACCGAGGTTGTGCCAATTAGACTTTTAAATCCCTTTAAGGGTCTACGCCAATACTTCACCAACTATCTAAGCACTAAAAAACAATTATAGCTGCTATTCGAAAAATATGACCGGATCAATAATTTTATTCAGATCAATAATATGTTTCACCATGTTGCATTATCAGCATCAATCCCAAAGAGCTTATGAGGATTTAAAATCTGTGAGAAGTGATGAATTTTTATTTTAACTTTTGTTGTTTTCCGAGGTATACGTCGTTATCGATGAAGAAGGACCTGCTCATCCTGTATTTTTAATATTACATTTTTTTTAATTATTTTAAGAATGATTTAGGGTTATGTAGAAGTAAACGTTGGTTTATCTTTTCTGCGCTCTAAAACAAATTGGGCGACTTTCTATTAAGTTAGCACGCCTTGAATTTTAAAGTGATTTAATAAAAAAATTTACTTTTTTGATATATTTTTGTTCGTAAAGGCTAAAGCCTAGTACGCAGCTGATGCGAAACGAAATATTTAGTTGGTCTCCAACAAGACAACGAAATGCTTACGAAAACGCACCGAAAAAATATTCATTGACAGTTAGACCAATTCAAAAAATCAAAACAAATCCAACTGAAAAAAAAAAAAGAACACAGCCACGCTGGAAGCAAAGAAACAACAAAAATACAAACGAAAAAACACAAATGTCATTTTTCCGCACACAATAAATGGCGGTAATTAATTGCGTGCGAAAAAAGAGTGTAGACTTCTCCAAAAAATATGCAACAATTTTCAATTTCGTTCATCGAACAGCGTACTGCAGAACGAAAAGAAAACTAAATTTTTCGTTTATGATTTCGTTGTCATTTTTGTATGGGATTTTTCGTTTCGCATCAGCAGCGTATTAGGCTTAAGGATTAAAAGTACATTGCCATAATAGACTAAGAGCTGGCAGCAAATTTTGTGGGTGAACGCATAATCAAAATATGAGTATGAGGGTTTGTAGGTGCATGCATCTTGATATGGAGTGGCAGTATTTTGTTGGCGGATGTTGTGGGGATATGAGATTGAAAATAGTGGGTTTTCCATTTGTTTTTTCATGGGTACCACCACTTCAATTCATTTTTGTTTTAATGGGAAACGATGCTCTGTCATTTTTCCCAAGTCCAGAGACTTTATTTTTAACAGTCCGATTGATAGTATTCAAGATATAACCGCTTTAGGCGCATCATATCGAGAGAATTTTGGAGATTTGAAAAAAAAAATAAAAATCTGCAAAAAAGTCTCCAAAATAAAGCCGATAAGGTTCACTTCAAAAGGGCATACCTTGAGTAATGTTGATCGGATCGTTAAAATTAAAGTTTGTGGACTAAGGAAAAATGACCGAGCATCATTTCTCATTTTTAATAAATGAATTGAATTGGTTGTATCCAACAAATGGAAAAGCCACTATTTTCAATCTGTCATCCCACAACGGGCGCCAAAAAAATCCAGCCAGATTTTTGCATTCGATATTAAGATGAATGCACCTATAAACTCTCATACTCATATTTTGGTTATGCGGTCACCCACAAAATTTGCGACCGGCTCTTAGACTATAATTATATAAATAAGTTTCCTCACATTAAAATTATGATGTTTATTACTTTGAAGGTTAAATCTACCGAATAAAAGTGTGAAAATTCGTGCTACCTCAATGAAAAGTTAAGCCTTCTACTTTATCACAGAATGTAACTTACAGATCCAATTGTAATGGCAGTAGCTTGGGCTGCAATGTTTGTACCTTTCCTTGTGTTCTTGAATCCTTCAACGCCACATGATCGGATTAATCTAATTAAACCTGCAATCATAAATCATAATCCTGCAATTTTTAGAAAAATAGTTCAGTATAATTTTCGCACTTACCTTTGTAGTCTGTAACGGATATAATCGTATTGTTCTTAGACACTCTTACATTACAAATTGGAAGCTCATTGAAGGGAATCCCATTGAATAATTGAGCGGCTGTCAAGGCGTCGGGGAAGAACTTATCTTTCCTAGAGTTACAAAGGATGGATATTAATTTGTGATTGTTTCGAAAAACCAAAGAATTCTCACTTGCTCATCAGAGTATCGATGTCAATTGATCTCTCGCCGACCGTACCCTCATCTCGAACAGGCATAGAGGCAAGCATTTCTTTGCGATCTTCTACTTTGCATAGCAATGCGCTAGAATGGATTTGATTTTTGGGGGCCGAAATATATCGTGGCGTAATATTTAAAAATTTTTTAAATGCCTGCCGCAAAGCCATTTTAATAGAAAATTTAGCTAAAATTATTGAATAATTCACTGTGGTTCTTGTATAGTAAAATGTGCAAAACAACTTTACTTCTTATGTTACGTCATAACATATGATTTTGACATTTTCGTGTGGGTGGATGGGATTCAGCAAATAGTTCAGTGACTGTGTTCAGCGCAAAGAGAAAGTTCCCATTCTAACGTGCCCTTCGAATGGTCGCGAGTTTTAGCATTTCTTTCACATGAGTGGTCGCCAACAGACGCGTATTGCCTAAACGAATTTATTCGCATTCGCAAATTTAATTTTAGTGCCTTTCATGTGAAAGGCACTTAACTATCACACAAAGTATTAACCATTGTCAGAATAAAGTGGGAAGGAATTTCATACGACTGCCAAATTTGTGTAATGAAAATGATATTTATATAAAGGGTATTCATTCAACAGCGTAAACTCGTCGTAAACATCGTAAAGTTTTAAATTTCGTAAATCTGTCAAATTTTCCATACAAATTGTGACAGAATTACGAATTTTAAAAGTTTACAACGTTTACGACGACTTTACGCTGTTGTATGAATACCCTTATAATGTTGTTTCCACACTTGCATGAACAAATCAGTTTCACCATAACCTCAAATGCCTAAGTGGGATAGAATGTGTGATGGTTTTAGAACCGATCCTAAATATTTTCAAAACACACATGTCATATCGTGTCGGATGCGCTGTCAATTTGTGTGCGATGAAATCTCATATTTTGTTTTCACACATTTTTGAAATGTGTTAAGCATAGACATACTAGATATGGACTGCTAGTCGATACCCATTTTCATACAAAAGTTTCAATGCGAGCAGTTCTTTATTTGATTTGCGATATAAGCGCTTTTGGCCTAAAAGTGGCAAATAAAATAATTATTTTTAATGCCATCTGTTGGCACTTGGCCTGAAGAAGTATTTTTAGCCAAAGAAAGTAGGGACATCTATTGGTATATCTTATAAAAAAACAGAGCCATCTGCTTTAATTTAACTTTATTGTTTGACGTCTGACGTTTTGGTGCAAATATTTGTACTTTTTTCAGAAATTTTCATTTTAGTTTCTCTGGCGTCATTTTAAAAATTAATTTATAGAAAATAATAAGTGTTAAACTGTTTACCAATCGGCACTAGAAGTTAAACAGCTCAAAAGGAGGATGAAAATCAGGACGATGAAACCGCAGAACCTAAAAATTCAACCTCTTGGTAAGATGTGTTTCGATGTTAGCTGTATTAGTATTTGTTTGTAGCAATTTTCTTCTTTCAACGCCAGAGAAACACCGCCCAAAAAAGCCAATATAGCTTAGGAAAGTTCGAAGATGGAAGTCGATGGAAAAGCATCTTCTTTGGGAAAATCGCCACAAAAACAAACCAAGGTCGATAAATACGCGTAGGTACATTGAATTCCCTATGCCGGTGGAACGCATTGGCAATTCGAATTTTTAGAATCGAAGTCTTGAAGATCTAAGATGGTCGGGAATTGTCATGGACGAGGGTTCTACAGTTGGTGGAAGCTCGGTCCATATGTTCAAAGCCAACGTTTGCCCATATACATATAAGTAGGTTAAGGATTAGATTGATCACAAGGTTACTTCCTTGCTAAATACTCTGTTGTTTATTAAATAGCGAAGCAGTCCAACAACTAATTGAAGACGGTTCAGCATACTGGTGCTACTGCTCAGAGACCAGACTTGATTTGCTGCGCAAAGAGGCGCTAAAAGAAAGGCAAATACCTAAATATGAAAACAAATTCCGTCATCTTACGCCAACACATATTCAACAAAAACTTTCGAAGAAAGTACCATTCTGCATACGTTTTACGTTAGAAGATTTTAGCGATCCCGTTGAAGACTTGGTTTATGGAAATGTTTTTGTGAATAGCAGTAAGCTTGATATATGACCCTGTTATTATTAAAATCTTATGGATTTCCGACCATCGAACGAAAGAACGCAACGAATTACATAAACAACAAAACCAGCTTCACTTACCTGCTCTGTACTTTGATGGTCGAAAAGATAATATTGTAAGGAAAGGAGCAAAAAGGTACAGGCAAACAGTGATTGAGGAACATTTGCATGTATATCTATTCTTAAAGAACCAGACTCAATTTATATTGTTCAATTTCTAGGAATTGCCAAAAGTATTCAAGCATCGATTAATGAGCTTCTTTTGTAAGACAATTTTAAGGAACATGATTTGATGGCTCCTGGTTGCGATGTTACGATCACTAACATAGGAAATTTCACTGATCCATCCTCACATGCTGGTCCAATTGGCAAATTATTACAAGAAATTAAGAATAACAAAAAATATGAAAAAATAGAAAGTGAAATGCAACAAATTCAGTTGGATGATCTGAAAACCGACCAGATATATACCTATATGAATTAACAAAGTCAGTACTAAGCGGACAATGTTCTGATGATTTCGTGAACAGGAAAGATTTTCCATGCCCGATGGTAAGCAAATGCTATTATAATATTGCGGCTTTATATTTCTTCTTCAACTCCATCAAATAACTTAAAACTATTAGCTGAATATTGTGTCAAAGTATACGCTCCAGTATGGTTTGAAATAAAAACAAATCCTACTTGTAAAGATGGATCTTAGAATTTATGGATGTTAATCAAAATATATCGATATCTGCCAGCAGAGTTGAAACTTATAATAGATCCTGTAACGCAACGCCTATTTTGCTCATCCAGAGAATTTGCTTCTATCAGATCAAAGTAAAACAGTCAAGGAACATATGCCCACCAGAAGGATACCGAAAAGCACGAAATTAAACTCATACAGGAAAGCAGCCTCGTATGTTTGAAGTGCCGCTTATTAATTTCGATGCGCAAAGCTATGTTGAACTCATCGATTGGCAGCAAAAGTTTTACGAACCACCAATTCGACACGCCACAAATCAAGAAATAAACGAGGTTATTAGTTCTCCGAGCGACGAAAATATAATTCTTTTAAAGCTACCAAGTCACACGCAGGCAGTCGTATGTTCTGTAAAAATAGATACGGAAGTGTCTATGACTTTATGATATTATAGCTCAAGAGATGGCTCGATTCAAGCTAAATTTGCATCCAAAAAACAATTGCCTCGGTTTGAGAGTAAACGGTATTTCTGGCCTTAAATATAAAAAACATTATGTTTTGTTAACATTATATTTATGATTTCCATTACCGAATTTGTGTTCTCAGTTAATTGTTTATGAATTATTTTACAGCTGTTCATTAATATAAAATTTTTCAATAAAATATTTAAATTAAACCAATAGTTATTTTTCAAAAATCTCCGAAACTTCAAAGCTTATCAGGTGCTTGGATCAATTGAATATGGTAAAAGAAGTTTAGTTAGTCAGGGCATGTTAATTAACACTTCAAAAATTTATACAGCTGCTGGAGGAGTAAATGGTCATTGGACAAACTATGCAAATTTGCATGGTAACGAAAACAGAGATAATGGCCCTGGATATGACAAAGACAAGGTATTTTGGGTAAAACCCAACATTTACAGTAATTATAATGGACTCGAACTAGGGTTAAAACAATCATCAATTAACTACATCTCCCCTGAAATCTATAACTTTCAACTCGGGTTCAGTTATGTCCCAGGAAAAAATAACTTACAGTACAGCAATTTAATTGTTGCTGGCCTTTCCTATAAAAATGGCCTATCAGATGATATAAATTTTACTACTGCCTTAACTGGTGAATTTGCAAGAGAAAATTTAACTGATTGCTCAGATGGAACTTCTAAAGATTATGAATGTCGTAATCAATTACTGCACTGGAATTTTAGTTTGAAGCTAAAATTGTTCGATCTTGATTGCATTTTTTCGTATGTTTACCGATTTTCTTCAAATTTGAAATAGTTATGGACATAACCTTTGAAAAATTATGTTTCAAATTTGAAGAAAATCGGTTCACCCGTTTAGGCTGTAGCTCAATGTAAAGTGCCCGAAAGGACGCAAATTTTAAAATGGAGTTATCATGTTTCTACCAAACACCACAGATATGTATTCCATCATATTTTGTTCTTCTTAAATTTATCAAAAAAAAATATTTATAATAAGAACATGAAATTAACGTAAAAATTGTGTTTAGCCTGGAATGTTTCTGTTAAGATTTTTGTTTTATTATTTGCTTGATATTCATAAATAAATGTGTTATTATTATATGCGTACATACTTCAAAAAACATCTCAGTTGGGTTTAAAAAAAAGTACAATTTTTTTTTTAGAAATTTGCAATTAAAAATAACATACTTTTTGGACATACGACAAGAAGAGCTTGTTAAATTTGATTTGCTGTGAAGTGAAGTGGGTTTATGAGCGAGTGATTGTCGTATTTGCGGGCAGAAACACAGAAAATGTTGAGTCAGGGGTTTATCTTAACGAACTATACTCTTTTTTTATCGATTATAAATTAGATCCATTTAGTTTTTTTTTATTATATGAGTTCTTTTTTTAAAGAGGGTACTCTTTCTTACCCCGGTACGGAACATTCAGTTTGATTATTTTAGTTGTTGATTTTGTTTAGTTTTTGTCAATTGAATTGTTACAACACTTATTTACTGCATAAGTTGGCCCTGGACTATTTCTTAAATCATTTTATGTAGTCCATATTCTGCTGTGAGAATGTTATTTCCCGGTGGTGGCATATGAACTCGGCAAACATGCAACTGGAATACCCCACAATCGCTTCCGTTCTTCTGCTGCGGTACATCTCTGACACTTTCTATGAGAAAGCTTGAAGTATCAAACGGTCTCTTTCGCTTGTCCAGGGATTCATCTCGCAAATACTGCTCCAGAGCACTCAGTATCTTCGGATTTGGCGTACCCATAGAATCGTAGTACTTAATGTTGCGATCGCGCAAACGAATAATAGCCATGCACCAATGAACTTCACCAACGTGCACAGGAACTGGAAGGATATAATATGTGAAGATGTCCACTTTTCTTGTCCATCGGTGGACACCACTGTGACCTGACTGCATTAATCTCGGCACAAAGAAAGTGTTCATTGCGTAGACCTTTGGAAGGTCCTCTTCGTAACGATTCTCACCACGCTCAGTGAGGAGATTCATGTAGAAGTTGATAACCTCGTCGTTAAGCCAAGTTTTCCCAAACAGAGTGGCGATATCGCGGCGGGTGATGCTCATATTGAATTTTGATATCAACATCTGGTCCGCTGGATCACCAAAGAGAGCGCCTTTAACAATTGCCTCATGTTCTGGAGTCATCGGTGGGAATTCTGGTTCCTCATCACCTTCAGGGAAATCATCAACGATTATAAGATCCGGATCGACAATTTGCAGTTTCTTGAGTCGCACTTGCATTTCCTTCTCCTTGTCGCGGGTTTTAGCAGGAAGTTCTTCCACATATTCTTCAGTCTCAGCAATTTTTTGTTTTCCTTCGAGATGTTTCTTTTGCCATTTTTTATGGAATTTCTCAAGCCAGTCATTTTGGCAAACTGGTGACAGATCGAATTTTTCAGTGTATTCACTGGCTCAACAAAGGGAAGTTGTTTCTTCTTTTCCGCTGCTCGCTTTTTAACGTCATATGTGCATTCGGCTTGGTCTTCCTGTAATTTCGAGCATGCCGATAACATATTTAATTCATCCTCGGCCAGGTCAATAATTTCATTGACATCATCGTCATCGGAAAGTTCAAGTGTCAAAGTATTTTCACCAACCGACAGACAGCTTTCGATTTCTCACCGGTCCCTCTGTACAATCTACAATCACTGGTTCTTTAGTTCGATTAATTGACAAGCGAGACTTAGTCGGAATAGATATTTTTGGGGAAGTGCCTTTGATGCCATACAAATTGGGCATTAACTTTTGCAAAAGCTCTCTATGCTGCTCCTGATCTTTAGATACATTTTCTTGAGCAATAATCGAACGGGCTCCCTTGTAAAAGTTATTAGCGACGCCATTGAAGAGAAACGGTGATGCTGTTCTCTGGATTGGCTCTTTAGGCGTAGATCTTTTGGGAGCTACATTATCGAATCCATTGGTACATGCTGAGAATATTGAAGAGTATGTTTGTTAACGTATTGGTTGCAAATCAGGCATTAAAGTCGACGCTAAAATGTTACCGGTACGAGCTTGAATCAGTGGCGGTGGTGGTTGTCGTTGCTTGAATGGAATGTTTGTCATTTTAACCAAAGACGTAGAGGGCATTATGTTGGCCCTTGATAATACTGGTCTGCTGATACTCGGCTGAGAGACAAGATCGCTAGTTTCGCCACGCGAATTAGTGGCGATAAATTCAGCATCATCATCGTCGGAGAATTCAATGTCAGCAAAGTTTGTATTTGTAATATGCTTGGTGACAGTTTTTGGACGAACAAAATGAGATCCTTTCTCTCTTTGATTTTGCTGAGCCATTACCAGTGGAGATTTGTGAAGACGTTGCGGAACAATTTTTATTTCATCTTTGAGGGGATAGGGTTTCCAGACCATTCCTTCTTCGAAAGACTTCTTCACAAATTTTGGAAATTCGTTTTCCACCCGCCGATACTTGAATTGCGAAGTGGGATTCCAGTCACCGTCGTCCGCCCTTCGTATTCGGCCAAATACACCGTCACTGTGATCACTTAAAAGTTTTCGGATTTTGGCAATAATATCCCATTGTGATGCTGCTGCTGCTGCCGCCGCTGGTGTGGCTACCACTGCTACCAATGTAGCCTCGCTTGATTAAATTTGTGGATTTTCGTGCAGGAATTAGTTCACTGCATTTGCGTTTGGTTCGACGGCGGCGGTGGTTCCTTAGCTCAAAGAAACCGTTGCCGTTCTGGACAATGCTTATATCGTCGTCGATGCCGTCGTCACCGTGTACTTACTTACAAGGCGAGGCTAGAAGGTTTAATAAATACATTATTTTAATTCAAAAGCAAAAAAGAGGCTGGGTTTCCATTGTGGGCTTCTGTCTCTCCTGCTTTATTTTTACATCTTTTTCGTCCTTGGATGAGTCCTTTATTAGGTTTGTCGCCTTTTGCCCCATTGAGTCGGACGACGAGCTTGACTTTGAACTTTTTTGACTACTGGAGTTTTGTTGTTGTTGCTGCTGTTGTTGTTGTTGGTGCTGCTGTGCCTGCTGCTGAGCCTGCATTTGTTGGGATTGCTGATGACTTAGCTGTTATTGTTGTTGTGGCGACATTGGTAGATCTTCAGGCCTCATTTGTGAGCCGGGTGGCTGTTGATGTGACCCAGACTGTACTTTTTGCAGAAAATTGTTGCGTCTCTGCTCCGAGAAGATGTAATATCTGAAAGAAGTTAATTTAAATTAGAATATATGGCACCTATTATGACTTGCGATTCGCCGAGTCGAACGTTCAAATGTGACTATTTCGAGTTACATTTGCGACTCGCCTGAATTAAGTTCGCCTTAAATGGTTAAAATTTGGAAAATATGAATGCCACTCAATGTATTTAGCAAACATTCGCCTCTATCGTGTCAATGTCGAACTGTTATTATTGGTGACTTTGAACAAAATCGCAGTTCTCATTTTTGAAAAGTCGAACGTTCGAGTTGAGTTGAGCGTTCGCCTCGTCGAATCGCAAGTCATAATAGGGGCCTATGCGTTAGCTGCGATATAAAGGTTTTTATCTTTTACCTTCTAAGCCCTCATTCTGTGTAAGATGCGGTGAATGTTGATGAGTCATACTAAGCTGCTGTCGCCGGTACATGTACATGCTCGGATACCCGCCAATCGATTGGACAGGAGGTTCTTTAGGGTGCATTGGGTGGATGTTGGGTTCCTGTTTGATCTCCTTGGACGTTGGTTCACTTTTCATCATCTTCGATGATATCATCTACAAGCAATCAAGTAAAAACACTTCAAGAAGGAAATCGGAAAAAATAACATATACATACTTGCGTCGATAATTTGTCATTCTCGTGAGGACTTTTACTTTCCTTGATGCGGTCATCTTTCAAAGTTGGTAGTGGAGTTTGCAAAGCATATGTCCAAGCTTGTTTTCGTCGGAGATCATTGACACAGGGACAGGACCATAGTTTGGTTCGACATTGTAGGGATATCCTTGTGCCATATAACTGTGGATAAACTAGTATATACCTATGATAAAATTAAATCCCACCAAACTAACATCTCCCTTGAACTTACTTGAAAGGATAGAAGTGCGTCATTGGCTTGGCAGGCGAAGGATTTGCCAAAGAACCCGGTACACCAACGCCAGCGTGAGCACTACTAGACACTGGATTTGGTCCACCGCTGGTCAAGCTTAATCCCGATCCAACATTCTGAATATCTTAGATATTCTGCTGTTGGTGTCGTTGCTGCTGTTGGTGTTGATGATGCTGTTGTTGTTGATGCTGTTGTTGTTGCTGCTGTGGCGAGGGCTTCCTCATGAAATCATGCGGTGGATGCTTATTTTTAGATGGTGGTTGACCAGGCGCTCCGTGTGGGCCTTTCACTTGTTGATTCTCTGATGGAACTATATATTGTTGTTGTGGATAGAATTTATACACTCCAGAGTTGCTTAGAGGTTGAATTGAAGGTGGTGCACCTTCTTGAGGCTTTTTAATATCAACAACGTGCTTGGGAGCTTGAGATTTGTCTGAGAAAATTCAAAAGCATTCAGATTTTAAGAACGACTGTTCCGTGAAGTTGATTTAAAAATTTAATACTAACCAATCATCTCTGTGTTTACAACCGGCGTAGAATCATCAGATCGCTGTAGGCGGGACTTTGTACATCGTCTCTTGACATGGAACTGTCAAAGTCGCCAGGAAGCGGTGATTTGCGATTTTTCCTTTGCTTGCCAAATAGCTGTTGGGTTTTGCTCAATGGAATACCTAAGGTGAGGTCGGAGTTTATGAATAAGATTTGCTTGATTAAACAAAAAACGCAAAATAAGAATCTTACCTTGTTGCGATGCTTGAGAAGGAGCACCAGGATAGCCAACCGGTTGATGGGCTGTTTCTGGTGTACCCGGAGGTCTGGATTGTTGAGCCATAGCAGCAGCTGGAGTAGACCTCAGTAGGCTCTGCACTGGCAGTGTAATGGGTTGCACTGAGCATTAGGTATCTGTTTGGGGACCAAATCGAAGAATTCCTGGTTTAACAAGAAAGCAAAAAAAGTTAGTTTCATAGTTTTAGATCTACATGGTGTTCCTTACGTGGCCCAGAGTGCATCTGTCGTTGTTGTTGTTGTTGTTGAGGAGATGGCTGCGGTGGTTGCACGATCTCGTTCATATTTTGATTAACTATTGAATGCTGCTGAGAAAGAGCTTGTCCTGAAAATTTTGTAGTCTTGTTGATATCTAGTGTTATCATTTTCGTACTTTGTTACCAATTGCAACTCCAGCTGCTGGCTCCATAGCAGGAACTCCAGAATCCAATAGTGCTACAGAACCACCATAAAAAGTGTTCATGGAACTGTATCCATTCTAGGTATTCAGATTTTCCGAGAGATTAATTTTGCTTTATCTCTTGTTCTTCCGTATTTGGTGAGTTCACTATGTTATTTATTATTATAATAAAACTATTTTCTTGTTTTTTATTATTCTAAAAACTTTCTTGGACAAATATTCATATCTTTGTTACAACTTTTTTTATTTGTCCTCCGTCAAACCAAAGTGTCAAAAGTTTCACCAATTTTCCGCTTTTAGGCCAAAAGCGCTCGTGGCGTTTATAATTAAATTTCGAACCAACCTAACCAAACAACTAGCAGTCCATATCTAGTATGTCTATGGTGTTAAGGCTCTCCCCAACCAGCGCGAAACATTCGCTGACGACTTAATACTTAATACTCAGTGGGATAAGTTTAAAGGCTCTCCCAATAAAACGAGAAACATTTAGCCGATGACTCTCATCTTTGAGATCTCAGAAATATAAGCTGGCTAATTTTCCACATAACCAAAAAGAATTTTGTTACGAACTGTCAAACACTTACAGCCTTATTCATTAGAATGCGCTAAACAGATGTATAGTTATGCACTGCATAAGGATTTATGTAGCCACTATGTAACGTTACATAAATCCTTATTCATAAAAAATTTCCCCATCCGTTTTAGTTATGCAACGCTTGTGTCAAATAAAGTACCACAAAGAGGAAATCTATTACGTTTTACTTCAACTTCACATAAACAAACATCAGCTGTTTGTGAAAAATCAATAAAAGAAAAATGCTTCCAGTTCAGTCTTTTCAATTTCTGTGTCTATAATATTATAATTTTGTAGTTTTCTTGTGTCATTACTCATTTTTAGCAAAAATAAATAAAAGTTTCGATAAAAACTCATAGCAATTCCATTCCATTTACTCTCAGTGAATTTTTATTAACCCGGAGGCCACACGAGCGAGTACTCGCTAGCGAGTTGGGTACATACATGAATTGTCAAATCACTCGCTGCTCTACTCGCTTCACAACTGGCTTCGAAAAAGGCAAGCCAGTTGACTAGCGAGTAGGAAAAGTTTCGATGTATTAGTAACTCGCTTGCGATTACTCGCTCGTATGGCCTCAGGGTAAATAAAAGAAACAAAAAAACAACCCCCAGTTTTCCTGCTGCGCTGCCGCCACCGGTTGGATTGTTTTTAGTTTCTCTATTTTTGTTTTTCTATTCTATTTTCATTGTGTTATCTATTGTTTATAGTAGATACGCATTTACATATGTGCATAAATAAAAGAAAATTAGTTTTTTTGAGAAAATAATCTGTTTTGTTGTTTTATTTCATTATTTCTTTGCTCACATTTTTTATTGGGAAGAATAGGTATAGATATGTAGGGTGACATGGTCGACATTGCACCAGTGGTACTGGCAAAATCTAACATACCGACAGTTACATCCGTGTAAACTTCACATTATCTTACGTGCCTTTCGCCTAAATATCAGTGGATCTTAGTCTGGTGCTTGTTGTTGGTACGTGCGTACGTGTATAAGCTTTTTTCGTAATTTATAGTGCAAATCGAAAAATTGAGGTGAGTTATTTTTTTTGTTTCACTTAAGTTGTGGTGCCCTTTTTTTTATTAAACATCGATCAAAATAATTTGTGTTGTTTTATTCATTGGTAAAATTAAATAGATTCAAATATAATTGGGTAGTTAGCGAATTATTTTGACTTAAAAATAAAGTGAGGGGGTAGTGCACTATGCACCACAACAACATGGTTCTAAATGCACCATGGTGCATGTAGTGGTAACGAATGGTTCATTTCATTTTTGAGACTAAAATCAAAGGCTAATGAGCTTTTTTGTATGCCACACGTCCCAGATTTTGCAGTAGTCAATGAGGAGGAGATAAAATATATTCTTAAAGATCCTTCTGTATCAGGAACAACGCAAAGACAACAATCACTATACATAATTTCTGAATATGTTTTTAAACTAAACATACGTTAATCTATTATCCGTTTAACTGATATTAATGAATTTAATAGCTTTATTTTTTTTAAATGTCTTGAAGAGAAATATTTAATTTAGTATTTATTTACTTTTTTTGTTATTATTAAATTCTTATATTTTTTATAAGTGTTAAATGAACTTTTTTTGTTTTTATTCTTATAGATACAATAAATTCCCATCTGAATAAAATTCAATATTACTTGAAATACTTGCTTTATTTCTAAATATTAGTTGGTGGTGCATTGAGTACCTGCATGGTGCATTGTGGACATAAGACTGGTTCATTTAGTACCTACCATGGTACACTATGCACCATTTCACTTTTTCTGAATAATCAATTTTAGATTTAAGTATATACATACTATTCAAAAATTAACTATGCACGAATTTGTCTAACAAATCCATATAAATGATGTTAAAAATTCTAACAAAAATAATTACATTTAGAGAAACTATGACCACTTGAAAAATGAGTGGTGCAATGTCGACCATGTCACCCTACATATATGTGCGCATATCAAAATATTTCACTTTTGTGTGTGTTAGTGACATTTTGATACTAAAATATCCTTATGTTGCCACTATTCAACCTCCAAACTCGTTTAGCTTATAATGAGTCTATGTAACGTTGCATAGGTTTTATGAATGAGGTTTTTGCGTTCAGATGCATTATAACGAGTACATAGCACTATGCACAAGCTATGATGCGTTTATGAATAAGGCTGTTATTTGTAATCCACAACATCAGGACACATTCCACAAATATGCGAATGAAAAATTCGCTCAAATTTAACCTCAATTTGTTTAGCACCCATATTACTGGTTTCTTTTGTATGGCAATTCACATCTGTCGACGACCACTCATGTGAAAGAAATATCGAAATTCTTGACCATTCGCAATTCGCAGTTCACTATTCGCAGCGCATTTGCAAGGCACTTCTTTAAAGGCTCTCCCAAACCAACGCGAAATCATAGCGAATCTGTCTTTGCGAATGATTCGCTATGATTTCGCGTTGGTTTGGGAGAGCCTTTACCCTTGTGTGTTTCTTAGAGCCTGTTTAGATTGGGAAAATTGAGTCCGGACTCGTGAGCCTCATCGTGTCTACATTAGAAAATTTGAGGCGCCTCAAATCACATAGAAACAACAACAACTTCAATGTTTTGCGCATTTAAAAAAACAACAACAAATGAGACTCATGAGTCGGATGTTTATGTTTTCTTCATGCCTCACGACATCCCTGACTCCCCACTTCTCTTGTCCAGAAACCGCCGTGAGACCGGTCTCAGCCTTCCCAATCTAAATAGCGTCTTATGAAGCCAGTTGAGTTCAGAGCGGCGAAATGTTTGACAATTTATGCAACAACTCGCAAGCGAGTATACTCACTCGTGTGGCATCAGGATAAAATGTTTGGCCTAATTTTGGAACAAATTTTGTATGGAAGCGAAAGAATTTGCAAGAAATCTCACGATACCAAACATAGCTGGTGTGGAGGGGCCTTAAATGAATCAAACAACGGACAGAAGCACTGAATTCTTTCATAGAGATGTGCGATTCTGAATTTATTCGGTTCTTTCTACTCGATTTTTACTTTTGACCCATCTCTCAAAATAAACGTCTGTCGTCTGTCCTTTTTCACGTGTTCTAACTTGCTGTGCATATTTTTCAACAAATTCTCCAACAAAAATGGCTTTAAAACGTTTAAAAAGTAAATTTATAACTTTAAAATATATCTTATTATCTTAATATTAATGATTGCTTGATTTTTAGCTAAAAAATCCAAGCGATTAACATGTCAGATGAAACACAAAATCGAAAAGAAAGTGCGTGAACACACCAGGAAACTTCGTAGGGAATCGAAGAAAAAAGCCAAAACAGGCAGCAAGAAACAAAAACTTATTCAAATTCCAAATATTTGCCCATTTAAAGAGGATATCCTTAAAGAAGTTGAAGAAGCCAAAAAACGCCAAGAAGAAGAGAAACTTCGTCGTCGTGAACAACAAAAATTAGAACGGAGTCAAAACAAATTTGCTTCCTTGGAGTCAATGGTAGAAGATGCTGATATGCGAGGCACAGTACACACCATCATGCACGAGAATGATGTTGAAGTAGAAGGAGTAAGTTTGATTTGAATTCAATTTGAAGGTTTCAATAATTGGAATTTCTTCTACAGAAACAGTATAAGACCGCTGCTACCAAGGAGAATTCCTTGAAAGCCTACTTTAAGGAATTTAAGAAGGTCATTGAGAACGCCGATGTCATCTTGGAAGTCGTTGATGTCAGGTATGTGAAAATTTTGTTTGATAACTTGATATTTCTTGCAAATTTTCATAAGAATGAACATACTATCAAAACCCATTCGAGAAAAATCCGAATTTTGCAGAACTTAAGCAAGAAAAAGCTATGTTTAACAATGCATATTTTTCATTATCAAAGGAAAATTAAGCTTTGATCTACCTACAAGTAACTTATTCATCGTAGGTATGGCTTGAAAAATCTTTCTCCCCCTTCTCGAAATGTCTGGCATCGAAGATAACTTTTGAAGAAAAATCTGTGAACTAATAGATAATGAAAATGACTAAGCCAAGCTCTTTTAGACTTGCCACTTCTCCAAATTGTACATTATGTAATTAATATCAGATTTCAGGTTTTGGAATCCTACTGTGAAACTTCAAGAAAATATAGCCTTAGTTCTTCCTTTTCTGATAACCACCGACGTATCGGCATCCTAAAATGTGCAGTCTGTGTGGGATGTGAGAGATGCGATTGGCTCATTAAGTGTGAACTGCTACCATCTCTTTTTCAGAACCCTGGATATTCCTGACAATCCTTACTAAACTCAGATCTAAGTAAGTCAGAGTAGCTAACATGTTCAACTAGGTCAGCCTAACTGAAACAGCAGACACCACCGCTGATTCTTTTTACAATCTTTTTTCTCCGTGTATTAAATCCATTATATCTCTCTTCAACCTGTCGACCATAGTAAGCCCTTCTACAGAAACGAATTCCACGATCGCATAGCTCTACGTTTCATCGTAGAAGTCACCGTAAGCCCAGCTGCTGCGTTAAATCTTACCCTATGAGAGGAGGTAGGCAACTTCTATAATATGTAATTCTAAACTGCTATTAATTTTCAGTGTATGCTGTTATCGGACTGCGAACAAGTCTGTGTAAATGTGAAAATCGTTTAATAAATAATTGTTTTCCAGTGGCGTGAAATGAATAGGGGTATCTTCTTTATTTCTTAATACGAGAGGGAGATATGTACATATACGTACAAGAGAGGGAATTTTGTTAACGTGTGTTGCCCAGTGTCAAGTTTCTTGTAAGAAACTCGAGTTATAAGAGCTTCAGTCGGTACGTTCGAACCAAGCTTCGTCCAACAGGATTTTTGTTATTTGTTGTTTAGTTTAAAAAGTGCAACTGCTTGCGTTGTTATTTATTTTGATGCTAGAAATCGACTAATTAAAAATGGGAACAGTGTTAATTTTTTCTTTGTTGTTCTGCTAAGACCGAACAACGAACAATGTTTACCGAATGTAGAACAAAAATGTCCATCATGCTTAGTAATTTTTTGGTTATTTGAGAGCTTCTTTTTACACTCTCAATCAACAAGCTCTTTGAACATGGGTTAAGCGTCCGTCCATTAATCTATCATTTTTTTTCTCACCAATGACATATTTTGGGGTGCGTCAGAAATTTTAAATCGGTTCGAAACGTTTGCGGTCGGTGTTCCTCAAGGTTGTATTTCAAGCCCAATCTTTTTGGTTTTTTCTATTGATGATGTTTTTGAAAGTTTTCGCTGCACAATCTGTCATCATAATCACATTCATCATTCTCAATCACTTAACAACGAGTTAAAAAAATCAATCCATTAAAAATATTAATAACAAAATATACACAGAGATCCTCTTGGAACACGATGCACTGAAGTTGAAAGAGCTGTCAAGTCTGCCCCAGGCAACAAGCGTCTAGTCTTGATTCTAAACAAAGCTGATTTAGTGCCAAAAGAAAATCTAAATAGTTGGATTAAATATTTCCGTAAGCTTGGACCAGTCACAGCGTTCAAAGCATCCACTCAAGATCAGTCCTCTAAACTTGGCAGACGAAAATTCCATCAGACAAACACCGAAAAGGCTATGCAAGGTTCAGTGTGTGTTGGAGCTGAGCTTCTTATGTCAATGTTGGCCAACTATTGCCGCAACAAAGGCATCAAAACTGCGATTCGTGTCGGAGTTGTAGGTATTCCAAATGTAGGAAAGAGTTCTATCATCAATTCGTTAACTAGAGGCAAAGCATGTTCCGTTGGTTGTACTCCCGGTGTTACAAAGTAAGTACTGAATAGTTGAAGAAAAAAATCATTAGTGACAACTTTTCTAAAATAAAATAATTTTCTTTTCCAGAGCTATGCAAGAAGTTGAACTAGACTCAAAAATAAAATTAATTGATTGCCCCGGCATTGTCTTCTCTACTGGTCTTGACCCATCCGGAAACCATGTACCTGCTGTTCTAAAAAATGCTCAACGTGTTGGTGATGTTAAGGATCCCTTTACGATCGCTGAGAGTGTTCTGAAGCGTGCCAGTAAGGAATACTTCTGTAAACTTTATGATGTGAGTGAATATGAAACTTTTGAAGAGTTCTTCGCTAAGAAAGCTGCTCGAATGGGTAATTAAATATTTTATATTTAAAAAATGTGTATCTTAACGTAAGTCATTTCTTGCAGGTAAGTTTTTGAAAAGAGGAGTCCCAGATGTTGTAGCAGCAGCTCGAAGTGTTCTTAACGACTGGAATAGTGGCAAAATCAAGTACTGTACTCAGCCGCCAGAAGTTCAAGAAACCGAGTCAGCTCATATCAGTGCAACAATTGTCCATTCCGATGCTAAGGAATTTGACATTGACAATTTTGAGGCAATGGAGACAGACATCTTGAATACTTTCGATGTTAAGAAAGAAGATGTCATGGAAATCACATCGACTGGACCAGTTGAATACAAACAACCAACAATCGATGAGCCATCCAGTTCAACTGCTATCAATGAATCGGAACCTAGAGGCAAAAAGCGAAAGTTGGATGGAGGAGATGAACGCAAACGTAAAGTTGACCCTACAATGGAATTGGAAGGTAAAGCTTTAAAAATATATATTTCAAAAGATCTGCAAGTAATATTTTGTTTTGTTATTTGTAGGAAACCAAACACACAACAAGAACCTCAAGGAATTGCAAAAGCGAAAAAAGAAGCAAGGAATAAGGAGCGATAAGAAAATTTCTAAGGTTGCTGATGTATTGGAGAATTTTACACTGAGCACAACGAGTGATGATAAATATGATTTTGACACGGACTTTATTGTAAAAGAGTAATAAGTAGCTTGCTGCTTTTGGTTTTGTTAAATCGTGTGATGGAATACTTTTTTCAAAAGTACTCCTTAGGTTTGTTTAAGTGAATTATACTTTTATGATGTACATAGGGTTAAATAAATACTTTTATTATCTGAGTCAAAGACATTTTCTTTTTCTACGTCTTAAACTAATCTTGCCCATGTTTGCTAAATTCGACAAAAAAGCTAGGGCGTGAAGGCCGAAAAACAAATCGGATGGTGCTGGGATGGGCATTCTTAATTTTACAATAATCAAACGAAGCCTCCAATCATTGCGTCGAAACGGCAGAAAAACGACACGGCTCTGGAAGCGACAACTGGTGTTCAAATTAATCTAATATTTCAACGTTCCCTTCGCTCTTCGCCCTTCTCACTAACATATAAATTTCGTTTAACTTAACACAAAATGTCGCTTCTAGAGATTTGCGTTTAAGTCTCATTTTGCTAAAACGACATCGTTTATAGCTTGGTGCCTCTATTTTTTCCTCACCGTGGTTCCGTTGTATTATGAATTCGATGCGCTATCTGACACGATCTAGAGAATTGTTTCCCCTTATCCGCAATGTGAAATCGTTGTTACGGCCGATTTCAATGTTCACAATTCTTCGTGGCTACGCTATTCTGGCCAGTCAACTTCCGAATGAAGGTATGCCAAGATTTTCGCTTTTCGAGCCAACTTGAATTCCTGACGTTGCAGGCCAATCCGCAGACACTCTAGATTAGACTTGTTCCTTACCTCTGACCATGATAAATACACTATTAGTGTGTTATCGCCTCTAGGCACATCAGACCATTGTATCATATCTACGAATTTCTCGTTCCAACAAAACCCAGTTAAAGAAAAATCATCTAAGGGAACCGTTTCGCAGTACGAGAAAGCCAACTGAGACGGTCTCAACGATTTCTTCAGGAACTTTAACTGGTCACTATGCTTCCTCGATAGTGACGTCCACTGCAGATATGACTACAAATTTAATTCTTTACGGGATGAGAAATTATATCTCGCATAGGGTAAAAAGAGGTTTTCAGGGTCAGAGAAGTAAGCTTCCGATGTTATAAAGCCAACCCAACGAATGAACAGTGAAGAATGCATGTGAGGCATGGTGCCCCAT
Organism: Dasysyrphus tricinctus; assembly: GCA_963921185.1. Lineage (NCBI taxonomy): Eukaryota > Metazoa > Arthropoda > Insecta > Diptera > Syrphidae > Dasysyrphus > Dasysyrphus tricinctus. The sequence continues at coordinate 116,420,361 of OY992530.1, forward strand.
GCAACCCCCCTAGGTAAATAAACTATTTTATTATTATTATTTATGAATCAATATTCTCTCAAATTAGGTGGGAAGAAATTCCAAAACATTTTGGATGCAGTAAATTCCCTCTCGCGGAGGGAAAAAATTCCACTTTGAAAAGTGGGGCAGATTCCCACTAAAGGTGAAATAAATTGCCATGTGAAGTAGATGCCCGTGAAATTATTTCCCTGCACCACCAGGCGGTTTCAGATGCAAGAGCGCTGGCTGTCGAAGACTGGAGGAAGCGTGTGAGGTACCACAACCGATTTTAGAACGGGCAATATCTCAGGCAGAGACCCTCCATGGATCTGAATCCGGATAAGTAAGTAATAGTCTTTTATTATTGTTTTTGTCGTTATTATGCCAATTTTCCAAAAATTAAAACATGGGATTGTATGGTTGTGGTCACGCAGTGAGCGGCAGCGTGGCGGCGCGCGTCGCTCTGATTTAGATTCTGTTTAATTTTTGTATTCAATCTTGAGCGGCTACATGACATATTTATATCATATTTATTCTTCAATGGTTGTTTATCTGAAACTTGCTTACAATTTTGAAAATAAAATATATGTAGATATTTTTTTTCTTTTTAAATTTACAATTTTTTTAAGAATTTATATAAACTTAATTTATAAATATTTAAAACAAAAATACATTTTTAAACTTATATACAAAAAAATTATCTCCTACTGTACACCAGCCATACCATTCTACACATTTGTATCTTATTTTTACTTCACCAAAATTTGAACGCATGTGCTCGAGTAAAATATAGGTTATGGTTGTTTGCGGTATGGTTCTAATTATAGTGGGAATGAAACCCCTATAAAAGCCTCGTATCCCATATCTCTTTAAAATTTCCCTCATAACCTGAGCGGCATTTCCATAACTCCCTGGTGTGGCATTCATAAAATTAACCTTTAAGATTGAAAACGTAAATAATTGAAAATTAATGATTTTCATTTTTGAATTTGAACATTAAATTTACCTGCACAACTTCCAGGGGTTGTTGCAGTGAAGCGGCAGCCGAACCTGCTATGGCTGATGCTACAATGCATGTATATACGTTGTTTTCAAAGACCTGCGGGTACCTGAGAAGGTATATTTTTGCCTGCAAAATAAAAAAAAAATAATCTATCTATCTACATTATCTATATCTATACATAGTATAAAGTAAAGTCGATAATTTCGTCTGTCTATTCCTTGGTGCTAACTTGGCGTGAAAACGACCGAATGGATTTGAATGCGGTTTTCACTGTCCATTAAAAATTTAGAAATCGAGCTATTTATAGGGTGAAATGGGGTAAACACAAAAAATGGAAGGCATTTTCAAAAAAAAAAATCGCATTAAAAATAATATTTACAGATTTGACTAAGCGTCACCTAAGGTCCATATTTTTTATAAATTAAGTTATTTATAGGGTGAAATGGGGTAAAAATACAAAAATTATATCTGATTTAAGAAACTATCTGTGTGTTTGGAAGGTTTTATTCAGAGAATCTATTTTGAGCATCACTTTATGCGACAACACATTTTCCAAAATATATATAGGGTGAAATGGGGTAAACATTAAAAAATGGTATTTGATTTAAAATTTTGTTTTTCTGTTCGAAAGGTGATCTGCATCTTCTCATAAAGGTGTGTGTATAAAAACAATTGAAAATTTAGGTATTTATAAGGTGAAATGGGGTAGATACAAACAAATATCTTACTAAACAATTTATCTAAAAAATTCTTTTCGTGTTTGAAAGCTGGTATGCATTTCCCCTGGAATGTTTTTTTTTATTAACCTCCCAGGAAGGTTTCTGTATACAAAATTTAAAATTAAGTTATTTATTGGGTGAAATGGGGTAAAAACAAAAATATATGTCTATCCGCATGAAAAACATTCTTCACTCAAATCCACATCAGCCACATTGAGTTTTTTATAAAATATTTTGCTATTTATGGGTGGAAATGGGGTTAAACCAAAATATTATATTTGATTAAAATTTTTGTTTTTCTTTTTGAAAGACGATTGGCATCTTTCAAGATAGACACAAAATTAAAATGGGGTAAAAGGAACACAATAGGCGTGTTCTCGAAAATGAGATCTCAGAGCCTTCAGCAATCTCAGTCTCTTGAAAAGGATTCCTCAGAAAGAAAATATTGGATCGGCTTGCTCAGTTTTTGACACTGAGCCCTCTGAGATCTCATTTTCCTCACACTAATATTTCCAACTAAGAATTTATACTCAATCATTTTTGTGAAACCGAATCTGTCATAGGTATATATACATACAACCTTTTCGCTTGGGAGAGCCGGATTCTACAATCAAAACGTTCGAATATCCAAAATCTCAGCTCGGTTATTTTATAACAAGTAGTGCAAATAAACGGAAATAGAATAGCGTTAATTGAAGATTCTGTGCCAAAAAGTCCATATTACCACTTTAATAATTATTGAAAACAACTTTCGAATGGATTCGAAAGTAGACCAAAATTACATAGTAGTGCCCCTACCCGAATGAAAAACATTCTCCACTTCAATCCACCCCATCCACATCGGCAGGCTTAACTCGAAGAAACAGACAATTTTTTCTTTCAGAACAGTAGATATTGGATCACACTGAAATAGGCAGGTGAATTTAATAGAAATAGATTTGAAAATATCGTTCTATTTTCGTCAAATAAAATCTTAATAAGAAAAAAGACAGGATTTTTTTTTGTTTAATTTAATCACACAAAAGGGTAACATTTTAAAATACACACAACAATCACAATTCAATATATAATATTTCTGATGGTTTCAAAGTCGTCTGTTTGACTTGCAAAAATTTGCGAGACTTCTGCTGCCTCTGCCTCATTCAATTCTTCTTTTGGCTTATACTTGGATTGGGGTTCTATTAAACAAAATAAATACGTCCATAAGAATGGAACACAAATTAAGGGTACATATTAGTTATTTTTTATTCACCCCGATTACGGAATCGAATGAGCTGTGGAGGGAGTTAGACCTAATTTTGATTTTTTTGTTTTGTTTTTGGCTCATAGTAAAAATGTCAAAATTGAGTCTGATTCCCTCCGCAGGCCATTCATCGGATTCTGTAATCGGGGTGATTTATCTTCTATGGTTATCCGCATCTGGATCAACTTTTAACACGTGTTAAAAAAACAATTGTGAAAATTCGTTACTTGAAGTGAACAAAATAGTAACATCTCTTGGAGACAAATCCATCACAGATTTGGTCCTTCCTCTATCCGTTAACGCGACCTCAGACCTTAATAATGCTGAATTATTAAAGGAGACGTCGTATAATCAATCTCAGCTGTTACAGACCCTCAGACAGAAAGAACCAAGTCTTAACATTGATCAGAGAGCAGTTTATGATAACCTATTTGCATCCATAACAAACAAAGAAGGCAAAATATTTTTCTTGGATGCTCCTGGAGGAACAGGTAAAACATTCTTAATTAATCTGCTTCTCATTAAAGTTAGATCAAGGTGGTATCGCAGCTACTCTCTTAGAAGGAGGAAAAACCGCACACGCCACATTTAAACTTCCCTTGAATGTTTGTGAGGATGGTACAAGCGTATGTACCATTTCAAAACTAAGTAATTACTAAAGTAAAATTTGAAGTTTCAGCAATCTTATTGCGAAACATAAATCCACCGAAATTATGCAACGGAACTCGATTGCAAATTAAAAGCCTAAGAAATTATGTTATTGAATGTACCATTCTGACTGGCTGCGGTACTGGCGAAACTGTTTTAATACCTAGAAAAAGAGTTCAATTTCCTATAAAAATTTGTTTTGGTATGACCATAAACAAGTCAATTGTGGCTGGAATCGATTTGAGTGGAACATGTTTTTCACACGGGCAACTATACGTAGACCTTTCGCGTGTAACTTCAAAACAAAATCTTTTTGTGCTGGCGATTGGGGGCAAAACAATTAATGTTGTTTTTAAAGAAATTTTATGAAGTAGATATTCTACAATCAATATTGTTATTTTGTTTTACTAATTAATTTTATGGGTCTACCACGATATCAATAATCCAGAAAGCAAAAATCTCTAAAGTAAAAATCTCGAAAAATAAAATCTAGAACATACAAAATCTCGAAAACAAAAATCTAGAAAGCATACTCTCGAATTACAAAAATCCAGAAAAAAAATCTCGAATGCAAAAATCTAGAATAAATACTAATTTTTGAGACAATGGTTATAATTCGCGAGCGCGAATTATAACCATTGTCTCAAAAATTAATATTAATTCTAGACTTAGAATGTCTGTCTATTTAAAAGAAATTACAATTTTGAGCCTTGCAAACAGCTGGAAATTTAAGAATGACATTTATATTTATACCAACTTAAGTTTTTGTTTTTAAATAAGTTTATTGATTCTGTTTTTTTAAAATATTTTTTAAGACTATGTTTGTTGAGGCTGTGACTCGGTGACTGGTATAAGAGTACGACTGACTGAGGTGGTGCAAAAGTACCTTGAGCAGCCTGGTTCTCGGGTTCAAAGGTTTCTCTTATTGGATCCTTTGTACCGCTTAAGAAACCCCGTTGCTCCGTTTAGGTTATGTTCAATCGCCAGGTAGGCACCTAGGGGAACAATTTTCTTGGGCAGCTGTATACTTTTGCACTGTCACACTCAAAACAAAGTTTATCTAAAAATGTGCCACTGCGAAACTTAAAGCCGAAAGAACTCGACAATCTGTGACAATGTTGGAATGTTGGCATGTTTGGAATCACTGCTATTATTTTTGAATTCTATATAAGCTATATTTTTATTTATTTTTTGATTATTTTTCATGTTGTGTTGTTATGAAATATATCTGTTGCATTTCATTTGTAAGATTTTTTTTTACTTTTTTTTGTCCAGAAAAGTAAATAGTTTGATAAACTGAACATAAAATACGTGTTATCAGAGACTTAGCCTTTGAAATAAGTTAAAAAAAAAATCTCGAATTGTTTTTATTTTTCCAGATTTTTTCGAGATTACCTATGTCTTTCGTGATTTTTGTTCATTCTAGATTTTTGTGCGTTCGAGATTTTTGCATTCGAGATTTTAATTTTTTTATTTCGAGATTTTTTGCATTCAAGATTTTTGTCATTCGAGATAACGTCATGATCCCTAATTTTATTTATAAGTTATTAATAAAAAAGTTATTAACTATGTTATAGAAAAATATGCAAATATGTATTTCCTTTTCCATTGAAGGTATTTATTGAAAAGAAAATTTTACCCGGGCGCAGCCGGGACGGGCCGGGTTGCTAGTTAACTATAATTTGTTGATCTGAATCACTTCTTTAGCTTACCTCATCGTACAGAACAATTTGTCCGATAGCATTCATTGTGCCACGGAGTGAAGATACTTCCGCACCAGAAAACAACATGCGAGCACCTCCGCTCCGATATATCTTTCTTAGGCCCTCACGTACGCCGTTGTAGAAATACCAAGAATTATTTTGGGTTCTTATTTGCACTTTTGCAATTGGAGTTGCCAAAAAACCCCCAGGAGCTCCACATGCAGATGCCACTGCCATCTTTGTTTGAAGAGAGTTTACCAAATTTTGCCGTTTGGCCCCTTCATACAGTTCCAATCGAAGGCTTGATTGAAGCGATGTCCGCGCCATTGTGCCCAGGAATCCTTTGTAAAGTCCTTTGATTCCTTAAAGAATATGGTTAAATGCATAATTGTTAAGGAGTTAAAATAATTTAATAACAAAATTTAAAGAATATTATATTAATTAAAAAAGAACAAACCTTGATCATTCTTGAAATGCTTCACCAATTCCTTTCCGCTTAAGGATGTCAACTGGACCTTCATTCTTATGACATCCAATGGATATGTCACTACACCTGCTGCAGCACTAGAAAGTCCAGCGAAAAACATCCTTGCAACACGGGATTCATTTTTTTTCTTTTTTTCTTCTGCCATTGAAATATTTGCGTCTGTTCGCTACAAATTTTCAATTAAAATGAAAAAATGAATAATATTATTATATACATACATGTGATTGTATTGACTTGATAGTCTGGGAAGAACTTGATTAAAAAAAATTGTAATCCTTGACAGTGGAGAGCCTATAGAATTATAATCGCTAGATATAATAACCGTTACAACTGCAGTTCATATTGCAAGTGGTAGTGCAAATGTAATGAATATTGCAAATGCAGTTGCAGTGGCACTTGCAGTTGCATTAACTAGGGCAGTTGCAGTGGCCAGTGAATTTGCAGTTGAACTGATCATTGATATTGCTGACATTTACACTTGAATTGATCATTGCCACGGCACGTACAACGAATTGCAGTGGGCAGTGCTGTTGCATTAACATATAAGTTACTGTGGCTATTGTAGTTTTAAATGCAGTCACGTCTACCACTGCATTAGTCAATGCTAATGCAGCTACAAATGCAACTGCGACTGACACCGCGACTGCACCTGCAATTGCAACTTCAACCTTAACTGCAACCGCAACTGCAACCTTAACTGCAACTGCAAATGCAACGTAAACTGCAACTGCGACTTCAACTGCAAGTGCAACTGCAACTGCAACTGCAACTGCAACTGCAACTGCAACTGCAACTGCAACTGCAACTGCAACTGCAACTACAACTGCAACTGCAAATGCAACTGCAAGTGCATTTGCGACTTCAACAGCAACTGAGACTGCAACTGCAACTGCATCTGCAACTGTATTTCCTATATTCAGTACTGGGCAAATTGAACATTCAGTTGAAGTTGTAGTTGCAATTGCCTCTAGAAGTCTTTCTCTGCCAGTCATAACACTCATATACAGATTGAGCTTTCAATGAATCTTGATTCTCGATTTGTGTTCTTTAGACAATCGCACGATCTTCCTAGCGTCTTGAGGTGTTGTTTTTCCATTTCCGTCATTTATTTCTTGATTTTTCGCATATTTCAAAGCATTTGAGATAATTTAAACCTGTTGTCGGTGCGCTTTATTTCCAGGTATGACTTGATATGACAAATCTAACAAAATACTACTGTCGTAGGTCCAAAAAGAATCTTCAAAGATTAAATCTACCGCTGTTCTGAACGCATGGTAAAAATACTATAATCTTCTCTTTCTTAACCATGCTCAAAAGTACGAGAGCTAGCATTGTCAGAAACAAGTCATTTTAGTATGGCTGTTATTTTTATATAATGTTCTCTTTAACTCCCTAGATTCGCATGTGGACAGCCTGGCTGGTGGGTAATGTTGCGCTGTCCACCATTTTGAAAAAGGGCGTTGAAAAAAATAAATGGAATTTTCTCGGCTCTTATTGGAAGTCAGTTAACATTTTTGTTTGGTTTTGTATGTAAGTTAAAATATTTTTAAAAATTTTTGCTCACAAACATTTTTGACATCAATTTCCAATGAAAAGTTAAAAAGTTGTTAAAAACTATAAAATCTAGTAAAAATGGTTTTTAGCATTTATCTTGCATCTTCTTCATCTGAACGAAAAAAATGATTAAATAGTCTTTTGTAGAGCACCTGATTTCCTACATTTTTGTATATTTAGATTTTATGTGAAATACAATGTAACAAAGTTGCCAATATCCAGCAAATAATTCATAAGTGTTTCTTGTAGAGGGACACAATACATTACTTTTAGAGGGGTCTATCTCCTACCGTTTAGGGAGTTTTGTAAAAAAAAGTACTTAAAATGTAAAAAAAACAATGGAAAAACTAACAAAAACATATTTTAGCTCGTTTGAAAGCTAGAATTCTGTTATTTTATTACATCTTTCAATCGCGTTGTCAGTAATTTTTGAAACAAACAAATTAAATTTACAAAAACTATTTTCTTAATAGAATTCTTTTTTTCAAAACTATTGACAAATATAAATCGATTGGAAAATGTAATAAAAGAAAAGACTTCTGGCTTTCAAAATATGACGAAATTGTTGTGATAAGTCCAATTCTCTGTTTCCAGTGCTTATGAAGATAGAGAAAGACAAAGTTTCCAAATAACACTCAGGTAAACACATGTATGTAGATACTGATGTTTGGAAACTTTGACGCTTTCTATCTTCTAAGGGACAAACCACCGGAATTCGGACCTTTGACAGCAATTGTTTGAAATTGCAAGTTGAACATTTTTGCATTCACACTTCTCTCCGATCAATAGGTATTGAAATAAATTGATTTAAAGAATAGAGGGCACAAAATGATGAGGAAGCACTCGAAGGGGGAGTACGCCACTTTTGGGTGTTATTTTAAGACTGAACGACAATAATATCAAAAGTACAACCTTTTACTATTTACTGTGATGTAATTTCCACTTTTGGTCTAATTTGACTGTACTTTAAGTCTAGTGGGCCAACAATCGCACATAATAATCACTTTGTTTATGCTATTTGTATCTTCTTTGTTTATCTTTTCTCATTTATACGAAATGAATATGAGTGTAGGCATGGTGTATAATGTCAAGGAAGCAAGTTTCAAGTTTCAACCAATCGAGCAGACTATTTGGAAAAAATAATCGAAAACAACTTAAAAATCGATCGATTTTTCGGAGTATTGAGCAATTTTTCGAGTAAAAAGGACTTAGATAGTATTAGGGTCAGTAGCTTATGATTTTTTCTTACTAGCCACTTACGAGAGTCAAAACGATCATTATAAGTTATTGCAACCATATATCGAAACCAAATTTGAATGGTTTTCATGACCACTTTTTTTTAATTATGATTTTTTTTACCAAAAACGGCCGCGGGGTCTAAAAATTCTCTTTTGGAAAATGTTACTAAAAGTCACTTCTTTTGAAATTTACACACCTACACTATTTTGGTCGCGGACCGAACCGCTTGTACAAATTTATTGGTATCATGGCGCGCCACAAAATGGGATTGTAGTCCTTATTGGTGATGATTTATATTTAACTACTTTGACAAATAACTACTTTGTTATTTTTTAGTTTATAAATGAAGTTGGCTATGACATTGTTAGCATATTTTTTATTTTATTGAAATATTTAATTTTAATTTTTGAAGAAAGCATTAAAAATCTGTAAAACGTTTAGAACATGGAATACAAATCGGTCATTGGCGCTTTGCATAATCGGACCAACAAACGAATGTGAAAATTTATGCATTGAGCTATTTAAGTGGAATCTTTTTGGCGATTTAATTTTGGTATACCTATTTTATCCAAACATTTTTACTATTTTTTATCATTCTAGGTATGCATACATACATATGTATGAAAGATTTTATAAAGATTTTATAAAAAATCCAACTACACATTTCAAGATCTTGGCTTTGTCTTCACCACCGCTATACAATGTATTTCAATCCTAGCATGTGTTGGATTGTTGGTTAAAACTGGGAGCTTTGAGCATGACGTTCACAATATCAGGTAAGTGGAGCTATTTTAATTTTCTGAATTATTTAATTAATTGTCTTTATTTATTTAGGATCACTATAAAATCTGTCCTTCAATGGCCAACCAACTGTTCGTGTGTTTGCCTATACAACTATACTAATATACAACCTTACAATGACTCGATTCGACCTCGAGTTGATGGAGAAACTACCAGTTGTAACTGATACTCCGCTCTGTTTGCCACTTCGAATTGATTACGTTTGTGACATGAATCTTTTGGGTTTTCAAGAAACTGAAGAAATTTGTGATCCTGGCAGTGTTATAGATCCAAAGATCTTTAAACAAATATCAGGAATGTCAAACGAATTTGTAAAAGTCCAGCAGCCTCATCAGTCAAGGTTTGTTGATAAATTTTTTTTTATTGAATATTTTTTGACTTGATGGTAGTGCTAAGGCTGACAAGCCTAGCAGAATCTCTTAGCTCTATTTTTAAGTTGCATAATGCAAGCTAGACGATCGTTGGGATGGAATTATCAGTGTTTAATTTCTTGCATTGGTGGTGGTATAGGCTTCAGTGGGAATTTATGTTAGCTATTGATGCCTTTTAAATACATAATATGTATAACTAAAAATCCTTTAGTCTACGCCAGAGGAACAAAGGTTTCTTTATTGATCACCATAATTGTGCCTCTATAAAAAGCTCTTTGCTCTCTGGTTTCGCGACTTTCTTGGTTTGTTGAGGAAGGGATTAATTGGATTGCTGGATTATCTGAAGTATTTCGTTACATGAGGGTCAGCTGGAATCCAAGTGCGTGCCCTGGGCCTGCATTGGATGGATGTGCCCTCAGTGGGGGGAGGTTTGCTCTCCGTAGTAGTGGAAGGGCCATGTGTGACGATCCCTCCACTACTGAAGTTGGGTATTACTATCTTTCTCTACTGAAGTTGGGTATTACCAACTTTCTCTGGCTACTGAAGTTAAGTAAATCTAACTTTGTTTGACTACTGAAGTTGGGAACTACTGACGACTTTTCAGTTGAACTGCCGGCCGGCCCAACTTGAACCGGACTTTCCAGTAACTATGAAGTATACAAATTACTCAAATATATCCCATCATATACCTTCTTCAATGGGATAATATTTTCGTTATTATTAAAAGTAAACTTACTTAAGAGGCAAGAATGTCTGATTTACCATCAATAAACAATTTGACTAACGAATCACTAGACGCATTTAAGAACCCGAGGCCCCCCCTACTATCATTCTCGTGACCAGCCTATAGATCACGAGAAAACTTCACGACCCAATAAATATACATTGGCTTCTTATTCCTTAGGTATTTTTCATTTTTATTCTTCACTTGTTGTTTATCTGAACCTTAGATTAAATTTTTTGAAAAAACGGGTTTTAAATTTTTAAAATTAAATTTATTTAAGAGTTGGATATATGTATGTTTTTTTTTTTTTTAGAAAATTTAAAAATATTTTTAAGAATTTATTTAAACTTAATTAATTACATAAATATTTAAATAAAATACATTTCATTAATAAAACTTTATATATATAACATAGAATACATAAAATATAGTATATACAGAATATTAAATAAATACACTTGCATACAAAATAATTACCTTCTACTGTAGCATCAGTCATACCATTCTCTCCACTTTTATGTTGGTTTCACCTCACCAAAATTAGAACGCAAATGCTCAAGAAAAACATACGTTATGACCGTTTGGGGGATAGTCCTTATAAAAGTAGGAATAAACCCCCTATAAAAACCTGATAAACCATAACGTTGACCAATTTTCCTGAAAACATCAGCAGAGTTTTCATATGTTCCGGGTGTGGCATTCATGAGATTTACCTGTACAACTTCAAGGGGTTGTTGGAGTAAAGTGGCTGCCGAACCTGCTATGGCTGATGCTAAAATTGAAGTATATAGGTTGTCTTCGAAGACCTGCGGGTACCTAAGAAGATATATTTTTGTCTGAAAAAAAAAATATATTAAATATAATTAATTGATTTGAAGCACTTCTATAGCTTACCTCATCGTAGAGAACAATTTGTCCGATAGCATTCATTGCGCCACGGAGTGAAGATACTTCCGCACCAGAAAACAACATGCGAACACCTCCGCTCCGATATGTCTTTCTTAGCCCCTCAGATAAACTTCTGTAAAAAAACCAAGAATTATTTTGCATCCTAATTTGAATCTTCGCAATTGGAGTTGCCAAAAAACCCCCAAGAGCTCCACATGCAGACGCCACTGCCATCTTTGTTTGAAGAGAGTTGACCAAATTTTGCCGTTTGGCCCCTTCATACAGTTCCAATCGAAGGCTTGATTGAAGCGATGTCCGCGCCATTGTGCCCAGGAATCCTTTGTAAAGTCCTTTGATTCCTTAAAGAATATGGTTAAATGCATAATTGTTAAGGAGTTAAAATAATTTAATAACAAAATTTAAAGAATATTATATTAATTAAAAAAGAACAAACCTTGATCATTCTTGAAATGCTTCACCAATTCCTTTCCGCTTAAGGATGTCAACTGGACCTTCATTCTTATGACATCCAATGGATATGTCACTACACCTGCTGCAGCACTAGAAAGTCCAGCGAAAAACATCCTTGCAACACGGGATTCATTTTTTTTCTTTTTTTCTTCTGCCATTGAAATATTTGCGTCTGTTCGCTACAAATTTTCAATTAAAATGAAAAAATGAATAATATTATTATATACATACATGTGATTGTATTGACTTGATAGTCTGGGAAGAACTTGATTAAAAAAAATTGTAATCCTTGACAGTGGAGAGCCTATAGAATTATAATCGCTAGATATAATAACCGTTACAACTGCAGTTCATATTGCAAGTGGTAGTGCAAATGTAATGAATATTGCAAATGCAGTTGCAGTGGCACTTGCAGTTGCATTAACTAGGGCAGTTGCAGTGGCCAGTGAATTTGCAGTTGAACTGATCATTGATATTGCTGACATTTACACTTGAATTGATCATTGCCACGGCACGTACAACGAATTGCAGTGGGCAGTGCTGTTGCATTAACATATAAGTTACTGTGGTTATTGTAGTTTTAAATGCAGTCACGTCTACCACTGCATTAGTCAATGCTAATGCAGCTACAAATGCAACTGCGACTGACACCGCGACTGCACCTGCAATTGCAACTTCAACCTTAACTGCAACCGCAACTGCAACCTTAACTGCAACTGCAAATGCAACGTAAACTGCAACTGCGACTTCAACTGCAAGTGCAACTGCAACTGCAACTGCAACTGCAACTGCAACTGCAACTGCAACTACAACTGCAACTGCAAATGCAACTGCAAGTGCATTTGCGACTTCAACAGCAACTGAGACTGCAACTGCAACTGCATCTGCAACTGTATTTCCTATATTCAGTACTGCTGCAATTGAACATTCAGTTGAAGTTGTAGTTGCAATTGCCTCTAGAAGTCTTTCTCTGCCAGTCATAACACTCATATACAGATTGAGCTTTCAATGAATCTTGATTCTCGATTTGTGTTCTTTAGACAATCGCACGATCTTCCTAGCGTCTTGAGGTGTTGTTTTTCCATTTCCGTCATTTATTTCTTGATTTTTCGCATATTTCAAAGCATTTGAGATAATTTAAACCTGTTGTCGGTGCGCTTTATTTCCAGGTATGACTTGATATGACAAATCTATCAAAATACTACTGTCGTAGGTCCAAAAAGAATCTTCAAAGATTAAATCTACCGCTGTTCTGAACGCATGGTAAAAATACTATAATCTTCTCTTTCTTAACCATGCTCAAAAGTACGAGAGCTAGCATTGTCAGAAACAAGTCATTTTAGTATGGCTGTTATTTTTATATAATGTTCTCTTTAACTCCCTAGATTCGCATGTGGACAGCCTGGCTGGTGGGTAATGTTGCGCTGTCCACCATTTTGAAAAAGGGCGTTGAAAAAAATAAATGGAATTTTCTCGGCTCTTATTGGAAGTCAGTTAACATTTTTGTTTGGTTTTGTATGTAAGTTAAAATATTTTTAAAAATTTTTGCTCACAAACATTTTTGACATCAATTTCCAATGAAAAGTTAAAAAGTTGTTAAAAACTATAAAATCTAGTAAAAATGGTTTTTAGCATTTATCTTGCATCTTCTTCATCTGAACGAAAAAAATGATTAAATAGTCTTTTGTAGAGCACCTGATTTCCTACATTTTTGTATATTTAGATTTTATGTGAAATACAATGTAACAAAGTTGCCAATATCCAGCAAATAATTCATAAGTGTTTCTTGTAGAGGGACACAATACATTACTTTTAGAGGGGTCTATCTCCTACCGTTTAGGGAGTTTTGTAAAAAAAAGTACTTAAAATGTAAAAAAAACAATGGAAAAACTAACAAAAACATATTTTAGCTCGTTTGAAAGCTAGAATTCTGTTATTTTATTACATCTTTCAATCGCGTTGTCAGTAATTTTTGAAACAAACAAATTAAATTTACAAAAACTATTTTCTTAATAGAATTCTTTTTTTCAAAACTATTGACAAATATAAATCGATTGGAAAATGTAATAAAAGAAAAGACTTCTGGCTTTCAAAATATGACGAAATTGTTGTGATAAGTCCAATTCTCTGTTTCCAGTGCTTATGAAGATAGAGAAAGACAAAGTTTCCAAATAACACTCAGGTAAACACATGTATGTAGATACTGATGTTTGGAAACTTTGACGCTTTCTATCTTCTAAGGGACAAACCACCGGAATTCGGACCTTTGACAGCAATTGTTTGAAATTGCAAGTTGAACATTTTTGCATTCACACTTCTCTCCGATCAATAGGTATTGAAATAAATTGATTTAAAGAATAGAGGGCACAAAATGATGAGGAAGCACTCGAAGGGGGAGTACGCCACTTTTGGGTGTTATTTTAAGACTGAACGACAATAATATCAAAAGTACAACCTTTTACTATTTACGGTGATGTAATTTCCACTTTTGGTCTAATTTGACTGTACTTTAAGTCTAGTGGGCCAACAATCGCACATAATAATCACTTTGTTTATGCTATTTGTATCTTCTTTGTTTATCTTTTCTCATTTATACGAAATGAATATGAGTGTAGGCATGGTGTATAATGTCAAGGAAGCAAGTTTCAAGTTTCAACCAATCGAGCAGACTATTTGGAAAAAATAATCGAAAACAACTTAAAAATCGATCGATTTTTCGGAGTATTGAGCAATTTTTCGAGTAAAAAGGACTTAGATAGTATTAGGGTCAGTAGCTTATGATTTTTTCTTACTAGCCACTTACGAGAGTCAAAACGATCATTATAAGTTATTGCAACCATATATCGAAACCAAATTTGAATGGTTTTCATGACCACTTTTTTTTAATTATGATTTTTTTTACCAAAAACGGCCGCGGGGTCTAAAAATTCTCTTTTGGAAAATGTTACTAAAAGTCACTTCTTTTGAAATTTACACACCTACACTATTTTGGTCGCGGACCGAACCGCTTGTACAAATTTATTGGTATCATGGCGCGCCACAAAATGGGATTGTAGTCCTTATTGGTGATGATTTATATTTAACTACTTTGACAAATAACTACTTTGTTATTTTTTAGTTTATAAATGAAGTTGGCTATGACACTGTTAGCATATTTTTTATTTTATTGAAATATTTAATTTTAATTTTTGAAGAAAGCATTAAAAATCTGTAAAACGTTTAGAACATGGAATACAAATCGGTCATTGGCGCTTTGCATAATCGGACCAACAAACGAATGTGAAAATTTATGCATTGAGCTATTTAAGTGGAATCTTTTTGGCGATTTAATTTTGGTATACCTATTTTATCCAAACATTTTTACTATTTTTTATCATTCTAGGTATGCATACATACATATGTATGAAGATTTTATAAAGATTTTATAAAAAATCCAACTACACATTTCAAGATCTTGGCTTTGTCTTCACCACCGCTATACAATGTATTTCAATCCTAGCATGTGTTGGATTGTTGGTTAAAACTGGGAGCTTTGAGCATGACGTTCACAATATCAGGTAAGTGGAGCTATTTTAATTTTCTGAATTATTTAATTAATTGTCTTTATTTATTTAGGATCACTATAAAATCTGTCCTTCAATGGCCAACCAACTCTTCGTGTGTTTGCCTATACAACTATACTAATATACAACCTTACAATGACTCGATTCGACCTCGAGTTGATGGAGAAACTACCAGTTGTAACTGATACTCCGCTCTGTTTGCCACTTCGAATTGATTACGTTTGTGACATGAATCTTTTGGGTTTTCAAGAAACTGAAGAAATTTGTGATCCTGGCAGTGTTATAGATCCAAAGATCTTTAAACAAATATCAGGAATGTCAAACGAATTTGTAAAAGTCCAGCAGCCTCATCAGTCAAGGTTTGTTGATAAATTTTTTTTTTATTGAATATTTTTTGACTTGATGGTAGTGCTAAGGCTGACAAGCCTAGCAGAATCTCTTAGCTCTATTTTTAAGTTGCATAATGCAAGCTAGACGATCGTTGGGATGGAATTATCAGTGTTTAATTTCTTGCATTGGTGGTGGTATAGGCTTCAGTGGGAATTTATGTTAGCTATTGATGCCTTTTAAATACATAATATGTATAACTAAAAATCCTTTAGTCTACGCCAGAGGAACAAAGGTTTCTTTATTGATCACCATAATTGTGCCTCTATAAAAAGCTCTTTGCTCTCTGGTTTCGCGACTTTCTTGGTTTGTTGAGGAAGGGATTAATTGGATTGCTGGATTATCTGAAGTATTTCGTTACATGAGGGTCAGCTGGAATCCAAGTGCGTGCCCTGGGCCTGCATTGGATGGATGTGCCCTCAGTGGGGGGAGGTTTGCTCTCCGTAGTAGTGGAAGGGCCATGTGTGACGATCCCTCCACTACTGAAGTTGGGTATTACTATCTTTCTCTACTGAAGTTGGGTATTACCAACTTTCTCTGGCTACTGAAGTTAAGTAAATCTAACTTTGTTTGACTACTGAAGTTGGGAACTACTGACGACTTTTCAGTTGAACTGCCGGCCGGCCCAACTTGAACCGGACTTTCCAGTAACTATGAAGTATACAAATTACTCAAATATATCCCATCATATACCTTCTTCAATGGGATAATATTTTCGTTATTATTAAAAGTAAACTTACTTAAGAGGCAAGAATGTCTGATTTACCATCAATAAACAATTTGACTAACGAATCACTAGACGCATTTAAGAACCCGAGGCCCCCCCTACTATCATTCTCGTGACCAGCCTATAGATCACGAGAAAACTTCACGACCCAATAAATATACATTGGCTTCTTATTCCTTAGGTATTTTTCATTTTTATTCTTCACTTGTTGTTTATCTGAACCTTAGATTAAATTTTTTGAAAAAACGGGTTTTAAATTTTTAAAATTAAATTTATTTAAGAGTTGGATATATGTATGTTTTTTTTTTTTTTAGAAAATTTAAAAATATTTTTAAGAATTTATTTAAACTTAATTAATTACATAAATATTTAAATAAAATACATTTCATTAATAAAACTTTATATATATAACATAGAATACATAAAATATAGTATATACAGAATATTAAATAAATACACTTGCATACAAAATAATTACCTTCTACTGTAGCATCAGTCATACCATTCTCTCCACTTTTATGTTGGTTTCACCTCACCAAAATTAGAACGCAAATGCTCAAGAAAAACATACGTTATGACCGTTTGGGGGATAGTCCTTATAAAAGTAGGAATAAACCCCCTATAAAAACCTGATAAACCATAACGTTGACCAATTTTCCTGAAAACATCAGCAGAGTTTTCATATGTTCCGGGTGTGGCATTCATGAGATTTACCTGTACAACTTCAAGGGGTTGTTGGAGTAAAGTGGCTGCCGAACCTGCTATGGCTGATGCTAAAATTGAAGTATATAGGTTGTCTTCGAAGACCTGCGGGTACCTAAGAAGATATATTTTTGTCTGAAAAAAAAAATATATTAAATATAATTAATTGATTTGAAGCACTTCTATAGCTTACCTCATCGTAGAGAACAATTTGTCCGATAGCATTCATTGCGCCACGGAGTGAAGATACTTCCGCACCAGAAAACAACATGCGAACACCTCCGCTCCGATATGTCTTTCTTAGCCCCTCAGATAAACTTCTGTAAAAAAACCAAGAATTATTTTGCATCCTAATTTGAATCTTCGCAATTGGAGTTGCCAAAAAACCCCCAAGAGCTCCACATGCAGACGCCACTGCCATCTTTGTTTGAAGAGAGTTGACCAAATTTTGCCGTTTGGCCCCTTCATACAGTTCCAATCGAAGGCTTGATTGAAGCGATGTCCGCGCCATTGTGCCCAGGAATCCTTTGTAAAGTCCTTTGATTCCTTAAAGAATATGGTTAAATGCATAATTGTTAAGGAGTTAAAATAATTTAATAACAAAATTTAAAGAATATTATATTAATTAAAAAAGAACAAACCTTGATCATTCTTGAAATGCTTCACCAATTCCTTTCCGCTTAAGGATGTCAACTGGACCTTCATTCTTATGACATCCAATGGATATGTCACTACACCTGCTGCAGCACTAGAAAGTCCAGCGAAAAACATCCTTGCAACACGGGATTCATTTTTTTTCTTTTTTTCTTCTGCCATTGAAATATTTGCGTCTGTTCGCTACAAATTTTCAATTAAAATGAAAAAATGAATAATATTATTATATACATACATGTGATTGTATTGACTTGATAGTCTGGGAAGAACTTGATTAAAAAAAATTGTAATCCTTGACAGTGGAGAGCCTATAGAATTATAATCGCTAGATATAATAACCGTTACAACTGCAGTTCATATTGCAAGTGGTAGTGCAAATGTAATGAATATTGCAAATGCAGTTGCAGTGGCACTTGCAGTTGCATTAACTAGGGCAGTTGCAGTGGCCAGTGAATTTGCAGTTGAACTGATCATTGATATTGCTGACATTTACACTTGAATTGATCATTGCCACGGCACGTACAACGAATTGCAGTGGGCAGTGCTGTTGCATTAACATATAAGTTACTGTGGTTATTGTAGTTTTAAATGCAGTCACGTCTACCACTGCATTAGTCAATGCTAATGCAGCTACAAATGCAACTGCGACTGACACCGCGACTGCACCTGCAATTGCAACTTCAACCTTAACTGCAACCGCAACTGCAACCTTAACTGCAACTGCAAATGCAACGTAAACTGCAACTGCGACTTCAACTGCAAGTGCAACTGCAACTGCAACTGCAACTGCAACTGCAACTGCAACTGCAACTGCAACTACAACTGCAACTGCAAATGCAACTGCAAGTGCATTTGCGACTTCAACAGCAACTGAGACTGCAACTGCAACTGCATCTGCAACTGTATTTCCTATATTCAGTACTGCTGCAATTGAACATTCAGTTGAAGTTGTAGTTGCAATTGCCTCTAGAAGTCTTTCTCTGCCAGTCATAACACTCATATACAGATTGAGCTTTCAATGAATCTTGATTCTCGATTTGTGTTCTTTAGACAATCGCACGATCTTCCTAGCGTCTTGAGGTGTTGTTTTTCCATTTCCGTCATTTATTTCTTGATTTTTCGCATATTTCAAAGCATTTGAGATAATTTAAACCTGTTGTCGGTGCGCTTTATTTCCAGGTATGACTTGATATGACAAATCTATCAAAATACTACTGTCGTAGGTCCAAAAAGAATCTTCAAAGATTAAATCTACCGCTGTTCTGAACGCATGGTAAAAATACTATAATCTTCTCTTTCTTAACCATGCTCAAAAGTACGAGAGCTAGCATTGTCAGAAACAAGTCATTTTAGTATGGCTGTTATTTTTATATAATGTTCTCTTTAACTCCCTAGATTCGCATGTGGACAGCCTGGCTGGTGGGTAATGTTGCGCTGTCCACCATTTTGAAAAAGGGCGTTGAAAAAAATAAATGGAATTTTCTCGGCTCTTATTGGAAGTCAGTTAACATTTTTGTTTGGTTTTGTATGTAAGTTAAAATATTTTTAAAAATTTTTGCTCACAAACATTTTTGACATCAATTTCCAATGAAAAGTTAAAAAGTTGTTAAAAACTATAAAATCTAGTAAAAATGGTTTTTAGCATTTATCTTGCATCTTCTTCATCTGAACGAAAAAAATGATTAAATAGTCTTTTGTAGAGCACCTGATTTCCTACATTTTTGTATATTTAGATTTTATGTGAAATACAATGTAACAAAGTTGCCAATATCCAGCAAATATATCCCATCATATACCTTCTTCAATGGGATAATATTTTCGTTATTATTAAAAGTAAACTTACTTAAGAGGCAAGAATGTCTGATTTACCATCAATAAACAATTTGACTAACGAATCACTAGACGCATTTAAGAACCCGAGGCCCCCCCTACTATCATTCTCGTGACCAGCCTATAGATCACGAGAAAACTTCACGACCCAATAAATATACATTGGCTTCTTATTCCTTAGATATTTTTCATTTTTATTCTTCACTTGTTGTTTATCTGAACCTTAGATTAAATTTTTTGAAAAAACGGGGTTTAAATTTTTTGAAAAAACGGGGTTTAAATTTTTAAAATTAAATTTATTTAAGAGTTGGATAAATGTATGTTTTTTTTTTTTTTTAGAAAATTTAAAAATATTTTTAAGAATTTATTTAAACTTAATTAATTACATAAATATTTAAATAAAATACATTTCATTAATAAAACTTTATATATATAACATAGAATACATAAAATATAGTATATACAGAATATTAAATAAATACACTTGCATACAAAATAATTACCTTCTACTGTAGCATCAGTCATACCATTCTCTCCACTTTTATGTTGGTTTCACCTCACCAAAATTAGAACGCAAATGCTCAAGAAAAACATACGTTATGACCGTTTGGGGGATAGTCCTTATAAAAGTAGGAATAAACCCCCTATAAAAACCTGATAAACCATAACGTTGACCAATTTTCCTGAAAACATCAGCAGAGTTTTCATATGTTCCGGGTGTGGCATTCATGAGATTTACCTGTACAACTTCAAGGGGTTGTTGGAGTAAAGTGGCTGCCGAACCTGCTATGGCTGATGCTAAAATTGAAGTATATAGGTTGTCTTCGAAGACCTGCGGGTACCTAAGAAGATATATTTTTGCCTGAAAAAAAAAATATATTAAATATAATTAATTGATTTGAAGCACTTCTATAGCTTACCTCATCGTAGAGAACAATTTGTCCGATAGCATTCATTGTGCCACGGAGTGAAGATACTTCCGCACCAGAAAACAACATGCGAACACCTCCGCTCCGATATGTCTTTCTTAGCCCCTCAGATAAACTTCTGTAAAAAAACCAAGAATTATTTTGCATCCTAATTTGAATCTTCGCAATTGGAGTTGCCAAAAAACCCCCAAGAGCTCCACATGCAGACGCCACTGCCATCTTTGTTTGAAGAGAGTTGACCAAATTTTGCCGTTTGGCCCCTTCATACAGTTCCAATCGAAGGCTTGATTGAAGCGATGTCCGCGCCATTGTGCCCAGGAATCCTTTGTAAAGTCCTTTGATTCCTTAAAGAATATGGTTAAATGCATAATTGTTAAGGAGTTAAAATAATTTAATAACAAAATTTAAAGAATATTATATTAATTAAAAAAGAACAAACCTTGATCATTCTTGAAATGCTTCACCAATTCCTTTCCGCTTAAGGATGTCAACTGGACCTTCATTCTTATGACATCCAATGGATATGTCACTACACCTGCTGCAGCACTAGAAAGTCCAGCGAAAAACATCCTTGCAACACGGGATTCATTTTTTTTCTTTTTTTCTTCTGCCATTGAAATATTTGCGTCTGTTCGCTACAAATTTTCAATTAAAATGAAAAAATGAATAATATTATTATATACATACATGTGATTGTATTGACTTGATAGTCTGGGAAGAACTTGATTAAAAAAAATTGTAATCCTTGACAGTGGAGAGCCTATAGAATTATAATCGCTAGATATAATAACCGTTACAACTGCAGTTCATATTGCAAGTGGTAGTGCAAATGTAATGAATATTGCAAATGCAGTTGCAGTGGCACTTGCAGTTGCATTAACTAGGGCAGTTGCAGTGGCCAGTGAATTTGCAGTTGAACTGATCATTGATATTGCTGACATTTACACTTGAATTGATCATTGCCACGGCACGTACAACGAATTGCAGTGGGCAGTGCTGTTGCATTAACAATTGAAGTTTGGGTTGCACTTACAATATAAGTTACTGTGGCTATTGTAGTTTTAAATGCAGTCACGTCTACCACTGCATTAGTCAATGCTAATGCAGCTACAAATGCAACTGCGACTGACACCGCGACTGCACCTGCAATTGCAACTTCAACTTTAACTGCAACCTTAACTGCAACCTTAACTGCAACTGCAAATGCAACGTAAACTGCAACTGCGACTTCAACTGCAAGTGCAACTGCAACTGCAACTACAACTGCAACTGCAAATGCAACTGCAAGTGCATTTGCGACTTCAACAGCAACTGAGACTGCAACTGTATTTCCTATATTCAGTACTGCTGCAATTGAACATTCAGTTGAAGTTGTATTTGCAATTGCCTCTAGAAGTCTTCCTCTGCCAGTCATAACACTCATAGACAGATTGAGCTTTCAATGAATCTTGATTCTCGATTTGTGTTCTTTAGACAATCGCACGATCTTCCTAGCGTCTTGAGGTGTTGTTTTTCCATTTCCGTCATTTATTTCTTGATTTTTCGCATATTTCAAAGCATTTGAGATAATTTAAACCTGTTGTCGGTGCGCTTTATTTCTAGGTATGACTTGATATGACAAATCTAACAAAATACTACTGTCGTAGGTTCAAAAAGAATCTTCAAAGATTAAATCTACCGCTGTTCTGAACGCATGGTAAAAATACTATAATCTTCTCTTTCTTAACCATGCTCAAAAGTACGAGAGCTAGCATTGTCAGAAACAAGTCATTTTAGTATGGCTGTTATTTTTATATAATGTTCTCTTTAACTCCCTAGACTCGCATGTGGACAGCCTGGCTGGTGGGTAATGTTGCGCTGTCCACCATTTTGAAAAAGGGCGTTGAAAAAAAATAAATGGAATTTTCTCGGCTCTTATTGGAAGTCAGTTAACATTTTTGTTTGGTTTTGTAAGTTAAAATATTTTTAAAAATTTTTGCTCACAAACATTTTTGACATCAATTTCCAATGAAAAGTTAAAAAGTTGTTAAAAACTATAAAATCTAGTAAAAATGGTTTTTAGCGTTTATCTTGCATCTTCTTCATCTGAACGAAAAAAATGATTAAATAGTCTTTTGTAGAGCACCTGATTTCCTACATTTTTGTATATTTAGATTTTATGTGAAATACAATGTAACAAAGTTGCCAATATCCAGCAAATAACACTGGTCAACAAAATTTAATTATTTTTTTGTTATAGAAACCAAAATATACTTTTCCGTAGGTTTTTGGTGTGCTGAACTTGAATCTGAAGTCAGAAAAATTCTATCGGGCTACGTTTTTGAGATATTCCCGTTACAAAATCGAAAAAAAAACGTTTTTTTGCTGTTTTCAAAATTGTATTGTAACGTGAAGTAAATTGTTTCAACAAAATTTTCAATGGTTTCTGAAAGAACTAATTTTCTTCTTTTGAAATCAGTTTAAATCTTTCCGATACCTCTTTTCTTCTCGGAGAAATCTTCAGTTAATTGTAGGCCTTCCATTTATGACATAAATACAATGTTAAGGAGAATGGGCAAAAATTTATGGGAAATGATCCATTTCCCAATACGAACGTGTGATATATCGTTGAAAAGGTTATTTTGAGTACATTATTTCACTATATGGCCGTTAAGCTCTAAACCATGGGGTTCACGAGATATTCAGCTAATGTGGATTGGAAACACATTATTGTTCTTTCGGTGCTTTGAAGCCGAATATCTCGCGAGCCCCATGGTTTAGAGCTTAACGGTCATATAATGAAATTATGTACTCAAAATAAGCTTTTCATCGATATATGACACATTCGTATTGTAAAATGGACCATTTCCCATAAATTTTTACCCATTCTCCTTTACATTGTATTTATGTCATAAATGGAAGGCCTTCAATTAACTGAAACTTTCTCCGAGAAGAAAAGAGGTATCGGAAAGATTTAAACTGATTTTAAAAGAAGAAAATTAGTTCTTTCAGAAACCATTAAAAATTTTGTTGAAACAATTTACTTCACGTTACAATACAACTTTGAAAACAGCAAAAAAACGGTTTTTTCGATTTTGTAACGGGAATATCTCAAAAACGTAGCCCGATAGAATTTTTCTGACCTCAGATTCGAGTTCAGCACACCCAAAACCTACGGAAAAGTATATTTTTGTTGCTGTAAGAAAAACCTTGTTGACCAGTGTAATTCATAAGTGTTTCTTGTAGAGGGACACAATACATTAATTTTAGAGGGGTCTATCTCCTACCGTTTAGGGAGTTTTGTAAAAAAAAAAGTACTTAAAATGTAAAAAAACAATGGAAAAACTAACAAAAACATATTTTAGCTCGTTTGAAAGCTAGAAGTCTGTTCTTTTATTACATCTTTCAATCGCGTTGTCAGTAATTTTTGAAACAAACAATTTAAATTTACAAAAACTATTTTTTTAATAGAATTCTTTTTTTCAAAACTATTGACAAATATAAATCGATTGGAAAATGTAATAAAAGAAAAGACTTCTGGCTTTCAAAATATGACGAAATTGTTGTGATAAGTCCAATTCTCTGTTTCCAGTGCTTATGAAGATAGAGAAAGACAAAGTTTCCAAATAACACTCAGGTAAACACATGTATGTAGATACTGATGTTTGGAAACTTTGACGCTTTCTATCTTCTAAGGGACAAACCACCGGAATTCGGACCTTTGACAGCAATTGTTTGAAATTGCAAGTTGAACATTTTTGCATTCACACTTCTCTCCGATCAATAGGTATTGAAATAAATTGATTTAAAGAATAGAGGGCACAAAATGATGAGGAAGCACTCGAAGGGGGAGTACGCCACTTTTGGGTGTTATTTTAAGACTGAACGACAATAATATCAAAAGTACAACCTTTTACTATTTACTGTGATGTAATTTCCACTTTTGGTCTAATTTGACTGTACTTTAAGTCTAGTGGGCCAACAATCGCACATAATAATCACTTTGTTTATGCTATTTGTATCTTCTTTGTTTATCTTTTCTCATTTATACGAAATGAATATGAGTGTAGGCATGGTGTATAATGTCAAGGAAGCAAGTTTCAAGTTTCAACCAATCGAGCAGACTATTTGGAAAAAATAATCGAAAACAACTTAAAAATCGATCGATTTTTCGGAGTATTGAGCAATTTTTCGAGTAAAAAGGACTTAGATAGTATTAGGGTCAGTAGCTTATGATTTTTTCTTACTAGCCACTTACGAGAGTCAAAACGATCATTATAAGTTATTGCAACCATATATCGAAACCAAATTTGAATGGTTTTCATGACCACTTTTTTTTAATTATGATTTTTTTTTACCAAAAACGGCCGCGGGGTCTAAAAATTCTCTTTTGGAAAATGTTACTAAAAGTCACTTCTTTTGAAATTTACACACCTACACTATTTTGGTCGCGGACCGAACCGCTTGTACAAATTTATTGGTATCATGGCGCGCCACAAAATGGGATTGTAGTCCTTATTGGTGATGATTTATATTTAACTACTTTGACAAATAACTACTTTGTTATTTTTTAGTTTATAAATGAAGTTGGCTATGACATTGTTAGCATATTTTTTATTTTATTGAAATATTTAATTTTAATTTTTGAAGAAAGCATTAAAAATCTGTAAAACGTTTAGAACATGGAATACAAATCGGTCATTGGCGCTTTGCATAATCGGACCAACAAACGAATGTGAAAATTTATGCATTGAGCTATTTAAGTGGAATCTTTTTGGCGATTTAATTTTGGTATACCTATTTTATTCAAACATTTTTACTATTTTTTATCATTCTAGGTATGCATACATACATATGTATGAAGATTTTATAAAGATTTTATAAAAATTCCAACTACACATTTCAAGATCTTGGCTTTGTCTTCACCGCCGCTATACAATGTATTTCAATCCTAGCATGTGTTGGATTGTTGGTTAAAACTGGGAGCTTTGAGCATGACGTTCACAATATCAGGTAAGTGGAGCTATTTTAATTTTCTGAAATATTTAATTAATTGTCTTTATTTATTTAGGATCACTATAAAATCTGTCCTTCAAAGGCCAACCAACTGTTCGTGTGTTTGCCTATACAACTATACTAATATACAACCTTACAATGACTCGATTCGACCTCGAGTTGATGGAGAAACTACCAGTTGTAACTGATACTCCGCTCTGTTGAATTGATTACGTTTGTGACATGAATCTTTTGGGTTTTCAAGAAACTGAAGAAATTTGTGATCCTGGCAGTGTTATAGATCCAAAGATCTTTAAACAAATATCAGGAATGTCAAACGAATTTGTAAAAGTCCAGCAGCCTCATCAGTCAAGGTTTGTTGATAAATTTTTTTTTTATTGAATATTTTTTGACTTGATGGTAGTGCTAAGGCTGACAAGCCTAGCAGAATCTCTTAGCTCTATTTTTAAGTTGCATAATGCAAGCTAGTAGACGATCGTTGGGATGGAATTATCAGTGTTTAATTTCTTGCATTGGTGGTGGTATAGGCTTCAGTGGGAATTTATGTTAGCTATTGATGCCTTTTAAATACATAATATGTATAACTAAAAATCCACGACGAGATGCACCTAATCACACCTTTAGTCTACGCCAGAGGAACAAAGGTTTCTTTATTGATCACCATAATTGTGCCTCTATAAAGAGCTCTTTGCTCTCTGGTTTCGCGACTTTCTTGGTTTGTTGAGGAAGGGATTAATTGGATTGCTGGATTATCTGAAGTATTTCGTTACATGAGGGTCAGCTGGAATCCAAGTGCGTGCCCTTGGCCTGCATTGGATGGATGTGCCCTCAGTGGGGGGAGGTTTGCTCTTTAAAAATTAAATTTATTTAAGAGTTGGATAAATGTATGTTTTTTTTTTTTTTTTAGAAAATTTAAAAATATTTTTAAGAATTTATTTAAACTTAATTAATTACATAAATATTTAAATAAAATACATTTCATTAATAAAACTTTATATATATAACATAGAATACATAAAATATAGTATATACAGAATATTAAATAAATACACTTGCATACAAAATAATTACCTTCTACTGTAGCATCAGTCATACCATTCTCTCCACTTTTATGTTGGTTTCACCTCACCAAAATTAGAACGCAAATGCTCAAGAAAAACATACGTTATGACCGTTTGGGGGATAGTCCTTATAAAAGTAGGAATAAACCCCCTATAAAAACCTGATAAACCATAACGTTGACCAATTTTCCTGAAAACATCAGCAGAGTTTTCATATGTTCCTGGTGTGGCATTCATGAGATTTACCTGTACAACTTCAAGGGGTTGTTGGAGTAAAGTGGCTGCCGAACCTGCTATGGCTGATGCTAAAATTGAAGTATATAGGTTGTCTTCGAAGACCTGCGGGTACCTAAGAAGATATATTTTTGCCTGAAAAAAAAATATATTAAATATAATTAATTGATTTGAAGCACTTCTATAGCTTACCTCATCGTAGAGAACAATTTGTCCGATAGCATTCATTGTGCCACGGAGTGAAGATACTTCCGCACCAGAAAACAACATGCGAACACCTCCGCTCCGATATGTCTTTCTTAGCCCCTCAGATAAACTTCTGTAAAAAAACCAAGAATTATTTTGCATCCTAATTTGAATCTTCGCAATTGGAGTTGCCAAAAAACCCCCAAGAGCTCCACATGCAGACGCCACTGCCATCTTTGTTTGAAGAGAGTTGACCAAATTTTGCCGTTTGGCCCCTTCATACAGTTCCAATCGAAGGCTTGATTGAAGCGATGTCCGCGCCATTGTGCCCAGGAATCCTTTGTAAAGTCCTTTGATTCCTTAAAGAATATGGTTAAATGCATAATTGTTAAGGAGTTAAAATAATTTAATAACAAAATTTAAAGAATATTATATTAATTAAAAAAGAACAAACCTTGATCATTCTTGAAATGCTTCACCAATTCCTTTCCGCTTAAGGATGTCAACTGGACCTTCATTCTTATGACATCCAATGGATATGTCACTACACCTGCTGCAGCACTAGAAAGTCCAGCGAAAAACATCCTTGCAACACGGGATTCATTTTTTTTCTTTTTTTCTTCTGCCATTGAAATATTTGCGTCTGTTCGCTACAAATTTTCAATTAAAATGAAAAAATGAATAATATTATTATACATACATGTGATTGTATTGACTTGATAGTCTGGGAAGAACTTGATTAAAAAAAATTGTAATCCTTGACAGTGGAGAGCCTATAGAATTATAATCGCTAGATATAATAACCGTTACAACTGCAGTTCATATTGCAAGTGGTAGTGCAAATATAATGAATATTGCAAATGCAGTTTCAGTGGCACTTGCAGTTGCATTAACTAGGGCAGTTGCAGTGGCCAGTGAATTTGCAGTTGAACTGATCATTGATATTGCTGACATTTACACTTGAATTGATCATTGCCACGGCACGTTGGCTATTGTAGTTTTAAATGCAGTCACGTCTACCACTGCATTAGTCAATGCTAATGCAGCTACAAATGCAACTGCGACTGACACCGCGACTGCACCTGCAATTGCAACTTCAACCTTAACTGCAACCGCAACTGCAACTTTAACTGCAACTGCAAATGCAACGTAAACTGCAACTGCGACTTCAACTGCAAGTGCAACTGCAACTGCAACTGCAACTGCAACTGCAACTGCAACTGCAACTACAACTGCAACTGCAAATGCAACTGCAAGTGCATTTGCGACTTCAACAGCAACTGAGACTGCAACTGCAACTGCATCTGCAACTGTATTTCCTATATTCAGTACTGCTGCAATTGAACATTCAGTTGAAGTTGTAGTTGCAATTGCCTCTAGAAGTCTTCCTCTGCCAGTCATAACACTCATAGACAGATTGAGCTTTCAATGAATCTTGATTCTCGATTTGTGTTCTTTAGACAATCGCATGATCTTCCTAGCGTCTTGAGGTGTTGTTTTTCCATTTCCGTCATTTATTTCTTGATTTTTCGCATATTTCAAAGCATTTGAGATAATTTAAACCTGTTGTCGGTGCGCTTTATTTCTAGGTATGACTTGATATGACAAATCTAACAAAATACTACTGTCGTAGGTTCAAAAAGAATCTTTAAAGATTAAATCTACCGCTGTTCTGAACGCATGGTAAAAATACTATAACCTTCTCTTTCTTAACCATGCTCAAAAGTACGAGAGCTAGCATTGTCAGAAACAAGTCATTTTAGTATGGCTGTTATTTTTATATAATGTTCTCTTTAACTCCCTAGATTCGCATGTGGACAGCCTGGCTGGTGGGTAATGTTGCGCTGTCCACTATTTTGAAAAAGGGCGTTGAAAAAAATAAATGGAATTTTCTCGACTCCTATTGGAAGTCAGTTAACATTTTTGTTTGGTTTTGTACGTTAAAATATTTTTAAAAATTTTTGCTCACAAACATTTTTGACATCAATTTCCAATGAAAAGTTAAAAAGTTGTTAAAAACTATAAAATCTAGTAAAAATGGTTTTTAGCGTTTATCTTGCATCTTCTTCATCTGAACGAAAAAAATGATTAAATAGTCTTTTGTAGAGCACCTGATTTCCTACATTTTTGTATATTTAGATTTTATGTGAAATACAATGTAACAAAGTTGCCAGTATCCAGCAAATAATTCATAAGTGTTTCTTGTAGAGGGACACAATACATTACTTTTAGAGGGGTCTATCTCCTACCGTTTAGGGAGTTTTGTAAAAAAAAAGTACTTAAAATGTAAAAAAAAACAATGGAAAAACTAACAAAAACATATTTTAGCTCGTTTGAAAGCTAGAAGTCTGTTCTTTTATTACATCTTTCAATCGCGTTGTCAGTAATTTTTGAAACAAACAAATTAAATTTACAAAAACTATTTTTTTAATAGAATTCTTTTTTTCAAAACTATTGACAAATATAAATCGATTGGAAAATGTAATAAAAGAACTTCTGGCTTTCAAAATATGACGAAATTGTTGTGATAAGTCCAATTCTCAAAGTTTCCAAATAACACTCAGGTAAACACATGTATGTAGATACTGATGTTTGGAAACTTTGACGCTTTCTATCTTCTAAGGGACAAACCACCGGAATTCGGACCTTTGACAGCAATTGTTTGAAATTGCAAGTTGAACATTTTTGCATTCACACTTCTCTCCGATCAATAGGTATTGAAATAAATTGATTTAAAGAATAGAGGGCACAAAATGATGAGGAAGCACTCGAAGGGGGAGTACGCCACTTTTGGGTGTTATTTTAAGACTGAACGACAATAATATCAAAAGTACAACCTTTTACTATTTACTGTGATGTAATTTCCACTTTTGGTCTAATTTGACTGTACTTTAAGTCTAGTGGGCCAACAATCGCACATAATAATCACTTTGTTTATGCTATTTGTATCTTCTTTGTTTATCTTTTCTCATTTATACGAAATGAATATGAGTGTAGGCATGGTGTATAATGTCAAGGAAGCAAGTTTCAAGTTTCAACCAATCGAGCAGACTATTTGGAAAAAATAATCGAAAACAACTTAAAAATCGATCGATTTTTCGGAGTATTGAGCAATTTTTCGAGTAAAAAGGACTTAGATAGTATTAGGATCAGTAGCTTATGATTTTTTCTTACTAGCCACTTACGAGAGTCAAAACGATCATTATAAGTTATTGCAACCATATATCGAAACCAAATTTGAATGGTTTTCATGACCACTTTTTTTTAATTATGATTTTTTTTACCAAAAACGGCCGCGGGGTCTAAAAATTCTCTTTTGGAAAATGTTACTAAAAGTCACTTCTTTTGAAATTTACACACCTACACTATTTTGGTCGCGGACCGAACCGCTTGTACAAATTTATTGGTATCATGGCGCGCCACAAAATGGGATTGTAGTCCTTATTGGTGATGATTTATATTTAACTACTTTGACAAATAACTACTTTGTTATTTTTTAGTTTATAAATGAAGTTGGCTATGACATTGTTAGCATATTTTTTATTTTATTGAAATATTTAATTTTAATTTTTGAAGAAAGCATTAAAAATCTGTAAAACGTTTAGAACATGGAATACAAATCGGTCATTGGCGCTTTGCATAATCGGACCAACAAACGAATGTGAAAATTTATGCATTGAGCTATTTAAGTGGAATCTTTTTGGCGATTTAATTTTGGTATACCTATTTTATTCAAACATTTTTACTATTTTTTATCATTCTAGGTATGCATACATACATATGTATGAAGATTTTATAAAGATTTTATAAAAATTCCAACTACACATTTCAAGATCTTGGCTTTGTCTTCACCGCCGCTATACAATGTATTTCAATCCTAGCATGTGTTGGATTGTTGGTTAAAACTGGGAGCTTTGAGCATGACGTTCACAATATCAGGTAAGTGGAGCTATTTTAATTTTCTGAAATATTTAATTAATTGTCTTTATTTATTTAGGATCACTATAAAATCTGTCCTTCAAAGGCCAACCAACTGTTCGTGTGTTTGCCTATACAACTATACTAATATACAACCTTACAATGACTCGATTCGACCTCGAGTTGATGGAGAAACTACCAGTTGTAACTGATACTCCGCTCTGTTGAATTGATTACGTTTGTGACATGAATCTTTTGGGTTTTCAAGAAACTGAAGAAATTTGTGATCCTGGCAGTGTTATAGATCCAAAGATCTTTAAACAAATATCAGGAATGTCAAACGAATTTGTAAAAGTCCAGCAGCCTCATCAGTCAAGGTTTGTTGATAAATTTTTTTTTTATTGAATATTTTTTGACTTGATGGTAGTGCTAAGGCTGACAAGCCTAGCAGAATCTCTTAGCTCTATTTTTAAGTTGCATAATGCAAGCTAGACGATCGTTGGGATGGAATTATCAGTGTTTAATTTCTTGCATTGGTGGTGGTATAGGCTTCAGTGGGAATTTATGTTAGCTATTGATGCCTTTTAAATACATAATATGTATAACTAAAAATCCACGACGAGATGCACCTAATCACACCTTTAGTCTACGCCAGAGGAACAAAGGTTTCTTTATTGATCACCATAATTGTGCCTCTATAAAGAGCTCTTTGCTCTCTGGTTTCGCGACTTTCTTGGTTTGTTGAGGAAGGGATTAATTGGATTGCTGGATTATCTGAAGTATTTCGTTACATGAGGGTCAGCTGGAATCCAAGTGCGTGCCCTTGGCCTGCATTGGATGGATGTGCCCTCAGTGGGGGGAGGTTTGCTCTCCGTAGTAGTGGAAGGGCCATGTGTGACGATCCCTCCACTACTGAAGTTGGGTATTACTATCTTTCTCTACTGAAGTTGGGTATTACCAACTTTCTCTGGCTACTGAAGTTAAGTAAATCTAACTTTGTTTGACTACTGAAGTTGGGAATTACTGACGACTTTTCAGTTGAACTGCCGGCCGGCCCAACTTGAACCGGACTTTCCAGTAACTATGAAGTATATAAATTACTCAAATATATCCCATCATATACCTTCTTCAATGGGATAATATTTTCGTTATTATTAAAAGTAAACTTACTTAAGAGGCAAGAATGTCTGATTTACCATCAATAAACAATTTGACTAACGAATCACTAGACGCATTTAAGAACCTGAGGCCCCCCCTACTATCATTCTCGTGACCAGCCTATAGATCACGAGAAAACTTCACGACCCAATAAATATACATTGGTTTCTTATTCCTTAGATATTCTTCATTTTTATTCTTCACTTGTTGTTTATCTGAACCTTAGATTAAATTTTTTGAAAAAACGGGTTTTAAATTTTTAAAATTAAATTTATTTAAGAGTTGGATAAATGTATGTTTTTTTTTTTTTTTAGAAAATTTAAAAATATTTTTAAGAATTTATTTAAACTTAATTAATTACATAAATATTTAAATAAAATACATTTCATTAATAAAACTTTATATATATAACATAGAATACATAAAATATAGTATATACAGAATATTAAATAAATACACTTGCATACAAAATAATTACCTTCTACTGTAGCATCAGTCATACCATTCTCTCCACTTTTATGTTGGTTTCACCTCACCAAAATTAGAACGCAAATGCTCAAGAAAAACATACGTTATGACCGTTTGGGGGATAGTCCTTATAAAAGTAGGAATAAACCCCCTATAAAAACCTGATAAACCATAACGTTGACCAATTTTCCTGAAAACATCAGCAGAGTTTTCATATGTTCCTGGTGTGGCATTCATGAGATTTACCTGTACAACTTCAAGGGGTTGTTGGAGTAAAGTGGCTGCCGAACCTGCTATGGCTGATGCTAAAATTGAAGTATATAGGTTGTCTTCGAAGACCTGCGGGTACCTAAGAAGATATATTTTTGCCTGAAAAAAAAATATATTAAATATAATTAATTGATTTGAAGCACTTCTATAGCTTACCTCATCGTAGAGAACAATTTGTCCGATAGCATTCATTGTGCCACGGAGTGAAGATACTTCCGCACCAGAAAACAACATGCGAACACCTCCGCTCCGATATGTCTTTCTTAGCCCCTCAGATAAACTTCTGTAAAAAAACCAAGAATTATTTTGCATCCTAATTTGAATCTTCGCAATTGGAGTTGCCAAAAAACCCCCAAGAGCTCCACATGCAGACGCCACTGCCATCTTTGTTTGAAGAGAGTTGACCAAATTTTGCCGTTTGGCCCCTTCATACAGTTCCAATCGAAGGCTTGATTGAAGCGATGTCCGCGCCATTGTGCCCAGGAATCCTTTGTAAAGTCCTTTGATTCCTTAAAGAATATGGTTAAATGCATAATTGTTAAGGAGTTAAAATAATTTAATAACAAAATTTAAAGAATATTATATTAATTAAAAAAGAACAAACCTTGATCATTCTTGAAATGCTTCACCAATTCCTTTCCGCTTAAGGATGTCAACTGGACCTTCATTCTTATGACATCCAATGGATATGTCACTACACCTGCTGCAGCACTGGAAAGTCCAGCGAAAAACATCCTTGCAACACGGGATTCATTTTTTTTCTTTTTTTCTTCTGCCATTGAAATATTTGCGTCTGTTCGCTACAAATTTTCAATTAAAATGAAAAAATGAATAATATTATTATATACATACATGTGATTGTATTGACTTGATAGTCTGGGAAGAACTTGATTAAAAAAAATTGTAATCCTTGACAGTGGAGAGCCTATAGAATTATAATCGCTAGATATAATAACCGTTACAACTGCAGTTCATATTGCAAGTGGTAGTGCAAATGTAATGAATATTGCAAATGCAGTTGCAGTGGCACTTGCAGTTGCATTAACTAGGGCAGTTGCAGTGGCCAGTGAATTTGCAGTTGAACTGATCATTGATATTGCTGACATTTACACTTGAATTGATCATTGCCACGGCACGTACAACGAATTGCAGTGGGCAGTGCTGTTGCATTAACAATTGAAGTTTGGGTTGCACTTACAATATAAGTTACTGTGGCTATTGTAGTTTTAAATGCAGTCACGTCTACCACTGCATTAGTCAATGCTAATGCAGCTACAAATGCAACTGCGACTGACACCGCGACTGCACCTGCAATTGCAACTTCAACTTTAACTGCAACCGCAACTGCAACCTTAACTGCAACTGCAAATGCAACGTAAACTGCAACTGCGACTTCAACTGCAAGTGCAACTGCAACTGCAACTGCAACTGCAACTACAACTGCAACTGCAAATGCAACTGCAAGTGCATTTGCGACTTCAACAGCAACTGAGACTGCAACTGTATTTCCTATATTCAGTACTGCTGCAATTGAACATTCAGTTGAAGTTGTATTTGCAATTGCCTCTAGAAGTCTTCCTCTGCCAGTCATAACACTCATAGACAGATTGAGCTTTCAATGAATCTTGATTCTCGATTTGTGTTCTTTAGACAATCGCACGATCTTCCTAGCGTCTTGAGGTGTTGTTTTTCCATTTCCGTCATTTATTTCTTGATTTTTCGCATATTTCAAAGCATTTGAGATAATTTAAACCTGTTGTCGGTGCGCTTTATTTCTAGGTATGACTTGATATGACAAATCTAACAAAATACTACTGTCGTAGGTTCAAAAAGAATCTTCAAAGATTAACTACCGCTGTTCTGAACGCATGGTAAAAATACTATAATCTTCTCTTTCTTAACCATGCTCAAAAGTACGAGAGCTAGCATTGTCAGAAACAAGTCATTTTAGTATGGCTGTTATTTTTATATAATGTTCTCTTTAACTCCCTAGACTCGCATGTGGACAGCCTGGCTGGTGGGTAATGTTGCGCTGTCCACCATTTTGAAAAAGGGCGTTGAAAAAAATAAATGGAATTTTCTCGGCTCTTATTGGAAGTCAGTTAACATTTTTGTTTGGTTTTGTAAGTTAAAATATTTTTAAAAATTTTTGCTCACAAACATTTTTGACATCAATTTCCAATGAAAAGTTAAAAAGTTGTTAAAAACTATAAAATCTAGTAAAAATGGTTTTTAGCGTTTATCTTGCATCTTCTTCATCTGAACGAAAAAAATGATTAAATGGTCTTTTGTAGAGCACCTGATTTCCTACATTTTTGTATATTTAGATTTTATGTGAAATACAATGTAACAAAGTTGCCAATATCCAGCAAATAATTCATAAGTGTTTCTTGTAGAGGGACACAATACATTAATTTTAGAGGGGTCTATCTCCTACCGTTTAGGGAGTTTTGTAAAAAAAAAAGTACTTAAAATGTAAAAAAACAATGGAAAAACTAACAAAAACATATTTTAGCTCGTTTGAAAGCTAGAAGTCTGTTCTTTTATTACATCTTTCAATCGCGTTGTCAGTAATTTTTGAAACAAACAAATTAAATTTACAAAAACTATTTTTTTAATAGAATTCTTTTTTCAAAACTATTGACAAATATAAATCGATTGGAAAATGTAATAAAAGAAAAGACTTCTGGCTTTCAAAATATGACGAAATTGTTGTGATAAGTCCAATTCTCTGTTTCCAGTGCTTATGAAGATAGAGAAAGACAAAGTTTCCAAATAACACTCAGGTAAACACATGTATGTAGATACTGATGTTTGGAAACTTTGACGCTTTCTATCTTCTAAGGGACAAACCACCGGAATTCGGACCTTTGACAGCAATTGTTTGAAATTGCAAGTTGAACATTTTTGCATTCACACTTCTCTCCGATCAATAGGTATTGAAATAAATTGATTTAAAGAATAGAGGGCACAAAATGATGAGGAAGCACTCGAAGGGGGAGTACGCCACTTTTGGGTGTTATTTTAAGACTGAACGACAATAATATCAAAAGTACAACCTTTTACTATTTACTGTGATGTAATTTCCACTTTTGGTCTAATTTGACTGTACTTTAAGTCTAGTGGGCCAACAATCGCACATAATAATCACTTTGTTTATGCTATTTGTATCTTCTTTGTTTATCTTTTCTCATTTATACGAAATGAATATGAGTGTAGGCATGGTGTATAATGTCAAGGAAGCAAGTTTCAAGTTTCAACCAATCGAGCAGACTATTTGGAAAAAATAATCGAAAACAACTTAAAAATCGATCGATTTTTCGGAGTATTGAGCAATTTTTCGAGTAAAAAGGACTTAGATAGTATTAGGGTCAGTAGCTTATGATTTTTTCTTACTAGCCACTTACGAGAGTCAAAACGATCATTATAAGTTATTGCAACCATATATCGAAACCAAATTTGAATGGTTTTCATGACCACTTTTTTTTAATTATGATTTTTTTTACCAAAAACGGCCGCGGGGTCTAAAAATTCTCTTTTGGAAAATGTTACTAAAAGTCACTTCTTTTGAAATTTACACACCTACACTATTTTGGTCGCGGACCGAACCGCTTGTACAAATTTATTGGTATCATGGCGCGCCACAAAATGGGATTGTAGTCCTTATTGGTGATGATTTATATTTAACTACTTTGACAAATAACTACTTTGTTATTTTTTAGTTTATAAATGAAGTTGGCTATGACATTGTTAGCATATTTTTTATTTTATTGAAATATTTAATTTTAATTTTTGAAGAAAGCATTAAAAATCTGTAAAACGTTTAGAACATGGAATACAAATCGGTCATTGGCGCTTTGCATAATCGGACCAACAAACGAATGTGAAAATTTATGCATTGAGCTATTTAAGTGGAATCTTTATGGCGATTTAATTTTGGTATACCTATTTTATCCAAACATTTTTACTATTTTTTATCATTCTAGGTATGCATACTTACATATGTATGTATGAAGATTTTATAAAGATT
The DNA here is from genome assembly GCA_963921185.1 of Dasysyrphus tricinctus. Taxonomy (NCBI): domain Eukaryota; kingdom Metazoa; phylum Arthropoda; class Insecta; order Diptera; family Syrphidae; genus Dasysyrphus; species Dasysyrphus tricinctus. The sequence goes on from OY992530.1 coordinate 116,457,324, forward strand.
TTATAAAAAATCCAACTACACATTTCAAGATCTTGGCTTTGTCTTCACCACCGCTATACAATGTATTTCAATCCTAGCATGTGTTGGATTGTTGGTTAAAACTGGGAGCTTTGAGCATGACGTTCACAATATCAGGTAAGTGGAGCTATTTTAATTTTCTGAAATATTTAATTAATTGTCTTTATTTATTTAGGATCACTATAAAATCTGTCCTTCAAAGGCCAACCAACTGTTCGTGTGTTTGCCTATACAACTATACTAATATACAACCTTACAATGACTCGATTCGACCTCGAGTTGATGGAGAAACTACCAGTTGTAACTGATACTCCGCTCTGTTGAATTGATTACGTTTGTGACATGAATCTTTTGGGTTTTCAAGAAACTGAAGAAATTTGTGATCCTGGCAGTGTTATAGATCCAAAGATCTTTAAACAAATATCAGGAATGTCAAACGAATTTGTAAAAGTCCAGCAGCCTCATCAGTCAAGGTTTGTTGATAAATTTTTTTTTTATTGAATATTTTTTGACTTGATGGTAGTGCTAAGGCTGACAAGCCTAGCAGAATCTCTTAGCTCTATTTTTAAGTTGCATAATGCAAGCTAGTAGACGATCGTTGGGATGGAATTATCAGTGTTTAATTTCTTGCATTGGTGGTGGTATAGGCTTCAGTGGGAATTTATGTTAGCTATTGATGCCTTTTAAATACATAATATGTATAACTAAAAATCCACGACGAGATGCACCTAATCACACCTTTAGTCTACGCCAGAGGAACAAAGGTTTCTTTATTGATCACCATAATTGTGCCTCTATAAAGAGCTCTTTGCTCTCTGGTTTCGCGACTTTCTTGGTTTGTTGAGGAAGGGATTAATTGGATTGCTGGATTATCTGAAGTATTTCGTTACATGAGGGTCAGCTGGAATCCAAGTGCGTGCCCTTGGCCTGCATTGGATGGATGTGCCCTCAGTGGGGGGAGGTTTGCTCTCCGTAGTAGTGGAAGGGCCATGTGTGACGATCCCTCCACTACTGAAGTTGGGTATTACTATCTTTCTCTACTGAAGTTGGGTATTACCAACTTTCTCTGGCTACTGAAGTTAAGTAAATCTAACTTTGTTTGACTACTGAAGTTGGGAATTACTGACGACTTTTCAGTTGAACTGCCGGCCGGCCCAACTTGAACCGGACTTTCCAGTAACTATGAAGTATATAAATTACTCAAATATATCCCATCATATACCTTCTTCAATGGGATAATATTTTCGTTATTATTAAAAGTAAACTTACTTAAGAGGCAAGAATGTCTGATTTACCATCAATAAACAATTTGACTAACGAATCACTAGACGCATTTAAGAACCTGAGGCCCCCCCTACTATCATTCTCGTGACCAGCCTATAGATCACGAGAAAACTTCACGACCCAATAAATATACATTGGTTTCTTATTCCTTAGATATTCTTCATTTTTATTCTTCACTTGTTGTTTATCTGAACCTTAGATTAAATTTTTTGAAAAAACGGGTTTTAAATTTTTAAAATTAAATTTATTTAAGAGTTGGATAAATGTATGTTTTTTTTTTTTTTTAGAAAATTTAAAAATATTTTTAAGAATTTATTTAAACTTAATTAATTACATAAATATTTAAATAAAATACATTTCATTAATAAAACTTTATATATATAACATAGAATACATAAAATATAGTATATACAGAATATTAAATAAATACACTTGCATACAAAATAATTACCTTCTACTGTAGCATCAGTCATACCATTCTCTCCACTTTTATGTTGGTTTCACCTCACCAAAATTAGAACGCAAATGCTCAAGAAAAACATACGTTATGACCGTTTGGGGGATAGTCCTTATAAAAGTAGGAATAAACCCCCTATAAAAACCTGATAAACCATAACGTTGACCAATTTTCCTGAAAACATCAGCAGAGTTTTCATATGTTCCTGGTGTGGCATTCATGAGATTTACCTGTACAACTTCAAGGGGTTGTTTTTTTTTTACACTTCAGATTCTTTGTTGTAGTGAGCTTAGAGCAAGCTACATTCTACGATCAGAGGCTCATCATGAGTGCATGTGTTAGTGGTTAGTAAAATTAAGCAAACTAACACAAGCACATGCATAAATACAAAATTAGAACAAATACAATATTAGATATAATATAAAAAAACATTTAAACTAAACATACAAAGTTAAAACAATTAATACATTAACGAGAGTGGAGCACTGGTTCGAAATAATGTTTTTAATCCTATTTTACTCATGTTAAAATCAACAGATGAGGCGTTCAAGTTAAAAAGTTTGCACATGCGATTGAGTGGCTCGTGTGTGCCATAGTTTGTTCTGTGAAAAGGAACGTGAAAAAGTTCAAATCTTCGCAGGTGGTGGGATCCTCCTCGGTAATTAATTCCTACATGGGCTAGCAAGTCAGGCGCATCAGTTTCACCATTGATAAGTTGATGAAAAAATACCAAATCATTATTGACACGCCTTTGAGATAAAGTTTGAAGTTGCAGAAGCTGAATTCTGTGTTCATAGGGTGGAAGGTTATACGGATCAGCCCAGGGTAGACCTTTCAAGGCAAAACGAATGAATCTATGTTGTACTGCTTCAATACGACTTTTATGAATTTCGTAGAAGGGTGCCCATACTTGAGAGGCGTACTCAAGATGGGGTCGTACATAACAATTGTATAAGGAAAGGGTAACATACGGATCGTTAAATTCTTTTGCCCATCGTTTTATAAATCCAAGCATGGAACTTGCCTTATTTACAATATAATTAATATGTTCTATGAAACATAGATCAGAACTAAAGTGAACACCCAGATCTTTGAATCTAAAAACACGACAGAGTGTGTGTTGTGAAATGGAATAATCAAAAGCACTCACTATTCGTTTTTTAGAGAAAGTTATAGTTTGACATTTAACTGGGTTAAGAGAAAGACCGTTCTTCCCACACCAAACATTAAAATTGTCAAGATCAGCCTGCAAGAGAATGTGGTCAGGACTAGAATGTATTGTTTTAAAAATTTTCATATCATCAGCATAAATAAGAATATCGCTAAAGTGTATACATGAAGCAACATCATTTATAGCAAGAATGAAAAGTAACGGGCCCAGATGGCTTCCTTGGGGGACACCCGAGTGAGCATTGAATGAGTTTGAAAGGATGTTTCTAAATTTTACTTGGTAAGATCTATTCTCAAGGTATGATTTTATCCATGCTATAAAAGAAATCGGAAAACCAAAAGCTTTGAGTTTGAATATAATAATGTTGTGACTAAGCTGGTCAAATGCTTTAGAAAAATCAGTGTATATACAATCAACTTCATTCCCGTTTTCTAATGCAAGCGAACATGTATGCAAAAACGTAAGAAGATTTGTAACCGTTGATTTTTTTCTCACAAAACCATGCTGTTGATCACATATTATATTTTTAGTATGAAATGCTAAGCTGTCGCAAACAACTTGTTCGAATAGTTTTGGAATGCAAGAGAGCTTTGCTATTGGCCTATAATTTTTGATGTCAGTTTTTTCGCCCTTTTTAAAGATTGGTGTAAGAAACGATTTCTTCCATAAATAGGGAAAACTGCCTGTCCTTAAAGAAGATTCAAACAAAAATTGAAGGGGTTGAACTAGTATATGTTTACACTTTTTCAATACTATAGGCGGAATTCCATCTGGACCAGATGAGTAATCATCATTTAATGATGAGAGAAGGTCTAAAACAGTACTCGGGGGTACTGGGATATTATTACAGCTAGTTTGGGCATATGTATGTAAATTTCTAAAATAATGTTCGTCAACATCTAAAGGCTTGTCAATAAAAGAATTTCGAAAATTATTCGCAAAAGCGTTACAAATATCAACGGTATCCTTCAGCGAACAATTTTCATAAATGAAATTAGCCGGATAGCCATCTGAGTTTTTTTTCGAATTAACAAACCTCCAAAATGTCTTTGGGTCATCTTTTAGAGAACTACCCATTTCGTTAACATGGTGAGTGTATAGATTTTTTGAAAGAGTTTTAAATTCTTCAAAAAGGGTAATGTATGAGTTGTGGTCTACTGGCGAGAGAGTTTTTAAATATACTTTCCATGCTTTGTTTCTTTTATTTCGGAGTGCTCTTAGCTCTTTCGTATACCATGAATGGCAAAAGTTTCTATTTTTTGATACTTTTAAAGGGATAGTATTGTTAATGCAGTTGTTAAGGATAGAATAAAATTCAAAAACTGCTTCGTCAATATTGCCAGACACTGATATATTCTCAATACCAGACTTAGCAATTTCATCTGAGAGCAACTGAAAGTTTGCCTTTCTGAAGTCAAAACTATATGAACAATCATAAGGGTTACTGTTTTCAGTAAGGTGATTACTCAAGTCAAAAAAAATATCCAAAGGAGGATGATAGTTATCTATGTTAGTAATTCCGGAACTAGATTCTAGAACCAGAGTACTAATAGCGTCCGAAGAAAATACCAAATCGAGAATTCGATTTTTAGAGTTTTTAATACAGCTTATTTGCTGTAAGTCAGTTGAAATGATTCTATCAAGAAGCAGTAACTCATTTTGAGAAGAAGTTAAGGAAGCTTCTTGATACAATTCGTCATCAGAGGGAACCCACTCTATGTGAGGTAAGTTAAAATCACCAAGAAGTATTATGTTGCTGTTGGAGCAAGACAAGTCAATAACAAAGTCTAAGGCCTTAGAGAGTTCAACATAAACTGCCTCCGAACTTTTTGGAGGAATATATGCATTTAAAATAAACAAATGCTTGGACTGCAATGTTAATTTTAAACAAATCAGTTCAATAGACAGATTGAAAGGGAACGAAACAGAAGAAGATGTAAATTTATTTCGAACTGCAATTAAAACACCGCCTCCCACTTCTTTTGGTTTATCAACATGACGATCTTTTCTATAAACTAAGAACTCTTGATTAAAAAGTTCCGTGTCCAAGAAACTAGAATTTAACCAGGTTTCTGTCAAAACAAAGATGTCATGTGAGAGTGCTTGGGAGTTCATGTATATATCAGTGGTTTTGCTGCGAAGCCCTCTTACATTTTGGTAGAAGAGGGTGATCCTGTTAAGTTTTTTGGAGATGAGATTTTTGGTGCATTTCGCGTCTGTCTATTTTTTCTTGAATTAGTGAACTCTTTAATAAGAGCTTCAGAGGGCCAATTATTAATATCGCAAATTGAATTGAAAAACGAAGGATGTGTAACTATTTTAAACGAGGAAATGAAACTATTTTCTTTACTAATTTTTGTACACTTAACGGAAGTGTTGGAGGGAATACTATTAGTAGATACCAGATGGGAAATTATATCATCCGGAACGATATCTGGTTCCAAGCGTGAAATAAAAATAGATTTTGGCTTAGAGACTGCTTTAATTGGCTTAGGATTAATGCAAATATTTGGTACAGTTACTGAATACGTGTTAGGATCAACCGTCACTGAACCTTGATTCAAAACTTGATCGACAATAGGCAATTCCGAATTATTATTATTCTGGTGACTGGGACTGTTTTTAAGATTTGATCGTTTAGGGGGTGGGCCGGAGTGTTTAACAAGTAGTGAGTTTTCGCGACCTCTTTTGTTATTATTTTTCGCACCTGATACTTGTCCAGATGAGCCTGCTTGGGCAAGAAGATCCTCTTCCTCATTATTTGTAGTAATAATAACAGGTTGAGATTCATGGACTAAGTCATCAGTAGAAGTTGCGCTGTTAACCATGTCGTTTTTGAAAGTAAATGAGTTAACATTAGATACTGCATTGTTAAAATTAATAAGCAGTTCTTCAAATCCCTTTGATAGTTTTAAAATGTCTGCCTTAAAAGAAGTCATTCTAAAAGCCAATTGAGATAAAGAAAGCTTACGACAATCGGGACAGTACCAAAATGCAAATTTAGAATTGGATATCTTATCAATAAATGCATTAGTTGATCCTATGCACTTTGCGTGGTAGAGATTACCACAGGGTCCAAAACAGGCAAAAAGCGGCGTGGAAGGCAAGCCTTCGGGGCAATTCTTTGCAGAGCAAATCATTTTCAATGAGAAAAAAAAAGAAACGAAAAGACACTAAAATAAAAAGTACAAAAACAGGAAAAAAATAATTTCAAATTAATTAAAAAAAAAAAAAAAAAAAAAAAAAGGAGAAGATTGTAGGATTCGAACCCACGCAACCATGCGAAAATTGATGACCGCGCATCTACCACTTACGCCACCGAGCTATGCTAAAATTGTGTGAAAAATTGAATCAAAATAAAAACAAAATAAAATGTTAACATGGAAAAATTGGATTAAAATTTCTAATTAATAGGAGTAAGGGAGACAAATTTATAAAGCTTAAAGCTTAAAACTAAGTGATAGGGGAATTGTTATATAAAACACAAGTATGCACAAACACTTGGATACAAGGAAATAAAAAAAGGTACACTTTACGTAGGAGAACAATTTAACTTTTTATCTTACCACGTACTATTTTAATTTTGTCAAGCTAAATAACACACTTCAAACACAAACTATGATCATAAACACGAGACAAAAACTAATATTCACTTATTCAGTGAAATTGGACAATTAAATTGAAATAAATTTGACGAAATACATTAAAAAAAAATTATTAACACAGGAGCGATATAAAAACACAACCAATTACAACAAAACCAGTGCTGTTGGAGTAAAGTGGCTGCCGAACCTGCTATGGCTGATGCTAAAATTGAAGTATATAGGTTGTCTTCGAAGACCTGCGGGTACCTAAGAAGATATATTTTTGCCTGAAAAAAAAATATATTAAATATAATTAATTGATTTGAAGCACTTCTATAGCTTACCTCATCGTAGAGAACAATTTGTCCGATAGCATTCATTGTGCCACGGAGTGAAGATACTTCCGCACCAGAAAACAACATGCGAACACCTCCGCTCCGATATGTCTTTCTTAGCCCCTCAGATAAACTTCTGTAAAAAAACCAAGAATTATTTTGCATCCTAATTTGAATCTTCGCAATTGGAGTTGCCAAAAAACCCCCAAGAGCTCCACATGCAGACGCCACTGCCATCTTTGTTTGAAGAGAGTTGACCAAATTTTGCCGTTTGGCCCCTTCATACAGTTCCAATCGAAGGCTTGATTGAAGCGATGTCCGCGCCATTGTGCCCAGGAATCCTTTGTAAAGTCCTTTGATTCCTTAAAGAATATGGTTAAATGCATAATTGTTAAGGAGTTAAAATAATTTAATAACAAAATTTAAAGAATATTATATTAATTAAAAAAGAACAAACCTTGATCATTCTTGAAATGCTTCACCAATTCCTTTCCGCTTAAGGATGTCAACTGGACCTTCATTCTTATGACATCCAATGGATATGTCACTACACCTGCTGCAGCACTGGAAAGTCCAGCGAAAAACATCCTTGCAACACGGGATTCATTTTTTTTCTTTTTTTCTTCTGCCATTGAAATATTTGCGTCTGTTCGCTACAAATTTTCAATTAAAATGAAAAAATGAATAATATTATTATATACATACATGTGATTGTATTGACTTGATAGTCTGGGAAGAACTTGATTAAAAAAAATTGTAATCCTTGACAGTGGAGAGCCTATAGAATTATAATCGCTAGATATAATAACCGTTACAACTGCAGTTCATATTGCAAGTGGTAGTGCAAATGTAATGAATATTGCAAATGCAGTTGCAGTGGCACTTGCAGTTGCATTAACTAGGGCAGTTGCAGTGGCCAGTGAATTTGCAGTTGAACTGATCATTGATATTGCTGACATTTACACTTGAATTGATCATTGCCACGGCACGTACAACGAATTGCAGTGGGCAGTGCTGTTGCATTAACAATTGAAGTTTGGGTTGCACTTACAATATAAGTTACTGTGGCTATTGTAGTTTTAAATGCAGTCACGTCTACCACTGCATTAGTCAATGCTAATGCAGCTACAAATGCAACTGCGACTGACACCGCGACTGCACCTGCAATTGCAACTTCAACTTTAACTGCAACCGCAACTGCAACCTTAACTGCAACTGCAAATGCAACGTAAACTGCAACTGCGACTTCAACTGCAAGTGCAACTGCAACTGCAACTGCAACTGCAACTACAACTGCAACTGCAAATGCAACTGCAAGTGCATTTGCGACTTCAACAGCAACTGAGACTGCAACTGTATTTCCTATATTCAGTACTGCTGCAATTGAACATTCAGTTGAAGTTGTATTTGCAATTGCCTCTAGAAGTCTTCCTCTGCCAGTCATAACACTCATAGACAGATTGAGCTTTCAATGAATCTTGATTCTCGATTTGTGTTCTTTAGACAATCGCACGATCTTCCTAGCGTCTTGAGGTGTTGTTTTTCCATTTCCGTCATTTATTTCTTGATTTTTCGCATATTTCAAAGCATTTGAGATAATTTAAACCTGTTGTCGGTGCGCTTTATTTCTAGGTATGACTTGATATGACAAATCTAACAAAATACTACTGTCGTAGGTTCAAAAAGAATCTTCAAAGATTAACTACCGCTGTTCTGAACGCATGGTAAAAATACTATAATCTTCTCTTTCTTAACCATGCTCAAAAGTACGAGAGCTAGCATTGTCAGAAACAAGTCATTTTAGTATGGCTGTTATTTTTATATAATGTTCTCTTTAACTCCCTAGACTCGCATGTGGACAGCCTGGCTGGTGGGTAATGTTGCGCTGTCCACCATTTTGAAAAAGGGCGTTGAAAAAAATAAATGGAATTTTCTCGGCTCTTATTGGAAGTCAGTTAACATTTTTGTTTGGTTTTGTAAGTTAAAATATTTTTAAAAATTTTTGCTCACAAACATTTTTGACATCAATTTCCAATGAAAAGTTAAAAAGTTGTTAAAAACTATAAAATCTAGTAAAAATGGTTTTTAGCGTTTATCTTGCATCTTCTTCATCTGAACGAAAAAAATGATTAAATAGTCTTTTGTAGAGCACCTGATTTCCTACATTTTTGTATATTTAGATTTTATGTGAAATACAATGTAACAAAGTTGCCAATATCCAGCAAATAATTCATAAGTGTTTCTTGTAGAGGGACACAATACATTACTTTTAGAGGGGTCTATCTCCTACCGTTTAGGGAGTTTTGTAAAAAAAAAAGTACTTAAAATGTAAAAAAAAAACAATGGAAAAACTAACAAAAACATATTTTATCTCGTTTGAAAGCTAGAAGTCTGTTCTTTTATTACATCTTTCAATCGCGTTGTCAGTAATTTTTGAAACAAACAAATTAAATTTACAAAAACTATTTTTTTAATAGAATTCTTTTATTCAAAACTATTGACAAATATAAATCGATTGGAAAATGTAATAAAAGAAAAGACTTCTGGCTTTCAAAATATGACGAAATTGTTGTGATAAGTCCAATTCTCTGTTTCCAGTGCTTATGAAGATAGAGAAAGACAAAGTTTCCAAATAACACTCAGGTAAACACATGTATGTAGATACTGATGTTTGGAAACTTTGACGCTTTCTATCTTCTAAGGGACAAACCACCGGAATTCGGACCTTTGACAGCAATTGTTTGAAATTGCAAGTTGAACATTTTTGCATTCACACTTCTCTCCGATCAATAGGTATTGAAATAAATTGATTTAAAGAATAGAGGGCACAAAATGATGAGGAAGCACTCGAAGGGGGAGTACGCCACTTTTGGGTGTTATTTTAAGACTGAACGACAATAATATCAAAAGTACAACCTTTTACTATTTACTGTGATGTAATTTCCACTTTTGGTCTAATTTGACTGTACTTTAAGTCTAGTGGGCCAACAATCGCACATAATAATCACTTTGTTTATGCTATTTGTATCTTCTTTGTTTATCTTTTCTCATTTATACGAAATGAATATGAATGTAGGCATGGTGTATAATGTCAAGGAAGCAAGTTTCAAGTTTCAACCAATCGAGCAGACTATTTGGAAAAAATAATCGAAAACAACTTAAAAATCGATCGATTTTTAGGAGTATTGAGCAATTTTTCGAGTAAAAAGGACTTAGATAGTATTAGGGTCAGTAGCTTATGATTTTTTCTTACTAGCCACTTACGAGAGTCAAAACGATCATTATAAGTTATTGCAACCATATATCGAAACCAAATTTGAATGGTTTTCATGACCACTTTTTTTTAATTATGATTTTTTTTTACCAAAAACGGCCGCGGGGTCTAAAAATTCTCTTTTGGAAAATGTTACTAAAAATCACTTCTTTTGAAATTTACACACCTACACTATTTTGGTCGCGGACCGAACCGCTTGTACAAATTTATTGGTATCATGGCGCGCCACAAAATGGGATTGTAGTCCCTATTGGTGATGATTTATATTTAACTACTTTGACAAATAACTACTTTGTTATTTTTTAGTTTATAAATGAAGTTGGCTATGACATTGTTAGCATATTTTTTATTTTATTGAAATATTTAATTTTAATTTTTGAAGAAAGCATTAAAAATCTGTAAAACGTTTAGAACATGGAATACAAATCGGTCATTGGCGCTTTGCATAATCGGACCAACAAACGAATGTGAAAATTTATGCATTGAGCTATTTAAGTGGAATCTTTTTGGCGATTTAATTTTGGTATACCTATTTTATCCAAACATTTTTACTATTTTTTATCATTCTAGGTATGCATACATACATATGTATGAAGATTTTATAAAAAATCCAACTACACATTTCAAGATCTTGGCTTTGTCTTCACCACCGCTATACAATGTATTTCAATCCTAGCATGTGTTGGATTGTTGGTTAAAACTGGGAGCTTTGAGCATGACGTTCACAATATCAGGTAAGTGGAGCTATTTTAATTTTCTGAAATATTTAATTAATTGTCTTTATTTATTTAGGATCACTATAAAATCTGTCCTTCAATGGCCAACCAACTGTTCGTGTGTTTGCCTCTACAACTATACTAATATACAACCTTACAATGACTCGATTCGACCTCGAGTTGATGGAGAAACTACCAGTTGTAACTGATACTCCGCTCTGTTGGCCACTTCGAATTGATTACGTTTGTGACATGAATCTTTTGGGTTTTCAAGAAACTGAAGAAATTTGTGATCCTGGCAGTGTTATAGATCCAAAGATCTTTAAACAAATATCAGAAATGTCAAACGAATTTTTAAAAGTCCAGCAGCCTCATCAGTCAAGGTTTGTTGATAAATTTTTTTTTTTATTGAATATTTTTTGACTTGATGGTAGTGCTAAGGCTGACAAGCCTAGCAGAATCTCTTAGCTTTATTTTTAAGTTGCATAATGCAAGCTAGACGATCGTTGGGATGGAATTATCAGTGTTTAATTTCTTGCATTGGTGGTGGTATAGGCTTCAGTGGGAATTTATGTTAGCTATTGATGCCTTTTAAATACATAATATGTATAACTAAAAATCCACGACGAGATGCACCTAATCACACCTTTAGTCTACGCCAGAGGAACAAAGGTTTCTTTATTGATCACCATAATTGTGCCTTTCTTGGTTTGTTGAGGAAGGGATTAATTGGATTGCTGGATTATCTGAAGTATTTCGTTACATGAGGGTCAGCTGGAATCCAAGTGCGTGCCCTTGGCCTGCATTGGATGGATGTGCCCTCAGTGGGGGGAGGTTTGCTCTCCGTAGTAGTGGGAGGGCCATGTGTGACGATCCCTCCACTACTGAAGTTGGGTATTACTATCTTTCTCTACTGAAGTTGGGTATTACCAACTTTCTCTGGCTACTGAAGTTAAGTAAATCTAACTTTGTTTGACTACTGAAGTTGGGAACTACTGACGACTTTTCAGTTGAACTGCCGGCCGGCCCAACTTGAACCGGACTTTCCAGTAACTATGAAGTATACAAATTACTCAAATATATCCCATCATATACCTTCTTCAATGGGATAATATTTTCGTTATTATTAAAAGTAAACTTACTTAAGAGGCAAGAATGTCTGATTTACCATCAATAAACAATTTGACTAACGAATCACTAGACGCATTTAAGAACCCGAGGCCCCCCTACTATCATTCTCGTGACCAGCCTATAGATCACGAGAAAACTTCACGACCCAATAAATATACATTGGCTTCTTATTCCTTAGATATTTTTCATTTTTATTCTTCACTTGTTGTTTATCTGAACCTTAGATTAAATTTTTTGAAAAAACGGGTTTTAAATTTTTAAAATTAAATTTATTTAAGAGTTGGATATATGTATGTTTTTTTTTTTTTTAGAAAATTTAAAAATATTTTTAAGAATTTATTTAAACTTAATTAATTACATAAATATTTAAATAAAATACATTTCATTAATAAAACTTTATATATATAACATAGAATACATAAAATATAGTATATACAGAATATTAAATAAATACACTTGCATACAAAATAATTACCTTCTACTGTAGCATCAGTCATACCATTCTCTCCACTTTTATGTTGGTTTCACCTCACCAAAATTAGAACGCAAATGCTCAAGAAAAACATACGTTATGACCGTTTGGGGGATAGTCCTTATAAAAGTAGGAATAAACCCCCTATAAAAACCTGATAAACCATAACGTTGACCAATTTTCCTGAAAACATCAGCAGAGTTTTCATATGTTCCTGGTGTGGCATTCATGAGATTTACCTGTACAACTTCAAGGGGTTGTTGGAGTAAAGTGGCTGCCGAACCTGCTATGGCTGATGCTAAAATTGAAGTATATAGGTTGTCTTCGAAGACCTGCGGGTACCTAAGAAGATATATTTTTGCCTGAAAAAAAAATATATTAAATATAATTAATTGATTTGAAGCACTTCTATAGCTTACCTCATCGTAGAGAACAATTTGTCCGATAGCATTCATTGTGCCACGGAGTGAAAATACTTCCGCACCAGAAAACAACATGCGAACACCTCAGATAAACTTCTGTAAAAAAACCAAGAATTATTTTGCATCCTAATTTGAATCTTCGCAATTGGAGTTGCCAAAAAACCCCCAAGAGCTCCACATGCAGACGCCACTGCCATCTTTGTTTGAAGAGAGTTGACCAAATTTTGCCGTTTGGCCCCTTCATACAGTTCCAATCGAAGGCTTGATTGAAGCGATGTCCGCGCCATTGTGCCCAGGAATCCTTTGTAAAGTCCTTTGATTCCTTAAAGAATATGGTTAAATGCATAATTGTTAAGGAGTTAAAATAATTTAATAACAAAATTTAAAGAATATTATATTAATTAAAAAAGAACAAACCTTGATCATTCTTGAAATGCTTCACCAATTCCTTTCCGCTTAAGGATGTCAACTGGACCTTCATTCTTATGACATCCAATGGATATGTCACTACACCTGCTGCAGCACTAGAAAGTCCAGCGAAAAACATCCTTGCAACACGGGATTCATTTTTTTTCTTTTTTTCTTCTGCCATTGAAATATTTGCGTCTGTTCGCTACAAATTTTCAATTAAAATGAAAAAATGAATAATATTATTATATACATACATGTGTAGTACCTCGTGGCTTGATGGTTAGTGCGTAGGACTGTCATGCCGAAGGTGTGGGTTCGATTCCCAGCCGTGCCACCTAAAAAAAACAGAAATGTTTTATTCGAGGTACTGCCTCTTGCGAGGAACTGACAAATCCTCCAAGAGTATACTTGTCATGAAAAAAGTGCTTCTCATTTAGCCGTTCGGACTCGGCAAAAAACTGTAGGTCCCCTCCATTCCTGCCCAACAAACACGCACACAGGAATGGTTGTGAGTTGTAAGTCACTAGGCCCTGGTTCTCCTCGAGCTGTTGCGCCACCCAATTTAATTTATTTATTTATTTACATACATGTGATTGTATTGACTTGATAGTCTGGGAAGAACTTGATTAAAAAAAATTGTAATCCTTGACAGTGGAGAGCCTATAGAATTATAATCGCTAGATATAATAACCGTTACAACTGCAGTTCATATTGCAAGTGGTAGTGCAAATGTAATGAATATTGCAAATGCAGTTGCAGTGGCACTTGCAGTTGCATTAACTAGGGCAGTTGCAGTGGCCAGTGAATTTGCAGTTGAACTGATCATTGATATTGCTGACATTTACACTTAAATTGATCATTGCCACGGCACGTACAACGAATTGCAGTGGGCAGTGCTGTTGCATTAACATATAAGTTACTGTGGCTATTGTAGTTTTAAATGCAGTCACGTCTACCACTGCATTAGTCAATGCTAATGCAGCTACAAATGCAACTGCGACTGACACCGCGACTGCACCTGCAATTGCAACTTCAACCTTAACTGCAACCGCAACTGCAACTTTAACTGCAACTGCAACTGCAACTGCAACTGCAACTGCAACTGCAATTCAACTGCAACGACTTCAACAGCAACTGAGACTGCAACTGCAACTACATCTGCAACTGTATTTCCTATATTCAGTACTGCTGCAATTGAACATTCAGTTGAAGTTGTAGTTGCAATTGCCTCTAGAAGTCTTCCTCTGCCAGTCATAACACTCAGACAGATTGAGCTTTCAATGAATCTTGATTCTCGATTTGTGTTCTTTAGACAATCGCACGACCTTCCTATCGTCTTGAGGTGTTATTTTTCCATTTCCGTCATTTATTTCTTGATTTTTCGCATATTTCAAAGCATTTGAGATAATTTAAACCTGTTGTCGGTGCGCTTTATTTCCAGGTATGACTTGATATGACAAATCTAACAAAATACTACTGTCGTAGGTTCAAAAAGAATCTTCAAAGATTAAATCTACCGCTGTTCTGAACGCATGGTAAAAATACTATAATCTTCTCTTTCTTAACCATGCTCAAAAGTACGAGAGCTAGCATTGTCAGAAACAAGTCATTTTAGTATGGCTGTTATTTTTATATAATGTTCTCTTTAACTCCCTAGATTCGCATGTGGACAGCCTGGCTGGTGGGTAATGTTGCGCTGTCCACCATTTTGAAAAAGGGCGTTGAAAAAAATAAATGGAATTTTCTCGGCTCTTATTGGAAGTCAGTTAACATTTTTGTTTGGTTTTGTATGTAAGTTAAAATATTTTTAAAAATTTTTGCTCACAAACATTTTTGACATCAATTTCCAATGAAAAGTTAAAAAGTTGTTAAAAACTATAAAATCTAGTAAAAATGGTTTTTAGCGTTTATCTTGCATCTTCTTCATCTGAACGAAAAAAATGATTAAATAGTCTTTTGTAGAGCACCTGATTTCCTACATTTTTGTATATTTAGATTTTATGTGAAATACAATGTAACAAAGTTGCCAATATCCAGCAAATAATTCATAAGTGTTTCTTGTAGAGGGACACAATACATTACTTTTAGAGGGGTCTATCTCCTACCGTTTAGGGAGTTTTGTAAAAAAAAAAGTACTTAAAATGTAAAAAAACAATGGAAAAACTAACAAAAACATATTTTAGCTCGTTTGAAAGCTAGAAGTCTGTTCTTTTATTACATCTTTCAATCGCGTTGTCAGTAATTTTTGAAACAATCAAATTAAATTTACAAAAACTATTTTTTTAATAGAATTCTTTTTTTCAAAACTATTGACAAATAAAAATCGATTGGAAAATGTAATAAAAGAAAAGACTTCTGGTTTTCAAAATATGACGAAATTGTTGTGATAAGTCCAATTCTCTGTTTCCAGTGCTTATGAAGATAGAGAAAGACAAAGTTTCCAAATAACACTCAGGTAAACACATGTATGTAGATACTGATGTTTGGAAACTTTGACGCTTTCTATCTTCTAAGGGACAAACCACCGGAATTCGGACCTTTGACAGCAATTGTTTGAAATTGCAAGTTGAACATTTTTGCATTCACACTTCTCTCCGATCAATAGGTATTGAAATAAATTGATTTAAAGAATAGAGGGCACAAAATGATGAGGAAGCACTCGAAGGGGGAGTACGCCACTTTTGGGTGTTATTTTAAGACTGAACGACAATAATATCAAAAGTACAACCTTTTACTATTTACTGTGATGTAATTTCCACTTTTGGTCTAATTTGACTGTACTTTAAGTCTAGTGGGCCAACAATCGCACATAATAATCACTTTGTTTATGCTATTTGTATCTTCTTTGTTTATCTTTTCTCATTTATACGAAATGAATATGAATGTAGGCATGGTGTATAATGTCAAGGAAGCAAGTTTCAAGTTTCAACCAATCGAGCAGACTATTTGGAAAAAATAATCGAAAACAACTTAAAAATCGATCGATTTTTCGGAGTATTGAGCAATTTTTCGAGTAAAAAGGACTTAGATAGTATTAGGGTCAGTAGCTTATGATTTTTTCTTACTAGCCACTTACGAGAGTCAAAACGATCATTATAAGTTATTGCAACCATATATCGAAACCAAATTTGAATGGTTTTCATGACCACTTTTTTTTAATTATGATTTTTTTTACCAAAAACGGCCGCGGGGTCTAAAAATTCTCTTTTGGAAAATGTTACTAAAAGTCACTTCTTTTGAAATTTACACACCTACACTATTTTGGTCGCGGACCGAACCGCTTGTACAAATTTATTGGTATCATGGCGCGCCACAAAATGGGATTGTAGTCCTTATTGGTGATGATTTATATTTAACTACTTTGACAAATAACTACTTTGTTATTTTTTAGTTTATAAATAAAGTTGGCTATGACATTGTTAGCATATTTTTTATTTTATTGAAATATTTAATTTTAATTTTTGAAGAAAGCATTAAAAATCTGTAAAACGTTTAGAACATGGAATACAAATCGGTCATTGGCGCTTTGCATAATCGGACCAACAAACGAATGTGAAAATTTATGCATTGAGCTATTTAAGTGGAATCTTTTTGGCGATTTAATTTTGGTATACCTATTTTATCCAAACATTTTTACTATTTTTTATCATTCTAGGTATGCATACATACATATGTATGAAGATTTTATAAAGATTTTATAAAAAATCCAACTACACATTTCAAGATCTTGGCTTTGTCTTCACCATCGCTATACAATGTATTTCAATCCTAGCATGTGTTGGATTGTTGGTTAAAACTGGGAGCTTTGAGCATGACGTTCACAATATCAGGTAAGTGGAGCTATTTTAATTTTCTGAAATATTTAATTAATTGTCTTTATTTATTTAGGATCACTATAAAATCTGTCCTTCAATGGCCAACCAACTGTTCGTGTGTTTGCCTATACAACTATACTAATATACAACCTTACAATGACTCGATTCGACCTCGAGTTGATGGAGAAACTACCAGTTGTAACTGATACTCCGCTCTGTTGGCCACTTCGAATTGATTACGTTTGTGACATGAATCTTTTGGGTTTTCAAGAAACTGGAGAAATTTGTGATCCTGGCAGTGTTATAGATCCAAAGATCTTTAAACAAATATCAGGAATGTCAAACGAATTTGTAAAAGTCCAGCAGCCTCATCAGTCAAGGTTTGTTGATAAATTTTTTTTGTATTGAATATTTTTTGACTTGATGGTAGTGCTAAGGCTGACAAGCCTAGCAGAATCTCTTAGCTCTATTTTTAAGTTGCATAATGCAAGCTAGACGATCGTTGGGATGGAATTATCAGTGTTTAATTTCTTGCATTGGTGGTGGTATAGGCTTCAGTGGGAATTTATGTTAGCTATTGATGCCTTTTAAGTATGTATAACTAAAAATCCACGACGAGATGCACCTAATCACACCTTTAGTCTACGCCAGAGGAACAAAGGTTTCTTTATTGATCACCATAATTGTGCCTCTATAAAAAGCTCTTTGCTCTCTGGTTTCGCGACTTTCTTGGTTTGTTGAGGAAGGGATTAATTGGATTGCTGGATTATCTGAAGTATTTCGTTACATGAGGGTCAGCTGGAATCCAAGTGCGTGCCCTTGGCCTGCATTGGATGGATGTGCCCTCAGTGGGGGGAGGTTTGCTCTCCGTAGTAGTGGAAGGGCCATGTGTGACGATCCCTCCACTACTGAAGTTGGGTATTACTATCTTTCTCTACTGAAGTTGGGTATTACCAACTTTCTCTGGCTTCTGAAGTTAAGTAAATCTAACTTTGTTTGACTACTGAAGTTGGGAATTACTGACGACTTTTCAGTTGAACTGCCGGCCGGCCCAACTTGAACCGGACTTTCCAGTAACTATGAAGTATACAAATTACTCAAATATATCCCATCATATACCTTCTTCAATGGGAGAATATTTTCGTTATTATTAAAAGTAAACTTACTTAAGAGGCAAGAATGTCTGATTTACCATCAATAAACAATTTGACTAACGAATCACTAGACGCATTTAAGAACCCGAGGCCCCCCCTACTATCATTCTCGTGACCAGCCTATAGATCACGAGAAAACTTCACGACCCAATAAATATACATTGGCTTCTTATTCCTTAGATATTTTTCATTTTTATTCTTCACTTGTTGTTTATCTGAACCTTAGATTAAATTTTTTGAAAAAACGGGTTTTAAATTTTTAAAATTAAATTTATTTAAGAGTTGGATATATGTATGTTTTTTTTTTTTTTAGAAAATTTAAAAATATTTTTAAGAATTTATTTAAACTTAATTAATTACATAAATATTTAAATAAAATACATTTCATTAATAAAACTTTATATATATAACATAGAATACATAAAATATAGTATATACAGAATATTAAATAAATACACTTGCATACAAAATAATTACCTTCTACTGTAGCATCAGTCATACCATTCTCTCCACTTTTATGTTGGTTTCACCTCACCAAAATTAGAACGCAAATGCTCAAGAAAAACATACGTTATGACCGTTTGGGGGATAGTCCTTATAAAAGTAGGAATAAACCCCCTATAAAAACCTGATAAACCATAACGTTGACCAATTTTCCTGAAAACATCAGCAGAGTTTTCATATGTTCCTGGTGTGGCATTCATGAGATTTACCTGTACAACTTCAAGGGGTTGTTGGAGTAAAGTGGCTGCCGAACCTGCTATGGCTGATGCTAAAATTGAAGTATATAGGTTGTCTTCGAAGACCTGCGGGTACCTAAGAAGATATATTTTTGCCTGAAAAAAAAATATATTAAATATAATTAATTGATTTGAAGCACTTCTATAGCTTACCTCATCGTAGAGAACAATTTGTCCGATAGCATTCATTGTGCCACGGAGTGAAAATACTTCCGCACCAGAAAACAACATGCGAACACCTCAGATAAACTTCTGTAAAAAAACCAAGAATTATTTTGCATCCTAATTTGAATCTTCGCAATTGGAGTTGCCAAAAAACCCCCAAGAGCTCCACATGCAGACGCCACTGCCATCTTTGTTTGAAGAGAGTTGACCAAATTTTGCCGTTTGGCCCCTTCATACAGTTCCAATCGAAGGCTTGATTGAAGCGATGTCCGCGCCATTGTGCCCAGGAATCCTTTGTAAAGTCCTTTGATTCCTTAAAGAATATGGTTAAATGCATAATTGTTAAGGAGTTAAAATAATTTAATAACAAAATTTAAAGAATATTATATTAATTAAAAAAGAACAAACCTTGATCATTCTTGAAATGCTTCACCAATTCCTTTCCGCTTAAGGATGTCAACTGGACCTTCATTCTTATGACATCCAATGGATATGTCACTACACCTGCTGCAGCACTAGAAAGTCCAGCGAAAAACATCCTTGCAACACGGGATTCATTTTTTTTCTTTTTTTCTTCTGCCATTGAAATATTTGCGTCTGTTCGCTACAAATTTTCAATTAAAATGAAAAAATGAATAATATTATTATATACATACATGTGTAGTACCTCGTGGCTTGATGGTTAGTGCGTAGGACTGTCATGCCGAAGGTGTGGGTTCGATTCCCAGCCGTGCCACCTAAAAAAAACAGAAATGTTTTATTCGAGGTACTGCCTCTTGCGAGGAACTGACAAATCCTCCAAGAGTATACTTGTCATGAAAAAAGTGCTTCTCATTTAGCCGTTCGGACTCGGCAAAAAACTGTAGGTCCCCTCCATTCCTGCCCAACAAACACGCACACAGGAATGGTTGTGAGTTGTAAGTCACTAGGCCCTGGTTCTCCTCGAGCTGTTGCGCCACCCAATTTAATTTATTTATTTATTTACATACATGTGATTGTATTGACTTGATAGTCTGGGAAGAACTTGATTAAAAAAAATTGTAATCCTTGACAGTGGAGAGCCTATAGAATTATAATCGCTAGATATAATAACCGTTACAACTGCAGTTCATATTGCAAGTGGTAGTGCAAATGTAATGAATATTGCAAATGCAGTTGCAGTGGCACTTGCAGTTGCATTAACTAGGGCAGTTGCAGTGGCCAGTGAATTTGCAGTTGAACTGATCATTGATATTGCTGACATTTACACTTAAATTGATCATTGCCACGGCACGTACAACGAATTGCAGTGGGCAGTGCTGTTGCATTAACATATAAGTTACTGTGGCTATTGTAGTTTTAAATGCAGTCACGTCTACCACTGCATTAGTCAATGCTAATGCAGCTACAAATGCAACTGCGACTGACACCGCGACTGCACCTGCAATTGCAACTTCAACCTTAACTGCAACCGCAACTGCAACTTTAACTGCAACTGCAACTGCAACTGCAACTGCAACTGCAACTGCAATTCAACTGCAACGACTTCAACAGCAACTGAGACTGCAACTGCAACTACATCTGCAACTGTATTTCCTATATTCAGTACTGCTGCAATTGAACATTCAGTTGAAGTTGTAGTTGCAATTGCCTCTAGAAGTCTTCCTCTGCCAGTCATAACACTCAGACAGATTGAGCTTTCAATGAATCTTGATTCTCGATTTGTGTTCTTTAGACAATCGCACGACCTTCCTATCGTCTTGAGGTGTTATTTTTCCATTTCCGTCATTTATTTCTTGATTTTTCGCATATTTCAAAGCATTTGAGATAATTTAAACCTGTTGTCGGTGCGCTTTATTTCCAGGTATGACTTGATATGACAAATCTAACAAAATACTACTGTCGTAGGTTCAAAAAGAATCTTCAAAGATTAAATCTACCGCTGTTCTGAACGCATGGTAAAAATACTATAATCTTCTCTTTCTTAACCATGCTCAAAAGTACGAGAGCTAGCATTGTCAGAAACAAGTCATTTTAGTATGGCTGTTATTTTTATATAATGTTCTCTTTAACTCCCTAGATTCGCATGTGGACAGCCTGGCTGGTGGGTAATGTTGCGCTGTCCACCATTTTGAAAAAGGGCGTTGAAAAAAATAAATGGAATTTTCTCGGCTCTTATTGGAAGTCAGTTAACATTTTTGTTTGGTTTTGTATGTAAGTTAAAATATTTTTAAAAATTTTTGCTCACAAACATTTTTGACATCAATTTCCAATGAAAAGTTAAAAAGTTGTTAAAAACTATAAA
This sequence comes from Dasysyrphus tricinctus, assembly GCA_963921185.1. Classification (NCBI taxonomy): domain Eukaryota; kingdom Metazoa; phylum Arthropoda; class Insecta; order Diptera; family Syrphidae; genus Dasysyrphus; species Dasysyrphus tricinctus. Next base: position 116,478,757 of record OY992530.1, read on the forward strand.
ATCTAGTAAAAATGGTTTTTAGCGTTTATCTTGCATCTTCTTCATCTGAACGAAAAAAATGATTAAATAGTCTTTTGTAGAGCACCTGATTTCCTACATTTTTGTATATTTAGATTTTATGTGAAATACAATGTAACAAAGTTGCCAATATCCAGCAAATAATTCATAAGTGTTTCTTGTAGAGGGACACAATACATTACTTTTAGAGGGGTCTATCTCCTACCGTTTAGGGAGTTTTGTAAAAAAAAAAGTACTTAAAATGTAAAAAAACAATGGAAAAACTAACAAAAACATATTTTAGCTCGTTTGAAAGCTAGAAGTCTGTTCTTTTATTACATCTTTCAATCGCGTTGTCAGTAATTTTTGAAACAATCAAATTAAATTTACAAAAACTATTTTTTTAATAGAATTCTTTTTTTCAAAACTATTGACAAATAAAAATCGATTGGAAAATGTAATAAAAGAAAAGACTTCTGGTTTTCAAAATATGACGAAATTGTTGTGATAAGTCCAATTCTCTGTTTCCAGTGCTTATGAAGATAGAGAAAGACAAAGTTTCCAAATAACACTCAGGTAAACACATGTATGTAGATACTGATGTTTGGAAACTTTGACGCTTTCTATCTTCTAAGGGACAAACCACCGGAATTCGGACCTTTGACAGCAATTGTTTGAAATTGCAAGTTGAACATTTTTGCATTCACACTTCTCTCCGATCAATAGGTATTGAAATAAATTGATTTAAAGAATAGAGGGCACAAAATGATGAGGAAGCACTCGAAGGGGGAGTACGCCACTTTTGGGTGTTATTTTAAGACTGAACGACAATAATATCAAAAGTACAACCTTTTACTATTTACTGTGATGTAATTTCCACTTTTGGTCTAATTTGACTGTACTTTAAGTCTAGTGGGCCAACAATCGCACATAATAATCACTTTGTTTATGCTATTTGTATCTTCTTTGTTTATCTTTTCTCATTTATACGAAATGAATATGAATGTAGGCATGGTGTATAATGTCAAGGAAGCAAGTTTCAAGTTTCAACCAATCGAGCAGACTATTTGGAAAAAATAATCGAAAACAACTTAAAAATCGATCGATTTTTCGGAGTATTGAGCAATTTTTCGAGTAAAAAGGACTTAGATAGTATTAGGGTCAGTAGCTTATGATTTTTTCTTACTAGCCACTTACGAGAGTCAAAACGATCATTATAAGTTATTGCAACCATATATCGAAACCAAATTTGAATGGTTTTCATGACCACTTTTTTTTAATTATGATTTTTTTTACCAAAAACGGCCGCGGGGTCTAAAAATTCTCTTTTGGAAAATGTTACTAAAAGTCACTTCTTTTGAAATTTACACACCTACACTATTTTGGTCGCGGACCGAACCGCTTGTACAAATTTATTGGTATCATGGCGCGCCACAAAATGGGATTGTAGTCCTTATTGGTGATGATTTATATTTAACTACTTTGACAAATAACTACTTTGTTATTTTTTAGTTTATAAATAAAGTTGGCTATGACATTGTTAGCATATTTTTTATTTTATTGAAATATTTAATTTTAATTTTTGAAGAAAGCATTAAAAATCTGTAAAACGTTTAGAACATGGAATACAAATCGGTCATTGGCGCTTTGCATAATCGGACCAACAAACGAATGTGAAAATTTATGCATTGAGCTATTTAAGTGGAATCTTTTTGGCGATTTAATTTTGGTATACCTATTTTATCCAAACATTTTTACTATTTTTTATCATTCTAGGTATGCATACATACATATGTATGAAGATTTTATAAAGATTTTATAAAAAATCCAACTACACATTTCAAGATCTTGGCTTTGTCTTCACCATCGCTATACAATGTATTTCAATCCTAGCATGTGTTGGATTGTTGGTTAAAACTGGGAGCTTTGAGCATGACGTTCACAATATCAGGTAAGTGGAGCTATTTTAATTTTCTGAAATATTTAATTAATTGTCTTTATTTATTTAGGATCACTATAAAATCTGTCCTTCAATGGCCAACCAACTGTTCGTGTGTTTGCCTATACAACTATACTAATATACAACCTTACAATGACTCGATTCGACCTCGAGTTGATGGAGAAACTACCAGTTGTAACTGATACTCCGCTCTGTTGGCCACTTCGAATTGATTACGTTTGTGACATGAATCTTTTGGGTTTTCAAGAAACTGGAGAAATTTGTGATCCTGGCAGTGTTATAGATCCAAAGATCTTTAAACAAATATCAGGAATGTCAAACGAATTTGTAAAAGTCCAGCAGCCTCATCAGTCAAGGTTTGTTGATAAATTTTTTTTGTATTGAATATTTTTTGACTTGATGGTAGTGCTAAGGCTGACAAGCCTAGCAGAATCTCTTAGCTCTATTTTTAAGTTGCATAATGCAAGCTAGACGATCGTTGGGATGGAATTATCAGTGTTTAATTTCTTGCATTGGTGGTGGTATAGGCTTCAGTGGGAATTTATGTTAGCTATTGATGCCTTTTAAGTATGTATAACTAAAAATCCACGACGAGATGCACCTAATCACACCTTTAGTCTACGCCAGAGGAACAAAGGTTTCTTTATTGATCACCATAATTGTGCCTCTATAAAAAGCTCTTTGCTCTCTGGTTTCGCGACTTTCTTGGTTTGTTGAGGAAGGGATTAATTGGATTGCTGGATTATCTGAAGTATTTCGTTACATGAGGGTCAGCTGGAATCCAAGTGCGTGCCCTTGGCCTGCATTGGATGGATGTGCCCTCAGTGGGGGGAGGTTTGCTCTCCGTAGTAGTGGAAGGGCCATGTGTGACGATCCCTCCACTACTGAAGTTGGGTATTACTATCTTTCTCTACTGAAGTTGGGTATTACCAACTTTCTCTGGCTTCTGAAGTTAAGTAAATCTAACTTTGTTTGACTACTGAAGTTGGGAATTACTGACGACTTTTCAGTTGAACTGCCGGCCGGCCCAACTTGAACCGGACTTTCCAGTAACTATGAAGTATACAAATTACTCAAATATATCCCATCATATACCTTCTTCAATGGGAGAATATTTTCGTTATTATTAAAAGTAAACTTACTTAAGAGGCAAGAATGTCTGATTTACCATCAATAAACAATTTGACTAACGAATCACTAGACGCATTTAAGAACCCGAGGCCCCCCCTACTATCATTCTCGTGACCAGCCTATAGATCACGAGAAAACTTCACGACCCAATAAATATACATTGGCTTCTTATTCCTTAGATATTTTTCATTTTTATTCTTCACTTGTTGTTTATCTGAACCTTAGATTAAATTTTTTGAAAAAACGGGTTTTAAATTTTTAAAATTAAATTTATTTAAGAGTTGGATGCATGTTTTTTTTTTTTTTTTTTAGAAAATTTAAAAATATTTTTAAGAATTTATTTAAACTTAATTAATTACATAAATATTTAAATAAAATACATTTCATTAATAAAACTTTATATATATAACATAGAATACATAAAATATAGTATATACAGAATATTAAATAAATACACTTGCATACAAAATAATTACCTTCTACTGTAGCATCAGTCATACCATTCTCTCCACTTTTATGTTGGTTTCACCTCACCAAAATTAGAACGCAAATGCTCAAGAAAAACATACGTTATGACCGTTTGGGGGATAGTCCTTATAAAAGTAGGAATAAACCCCCTATAAAAACCTGATAAACCATAACGTTGACCAATTTTCCTGAAAACATCAGCAGAGTTTTCATATGTTCCTGGTGTGGCATTCATGAGATTTACCTGTACAACTTCAAGGGGTTGTTGGAGTAAAGTGGCTGCCGAACCTGCTATGGCTGATGCTAAAATTGAAGTATATAGGTTGTCTTCGAAGACCTGCGGGTACCTAAGAAGATATATTTTTGCCTGAAAAAAAAAAATATATTAAATATAATTAATTGATTTGAAGCACTTCTATAGCTTACCTCATCGTAGAGAACAATTTGTCCGATAGCATTCATTGTGCCACGGAGTGAAGATACTTCCGCACCAGAAAACAACATGCGAACACCTCCGCTCCGATATGTCTTTCTTAGCCCCTCAGATAAACTTCTGTAAAAAAACCAAGAATTATTTTGCATCCTAATTTGAATCTTCGCAATTGGAGTTGCCAAAAAACCCCCAAGAGCTCCACATGCAGACGCCACTGCCATCTTTGTTTGAAGAGAGTTGACCAAATTTTGCCGTTTGGCCCCTTCATACAGTTCCAATCGAAGGCTTGATTGAAGCGATGTCCGCGCCATTGTGCCCAGGAATCCTTTGTAAAGTCCTTTGATTCCTTAAAGAATATGGTTAAATGCATAATTGTTAAGGAGTTAAAATAATTTAATAACAAAATTTAAAGAATATTATATTAATTAAAAAAGAACAAACCTTGATCATTCTTGAAATGCTTCACCAATTCCTTTCCGCTTAAGGATGTCAATTGAACCTTCATTCTTATGACATCCAATGGATATGTCACTACACCTGCTGCAGCACTAGAAAGTCCAGCGAAAAACATCCTTGCAACACGGGATTCATTTTTTTTTCTTTTTTTCTTCTGCCATTGAAATATTTGCGTCTGTTCGCTACAAATTTTCAATTAAAATGAAAAAATGAATAATATTATTATATACATACATGTGATTGTATTGACTTGATAGTCTGGGAAGAACTTGATTAAAAAAAAATTGTAATCCTTGACAGTGGAGAGCCTATAGAATTATAATCGCTAGATATAATAACCGTTACAACTGCAGTTCATATTGCAAGTGGTAGTGCAAATGTAATGAATATTGCAAATGCAGTTGCAGTGGCACTTGCAGTTGCATTAACTAGGGCAGTTGCAGTGGCCAGTGAATTTGCAGTTGAACTGATCATTGATATTGCTGACATTTACACTTGAATTGATCATTGCCACGGCACGTACAACGAATTGCAGTGGGCAGTGCTGTTGCATTAACATATAAGTTACTGTGGCTATTGTAGTTTTAAATGCAGTCACGTCTACCACTGCATTAGTCAATGCTAATGCAGCTACAAATGCAACTGCGACTGACACCGCGACTGCACCTGCAATTGCAACTTCAACCTTAACTGCAACCGCAACTGCAACTTTAACTGCAACTGCAAATGCAACGTAAACTGCAACTGCGACTTCAACTGCAAGTGCAACTGCAACTGCAAGTGCAACTGCAACTGAAACTGCAACTACAACTACAACTGCAACTGCAAATGCAACTGCAAGTGCATTTGCGACTTCAACAGCAACTGAGACTGCAACTGCAACTGCATCTGCAACTGTATTTCCTATATTCAGTACTGCTGCAATTGAACATTCAGTTGAAGTTGTAGTTGCAATTGCCTCTAGAAGTCTTCCTCTGCCAGTCATAACACTCATAGACAGATTGAGCTTTCAATGAATCGCATGATCTTCCTAGCGTCTTGAGGTGTTGTTTTTCCATTTCCGTCATTTATTTCTTGATTTTTCGCATATTTCAAAGCATTTGAGATAATTTAAACCTGTTGTCGGTGCGCTTTATTTCCAGGTATGACTTGATATGACAAATCTAACAAAATACTACTGTCGTAGGTTCAAAAAGAATCTTCAAAGATTAAATCTACCGCTGTTCTGAACGCATGGTAAAAATACTATAATCTTCTCTTTCTTAACCATGCTCAAAAGTACGAGAGCTAGCATTGTCAGAAACAAGTCATTTTAGTATGGCTGTTATTTTTATATAATGTTCTCTTTAACTCCCTAGATTCGCATGTGGACAGCCTGGCTGGTGGGTAATGTTGCGCTGTCCACCATTTTGAAAAAGGGCGTTGAAAAAAATAAATGGAATTTTCTCGGCTCTTATTGGAAGTCAGTTAACATTTTTGTTTGGTTTTGTATGTAAGTTAAAATATTTTTAAAAATTTTTGCTCACAAACATTTTTGACATCAATTTCCAATGAAAAGTTAAAAAGTTGTTAAAAACTATAAAATCTAGTAAAAATGGTTTTTAGCGTTTATCTTGCATCTTCTTCATCTGAACGAAAATAATGATTAAATAGTCTTTTGTAGAGCACCTGGGGGGTCATTCCGTAATTTTTAAAACGATAATCGTCAAAACGATTATCTTTAACGATATCGTCTATAATTTGCTTCACGTAACTCAATCACTATCGTCTCGTCTATCGTTTTTTTTTGGAATGAACGAAATGAATTTGAAAATTAGAGTTTGCTTTCAAAACTAAAAATCCTTGTCGATTTATTTGAAATGTCACGTTATTTTAAAAATATAATTGCAATATCATCCGGTAAAGTTTGTATTTGTGGATAAATTGATTCTTACGATACGCAACAATATAGCAAAATGTCGTGAAAGCAGCTGGTCCATCAGAGTGTCCCCTAAAAAATACGACTTTGGCCTACAAGCGGCCCAGTGTTGAGGACGAATATGAAGATACAAAAAATATCCGATCGAATATACAGCTTGAGCTATGTTTTTGCAGCAAGGCAATGCCTTTAATCACGGTCCCGGTATTTAACGGTTGAAATATCATCTCCTCTCAACCTCTACAATTAATACGATTTCCAATTCTTTTGTTATTAAAAAAGTGTAAAATTGTCAAAAGATGTATTATGTCCATGAAAATTATTTAATATTGAATAAAATACATACAAAGTATCTGTTTTATGCAAAGACATGCATTTTTGCTTCTTAACTTATTGCTTTTTATCAAAACCAAATAGAGCAGGCACCCTTTAGCATAATGGCTATCGCGTTTAACTATACGTGAAAAAGACGTCTTGCCACGCGTATGCAGACAATTATCGTCTTACGCGATGAGAGCCGTGTTGACATAGGTGCCTGCATGGATGATCGATTAGTTTGGTATAAATGGTCGAATTTTGATCACTGGGCAAATACTTCTTAATTATTCGATTATTGGGTAAGTATGAAATAACCCATAAATAAGATTTTTTCTGAAAATTCAAACCAAGAACTGATATGTATTTATGCCGTAATTATTCAATAATTGTTTTGTTTTCATATTATTTAAAAAACAATGGTTAAAAATCAACGAAAAAGCATTTATCGCTCTTAAAACGCTCAAATAATTACCAGACGATACCTCTTTAGCTATCGTCTAAGTTCTATCGTTTCGAAGATAGCGTTTTGACGATTATTGACTTACGTAAAGCAAATAGTTCATCGCCAAAACGAGATCGCCCAGACGATAGTCATTTTCAAAGTTACGTAGAGCAAGGCTATCGTCTAAACGATATCGTCTGGTGATAATCGAAATACGGAATGACCCCCCTGATTTCCTACATTTTTGTATATTTAGATTTTATGTGAAATGCAATGTAACAAAGTTGCCAATATCCAGCAAATAATTCATAAGTGTTTCTTGTAGAGGGACACAATACATTACTTTTAGAGGGGTCTATCTCCTACCGTTTAGGGAGTTTTGTAAAAAAAAAAAGTACTTAAAATGTAAAAAAAAACAATGGAAAAACTAACAAAAACATATTTTAGCTCTTTTGAAAGCTAGAAGTCTGTTCTTTTATTACATCTTTCAATCGCGTTGTCAGTAATTTTTGAAACAAACAAATTAAATTTACAAAAACTATTTTTTTAATAGAATTCTTTTTTTCAAAACTATTGACAAATATAAATCGATTGGAAAATGTAATAAAAGAAAAGACTTCTGGCTTTCAAAATATGACGAAATTGTTGTGATAAGTCCAATTCTCTGTTTCCAGTGCTTATGAAGATAGAGAAAGACAAAGTTTCCAAATAACACTCAGGTAAACACATGTATGTAGATACTGATGTTTGGAAACTTTGACGCTTTCTATCTTCTAAGGGACAAACCACCGGAATTCGGACCTTTGACAGCAATTGTTTGAAATTGCAAGTTGAACATTTTTGCATTCACACTTCTCTCCGATCAATAGGTATTGAAATAAATTGATTTAAAGAATAGAGGGCACAAAATGATGAGGAAGCACTCGAAGGGGGAGTACGCCACTTTTGGGTGTTATTTTAAGACTGAACGACAATAATATCAAAAGTACAACCTTTTACTATTAACTGTGATGTAATTTCCACTTTTGGTCTAATTTGACTGTACTTTAAGTCTAGTGGGCCAACAATCGCACATAATAATCACTTTGTTTATGCTATTTGTATCTTCTTTGTTTATCTTTTCTCATTTATCATCATCATCATCAAGTCCTGTAACCCCGGTTGGGGCATAGGGCGCCAACAAATCGTTTCCATCCTTCTCGGTCTGCAGATAGATATTTTAACTGTGGCCACGTCTTTCTCTGGGAGTCTGCTTCTGCTAGAACTGTTGATTTCCATGTTGTTCTTGGTCTTCCAACCCGCCGTGCACCCTGAGGATTCCATTCAAATGACTGTTTTGCAATTTCATCGTTTGGTTTCCTCAGTGTGTGACCAATCCATTGCCATTTACGCTTTCTTATGTCAACGTCCAGCCGCTCCTGGCTTGTCCTGCGCCACAATTCCTCGTTTGATATAATCTGTGGCCAGCGAATTTTTAGAATATGGCGTAGACAACGGTTCACAAAAGCCTGCAATTTCTTTGAGATGGTAGTCGTGACTTTCCAGGTTTCGCAAGCATATAATAGCACGGATTTGACATTGGATTCGAAGAATCTCAACTTTGTGCGCAAGGAGATTTGACATGATTTCCAAATTTGGGAGAGAGAACCGAAGGCTGCGCGAGCTTTATTTATTCTACTTTGAACGTCCAGATCAGTACCACCATTTGCTGAAACAATACTTCCAAGGTAGTTAAATTGTTCAACCTCTTCAACTGGCGTCTCCTGTATTAAAATACGCTGATGTGTGGAGCGGCCTGTGAGCATTATTTTTGTCTTTTTGCTATTTATTTTCAGACCACTCGCCTCTCCTTTTACCTTCAGAGCTTGACACATCCCGTTCAGCCCGCTGATGTTATTTGCCAAGAGACATATATCATCGGCATAGTCTAAGTGGCTAAGCCTTTCAAACGGTCTCCATTGAATGCCTTGCCTCTCTGATGTTCCAACGCTGGCCGTCAAGACATCGTCAATCGCCAGTAGAAAGAGAATTGGCGATAGAACATCTCCCTGTCTCACACCCTGCCGCACTTCGAAAGAGTCGGATAGCTGCCCATTGTGTAAAACAAAGCATCTTGCGTTGTTATAGGACTCTCTTATAATGGCAACAATTTTTGGGGGAATTCCTCTACCAAGAAGTGATCTCCATATACATTCACGGTTGACTCGGTCAAAGGCCTTCTCAAAATCCACAAACATGAGGTAAAGCGGTGATTGAAACTCCGCAGACTGCTCAAGAACGATACGCAGAGTGTTGATATGGTCGACACAAGACCGCCCACTGCGGAAACCAGCTTGATGCCTCTTGAGTGTAGACTCGATTCTAACCTTTATCCGCTCCAGAATGATGGTTGCCATTAATTTTGGAAAAACGGACAAAACTGTAATACCTCGCCAATTGTTGCAATTCTTAAGATCACCTTTCTTTGGCAACTTAACAATTACACCATCCTTCCAGTCGCTGGGATAGATTTCATTTTCCCACACAGCTTGTATCAACGGGTGTAGAATACTAGCCGTTCTGGCAGGGTCAGCTTTCAGGAACTCGGCTGGTATACCATCAAGTCCAGCTGCTTTGTTGTTTTTGAGAAGATTTATCGAAGATTGAATTTCCAGTACTGTAGGGGGCTCGATGTCAATACCCCTATATGATCTACGCATCTCGTTAAGCTGGGGCACTTCAGCACTCTGCTCGACAGAATCCTCATTAAGCAAGGCACAAAAGTGCTCCTTCCACCTGCGCAGCTGATCCTCGATTGATACCAAAAGTGTACCATCCACATCCATTACAGGATGATTGGTGTTGGTTTTCTTCCCGACAACTTCCTTGGATATTTGGTACAATTCCCTCATGTCTCCTCTTCTTGCAGCGTTTTCCGCATTTTCTGCGAGACCGTCTAACCTCACCCTCTTGTCTCGTCTCACACAGCGATAGACCATCTTATGTGCTAAGCGATACTCTCTTCGCAATTCAGCCTTTCGTTGAGCATCTGCTTCGGCATTTATTTGCATCTTCAACGATTTGCGAAGCTCGATTTTATCCCAGGTGTCTTGGGATATCCAAGAGTCTCTAACTCTCGACTGCTTGGGTACAGTTTCGGATCCAGCATCCATAAAAACACTTTTCATATCACCCCACATCTCATCAATTGTTGAATGTTGTATTCCGTTTAATGACGAAGCTCTGTCGTTAAGGTTGGTGACATAGTTACGACATATGTTGGGATCACTTAAAGCATTTGTATTGAACTTCGAATTCCTTGCTGCACCCTGTGATTGACGTTGTACAGCTGCCGTTCGTAGCTTGAGACTCATGAGAACCAAATGATGGTCGCTTCCAATGTCGGCATTTCTTATGCTCCGAACATCGCACATTGACTTCCTCCATCGCTGCTGAATCATGATGTGGTCAATTTGGTTTTCAGTTTGACCATCCGGATGTACCCAGGTGATTTTGTTGCAAGTCTTATGTTTCTCATTTATACGAAATGAATATGAATGTAGGCATGGTGTATAATGTCAAGGAAGCAAGTTTCAAGTTTCAACCAATCGAGCAGACTATTCGGAAAAAATAATCGAAAACAACTTAAAAATCGATCGATTTTTCGGAGTATTGAGCAATTTTTCGAGTAAAAAGGACTTAGATAGTATTAGGGTCAGTAGCTTATGATTTTTTCTTACTAGCCACTTACGAGAGTCAAAACGATCATTATAAGTTATTGCAACCATATATCGAAACCAAATTTGAATGGTTTTCATGACCACTTTTTTTTAATTATGATTTTTTTTACCAAAAACGGCCGCGGGGTCTAAAAATTCTCTTTTGGAAAATGTTACTAAAAGTCACTTCTTTTGAAATTTACACACCTACACTATTTTGGTCGCGGACCGAACCGCTTGTACAAATTTATTGGTATCATGGCGCGCCACAAAATGGGATTGTAGTCCTTATTGGTGATGATTTATATTTAACTACTTTGACAAATAACTACTTTGTTATTTTTTAGTTTATAAATAAAGTTGGCTATGACATTGTTAGCATATTTTTTATTTTATTGAAATATTTAATTTTAATTTTTGAAGAAAGCATTAAAAATCTGTAAAACGTTTAGAACATGGAATACAAATCGGTCATTGGCGCTTTGCATAATCGGACCAACAAACGAATGTGAAAATTTATGCATTGAGCTATTTAAGTGGAATCTTTTTGGCGATTTAATTTTGGTATACCTATTTTATCCAAACATTTTTACTATTTTTTATCATTCTAGGTATGCATACATACATATGTATGAAGATTTTATAAAGATTTTATAAAAAATCCAACTACACATTTCAAGATCTTGGCTTTGTCTTCACCATCGCTATACAATGTATTTCAATCCTAGCATGTGTTGGATTGTTGGTTAAAACTGGGAGCTTTGAGCATGACGTTCACAATATCAGGTAAGTGGAGCTATTTTAATTTTCTGAAATATTTAATTAATTGTCTTTATTTATTTAGGATCACTATAAAATCTGTCCTTCAATGGCCAACCAACTGTTCGTGTGTTTGCCTATACAACTATACTAATATACAACCTTACAATGACTCGATTCGACCTCGAGTTGATGGAGAAACTACCAGTTGTAACTGATACTCCGCTCTGTTGGCCACTTCGAATTGATTACGTTTGTGACATGAATCTTTTGGGTTTTCAAGAAACTGGAGAAATTTGTGATCCTGGCAGTGTTATAGATCCAAAGATCTTTAAACAAATATCAGGAATGTCAAACGAATTTGTAAAAGTCCAGCAGTCTCATCAGTCAAGGTTTGTTGATAAATTTTTTTTTTATTGAATATTTTTTGACTTGATGGTAGTGCTAAGGCTGACAAGCCTAGCAGAATCTCTTAGCTCTATTTTTAAGTTGCATAATGCAAGCTAGACGATCGTTGGGATGGAATTATCAGTGTTTAATTTCTTGCATTGGTGGTGGTATAGGCTTCAGTTGTAATTTATGTTAGCTATTGATGCCTTTTAAATACATAATATGTATAACTAAAAATCCACGACGAGATGCACCTAATCACACCTTTAGTCTACGCCAGAGGAACAAAGGTTTCTTTATTGATCACCATAATTGTGCCTCTATAAAAAGCTCTTTGCTCTCTGGTTTCGCGACTTTCTTGGTTTGTTGAGGAAGGGATTAATTGGATTGCTGGATTATCTGAAGTATTTCGTTACATGAGGGTCAGCTGGAATCCAAGTGCGTGCCCTTGGCCTGCATTGGATGGATGTGCCCTCAGTGGGGGGAGGTTTGCTCTCCGTAGTAGTGGAAGGGCCATGTGTGACGATCCCTCCACTACTGAAGTTGGGTATTACTATCTTTCTCTACTGAAGTTGGGTATTACCAACTTTCTCTGGCTACTGAAGTTAAGTAAATCTAACTTTGTTTGACTACTGAAGTTGGGAATTACTGACGACTTTTCAGTTGAACTGCCGGCCGGCCCAACTTGAACCGGACTTTCCAGTAACTATGAAGTATACAAATTACTCAAATATATCCCATCATATACCTTCTTCAATGGGATAATATTTTCGTTATTATTAAAAGTAAACTTACTTAAGAGGCAAGAATGTCTGATTTACCATCAATAAACAATTTGACTAACGAATCACTAGACGCATTTAAGAACCCGAGGCCCCCCCTACTATCATTCTCGTGACCAGCCTATAGATCACGAGAAAACTTCACGACCCAATAAATATACATTGGCTTCTTATTCCTTAGATATTTTTCATTTTTATTCTTCACTTGTTGTTTATCTGAACCTTAGATTAAATTTTTTGAAAAAACGGGTTTTAAATTTTTAAAATTAAATTTATTTAAGAGTTGGATGCATGTTTTTTTTTTTTTTTTTTAGAAAATTTAAAAATATTTTTAAGAATTTATTTAAACTTAATTAATTACATAAATATTTAAATAAAATACATTTCATTAATAAAACTTTATATATATAATAGAGGTCTGCATGAATGTATTCATTTGATCTATTCACACTGTTCCACTACTTCAGTGCACTCAATTTACAACACAATTTTAATAAAGTTAACTCACAAAATGAGAACTCATATAAAAAACAAAACCAGTACAACATTCACTCTCTGATAACAGAACGGGTGCAGTGCTTGTTTCTTTTCTCTTTCGTGGGTGCTTGTAACAAATCAAATGAGTGCACTTCTTTCGCTCTGTATTATTATGAATACTCATATTATAGTTTGAATATTCATAGTATGTTTTGAATATTCACAGTTTGTTTGTGAGTGCAATTCTATTGCTATTTGGATTTGATTTTAAAATTGGAGGAAAGGTATATCTATACCATTTAAAGTGAAAATGTATTTGAATAATGTTAGTTCAATTTTGATCAAATAAAGATTAAACCTGGATTTTAAAAAACAAAATTTAATTTCACTTAGGAGCTGGCAAATGACTCGGGTGTTTCAATGGAAAAATATTTCTGGTGGATGGCGGCGCGCGGTATGGTCAATTCAGAACTCTTAATCAATTAAGGCATTAAAACCCAAATTATGAGTGATCGATTCAATCTTATAAAAAAATAATTCAAATGCATCTTCAAAGAAAGCCAATGCGGGTATAACCAAAATTGGATTATGAGGGATTATAAGTAGGTACATGTATCGTGAAATCGAATATCAAAGTACGGCTGGCAGGTTTTGTTTTAAGCATTTCGGAGGGGTGGGGGTTAAAAAGTTCTTCTTTTTTTATTTTCAGGATTATAACCTCTATAATTAACTAAATTTCTATACCTTAACATCACATTCTTGACGGTCCAATAAATTGAACTCAATATACACTGAGTTACAAAAAAAGTGGCGCAGTCATACCTTTGGATGTCTTGATATCATTTTGATAATATGCCGCTATGTTTTTACAGAGCTTTATTTTTATTCAGTCTTTTTTATTTTAGATGAATAATTACTTACTTTTATGTTAATAAACAAAACTGTATTAAAAAAACGTGTTTTTTAGATCACACGTGTTTCTTAAATCACTTAAAAATATTGCAAAATTTCAAGGTGCGCCACTTTTTTTGTAACTCAGTATATAAGCATTTTACGTCAACCTTATCATCCCTTTTTTGAAGATTTTCAACAAAACAATAAATCAAAAAAAATAAAGTATCCACAAAAACGCCGATAAGGTTTGCTCAAAAGCCTTAGATAAATTATGGGTCACATTTATCGGATCACCAAGATAAACGTCTTGAGACTTAGGGAAAATGACATAATAGGAAAACAAGCTGGTTTGAACCCCCCACCCCTACCATAGACTTAGAAAAAAACCTGCCAGACTTTTGTATTCGATATCACGATAAATGTACCTATAATCCCTCATACTCCGATTTTGGTTCTCTAGCCCGATCATCCTAGACAAAATTTGACTATATATCAAAGTTAAATGAAGTACAAAATGTTTTGATGCAGTTTTGTTCCAATGATAGATAAGAATATAAAACCACAGTTTTACACCAAAATTTGTAATGGCGTCTACGGTAAAATGGGGTAAAACTGAAAAAGGGCCAATTCTAAACGGGAGTTTTTAGAATTTTGTTTTGTTTTTTTGTCGATAGATGTTAAAAATATAAGAAAGTTATGCATATATTTTAAAATTCTTAAAAAATTTTTGAAGGAGTTATGATTGTTTAAAAGTTGAAAACAAGAAAATAGTTATTTATAAAATAATTCACCAAAAATCAGAAGTTCAACCGATTTTGATTAAATTTCTATTTTTAGAAAGATAATAAGAAAAAAAATTAACCATACTTAAGGATATTTCGATGCTCCTTTTTTACAATTTTTCTTGATTTTTTTTAAAAACATGCTTTTTTAGTGTCAATTTTTGACACATTTTTGCCTATATCTTTCTAAGGGGGCGGTCTAAAAACTTCAAATTTTCACAGCACATACATAATGTTGATTTAAATTTTTGAGCAAAATTTTGATTTTTCAAAATACCGTTAAACAGAGATATTTACATTTTACAGTTAGTTTAAAAAACACATCATATGTCTGCAGTTTATGAATATATAACTTTTGTTTTTTTTAGTTAAAAAGTTTAATATCTTTTTGTTATTCAAATATATAATACATAACTGTACATGCTATACAAGCTTCACAAATCGAGTCGAAAATCGAAAAAAAATATCACCTATTTTACTGTCTTTTAAGGGTAATAACCAAAAATAATAATAATAAAAGATTATAACAGTTGATTTTTCGTGAAAATTTTGTCTTTACAAAACTTAGGTATTTGCATTTAACAGTTAGTTTGAAGACAACTCATAACTCTGGAATGCAGTAGCGTATACAATAAATTTTTTAAAGAATCAACTTCGATGCGGGGGGGCTTTAGTCCATATAGCCCCCACCCCTCCCTTTGAGTTTTTTAAATCACCTGTGGGGAAGGGATTGGGTCCATATAGCCCCGGGGCCTTTTGTCCATATAGCCCGGGGGGGCTTTAGTCCCTATACCCCCCCCCTGTATACGCTACTGCATTCCAGAGTTATGAGTTGTCTTCAAACTAACTGTTAAATGCAAATACCTAAGTTTTGGAAAGACAAGATAAGAAAAGAAGAGAAAGAAATGGGCTTTAGTTCATTTAGCCCCCACCCCTCCCTTTGAGTTTTTTAAATCACCTGTGGGGAAGGGATTGGGTCCATATAACCCCGGGGCCTTTTGTCCATATAGCCCGGGGGGGCTTTAGTCCATATACCCCCCCCCCCCCTGTATACGCTACTGCATTCCAGAGTTATGAGTTGTCTTCAAACTAACTGTTAAATGCAAATACCTAAGTTTTGGAAAGACAAAATTTTCACGAAAAATCAACCGTTATAATCTTTTATTATTATTATTTTTGGTTATTACCCTTAAAAGACAGTAAAATAGGTGATATTTTTTTCGATTTTCGACTCGATTTGTGAAGCTTGTATAGCATGTACAGTTATGTATTATATATTTGAATAACAAAAAGATATTAAACTTTTTAACTAAAAAAAACAAAAGTTATATATTCATAAACTGCAGACATATGATGTGTTTTTTAAACTAACTGTAAAATGTAAATATCTCTGTTTAACGGTATTTTGAAAAATCAAAATTTTGCTCAAAAATTTAAATCAACATTATGTATGTGCTGTGAAAATTTGAAGTTTTTAGACCGCCCCCTTAGAAAGATATAGGCAAAAATGTGTCAAAAATTGACACTAAAAAAGCATGTTTTTAAAAAAAATCAAGAAAAATTGTAAAAAAGGAGCATCGAAATATCCTTAAGTATGGTTAATTTTTTTTCTTATTATCTTTCTAAAAATAGAAATTTAATCAAAATCGGTTGAACTTCTGATTTTTGGTGAATTATTTTATAAATAACTATTTTCTTGTTTTCAACTTTTAAACAATCATAACTCCTTCAAAAATTTTTTAAGAATTTTAAAATATATGCATAACTTTCTTATATTTTTAACATCTATCGACAAAAAAACAAAACAAAATTCTAAAAACTCCCGTTTAGAATTGGCCCTTTTTCAGTTTTACCCCATTTTACCCTAGACGCCATTACAAATTTTGGTGTAAAACTGTGGTTTTATATTCTTATCTCTCATTGGAACAAAACTGCATCAAAACATTTTGTACTTCATTTAACTTTGATTGAATTCCTAGATTTATCGGGCTATCTCCATCTGTTCCCAAAATATGCTGTCGGCTCTTGGTCTATTAGTTAAACCTTTGTTATGTAAATTTTATAATTTTTTGGAAAATGCGTTACTATGTTTTTGGCGCAAAAACTATGAAAACACTCAGTCCCCTGGCCTCAGGCCCCTTGCACCTTTGACTGACTGCCATCAGAAATTTTCACTTAATACTGTTTTTCCTTGAAAATATTTACTTGCAAAACAAAAAGTTTGTTTATCTTTATATAATAAAAAACAAAAAAATGGTTTCAATGTCCATTATAGACTTTAAAATCATCCAATCGATGTGCCCCGAACCAGTTTCATAAGAAAGAAAATAATACGAAGATGGTGTTAGACATTTGACCACTAAAACAAGGCATTAGGCACATTCGGTCCATTCCTAAAGTCGATTTTAGAATTTCCCATACAAAAACTTCTTTTCTTTGTCCAACAAATAAATCAAAACGTACCTATTTCTTTTTTAAAACGTAGTAATACACGTTGCGTATCCGCTAATTCAATAAATCTTTACATACAACATACATAATTTATATAAATATACAGAAAAACATCATTCCAATACACATTGCTTGCTATTGCTATTGATAAAACACACAGCATTCTCTCAAGACCACCCAATCTAAATTATGAATATTCACTTTTTTTGTGAGTACACCTGATTCAAATTGTGAATATTCACAAATGAGTATTCATTCTCTTTGGGTACAATGCGCTGTGGGTTTGTATGAAAATGAATATTCAACTCATATTATTTCCAAACACCAAGTAGTACACTCATTCTCATTTCAAGAAGTGAGTAGAATGAGTTGAGTGCAGCAAATATTATTGAATGTCTCAAATCTAGTTTTAAGACATTCATGCAGACCTCTAATATATAACATAGAATACATAAAATATAGTATATACAGAATATTAAATAAATACACTTGCATACAAAATAATTACCTTCTACTGTAGCATCAGTCATACCATTCTCTCCACTTTTATGTTGGTTTCACCTCACCAAAATTAGAACGCAAATGCTCAAGAAAAACATACGTTATGACCGTTTGGGGGATAGTCCTTATAAAAGTAGGAATAAACCCCCTATAAAAACCTGATAAACCATAACGTTGACCAATTTTCCTGAAAACATCAGCAGAGTTTTCATATGTTCCTGGTGTGGCATTCATGAGATTTACCTGTACAACTTCAAGGGGTTGTTGGAGTAAAGTGGCTGCCGAACCTGCTATGGCTGATGCTAAAATTGAAGTATATAGGTTGTCTTCGAAGACCTGCGGGTACCTAAGAAGATATATTTTTGCCTGAAAAAAAAAATATATTAAATATAATTAATTGATTTGAAGCACTTCTATAGCTTACCTCATCGTAGAGAACAATTTGTCCGATAGCATTCATTGTGCCACGGAGTGAAGATACTTCCGCACCAGAAAACAACATGCGAACACCTCCGCTCCGATATGTCTTTCTTAGCCCCTCAGATAAACTTCTGTAAAAAAACCAAGAATTATTTTGCATCCTAATTTGAATCTTCGCAATTGGAGTTGCCAAAAAACCCCCAAGAGCTCCACATGCAGACGCCACTGCCATCTTTGTTTGAAGAGAGTTGACCAAATTTTGCCGTTTGGCCCCTTCATACAGTTCCAATCGAAGGCTTGATTGAAGCGATGTCCGCGCCATTGTGCCCAGGAATCCTTTGTAAAGTCCTTTGATTCCTTAAAGAATATGGTTAAATGCTTAATTGTTAAGGAGTTAAAATAATTTAATAACAAAATTTAAAGAATATTATATTAATTAAAAAAGAACAAACCTTGATCATTCTTGAAATGCTTCACCAATTCCTTTCCGCTTAAGGATGTCAACTGGACCTTCATTCTTATGATATCCAATGGATATGTCACTACACCTGCTGCAGCACTAGAAAGTCCAGCGAAAAACATCCTTGCAACACGGGATTCATTTTTTTTCTTTTTTTCTTCTGCCATTGAAATATTTGCGTCTGTTCGCTACAAATTTTCAATTAAAATGAAAAAATGAATAATATTATTATATACATACATGTGATTGTATTGACTTGATAGTCTGGGAAGAACTTGATTAAAAAAAATTGTAATCCTTGACAGTGGAGAGCCTATAGAATTATAATCGCTAGATATAATAACCGTTACAACTGCAGTTCATATTGCAAGTGGTAGTGCAAATGTAATGAATATTGCAAATGCAGTTGCAGTGGCACTTGCAGTTGCATTAACTAGGGCAGTTGCAGTGGCCAGTGAATTTGCAGTTGAACTGATCATTGATATTGCTGACATTTACACTTGAATTGATCATTGCCACGGCACGTACAACGAATTGCAGTGGGCAGTGCTGTTGCATTAACATATAAGTTACTGTGGCTATTGTAGTTTTAAATGCAGTCACGTCTACCACTGCATTAGTCAATGCTAATGCAGCTACAAATGCAACTGCGACTGACACCGCGACTGCACCTGCAATTGCAACTTCAACCTTAACTGCAACCGCAACTGTAACTTTAACTGCAACTGCAAATGCAACGTAAACTGCAACTGCGACTTCAACTGCAAGTGCAACTGCAACTGCAACTGCAACTGCAACTACAACTGCAAATGCAACTGCAAGTGCATTTGCGACTTCAACAGCAACTGAGACTGCAACTGCAACTGCATCTGCAACTGTATTTCCTATATTCAGTACTGCTGCAATTGAACATTCTGTTGAAGTTGTAGTTGCAATTGCCTCTAGAAGTCTTCCTCTGCCAGTCATAACACTCATAGACAGATTGAGCTTTCAATGAATCTTGATTCTCGATTTGTGTTCTTTAGACAATCGCATGATCTTCCTAGCGTCTTGAGGTGTTGTTTTTCCATTTCCGTCATTTATTTCTTGATTTTTCGCATATTTCAAAGCATTTGAGATAATTTAAACCTGTTGTCGGTGCGCTTTATTTCTAGGTATGACTTGATATGACAAATCTAACAAAATACTACTGTCGTAGGTTCAAAAAGAATCTTCAAAGATTAAATCTACCGCTGTTCTGAACGCATGGTAAAAATACTATAATCTTCTCTTTCTTAACCATGCTCAAAAGTACGAGAGCTAGCATTGTCAGAAACAAGTCATTTTAGTATGGCTGTTATTTTTATATAATGTTCTCTTTAACTCCCTAGATTCGCATGTGGACAGCCTGGCTGGTGGGTAATGTTGCGCTGTCCACCATTTTGAAAAAGGGCGTTGAAAAAAAATAAATGGAATTTTCTCGGCTCTTATTGGAAGTCAGTTAACATTTTTGTTTGGTTTTGTATGTAAGTTAAAATATTTTTAAAAATTTTTGCTCACAAACATTTTTGACATCAATTTCCAATGAAAAGTTAAAAAGTTGTTAAAAACTATAAAATCTAGTAAAAATGGTTTTTAGCATTTATCTTGCATCTTCTTCATCTGAACGAAAAAAATGATTATATAGTCTTTTGTAGAGCACCTGATTTCCTACATTTTTGTATATTTAGATTTTATGTGAAATACAATGTAACAAAGTTGCCAATATCCAGCAAATAATTCATAAGTGTTTCTTGTAGAGGGACACAATACATTACTTTTAGAGGGGTCTATCTCCTACCGTTTAGGGAGTTTTGTAAAAAAAAAGTACTTAAAATGTAAAAAAACAATGGAAAAACTAACAAAAACATATTTTAGCTCGTTTGAAAGCTAGAAGTCTGTTCTTTTATTACATCTTTCAATCGCGTTGTCAGTAATTTTTGAAACAAACAAATTAAATTTACAAAAACTATTTTTTTAATAGAATTCTTTTTTTCAAAACTATTGACAAATAAAAATCGATTGGAAAATGTAATAAAAGAAAAGACTTCTGGCTTTCAAAATATGACGAAATTGTTGTGATAAGTCCAATTCTCTGTTTCCAGTGCTTATGAAGATAGAGAAAGACAAAGTTTCCAAATAACACTCAGGTAAACACATGTATGTAGATACTGATGTTTGGAAACTTTGACGCTTTCTATCTTCTAAGGGACAAACCACCGGAATTCGGACCTTTGACAGCAATTGTTTGAAATTGCAAGTTGAACATTTTTGCATTCACACTTCTCTCCGATCAATAGGTATTGAAATAAATTGATTTAAAGAATAGAGGGCACAAAATGATGAGGAAGCACTCGAAGGGGGAGTACGCCACTTTTGGGTGTTATTTTAAGACTGAACGACAATAATATCAAAAGTACAACCTTTTACTATTTACTGTGATGTAATTTCCACTTTTGGTCTAATTTGACTGTACTTTAAGTCTAGTGGGCCAACAATCGCACATAATAATCACTTTGTTTATGCTATTTGTATCTTCTTTGTTTATCTTTTCTCATTTATACGAAATGAATATGAATGTAGGCATGGTGTATAATGTCAAGGAAGCAAGTTTCAAGTTTCAACCAATCGAGCAGACTATTTGGAAAAAATAATCGAAAACAACTTAAAAATCGATCGATTTTTCGGAGTATTGAGCAATTTTTCGAGTAAAAAGGACTTAGATAGTATTAGGGTCAGTAGCTTATGATTTTTTTTTTTCTTACTAGCCACTTACGAGAGTCAAAACGATCATTATAAGTTATTGCAACCATATATCGAAACCAAATTTGAATGGTTTTCATGACCACTTTTTTTTAATTATGATTTTTTTTACCAAAAACGGCCGCGGGGTCTAAAAATTCTCTTTTGGAAAATGTTACTAAAAGTCACTTCTTTTGAAATTTACACACCTACACTATTTTGGTCGCGGACCGAACCGCTTGTACAAATTTATTGGTATCATGGCGCGCCACAAAATGGGATTGTAGTCCTTATTGGTGATGATTTATATTTAACTACTTTGACAAATAACTACTTTGTTATTTTTTAGTTTATAAATAAAGTTGGCTATGACATTGTTAGCATATTTTTTATTTTATTGAAATATTTAATTTTAATTTTTGAAGAAAGCATTAAAAATCTGTAAAACGTTTAGAACATGGAATACAAATCGGTCATTGGCGCTTTGCATAATCGGACCAACAAACGAATGTGAAAATTTATGCATTGAGCTATTTAAGTGGAATCTTTTTGGCGATTTAATTTTGGTATACCTATTTTATCCAAACATTTTTACTATTTTTTATCATTCTAGGTATGCATACATACATATGTATGAAGATTTTATAAAGATTTTATAAAAAATCCAACTACACATTTCAAGATCTTGGCTTTGTCTTCACCACCGCTATACAATATATTTCAATCCTAGCATGTGTTGGATTGTTGGTTAAAACTGGGAGCTTTGAGCATGACGTTCACAATATCAGGTAAGTGGAGCTATTTTAATTTTCTGAAATATTTAATTAATTGTCTTTATTTATTTAGGATCACTATAAAATCTGTCCTTCAATGGCCAACCAACTGTTCGTGTGTTTGCCTATACAACTATACTAATATACAACCTTACAATGACTCGATTCGACCTCGAGTTGATGGAGAAACTACCAGTTGTAACTGATACTCCGCTCTGTTGGCCACTTCGAATTGATTACGTTTGTGACATGAATCTTTTGGGTTTTCAAGAAACTGGAGAAATTTGTGATCCTGGCAGTGTTATAGATCCAAAGATCTTTAAACAAATATCAGGAATGTCAAACGAATTTGTAAAAGTCCAGCAGCCTCATCAGTCAAGGTTTGTTGATAAATTTTTTTTTTATTGAATATTTTTTGACTTGATGGTAGTGCTAAGGCTGACAAGCCTAGCAGAATCTCTTAGCTCTATTTTTAAGTTGCATAATGTAAGCTAGACGATCGTTGGGATGGAATTATCAGTGTTTAATTTCTTGCATTGGTGGTGGTATAGGCTTCAGTTGTAATTTATGTTAGCTATTGATGCCTTTTAAATACATAATATGTATAACTAAAAATCCACGACGAGATGCACCTAATCACACCTTTAGTCTACGCCAGAGGAACAAAGGTTTCTTTATTGATCACCATAATTGTGCCTCTATAAAAAGCTCTTTGCTCTCTGGTTTCGCGACTTTCTTGGTTTGTTGAGGAAGGGATTAATTGGATTGCTGGATTATCTGAAGTATTTCGTTACATGAGGGTCAGCTGGAATCCAAGTGCGTGCCCTTGGCCTGCATTGGATGGATGTGCCCTCAGTGGGGGGAGGTTTGCTCTCCGTAGTAGTGGAAGGGCCATGTGTGACGATCCCTCCACTACTGAAGTTGGGTATTACTATCTTTCTCTACTGAAGTTGGGTATTACCAACTTTCTCTGGCTACTGAAGTTAAGTAAATCTAACTTTGTTTGACTACTGAAGTTGGGAATTACTGACGACTTTTCAGTTGAACTGCCGGCCGGCCCAACTTGAACCGGACTTTCCAGTAACTATGAAGTATACAAATTACTCAAATATATCCCATCATATACCTTCTTCAATGGGATAATATTTTCGTTATTATTAAAAGTAAACTTACTTAAGAGGCAAGAATGTCTGATTTACCATCAATAAACAATTTGACTAACGAATCACTAGACGCATTTAAGAACCCGAGGCCCCCCCTACTATCATTCTCGTGACCAGCCTATAGATCACGAGAAAACTTCACGACCCAATAAATATACATTGGCTTCTTATTCCTTAGATATTTTTCATTTTTATTCTTCACTTGTTGTTTATCTGAACCTTAGATTAAATTTTTTGAAAAAAACGGGTTTTAAATTTTTAAAATTAAATTTATTTAAGAGTTGGATGTATGTTTTTTTTTTTTTTTTTTTTAGAAAATTTAAAAATATTTTTAAGTATTTATTTAAACTTAATTAATTACATAAATATTTAAATAAAATACATTTCATTAATAAAACTTTATATATATAACATAGAATACATAAAATATAGTATATACAGAATATTAAATAAATACACTTGCATACAAAATAATTACCTTCTACTGTAGCATCAGTCATACCATTCTCTCCACTTTTATGTTGGTTTCACCTCACCAAAATTAGAACGCAAATGCTCAAGAAAAACATACGTTATGACCGTTTGGGGGATAGTCCTTATAAAAGTAGGAATAAACCCCCTATAAAAACCTGATAAACCATAACGTTGACCAATTTTCCTGAAAACATCAGCAGAGTTTTCATATGTTCCTGGTGTGGCATTCATGAGATTTACCTGTACAACTTCAAGGGGTTGTTGGAGTAAAGTGGCTGCCGAACCTGCTATGGCTGATGCTAAAATTGAAGTATATAGGTTGTCTTCGAAGACCTGCGGGTACCTAAGAAGATATATTTTTGCCTGAAAAAAAAATATATTAAATATAATTAATTGATTTGAAGCACTTCTATAGCTTACCTCATCGTAGAGAACAATTTGTCCGATAGCATTCATTGTGCCACGGAGTGAAGATACTTCCGCACCAGAAAACAACATGCGAACACCTCCGCTCCGATATGTCTTTCTTAGCCCCTCAGATAAACTTCTGTAAAAAAACCAAGAATTATTTTGCATCCTAATTTGAATCTTCGCAATTGGAGTTGCCAAAAAACCCCCAAGAGCTCCACATGCAGACGCCACTGCCATCTTTGTTTGAAGAGAGTTGACCAAATTTTGCCGTTTGGCCCCTTCATACAGTTCCAATCGAAGGCTTGATTGAAGCGATGTCCGCGCCATTGTGCCCAGGAATCCTTTGTAAAGTCCTTTGATTCCTTAAAGAATATGGTTAAATGCATAATTGTTAAGGAGTTAAAATAATTTAATAACAAAATTTAAAGAATATTATATTAATTAAAAAAGAACAAACCTTGATCATTCTTGAAATGCTTCACCAATTCCTTTCCGCTTAAGGATGTCAACTGGACCTTCATTCTTATGATATCCAATGGATATGTCACTACACCTGCTGCAGCACTAGAAAGTCCAGCGAAAAACATCCTTGCAACACGGGATTCATTTTTTTTCTTTTTTTCTTCTGCCATTGAAATATTTGCGTCTGTTCGCTACAAATTTTCAATTAAAATGAAAAAATGAATAATATTATTATATACATACATGTGATTGTATTGACTTGATAGTCTGGGAAGAACTTGATTAAAAAAAATTGTAATCCTTGACAGTGGAGAGCCTATAGAATTATAATCGCTAGATATAATAACCGTTACAACTGCAGTTCATATTGCAAGTGGTAGTGCAAATGTAATGAATATTGCAAATGCAGTTGCAGTGGCACTTGCAGTTGCATTAACTAGGGCAGTTGCAGTGGCCAGTGAATTTGCAGTTGAACTGATCATTGATATTGCTGACATTTACACTTGAATTGATCATTGCCACGGCACGTACAACGAATTGCAGTGGGCAGTGCTGTTGCATTAACATATAAGTTACTGTGGCTATTGTAGTTTTAAATGCAGTCACGTCTACCACTGCATTAGTCAATGCTAATGCAGCTACAAATGCAACTGCGACTGACACCGCGACTGCACCTGCAATTGCAACTTCAACCTTAACTGCAACCGCAACTGTAACTTTAACTGCAACTGCAAATGCAACGTAAACTGCAACTGCGACTTCAACTGCAAGTGCAACTGCAACTGCAACTGCAACTGCAACTGCAACTACAACTGCAAATGCAACTGCAAGTGCATTTGCGACTTCAACAGCAACTGAGACTGCAACTGCAACTGCATCTGCAACTGTATTTCCTATATTCAGTACTGCTGCAATTGAACATTCTGTTGAAGTTGTAGTTGCAATTGCCTCTAGAAGTCTTCCTCTGCCAGTCATAACACTCATAGACAGATTGAGCTTTCAATGAATCTTGATTCTCGATTTGTGTTCTTTAGACAATCGCATGATCTTCCTAGCGTCTTGAGGTGTTGTTTTTCCATTTCCGTCATTTATTTCTTGATTTTTCGCATATTTCAAAGCATTTGAGATAATTTAAACCTGTTGTCGGTGCGCTTTATTTCTAGGTATGACTTGATATGACAAATCTAACAAAATACTACTGTCGTAGGTTCAAAAAGAATCTTCAAAGATTAAATCTACCGCTGTTCTGAACGCATGGTAAAAATACTATAATCTTCTCTTTCTTAACCATGCTCAAAAGTACGAGAGCTAGCATTGTCAGAAACAAGTCATTTTAGTATGGCTGTTATTTTTATATAATGTTCTCTTTAACTCCCTAGATTCGCATGTGGACAGCCTGGCTGGTGGGTAATGTTGCGCTGTCCACCATTTTGAAAAAGGGCGTTGAAAAAAATAAATGGAATTTTCTCGGCTCTTATTGGAAGTCAGTTAACATTTTTGTTTGGTTTTGTATGTAAGTTAAAATATTTTTAAAAATTTTTGCTCACAAACATTTTTGACATCAATTTCCAATGAAAAGTTAAAAAGTTGTTAAAAACTATAAAATCTAGTAAAAATGGTTTTTAGCGTTTATCTTGCATCTTCTTCATCTGAACGAAAATAATGATTAAATAGTCTTTTGTAGAGCACCTGATTTCCTACATTTTTGTATATTTAGATTTTATGTGAAATACAATGTAACAAAGTTGCCAATATCCAGCAAATAATTCATAAGTGTTTCTTGTAGAGGGACACAATACATTACTTTTAGAGGGGTCTATCTCCTACCGTTTAGGGAGTTTTGTAAAAAAAAAGTACTTAAAATGTAAAAAAACAATGGAAAAACTAACAAAAACATATTTTAGCTCGTTTGAAAGCTAGAAGTCTGTTCTTTTATTACATCTTTCAATCGCGTTGTCAGTAATTTTTGAAACAAACAAATTAAATTTACAAAAACTATTTTTTTAATAGAATTCTTTTTTTCAAAACTATTGACAAATAAAAATCGATTGGAAAATGTAATAAAAGAAAAGACTTCTGGCTTTCAAAATATGACGAAATTGTTGTGATAAGTCCAATTCTCTGTTTCCAGTGCTTATGAAGATAGAGAAAGACAAAGTTTCCAAATAACACTCAGGTAAACACATGTATGTAGATACTGATGTTTGGAAACTTTGACGCTTTCTATCTTCTAAGGGACAAACCACCGGAATTCGGACCTTTGACGGCAATTGTTTGAAATTGCAAGTTGAACATTTTTGCATTCACACTTCTCTCCGATCAATAGGTATTGAAATAAATTGATTTAAAGAATCATCATCATCGTGTCCTGTATCCCCGGCTGGGGCATAGGGCGTCAACAAAACGTCTCCATCCTTCACGGTCTGCTGCAAGGTACTTAAGCTGTGGCCACGTCTTTCTCTGGGATTCTGCTTCCGCTAAGACAGTTGATTTCCATGTTGTTCTTGGTCTTCCAACCCGCCGTGCACCCTGAGGATTCCATTCAAAGGACTGCTTTGCAATTTCATCGTTTGGTTTCCTCAGTGTGTGACCAATCCAACGCCATTTACGCTTTCTTATGTCGACGTCCAGCCGCTCTTGACTTGTCCTGCGCCACAATTCCTCATTTGATATTATTTGTGGCCAGCGAATCTTTAGGATGTGGCGAAGACAGCGATTCACAAAAGCCTGCAATTTCTTCGAAATGGTAGACGTGACTTTCCAGGTTTCACAAGCATATAACAGTACGGATTTGACATTGGATTCGAAGAATCTCAACTTAGTGCGTAAGGAGATTTGACTGGATTTCCAAATTGGGGACAGAGTACCGAAGGCAGCACGAGCTTTATTTATTCTACTTTTAACGTCCAGATCCGTACCACCGTTTGCAGAAACAATACTGCCAAGGTAGTTAAATTGTTCCACTACTTCAACTGGCGTCTCCTGTAAAATAATACGCTGCTGTGTGGAGCGGCCTGTGAGCATTATTTTTGTCTTTTTGCTGTTAATTCTTAGACCACTCGACTCTCCCTTCACTTGCAGTGCTTGGCACATCCCGTTCAGCCCACTGATGTTATTTGCCAGTAGACATATGTCATCGGCATAGTCTAAATGACTGAGCCTTTCGAACGGTCTCCATTGAATGCCCTGTCGCTCAGCTGTACCAACACTGGCCGTCAATACGTCGTCCATCGCCAGCAGGAAGAGAATTGGCGATAGAACATCCCCTTGTCTCACACCCTGTTGCACTACGAAGGAGTCGGATAGCTGCCCATTGTGCAAAACAAAACACCTCGCGTTGTTGTAGGACTCTTTAATAATGGCAACAATTTTTGGTGGAATTCCTCTACCAAGCAACGATCTCCATATACATTCTCGGTTAACTCGATCAAAGGCCTTTTCAAAATCCACGAACATGAGGTAAAGCGGTGATTGATATTCCATCGACTGCTCGAGGACGATACGCAGGGTGTTGATATGGTCGACACACGATCGACCACTGCGGAAGCCAGCTTGATGCCTCTTGAGTGTAGACTCGATTCTATCCTTTATTCGCTCGAGTATGATTGTTGCCATTAGTTTTGGGAAAACGGACAAAACGGTGATACCACGCCAATTGTTGCAATTCTTTAAGTCACCTTTCTTTGGCAACTTAACAATCACACCATCCTTCCAGTCCCTGGGATAGCTTTCGTTTTCCCAAATGTTTTGTATCAGCGGATGTAAAATACTAGCCGCTGCTACGGGATCGGCTTTCAGGAATTCAGCTGGTATTCCGTCCAGTCCAGCTGCCTTGTTGTTTTTGAGGAGATTTATTGATGTACGAATTTCCGATTCTGACGGGGGTTCGATGTCAATACCCCTATAGGACCTGCGCATCTCGTTTAGTTGGGGCACTTCAGCACTCTGCTCAACTGAAACCTCATTTAGCAGGGCACAAAAATGGTCCTTCCATCTACGAAGCTGATCCTCAATTGATACCAAAAGTGTGCCATCCACATCCATTACAGGATGATTGGTGTTGCTTTTTTTCCCGATAACATCTTTGGCTATTTGGTACAATTCCCGGATATCTCCTCTTCCGGCAGCGCTTTCCGCATTATCTGCGAGTCCATCCAACTTCACCCTCTTGTCACGTCTCACACAGCGGTAGACCATCTTATGTGCAATGCGGTACTCTCTTCGCAAGTCAGCCTTTCGTTGAACATCAGCTTCGGCATTTATTTGGATTTTCAACGATTTGCGAAGTTCGATCTTATCCCAGGTGTCTTGGGATATCCAAGAGTCTCTACGTCTCGTTCGCTTGGGTACAGTTTCGGATCCAGCCTCCATAAAAACACTTTTAATTTCACCCCACATCTCATCAATTGTTGAATTCTGGATTCCATTTAATGACGAGGCTCTGTCGTTAAGGGTGGTGACATAGTTTCGACATATGTTGGGGTCATTTAAAGCATTAGTAATGAATTTTGTGCTCCTTGCTGCATCCTGCGCTGGTTTTTGTACGGCAGCGGTTCGTAGTTTGAGACTCATCAGAACCAAATGGTGGTCGCTTCCCACATCGGCATTTCTTATACTCCGGACATCACACATAGACTTCCTCCATCGCTGCTGAATCATGATATGATCAATTTGGTTTTCGGTTTGACCATCCGGATGCACCCAGGTAATTTTGTTGCACGTCTTATGCTTAAATACAGTCCCACCTATCACAAGACGATTCGCGTTACAAAAGTCGACAAGCAAGTCACCATTTTCATTCCGTGACCCCACGCCATTTCTTCCCATCACGCGTTCCAGTCCGTAATTGTCTGAACCGACTTGGGCATTAAGGTCTCCCATAACGACTATGATGTCGGCTCTCGGAACACTACTGTAAACCGAGTTAAGATGAGTGTAGAACGCGGTTTTGTCTTCCTCGGTCGCTTCATTTGTGGGGGCGTAGCACTGAATAATTGTGACGTTACGAATTTTTGAACGAAACCTTGCTGTCATTAATCTCGCAGAAATGGGCGCCCATGAGATCAAACTACGCCTCGCTTCTTCGTTCAACATAATTCCGACACCATGCAGTCTTTGGCCACCCTCTCTTTCATCTTCGCCGGAATACAGCATTCTCGTCTGTCCAGTGTCTGATCTGTATTCAGCTCTTCCTCTCCACTTAGTTTCGCTTATGCCCAGGATACTGATCTTTAGGCGAAGCATTTCACGCTCAACCTGCTCGTATCTACCATCGCTGTACAAGGATCGAACGTTCCATGCTCCGATTTTCGTACGTATGCGGTAGCCAAAAGTAACATTTGCGCTTCTTGAAAGACTTCTTCTATTTGTCAACGATTCATTTATTATTATGGCGTCTTGATTGACGCTCGTACATGAAGGATGCCGCACCCCCAAATCCGATGTGCGGTTTACTGCAGCAGAAGCTACAGAAGGATTTTCTATAAAAAGATTACCTCTTGGGGACTCATTTCCATTTGTTGTCATAATTCATGTATTTGCATATATCCTTCCACCATGGTGTTTTCCGAGATATGATTAATAACATACATAAGCTCAGATTTGACAGGCACACCCGCCTTTTGTATGGTCAAACACATAACTGCTCAAGGCCGCCCACTGTGGGAAAACAGACGCCTTTTGTAGCCGCCCAATATGGGTTACAGACGCTACCTGCTGCTGCCGTTGGCCTTTTACCAAAAAAAAGCTCCTCCGCCACCAGACTATCATGCCGTTGACCGCCATCTGCAGTTCATCCGCCTTAAGGGGGCTTTTAACCATCCCAAGGACAAGTTTGTGCCCTGACCAGCATAGCTGGGTTGTCTGCTTATCCCGGCATCCATTCGGTCCCCCTGCACGTTAGCGTTACCCGCCCTCTACCACGCGGAGGTGTGCATAGGGATTTTCCTATCATTGAGCCTAGGGCCATATGGCGTCCTAGCACTCTCAAGTACTTTTATTTAAAGAATAGAGGGCACAAAATGATGAGGAAGCACTCGAAGGGGGAGTACGCCACTTTTGGGTGTTATTTTAAGACTGAACGACAATAATATCAAAAGTACAACCTTTTACTATTTACTGTGATGTAATTTCCACTTTTGGTCTAATTTGACTGTACTTTAAGTCTAGTGGGCCAACAATCGCACATAATAATCACTTTGTTTATGCTATTTGTATCTTCTTTGTTTATCTTTTCTCATTTATACGAAATGAATATGAATGTAGGCATGGTGTATAATGTCAAGGAAGCAAGTTTCAAGTTTCAACCAATCGAGCAGACTATTTGGAAAAAATAATCGAAAACAACTTAAAAATCGATCGATTTTTCGGAGTATTGAGCAATTTTTCGAGTAAAAAGGACTTAGACAGTATTAGGGTCAGTAGCTTATGATTTTTTTTTTCTTACTAGCCACTTACGAGAGTCAAAACGATCATTATAAGTTATTGCAACCATATATCGAAACCAAATTTGAATGGTTTTCATGACCACTTTTTTTTAATTATGATTTTTTTTTACCAAAAACGGCCGCGGGGTCTAAAAATTCTCTTTTGGAAAATGTTACTAAAAGTCACTTCTTTTGAAATTTACACACCTACACTATTTTGGTCGCGGACCGAACCGCTTGTACAAATTTATTGGTATCATGGCGCGCCACAAAATGGGATTGTAGTCCTTATTGGTGATGATTTATATTTAACTACTTTGACAAATAACTACTTTGTTATTTTTTAGTTTATAAATAAAGTTGGCTATGACATTGTTAGCATATTTTTTATTTTATTGAAATATTTAATTTTAATTTTTGAAGAAAGTAGAAAGCATTAAAAATCTGTAAAACGTTTAGAACATGGAATACAAATCGGTCATTGGCGCTTTGCATAATCGGACCAACAAACGAATGTGAAAATTTATGCATTGAGCTATTTAAGTGGAATCTTTTTGGCGATTTAATTTTGGTATACCTATTTTATCCAAACATTTTTACTATTTTTTATCATTCTAGGTATGCATACATACATATGTATGAAGATTTTATAAAGATTTTATAAAAAATCCAACTACACATTTCAAGATCTTGGCTTTGTCTTCACCATCGCTATACAATGTATTTCAATCCTAGCATGTGTTGGATTGTTGGTTAAAACTGGGAGCTTTGAGCATGACGTTCACAATATCAGGTAAGTGGAGCTATTTTAATTTTCTGAAATATTTAATTAATTGTCTTTATTTATTTAGGATCACTATAAAATCTGTCCTTCAATGGCCAACCAACTGTTCGTGTGTTTGCCTATACAACTATACTAATATACAACCTTACAATGACTCGATTCGACCTCGAGTTGATGGAGAAACTACCAGTTGTAACTGATACTCCGCTCTGTTGGCCACTTCGAATTGATTACGTTTGTGACATGAATCTTTTGGGTTTTCAAGAAACTGGAGAAATTTGTGATCCTGGCAGTGTTATAGATCCAAAGATCTTTAAACAAATATCAGGAATGTCAAACGAATTTGTAAAAGTCCAGCAGCCTCATCAGTCAAGGTTTGTTGATAAATTTTTTTTTTATTGAATATTTTTTGACTTGATGGTAGTGCTAAGGCTGACAATCCTAGCAGAATCTCTTAGCTCTATTTTTAAGTTGCATAATGCAAGCTAGACGATCGTTGGGATGGAATTATCAGTGTTTAATTTCTTGCATTGGTGGTGGTATAGGCTTCAGTTGTAATTTATGTTAGCTATTGATGCCTTTTAAATACATAATATGTATAACTAAAAATCCACGACGAGATGCACCTAATCACACCTTTAGTCTACGCCAGAGGAACAAAGGTTTCTTTATTGATCACCATAATTGTGCCTCTATAAAAAGCTCTTTGCTCTCTGGTTTCGCGACTTTCTTGGTTTGTTGAGGAAGGGATTAATTGGATTGCTGGATTATCTGAAGTATTTCGTTACATGAGGGTCAGCTGGAATCCAAGTGCGTGCCCTTGGCCTGCATTGGATGGATGTGCCCTCAGTGGGGGGAGGTTTGCTCTCCGTAGTAGTGGAAGGGCCATGTGTGACGATCCCTCCACTACTGAAGTTGGGTATTACTATCTTTCTCTACTGAAGTTGGGTATTACCAACTTTCTCTGGCTACTGAAGTTAAGTAAATCTAACTTTGTTTGACTACTGAAGTTGGGAATTACTGACGACTTTTCAGTTGAACTGCCGGCCGGCCCAACTTGAACCGGACTTTCCAGTAACTATGAAGTATACAAATTACTCAAATATATCCCATCATATACCTTCTTCAATGGGATAATATTTTCGTTATTATTAAAAGTAAACTTACTTAAGAGGCAAGAATGTCTGATTTACCATCAATAAACAATTTGACTAACGAATCACTAGACGCATTTAAGAACCCGAGGCCCCCCCTACTATCATTCTCGTGACCAGCCTATAGATCACGAGAAAACTTCACGACCCAATAAATATACATTGGCTTCTTATTCCTTAGATATTTTTCATTTTTATTCTTCACTTGTTGTTTATCTGAACCTTAGATTAAATTTTTTGAAAAAAACGGGTTTTAAATTTTTAAAATTAAATTTATTTAAGAGTTGGATGTATGTTTTTTTTTTTTTTTTTTTAGAAAATTTAAAAATATTTTTAAGTATTTATTTAAACTTAATTAATTACATAAATATTTAAATAAAATACATTTCATTAATAAAACTTTATATATATAACATAGAATACATAAAATATAGTATATACAGAATATTAAATAAATACACTTGCATACAAAATAATTACCTTCTACTGTAGCATCAGTCATACCATTCTCTCCACTTTTATGTTGGTTTCACCTCACCAAAATTAGAACGCAAATGCTCAAGAAAAACATACGTTATGACCGTTTGGGGGATAGTCCTTATAAAAGTAGGAATAAACCCCCTATAAAAACCTGATAAACCATAACGTTGACCAATTTTCCTGAAAACATCAGCAGAGTTTTCATATGTTCCTGGTGTGGCATTCATGAGATTTACCTGTACAACTTCAAGGGGTTGTTGGAGTAAAGTGGCTGCCGAACCTGCTATGGCTGATGCTAAAATTGAAGTATATAGGTTGTCTTCGAAGACCTGCGGGTACCTAAGAAGATATATTTTTGCCTGAAAAAAAAAAATATATTAAATATAATTAATTGATTTGAAGCACTTCTATAGCTTACCTCATCGTAGAGAACAATTTGTCCGATAGCATTCATTGTGCCACGGAGTGAAGATACTTCCGCACCAGAAAACAACATGCGAACACCTCCGCTCCGATATGTCTTTCTTAGCCCCTCAGATAAACTTCTGTAAAAAAACCAAGAATTATTTTGCATCCTAATTTGAATCTTCGCAATTGGAGTTGCCAAAAAACCCCCAAGAGCTCCACATGCAGACGCCACTGCCATCTTTGTTTGAAGAGAGTTGACCAAATTTTGCCGTTTGGCCCCTTCATACAGTTCCAATCGAAGGCTTGATTGAAGCGATGTCCGCGCCATTGTGCCCAGGAATCCTTTGTAAAGTCCTTTGATTCCTTAAAGAATATGGTTAAATGCATAATTGTTAAGGAGTTAAAATAATTTAATAACAAAATTTAAAGAATATTATATTAATTAAAAAAGAACAAACCTTGATCATTCTTGAAATGCTTCACCAATTCCTTTCCGCTTAAGGATGTCAACTGGACCTTCATTCTTATGATATCCAATGGATATGTCACTACACCTGCTGCAGCACTAGAAAGTCCAGCGAAAAACATCCTTGCAACACGGGATTCATTTTTTTTCTTTTTTTCTTCTGCCATTGAAATATTTGCGTCTGTTCGCTACAAATTTTCAATTAAAATGAAAAAATGAATAATATTATTATATACATACATGTGATTGTATTGACTTGATAGTCTGGGAAGAACTTGATTAAAAAAAATTGTAATCCTTGACAGTGGAGAGCCTATAGAATTATAATCGCTAGATATAATAACCGTTACAACTGCAGTTCATATTGCAAGTGGTAGTGCAAATGTAATGAATATTGCAAATGCAGTTGCAGTGGCACTTGCAGTTGCATTAACTAGGGCAGTTGCAGTGGCCAGTGAATTTGCAGTTGAACTGATCATTGATATTGCTGACATTTACACTTAAATTGATCATTGCCACGGCACGTACAACGAATTGCAGTGGGCAGTGCTGTTGCATTAACATATAAGTTACTGTGGCTATTGTAGTTTTAAATGCAGTCACGTCTACCACTGCATTAGTCAATGCTAATGCAGCTACAAATGCAACTGCGACTGACACCGCGACTGCACCTGCAATTGCAACTTCAACCTTAACTGCAACCGCAACTGCAACTTTAACTGCAACTGCAACTGCAACTGCAATACAACTGCAACGACTTCAACAGCAACTGAGACTGCAACTGCAACTACATCTGCAACTGTATTTCCTATATTCAGTACTGCTGCAATTGAACATTCAGTTGAAGTTGTAGTTGCAATTGCCTCTAGAAGTCTTCCTCTGCCAGTCATAACACTCATAGACAGATTGAGCTTTCAATGAATCTTGATTCTCGATTTGTGTTCTTTAGACAATCGCACGACCTTCCTATCGTCTTGAGGTGTTGTTTTTCCATTTCCGTCATTTATTTCTTGATTTTTCGCATATTTCAAAGCATTTGAGATAATTTAAACCTGTTGTGGGTGCGCTTTATTTCCAGGTATGACTTGATATGACAAATCTAACAAAATACTACTGTCGTAGGTTCAAAAAGAATCTTCAAAGATTAAATCTACCGCTGTTCTGAACGCATGGTAAAAATACTATAATCTTCTCTTTCTTAACCATGCTCAAAAGTACGAGAGCTAGCATTGTCAGAAACAAGTCATTTTAGTATGGCTGTTATTTTTATATAATGTTCTCTTTAACTCCCTAGATTCGCATGTGGACAGCCTGGCTGGTGGGTAATGTTGCGCTGTCCACCATTTTGAAAAAGGGCGTTGAAAAAAATAAATGGAATTTTCTCGGCTCTTATTGGAAGTCAGTTAACATTTTTGTTTGGTTTTGTATGTAAGTTAAAATATTTTTAAAAATTTTTGCTCACAAACATTTTTGACATCAATTTCCAATGAAAAGTTAAAAAGTTGTTAAAAACTATAAAATCTAGTAAAAATGGTTTTTAGCGTTTATCTTGCATCTTCTTCATCTGAACGAAAATAATGATTAAATAGTCTTTTGTAGAGCACCTGATTTCCTACATTTTTGTATATTTAGATTTTATGTGAAATACAATGTAACA
This sequence comes from Dasysyrphus tricinctus, assembly GCA_963921185.1. Lineage (NCBI taxonomy): Eukaryota > Metazoa > Arthropoda > Insecta > Diptera > Syrphidae > Dasysyrphus > Dasysyrphus tricinctus. The sequence goes on from OY992530.1 coordinate 116,514,911, forward strand.
AAGTTGCCAATATCCAGAAAATAATTCTTAAGTGTTTCTTGTAGAGGGACACAATACATTACTTTTAGAGGGGTCTATCTCCTACCGTTTAGGGAGTTTTGTAAAAAAAAAGTACTTAAAATGTAAAAAAACAATGGAAAAACTAACAAAAACATATTTTAGCTCGTTTGAAAGCTAGAAGTCTGTTCTTTTATTACATCTTTCAATCTTGTTGTCAGTAATTTTTGAAACAAACAAATTAAAATTACAAAAACTATTTTTTTAATAGAATTCTTTTTTTCAAAACTATTGACAAATAAAAATCGATTGGAAAATGTAATAAAAGAAAAGACTTCTGGCTTTCAAAATATGACGAAATTGTTGTGATAAGTCCAATTCTCTGTTTCCAGTGCTTATGAAGATAGAGAAAGACAAAGTTTCCAAATAACACTCAGGTAAACACATGTATGTAGATACTGATGTTTGGAAACTTTGACGCTTTCTATCTTCTAAGGGACAAACCACCGGAATTCGGACCTTTGACAGCAATTGTTTGAAATTGCAAGTTGAACATTTTTGCATTCACACTTCTCTCCGATCAATAGGTATTGAAATAAATTGATTTAAAGAATAGAGGGCACAAAATGATGAGGAAGCACTCGAAGGGGGAGTACGCCACTTTTGGGTGTTATTTTAAGACTGAACGACAATAATATCAAAAGTACAACCTTTTACTATTAACTGTGATGTAATTTCCACTTTTGGTCTAATTTGACTGTACTTTAAGTCTAGTGGGCCAACAATCGCACATAATAATCACTTTGTTTATGCTATTTGTATCTTCTTTGTTTATCTTTTCTCATTTATACGAAATGAATATGAATGTAGGCATGGTGTATAATGTCAAGGAAGCAAGTTTCAAGTTTCAACCAATCGAGCAGACTATTTGGAAAAAATAATCGAAAACAACTTAAAAATCGATCGATTTTTCGGAGTATTGAGCAATTTTTCGAGTAAAAAGGACTTAGATAGTATTAGGGTCAGTAGCTTATGATTTTTTTTTTTTCTTACTAGCCACTTACGAGAGTCAAAACGATCATTATAAGTTATTGCAACCATATATCGAAACCAAATTTGAATGGTTTTCATGACCACTTTTTTTTAATTATGATTTTTTTACCAAAAACGGCCGCGGGGTCTAAAAATTCTCTTTTGGAAAATGTTACTAAAAGTCACTTCTTTTGAAATTTACACACCTACACTATTTTGGTCGCGGACCGAACCGCTTGTACAAATTTATTGGTATCATGGCGCGCCACAAAATGGGATTGTAGTCCTTATTGGTGATGATTTATATTTAACTACTTTGACAAATAACTACTTTGTTATTTTTTAGTTTATAAATAAAGTTGGCTATGACATTGTTAGCATATTTTTTATTTTATTGAAATATTTAATTTTAATTTTTGAAGAAAGCATTAAAAATCTGTAAAACGTTTAGAACATGGAATACAAATCGGTCATTGGCGCTTTGCATAATCGGAATCGGAAACGAATGTGAAAATTTATGCATTGAGCTATTTAAGTGGAATCTTTTTGGCGATTTAATTTTGGTATACCTATTTTATCCAAAAATTTTTACTATTTTTTATCATTCTAGGTATGCATACATACATATGTATGAAGATTTTATAAAGATTTTATAAAAAATCCAACTACACATTTCAAGATCTTGGCTTTGTCTTCACCACCGCTATACAATGTATTTCAATCCTAGCATGTGTTGGATTGTTGGTTAAAACTGGGAGCTTTGAGCATGACGTTCACAATATCAGGTAAATGGAGCTATTTTAATTTTCTGAAATATTTAATTAATTGTCTTTATTTATTTAGGATCACTATAAAATCTGTCCTTCAATGGCCAACCAACTGTTCGTGTGTTTGCCTATACAACTATACTAATATACAATCTTACAATGACTCGATTCGACCTCGAGTTGATGGAGAAACTACCAGTTGTAACTGATACTCCGCTCTGTTGGCCACTTCGAATTGATTACGTTTGTGACATGAATCTTTTGGGTTTTCAAGAAACTGAAGAAATTTGTGATCCTGGCAGTGTTATAGATCCAAAGATCTTTAAACAAATATCAGGAATGTCAAACGAATTTGTAAAAGTCCAGCAGCCTCATCAGTCAAGGTTTGTTGATAAATTTTTTTTTTATTGAATATTTTTTGACTTGATGGTAGTGCTAAGGCTGACAAGCCTAGCAGAATCTCTTAGCTCTATTTTTAAGTTGCATAATGCAAGCTAGACGATCGTTGGGATGGAATTATCAGTGTTTAATTTCTTGCATTGGTGGTGGTATAGGCTTCAGTGGGAATTTATGTTAGCTATTGATGCCTTTTAAATACATAATATGTATAACTAAAAATCCACGACGAGATGCACCTAATCACACCTTTAGTCTACGCCAGAGGAACAAAGGTTTCTTTATTGATCACCATAATTGTGCCTTTCTTGGTTTGTTGAGGAAGGGATTAATTGGATTGCTGGATTATCTGAAGTATTTCGTTACATGAGGGTCAGCTGGAATCCAAGTGCGTGCCCTTGGCCTGCATTGGATGGATGTGCCCTCAGTGGGGGGAGGTTTGCTCTCCGTAGTAGTGGAAGGGCCATGTGTGACGATCCCTCCACTACTGAAGTTGGGTATTACTATCTTTCTCTACTGAAGTTGGGTATTACCAACTTTCTCTGGCTACTGAAGTTAAGTAAATCTAACTTTGTTTGACTACTGAAGTTGGGAATTACTGACGACTTTTCAGTTGAACTGCCGGCCGGCCCAACTTGAACCGGACTTTCCAGTAACTATGAAGTATACAAATTACTCAAATATATCCCATCATATACCTTCTTCAATGGGATAATATTTTCGTTATTATTAAAAGTAAACTTACTTAAGAGGCAAGAATGTCTGATTTACCATCAATAAACAATTTGACTAACGAATCACTAGACGCATTTAAGAACCCGAGGCCCCCCTACTATCATTCTCGTGACCAGCCTATAGATCACGAGAAAACTTCACGACCCAATAAATATACATTGGCTTCTTATTCCTTAGATATTTTTCATTTTTATTCTTCACTTGTTGTTTATCTGAACCTTAGATTAAATTTTTTGAAAAAACGGGTTTTAAATTTTTAAAATTAAATTTATTTAAGAGTTGGATATATGTATGTTTTTTTTTTTTTTTAGAAAATTTAAAAATATTTTTAAGAATTTATTTAAACTTAATTAATTACATAAATATTTAAATAAAATACATTTCATTAATAAAACTTTATATATATAACATAGAATACATAAAATATAGTATATACAGAATATTAAATAAATACACTTGCATACAAAATAATTACCTTCTACTGTAGCATCAGTCATACCATTCTCTCCACTTTTATGTTGGTTTCACGTCACCAAAATTAGAACGCAAATGCTCAAGAAAAACATACGTTATGACCGTTTGGGGGATAGTCCTTATAAAAGTAGGAATAAACCCCCTATAAAAACCTGATAAACCATAACGTTGACCAATTTTCCTGAAAACATCAGCAGAGTTTTCATATGTTCCTGGTGTGGCATTCATGAGATTTACCTGTACAACTTCAAGGGGTTGTTGGAGTAAAGTGGCTGCCGAACCTGCTATGGCTGATGCTAAAATTGAAGTATATAGGTTGTCTTCGAAGACCTGCGGGTACCTAAGAAGATATATTTTTGCCTGAAAAAAAAAAAATATATTAAATATAATTAATTGATTTGAAGCACTTCTATAGCTTACCTCATCGTAGAGAACAATTTGTCCGATAGCATTCATTGTGCCACGGAGTGAAGATACTTCCGCACCAGAAAACAACATGCGAACACCTCCGCTCCGATATGTCTTTCTTAGCCCCTCAGATAAACTTCTGTAAAAAAACCAAGAATTATTTTGCATCCTAATTTGAATCTTCGCAATTGGAGTTGCCAAAAAACCCCCAAGAGCTCCACATGCAGACGCCACTGCCATCTTTGTTTGAAGAGAGTTGACCAAATTTTGCCGTTTGGCCCCTTCATACAGTTCCAATCGAAGGCTTGATTGAAGCGATGTCCGCGCCATTGTGCCCAGGAATCCTTTGTAAAGTCCTTTGATTCCTTAAAGAATATGGTTAAATGCATAATTGTTAAGGAGTTAAAATAATTTAATAACAAAATTTAAAGAATATTATATTAATTAAAAAAGAACAAACCTTGATCATTCTTGAAATGCTTCACCAATTCCTTTCCGCTTAAGGATGTCAACTGGACCTTCATTCTTATGACATCCAATGGATATGTCACTACACCTGCTGCAGCACTAGAAAGTCCAGCGAAAAACATCCTTGCAACACGGGATTCATTTTTTTTCTTTTTTTCTTCTGCCATTGAAATATTTGCGTCTGTTCGCTACAAATTTTCAATTAAAATGAAAAAATGAATAATATTATTATATACATACATGTGATTGTATTGACTTGATAGTCTGGGAAGAACTTGATTAAAAAAAATTGTAATCCTTGACAGTGGAGAGCCTATAGAATTATAATCGCTAGATATAATAACCGTTACAACTGCAGTTCATATTGCAAGTGGTAGTGCAAATGTAATGAATATTGCAAATGCAGTTGCAGTGGCACTTGCAGTTGCATTAACTAGGGCAGTTGCAGTGGCCAGTGAATTTGCAGTTGAACTGATCATTGATATTGCTGACATTTACACTTAAATTGATCATTGCCACGGCACGTACAACGAATTGCAGTGGGCAGTGCTGTTGCATTAACATATAAGTTACTGTGGCTATTGTAGTTTTAAATGCAGTCACGTCTACCACTGCATTAGTCAATGCTAATGCAGCTACAAATGCAACTGCGACTGACACCGCGACTGCACCTGCAATTGCAACTTCAACCTTAACTGCAACCGCAACTGCAACTTTAACTGCAACTGCAACTGCAACTGCAACTGCAACTGCAACTGCAACTGCAACTGCAACTGCAACTGCAATACAACTGCAACGACTTCAACAGCAACTGAGACTGCAACTGCAACTACATCTGCAACTGTATTTCCTATATTCAGTACTGCTGCAATTGAACATTCAGTTGAAGTTGTAGTTGCAATTGCCTCTAGAAGTCTTCCTCTGCCAGTCATAACACTCATAGACAGATTGAGCTTTCAATGAATCTTGATTCTCGATTTGTGTTCTTTAGACAATCGCACGACCTTCCTATCGTCTTGAGGTGTTGTTTTTCCATTTCCGTCATTTATTTCTTGATTTTTCGCATATTTCAAAGCATTTGAGATAATTTAAACCTGTTGTCGGTGCGCTTTATTTCCAGGTATGACTTGATATGACAAATCTAACAAAATACTACTGTCGTAGGTTCAAAAAGAATCTTCAAAGATTAAATCTACCGCTGTTCTGAACGCATGGTAAAAATACTATAATCTTCTCTTTCTTAACCATGCTCAAAAGTACGAGAGCTAGCATTGTCAGAAACAAGTCATTTTAGTATGGCTGTTATTTTTATATAATGTTCTCTTTAACTCCCTAGATTCGCATGTGGACAGCCTGGCTGGTGGGTAATGTTGCGCTGTCCACCATTTTGAAAAAGGGCGTTGAAAAAAATAAATGGAATTTTCTCGGCTCTTATTGGAAGTCAGTTAACATTTTTGTTTGGTTTTGTATGTAAGTTAAAATATTTTTAAAAATTTTTGCTCACAAACATTTTTGACATCAATTTCCAATGAAAAGTTAAAAAGTTGTTAAAAACTATAAAATCTAGTAAAAATGGTTTTTAGCGTTTATCTTGCATCTTCTTCATCTGAACGAAAATAATGATTAAATAGTCTTTTGTAGAGCACCTGATTTCCTACATTTTTGTATATTTAGATTTTATGTGAAATACAATGTAACAAAGTTGCCAATATCCAGCAAATAATTCATAAGTGTTTCTTGTAGAGGGACACAATACATTACTTTTAGAGGGGTCTATCTCCTACCGTTTAGGGAGTTTTGTAAAAAAAAAAAGTACTTAAAATGTAAAAAAAAACAATGGAAAAACTAACAAAAACATATTTTAGCTCGTTTGAAAGCTAGAAGTCTGTTCTTTTATTACATCTTTCAATCGCGTTGTCAGTAATTTTTGAAACAAACAAATTAAATTTACAAAAACTATTTTTTTAATAGAATTCTTTTTTTCAAAACTATTGACAAATATAAATCGATTGGAAAATGTAATAAAAGAAAAGACTTCTGGCTTTCAAAATATGACGAAATTGTTGTGATAAGTCCAATTCTCTGTTTCCAGTGCTTATGAAGATAGAGAAAGACAAAGTTTCCAAATAACACTCAGGTAAACACATGTATGTAGATACTGATGTTTGGAAACTTTGACGCTTTCTATCTTCTAAGGGACAAACCACCGGAATTCGGACCTTTGACAGCAATTGTTTGAAATTGCAAGTTGAACATTTTTGCATTCACACTTCTCTCCGATCAATAGGTATTGAAATAAATTGATTTAAAGAATAGAGGGCACAAAATGATGAGGAAGCACTCGAAGGGGGAGTACGTCACTTTTGGGTGTTATTTTAAGACTGAACGACAATAATATCAAAAGTACAACCTTTTACTATTTACTGTGATGTAATTTCCACTTTTGGTCTAATTTGACTGTACTTTAAGTCTAGTGGGCCAACAATCGCACATAATAATCACTTTGTTTATGCTATTTGTATCTTCTTTGTTTATCTTTTCTCATTTATACGAAATGAATATGAATGTAGGCATGGTGTATAATGTCAAGGAAGCAAGTTTCAAGTTTCAACCAATCGAGCAGACTATTTGGAAAAAATAATCGAAAACAACTTAAAAATCGATCGATTTTTCGGAGTATTGAGCAATTTTTCGAGTAAAAAGGACTTAGACAGTATTAGGGTCAGTAGCTTATGATTTTTTTTTTCTTACTAGCCACTTACGAGAGTCAAAACGATCATTATAAGTTATTGCAACCATATATCGAAACCAAATTTGAATGGTTTTCATGACCACTTTTTTTTAATTATGATTTTTTTTACCAAAAACGGCCGCGGGGTCTAAAAATTCTCTTTTGGAAAATGTTACTAAAAGTCACTTCTTTTGAAATTTACACACCTACACTATTTTGGTCGCGGACCGAACCGCTTGTACAAATTTATTGGTATCATGGCGCGCCACAAAATGGGATTGTAGTCCTTATTGGTGATGATTTATATTTAACTACTTTGACAAATAACTACTTTGTTATTTTTTAGTTTATAAATAAAGTTGGCTATGACATTGTTAGCATATTTTTTATTTTATTGAAATATTTAATTTTAATTTTTGAAGAAAGCATTAAAAATCTGTAAAACGTTTAGAACATGGAATACAAATCGGTCATTGGCGCTTTGCATAATCGGACCAACAAACGAATGTGAAAATTTATGCATTGAGCTATTTAAGTGGAATCTTTTTGGCGATTTAATTTTGGTATACCTATTTTATCCAAAAATTTTTACTATTTTTTATCATTCTAGGTATGCATACATACATATGTATGAAGATTTTATAAAGATTTTATAAAAAATCCAACTACACATTTCAAGATCTTGGCTTTGTCTTCACCACCGCTATACAATGTATTTCAATCCTAGCATGTGTTGGATTGTTGGTTAAAACTGGGAGCTTTGAGCATGACGTTCACAATATCAGGTAAGTGGAGCTATTTTAATTTTCTGAAATATTTAATTAATTGTCTTTATTTATTTAGGATCACTATAAAATCTGTCCTTCAATGGCCAACCAACTGTTCGTGTGTTTGCCTATACAACTATACTAATATACAACCTTACAATGACTCGATTCGACCTCGAGTTGATGGAGAAACTACCAGTTGTAACTGATACTCCGCTCTGTTGGCCACTTCGAATTGATTACGTTTGTGACATGAATCTTTTGGGTTTTCAAGAAACTGAAGAAATTTGTGATCCTGGCAGTGTTATAGATCCAAAGATCTTTAAACAAATATCAGGAATGTCAAACGAATTTGTAAAAGTCCAGCAGCCTCATCAGTCAAGGTTTGTTGATAAATTTTTTTTTATTGAATATTTTTTGACTTGATGGTAGTGCTAAGGCTGACAAGCCTAGCAGAATCTCTTAGCTCTATTTTTAAGTTGCATAATGCAAGCTAGACGATCGTTGGGATGGAATTATCAGTGTTTAATTTCTTGCATTGGTGGTGGTATAGGCTTCAGTGGGAATTTATGTTAGCTATTGATGCCTTTTAAATACATAATATGTATAACTAAAAATCCACGACGAGATGCACCTAATCACACCTTTAGTCTACGCCAGAGGAACAAAGGTTTCTTTATTGATCACCATAATTGTGCCTTTCTTGGTTTGTTGAGGAAGGGATTAATTGGATTGCTGGATTATCTGAAGTATTTCGTTACATGAGGGTCAGCTGGAATCCAAGTGCGTGCCCTTGGCCTGCATTGGATGGATGTGCCCTCAGTGGGGGGAGGTTTGCTCTCCGTAGTAGTGGAAGGGCCATGTGTGACGATCCCTCCACTACTGAAGTTGGGTATTACTATCTTTCTCTACTGAAGTTGGGTATTACCAACTTTCTCTGGCTACTGAAGTTAAGTAAATCTAACTTTGTTTGACTACTGAAGTTGGGAATTACTGACGACTTTTCAGTTGAACTGCCGGCCGGCCCAACTTGAACCGGACTTTCCAGTAACTATGAAGTATACAAATTACTCAAATATATCCCATCATATACCTTCTTCAATGGGATAATATTTTCGTTATTATTAAAAGTAAACTTACTTAAGAAGCAAGAATGTCTGATTAACCATCAATAAACAATTTGACTAACGAATCACTAGACGCATTTAAGAACCCGAGGCCCCCCCTACTATCATTCTCGTGACCAGCCTATAGATCACGAGAAAACTTCACGACCCAATAAATATACATTGGCTTCTTATTCCTTAGATATTTTTCATTTTTATTCTTCACTTGTTGTTTATCTGAACCTTAGATTAATTTTTTTGAAAAAAACGGGTTTTAAATTTTTAAAATTAAATTTATTTAAGAGTTGGATGTATGTTTTTTTTTTTTTTTTTTTAGAAAATTTAAAAATATTTTTAAGTATTTATTTAAACTTAATTAATTACATAAATATTTAAATAAAATACATTTCATTAATAAAACTTTATATATATAACATAGAATACATAAAATATAGTATATACAGAATATTAAATAAATACACTTGCATACAAAATAATTACCTTCTACTGTAGCATCAGTCATACCATTCTCTCCACTTTTATGTTGGTTTCACCTCACCAAAATTAGAACGCAAATGCTCAAGAAAAACATACGTTATGACCGTTTGGGGGATAGTCCTTATAAAAGTAGGAATAAACCCCCTATAAAAACCTGATAAACCATAACGTTGACCAATTTTCCTGAAAACATCAGCAGAGTTTTCATATGTTCCTGGTATGGCATTCATGAGATTTACCTGTACAACTTCAAGGGGTTGTTGGAGTAAAGTGGCTGCCGAACCTGCTATGGCTGATGCTAAAATTGAAGTATATAGGTTGTCTTCGAAGACCTGCGGGTACCTAAGAAGATATATTTTTGCCTGAAAAAAAAAAATATATTAAATATAATTAATTGATTTGAAGCACTTCTATAGCTTACCTCATCGTAGAGAACAATTTGTCCGATAGCATTCATTGTGCCACGGAGTGAAGATACTTCCGCACCAGAAAACAACATGCGAACACCTCCGCTCCGATATGTCTTTCTTAGCCCCTCAGATAAACTTCTGTAAAAAAACCAAGAATTATTTTGCATCCTAATTTGAATCTTCGCAATTGGAGTTGCCAAAAAACCCCCAAGAGCTCCACATGCAGACGCCACTGCCATCTTTGTTTGAAGAGAGTTGACCAAATTTTGCCGTTTGGCCCCTTCATACAGTTCCAATCGAAGGCTTGATTGAAGCGATGTCCGCGCCATTGTGCCCAGGAATCCTTTGTAAAGTCCTTTGATTCCTTAAAGAATATGGTTAAATGCATAATTGTTAAGGAGTTAAAATAATTTAATAACAAAATTTAAAGAATATTATATTAATTAAAAAAGAACAAACCTTGATCATTCTTGAAATGCTTCACCAATTCCTTTCCGCTTAAGGATGTCAACTGGACCTTCATTCTTATGACATCCAATGGATATGTCACTACACCTGCTGCAGCACTAGAAAGTCCAGCGAAAAACATCCTTGCAACACGGGATTCATTTTTTTTCTTTTTTTCTTCTGCCATTGAAATATTTGCGTCTGTTCGCTACAAATTTTCAATTAAAATGAAAAAATGAATAATATTATTATATACATACATGTGATTGTATTGACTTGATAGTCTGGGAAGAACTTGATTAAAAAAAATTGTAATCCTTGACAGTGGAGAGCCTATAGAATTATAATCGCTAGATATAATAACCGTTACAACTGCAGTTCATATTGCAAGTGGTAGTGCAAATGTAATGAATATTGCAAATGCAGTTGCAGTGGCACTTGCAGTTGCATTAACTAGGGCAGTTGCAGTGGCCAGTGAATTTGCAGTTGAACTGATCATTGATATTGCTGACATTTACACTTGAATTGATCATTGCCACGGCACGTACAACGAATTGCAGTGGGCAGTGCTGTTGCATTAACATATAAGTTACTGTGGCTATTGTAGTTTTAAATGCAGTCACGTCTACCACTGCATTAGTCAATGCTAATGCAGCTACAAATGCAACTGCGACTGACACCGCGACTGCACCTGCAATTGCAACTTCAACCTTAACTGCAACCGCAACTGCAACTTTAACTGCAACTGCAAATGCAACGTAAACTGCAACTGCGACTTCAACAGCAACTGAGACTGCAACTGCAACTGCATCTGCAACTGTATTTCCTATATTCAGTACTGCTGCAATTGAACATTCAGTTGAAGTTGTAGTTGCAATTGCCTCTAGAAGTCTTCCTCTGCCAGTCATAACACTCATAGACAGATTGAGCTTTCAATGAATCTTGATTCTCGATTTGTGTTCTTTAGACAATCGCATGATCTTCCTAGCGTCTTGAGGTGTTGTTTTTCCACTTCCGTCATTTATTTCTTGATTTTTCGCATATTTCAAAGCATTTGAGATAATTTAAACCTGTTGTCGGTGCGCTTTATTTCTAGGTATGACTTGATATGACAAATCTAACAAAATACTACTGTCGTAGGTTCAAAAAGAATCTTCAAAGATTAAATCTACCGCTGTTCTGAACGCATGGTAAAAATACTATAATCTTCTCTTTCTTAACCATGCTCAAAAGTACGAGAGCTAGCATTGTCAGAAACAAGTCATTTTAGTATGGCTGTTATTTTTATATAATGTTCTCTTTAACTCCCTAGATTCGCATGTGGACAGCCTGGCTGGTGGGTAATGTTGCGCTGTCCACCATTTTGAAAAAGGGCGTTGAAAAAAATAAATGGAATTTTCTCGGCTCTTATTGGAAGTCAGTTAACATTTTTGTTTGGTTTTGTATGTAAGTTAAAATATTTTTAAAAATTTTTGTTCACAAACATTTTTGACATCAATTTCCAATGAAAAGTTAAAAAGTTGTTAAAAACTATAAAATCTAGTAAAAATGGTTTTTAGCGTTTATCTTGCATCTTCTTCATCTGAACGAAAAAAATGATTAAATAGTCTTTTGTAGAGCACCTGATTTCCTACATTTTTGTATACTAGTCTTGCCCCCACGCCGTGTCGATATTCGACACCACTCATAAAATGAAAGCTAGCTATAAAATATTTGAAAATTGAAGCAAAAAACTATTTTTTATTTTTTAAATTAAATTTTTTGAATGTGCACAGTGAGCAGCAGTATAAAATGGTTCTTAGCTGAAATGGACCCACACTGTTTAATTTTGCGTTTCGCACACCCCCCGCGGTCATAGCTTTCCAACCACATAAAATTTATCCAAATCGGTCAAATACTTTTTGAGAAAATGGTACCACAAAAATAATTTAAGCCTATTTATATATAGATTTAGATTTTATGTGAAATACAATGTAACAAAGTTGCCAATATCCAGCAAATAATTCATAAGTGTTTCTTGTAGAGGGACACAATACATTACTTTTAGAGGGGTCTATCTCCTACCGTTTAGGGAGTTTTGTAAAAAAAAAGTACTTAAAATGTAAAAAAACAATGGAAAAACTAACAAAAACATATTTTAGCTCGTTTGAAAGCTAGAAGTCTGTTCTTTTATTACATCTTTCAATCGCGTTGTCAGTAATTTTTGAAACAAACAAATTAAATTTACAAAAACTATTTTTTTAATAGAATTCTTTTTTTCAAAACTATTGACAAATAAAAATCGATTGGAAAATGTAATAAAAGAAAAGACTTCTGGCTTTCAAAATATGACGAAATTGTTGTGATAAGTCCAATTCTCTGTTTCCAGTGCTTATGAAGATAGAGAAAGACAAAGTTTCCAAATAACACTCAGGTAAACACATGTATGTAGATACTGATGTTTGGAAACTTTGACGCTTTCTATCTTCTAAGGGACAAACCACCGGAATTCGGACCTTTGACAGCAATTGTTTGAAATTGCAAGTTGAACATTTTTGCATTCACACTTCTCTCCGATCAATAGGTATTGAAATAAATTGATTTAAAGAATAGAGGGCACAAAATGATGAGGAAGCACTCGAAGGGGGAGTACGCCACTTTTGGGTGTTATTTTAAGACTGAACGACAATAATATCAAAAGTACAACCTTTTACTATTTACTGTGATGTAATTTCCACTTTTGGTCTAATTTGACTGTACTTTAAGTCTAGTGGGCCAACAATCGCACATAATAATCACTTTGTTTATGCTATTTGTATCTTCTTTGTTTATCTTTTCTCATTTATACGAAATGAATATGAATGTAGGCATGGTGTATAATGTCAAGGAAGCAAGTTTCAAGTTTCAACCAATCGAGCAGACTATTTGGAAAAAATAATCGAAAACAACTTAAAAATCGATCGATTTTTCGGAGTATTGAGCAATTTTTCGAGTAAAAAGGACTTAGATAGTATTAGGGTCAGTAGCTTATGATTTTTTTTTTTCTTACTAGCCACTTACGAGAGTCAAAACGATCATTATAAGTTATTGCAACCATATATCGAAACCAAATTTGAATGGTTTTCATGACCACTTTTTTTAATTATGATTTTTTTTACCAAAAACGGCCGCGGGGTCTAAAAATTCTCTTTTGGAAAATGTTACTAAAAGTCACTTCTTTTGAAATTTACACACCTACACTATTTTGGTCGCGGACCGAACCGCTTGTACAAATTTATTGGTATCATGGCGCGCCACAAAATGGGATTGTAGTCCTTATTGGTGATGATTTATATTTAACTACTTTGACAAATAACTACTTTGTTATTTTTTAGTTTATAAATAAAGTTGGCTATGACATTGTTAGCATATTTTTTATTTTATTGAAATATTTAATTTTAATTTTTGAAGAAAGCATTAAAAATCTGTAAAACGTTTAGAACATGGAATACAAATCGGTCATTGGCGCTTTGCATAATCGGACCAACAAACGAATGTGAAAATTTATGCATTGAGCTATTTAAGTGGAATCTTTTTGGCGATTTAATTTTGGTATACCTATTTTATCCAAACATTTTTACTATTTTTTATCATTCTAGGTATGCATACATACATATGTATGAAGATTTTATAAAGATTTTATAAAAAATCCAACTACACATTTCAAGATCTTGACTTTGTCTTCACCACCGCTATACAATATATTTCAATCCTAGCATGTGTTGGATTGTTGGTTAAAACTGGGAGCTTTGAGCATGACGTTCACAATATCAGGTAAGTGGAGCTATTTTAATTTTCTGAAATATTTAATTAATTGTCTTTATTTATTTAGGATCACTATAAAATCTGTCCTTCAATGGCCAACCAACTGTTCGTGTGTTTGCCTATACAACTATACTAATATACAACCTTACAATGACTCGATTCGACCTCGAGTTGATGGAGAAACTACCAGTTGTAACTGATACTCCGCTCTGTTGGCCACTTCGAATTGATTACGTTTGTGACATGAATCTTTTGGGTTTTCAAGAAACTGGAGAAATTTGTGATCCTGGCAGTGTTATAGATCCAAAGATCTTTAAACAAATATCAGGAATGTCAAACGAATTTGTAAAAGTCCAGCAGCCTCATCAGTCAAGGTTTGTTGATAATTTTTTTTTTTATTGAATATTTTTTGACTTGATGGTAGTGCTAAGGCTGACAAGCCTAGCAGAATCTCTTAGCTCTATTTTTAAGTTGCATAATGTAAGCTAGACGATCGTTGGGATGGAATTATCAGTGTTTAATTTCTTGCATTGGTGGTGGTATAGGCTTCAGTTGTAATTTATGTTAGCTATTGATGCCTTTTAAATACATAATATGTATAACTAAAAATCCACGACGAGATGCACCTAATCACACCTTTAGTCTACGCCAGAGGAACAAAGGTTTCTTTATTGATCACCATAATTGTGCCTCTATAAAAAGCTCTTTGCTCTCTGGTTTCGCGACTTTCTTGGTTTGTTGAGGAAGGGATTAATTGGATTGCTGGATTATCTGAAGTATTTCGTTACATGAGGGTCAGCTGGAATCCAAGTGCGTGCCCTTGGCCTGCATTGGATGGATGTGCCCTCAGTGGGGGGAGGTTTGCTCTCCGTAGTAGTGGAAGGGCCATGTGTGACGATCCCTCCACTACTGAAGTTGGGTATTACTATCTTTCTCTACTGAAGTTGGGTATTACCAACTTTCTCTGGCTACTGAAGTTAAGTAAATCTAACTTTGTTTGACTACTGAAGTTGGGAATTACTGACGACTTTTCAGTTGAACTGCCGGCCGGCCCAACTTGAACCGGACTTTCCAGTAACTATGAAGTATACAAATTACTCAAATATATCCCATCATATACCTTCTTCAATGGGATAATATTTTCGTTATTATTAAAAGTAAACTTACTTAAGAGGCAAGAATGTCTGATTTACCATCAATAAACAATTTGACTAACGAATCACTAGACGCATTTAAGAACCCGAGGCCCCCCCTACTATCATTCTCGTGACCAGCCTATAGATCACGAGAAAACTTCACGACCCAATAAATATACATTGGCTTCTTATTCCTTAGATATTTTTCATTTTTATTCTTCACTTGTTGTTTATCTGAACCTTAGATTAAATTTTTTGAAAAAAACGGGTTTTAAATTTTTAAAATTAAATTTATTTAAGAGTTGGATGTATGTTTTTTTTTTTTTTTTTTTTAGAAAATTTATTAAAAATATTTTTAAGTATTTATTTAAACTTAATTAATTACATAAATATTTAAATAAAATACATTTCATTAATAAAACTTTATATATATAACATAGAATACATAAAATATAGTATATACAGAATATTAAATAAATACACTTGCATACAAAATAATTACCTTCTACTGTAGCATCAGTCATACCATTCTCTCCACTTTTATGTTGGTTTCACCTCACCAAAATTAGAACGCAAATGCTCAAGAAAAACATACGTTATGACCGTTTGGGGGATAGTCCTTATAAAAGTAGGAATAAACCCCCTATAAAAACCTGATAAACCATAACGTTGACCAATTTTCCTGAAAACATCAGCAGAGTTTTCATATGTTCCTGGTGTGGCATTCATGAGATTTACCTGTACAACTTCAAGGGGTTGTTGGAGTAAAGTGGCTGCCGAACCTGCTATGGCTGATGCTAAAATTGAAGTATATAGGTTGTCTTCGAAGACCTGCGGGTACCTAAGAAGATATATTTTTGCCTGAAAAAAAAATATATTAAATATAATTAATTGATTTGAAGCACTTCTATAGCTTACCTCATCGTAGAGAACAATTTGTCCGATAGCATTCATTGTGCCACGGAGTGAAGATACTTCCGCACCAGAAAACAACATGCGAACACCTCCGCTCCGATATGTCTTTCTTAGCCCCTCAGATAAACTTCTGTAAAAAAACCAAGAATTATTTTGCATCCTAATTTGAATCTTCGCAATTGGAGTTGCCAAAAAACCCCCAAGAGCTCCACATGCAGACGCCACTGCCATCTTTGTTTGAAGAGAGTTGACCAAATTTTGCCGTTTGGCCCCTTCATACAGTTCCAATCGAAGGCTTGATTGAAGCGATGTCCGCGCCATTGTGCCCAGGAATCCTTTGTAAAGTCCTTTGATTCCTTAAAGAATATGGTTAAATGCATAGTTGTTAAGGAGTTAAAATAATTTAATAACAAAATTTAAAGAATATTATATTAATTAAAAAAGAACAAACCTTGATCATTCTTGAAATGCTTCACCAATTCCTTTCCGCTTAAGGATGTCAACTGGACCTTCATTCTTATGATATCCAATGGATATGTCACTACACCTGCTGCAGCACTAGAAAGTCCAGCGAAAAACATCCTTGCAACACGGGATTCATTTTTTTTCTTTTTTTCTTCTGCCATTGAAATATTTGCGTCTGTTCGCTACAAATTTTCAATTAAAATGAAAAAATGAATAATATTATTATATACATACATGTGATTGTATTGACTTGATAGTCTGGGAAGAACTTGATTAAAAAAAATTGTAATCCTTGACAGTGGAGAGCCTATAGAATTATAATCGCTAGATATAATAACCGTTACAACTGCAGTTCATATTGCAAGTGGTAGTGCAAATGTAATGAATATTGCAAATGCAGTTGCAGTGGCACTTGCAGTTGCATTAACTAGGGCAGTTGCAGTGGCCAGTGAATTTGCAGTTGAACTGATCATTGATATTGCTGACATTTACACTTGAATTGATCATTGCCACGGCACGTACAACGAATTGCAGTGGGCAGTGCTGTTGCATTAACATATAAGTTACTGTGGCTATTGTAGTTTTAAATGCAGTCACGTCTACCACTGCATTAGTCAATGCTAATGCAGCTACAAATGCAACTGCGACTGACACCGCGACTGCACCTGCAATTGCAACTTCAACCTTAACTGCAACCGCAACTGCAACTTTAACTGCAACTGCAAATGCAACGTAAACTGCAACTGCGACTTCAACTGCAAGTGCAACTGCAACTGCAACTGCAACTGCAACTGCAACTACAACTGCAAATGCAACTGCAAGTGCATTTGCGACTTCAACAGCAACTGAGACTGCAACTGCAACTGCATCTGCAACTGTATTTCCTATATTCAGGGCCCAGATCACGTAACATGATTCGATTGAACGATCATCGTTTCGACTATTACTCTCTCTATTTTTTCCTGTATATGTGAATAGAGACAGCTACAGTCAAAACGACGATCGTTCAATCGAATCGTGTTACACGATCTGGCCCCAGTACTGCTGCAATTGAACATTCTGTTGAAGTTGTAGTTGCAATTGCCTCTAGAAGTCTTCCTCTGCCAGTCATAACACTCATAGACAGATTGAGCTTTCAATGAATCTTGATTCTCGATTTGTGTTCTTTAGACAATCGCATGATCTTCCTAGCGTCTTGAGGTGTTGTTTTTCCATTTCCGTCATTTATTTCTTGATTTTTCGCATATTTCAAAGCATTTGAGATAATTTAAACCTGTTGTCGGTGCGCTTTATTTCTAGGTATGACTTGATATGACAAATCTAACAAAATACTACTGTCGTAGGTTCAAAAAGAATCTTCAAAGATTAAATCTACCGCTGTTCTGAACGCATGGTAAAAATACTATAATCTTCTCTTTCTTAACCATGCTCAAAAGTACGAGAGCTAGCATTGTCAGAAACAAGTCATTTTAGTATGGCTGTTATTTTTATATAATGTTCTCTTTAACTCCCTAGATTCGCATGTGGACAGCCTGGCTGGTGGGTAATGTTGCGCTGTCCACCATTTTGAAAAAGGGCGTTGAAAAAAATAAATGGAATTTTCTCGGCTCTTATTGGAAGTCAGTTAACATTTTTGTTTGGTTTTGTATGTAAGTTAAAATATTTTTAAAAATTTTTGCTCACAAACATTTTTGACATCAATTTCCAATGAAAAGTTAAAAAGTTGTTAAAAACTATAAAATCTAGTAAAAATGGTTTTTAGCGTTTATCTTGCATCTTCTTCATCTGAACGAAAATAATGATTAAATAGTCTTTTGTAGAGCACCTGATTTCCTACATTTTTGTATATTTAGATTTTATGTGAAATACAATGTAACAAAGTTGCCAATATCCAGCAAATAATTCATAAGTGTTTCTTGTAGAGGGACACAATACATTACTTTTAGAGGGGTCTATCTCCTACCGTTTAGGGAGTTTTGTAAAAAAAAAGTACTTAAAATGTAAAAAAAACAATGGAAAAACTAACAAAAACATATTTTAGCTCGTTTGAAAGCTAGAAGTCTGTTCTTTTATTACATCTTTCAATCGCGTTGTCAGTAATTTTTGAAACAAACAAATTAAATTTACAAAAACTATTTTTTTAATAGAATTCTTTTTTTCAAAACTATTGACAAATAAAAATCGATTGGAAAATGTAATAAAAGAAAAGACTTCTGGCTTTCAAAATATGACGAAATTGTTGTGATAAGTCCAATTCTCTGTTTCCAGTGCTTATGAAGATAGAGAAAGACAAAGTTTCCAAATAACACTCAGGTAAACACATGTATGTAGATACTGATGTTTGGAAACTTTGACGCTTTCTATCTTCTAAGGGACAAACCACCGGAATTCGGACCTTTGACGGCAATTGTTTGAAATTGCAAGTTGAACATTTTTGCATTCACACTTCTCTCCGATCAATAGGTATTGAAATAAATTGATTTAAAGAATCATCATCATCGTGTCCTGTATCCCCGGCTGGGGCATAGGGCGTCAACAAAACGTCTCCATCCTTCACGGTCTGCTGCAAGGTACTTAAGCTGTGGCCACGTCTTTCTCTGGGATTCTGCTTCCGCTAAGACAGTTGATTTCCATGTTGTTCTTGGTCTTCCAACCCGCCGTGCACCCTGAGGATTCCATTCAAAGGACTGCTTTGCAATTTCATCGTTTGGTTTCCTCAGTGTGTGACCAATCCAACGCCATTTACGCTTTCTTATGTCGACGTCCAGCCGCTCTTGACTTGTCCTGCGCCACAATTCCTCATTTGATATTATTTGTGGCCAGCGAATCTTTAGGATGTGGCGAAGACAGCGATTCACAAAAGCCTGCAATTTCTTCGAAATGGTAGACGTGACTTTCCAGGTTTCACAAGCATATAACAGTACGGATTTGACATTGGATTCGAAGAATCTCAACTTAGTGCGTAAGGAGATTTGACTGGATTTCCAAATTGGGGACAGAGTACCGAAGGCAGCACGAGCTTTATTTATTCTACTTTTAACGTCCAGATCCGTACCACCGTTTGCAGAAACAATACTGCCAAGGTAGTTAAATTGTTCCACTACTTCAACTGGCGTCTCCTGTAAAATAATACGCTGCTGTGTGGAGCGGCCTGTGAGCATTATTTTTGTCTTTTTGCTGTTAATTCTTAGACCACTCGACTCTCCCTTCACTTGCAGTGCTTGGCACATCCCGTTCAGCCCACTGATGTTATTTGCCAGTAGACATATGTCATCGGCATAGTCTAAATGACTGAGCCTTTCGAACGGTCTCCATTGAATGCCCTGTCGCTCAGCTGTACCAACACTGGCCGTCAATACGTCGTCCATCGCCAGCAGGAAGAGAATTGGCGATAGAACATCCCCTTGTCTCACACCCTGTTGCACTACGAAGGAGTCGGATAGCTGCCCATTGTGCAAAACAAAACACCTCGCGTTGTTGTAGGACTCTTTAATAATGGCAACAATTTTTGGTGGAATTCCTCTACCAAGCAACGATCTCCATATACATTCTCGGTTAACTCGATCAAAGGCCTTTTCAAAATCCACGAACATGAGGTAAAGCGGTGATTGATATTCCATCGACTGCTCGAGGACGATACGCAGGGTGTTGATATGGTCGACACACGATCGACCACTGCGGAAGCCAGCTTGATGCCTCTTGAGTGTAGACTCGATTCTATCCTTTATTCGCTCGAGTATGATTGTTGCCATTAGTTTTGGGAAAACGGACAAAACGGTGATACCACGCCAATTGTTGCAATTCTTTAAGTCACCTTTCTTTGGCAACTTAACAATCACACCATCCTTCCAGTCCCTGGGATAGCTTTCGTTTTCCCAAATGTTTTGTATCAGCGGATGTAAAATACTAGCCGCTGCTACGGGATCGGCTTTCAGGAATTCAGCTGGTATTCCGTCCAGTCCAGCTGCCTTGTTGTTTTTGAGGAGATTTATTGATGTACGAATTTCCGATTCTGACGGGGGTTCGATGTCAATACCCCTATAGGACCTGCGCATCTCGTTTAGTTGGGGCACTTCAGCACTCTGCTCAACTGAAACCTCATTTAGCAGGGCACAAAAATGGTCCTTCCATCTACGAAGCTGATCCTCAATTGATACCAAAAGTGTGCCATCCACATCCATTACAGGATGATTGGTGTTGCTTTTTTTCCCGATAACATCTTTGGCTATTTGGTACAATTCCCGGATATCTCCTCTTCCGGCAGCGCTTTCCGCATTATCTGCGAGTCCATCCAACTTCACCCTCTTGTCACGTCTCACACAGCGGTAGACCATCTTATGTGCAATGCGGTACTCTCTTCGCAAGTCAGCCTTTCGTTGAACATCAGCTTCGGCATTTATTTGGATTTTCAACGATTTGCGAAGTTCGATCTTATCCCAGGTGTCTTGGGATATCCAAGAGTCTCTACGTCTCGTTCGCTTGGGTACAGTTTCGGATCCAGCCTCCATAAAAACACTTTTAATTTCACCCCACATCTCATCAATTGTTGAATTCTGGATTCCATTTAATGACGAGGCTCTGTCGTTAAGGGTGGTGACATAGTTTCGACATATGTTGGGGTCATTTAAAGCATTAGTAATGAATTTTGTGCTCCTTGCTGCATCCTGCGCTGGTTTTTGTACGGCAGCGGTTCGTAGTTTGAGACTCATCAGAACCAAATGGTGGTCGCTTCCCACATCGGCATTTCTTATACTCCGGACATCACACATAGACTTCCTCCATCGCTGCTGAATCATGATATGATCAATTTGGTTTTCGGTTTGACCATCCGGATGCACCCAGGTAATTTTGTTGCACGTCTTATGCTTAAATACAGTCCCACCTATCACAAGACGATTCGCGTTACAAAAGTCGACAAGCAAGTCACCATTTTCATTCCGTGACCCCACGCCATTTCTTCCCATCACGCGTTCCAGTCCGTAATTGTCTGAACCGACTTGGGCATTAAGGTCTCCCATAACGACTATGATGTCGGCTCTCGGAACACTACTGTAAACCGAGTTAAGATGAGTGTAGAACGCGGTTTTGTCTTCCTCGGTCGCTTCATTTGTGGGGGCGTAGCACTGAATAATTGTGACGTTACGAATTTTTGAACGAAACCTTGCTGTCATTAATCTCGCAGAAATGGGCGCCCATGAGATCAAACTACGCCTCGCTTCTTCGTTCAACATAATTCCGACACCATGCAGTCTTTGGCCACCCTCTCTTTCATCTTCGCCGGAATACAGCATTCTCGTCTGTCCAGTGTCTGATCTGTATTCAGCTCTTCCTCTCCACTTAGTTTCGCTTATGCCCAGGATACTGATCTTTAGGCGAAGCATTTCACGCTCAACCTGCTCGTATCTACCATCGCTGTACAAGGATCGAACGTTCCATGCTCCGATTTTCGTACGTATGCGGTAGCCAAAAGTAACATTTGCGCTTCTTGAAAGACTTCTTCTATTTGTCAACGATTCATTTATTATTATGGCGTCTTGATTGACGCTCGTACATGAAGGATGCCGCACCCCCAAATCCGATGTGCGGTTTACTGCAGCAGAAGCTACAGAAGGATTTTCTATAAAAAGATTACCTCTTGGGGACTCATTTCCATTTGTTGTCATAATTCATGTATTTGCATATATCCTTCCACCATGGTGTTTTCCGAGATATGATTAATAACATACATAAGCTCAGATTTGACAGGCACACCCGCCTTTTGTATGGTCAAACACATAACTGCTCAAGGCCGCCCACTGTGGGAAAACAGACGCCTTTTGTAGCCGCCCAATATGGGTTACAGACGCTACCTGCTGCTGCCGTTGGCCTTTTACCAAAAAAAAGCTCCTCCGCCACCAGACTATCATGCCGTTGACCGCCATCTGCAGTTCATCCGCCTTAAGGGGGCTTTTAACCATCCCGAGGACAAGTTTGTGCCCTGACCAGCATAGCTGGGTTGTCTGCTTATCCCGGCATCCATTCGGTCCCCCTGCACGTTAGCGTTACCCGCCCTCTACCACGCGGAGGTGTGCATAGGGATTTTCCTATCATTGAGCCTAGGGCCATATGGCGTCCTAGCACTCTCAAGTACTTTTATTTAAAGAATAGAGGGCACAAAATGATGAGGAAGCACTCGAAGGGGGAGTACGCCACTTTTGGGTGTTATTTTAAGACTGAACGACAATAATATCAAAAGTACAACCTTTTACTATTTACTGTGATGTAATTTCCACTTTTGGTCTAATTTGACTGTACTTTAAGTCTAGTGGGCCAACAATCGCACATAATAATCACTTTGTTTATGCTATTTGTATCTTCTTTGTTTATCTTTTCTCATTTATACGAAATGAATATGAATGTAGGCATGGTGTATAATGTCAAGGAAGCAAGTTTCAAGTTTCAACCAATCGAGCAGACTATTTGGAAAAAATAATCGAAAACAACTTAAAAATCGATCGATTTTTCGGAGTATTGAGCAATTTTTCGAGTAAAAAGGACTTAGACAGTATTAGGGTCAGTAGCTTATGATTTTTTTTTTCTTACTAGCCACTTACGAGAGTCAAAACGATCATTATAAGTTATTGCAACCATATATCGAAACCAAATTTGAATGGTTTTCATGACCACTTTTTTTTAATTATGATTTTTTTTACCAAAAACGGCCGCGGGGTCTAAAAATTCTCTTTTGGAAAATGTTACTAAAAGTCACTTCTTTTGAAATTTACACACCTACACTATTTTGGTCGCGGACCGAACCGCTTGTACAAATTTATTGGTATCATGGCGCGCCACAAAATGGGATTGTAGTCCTTATTGGTGATGATTTATATTTAACTACTTTGACAAATAACTACTTTGTTATTTTTTAGTTTATAAATAAAGTTGGCTATGACATTGTTAGCATATTTTTTATTTTATTGAAATATTTAATTTTAATTTTTGAAGAAAGCATTAAAAATCTGTAAAACGTTTAGAACATGGAATACAAATCGGTCATTGGCGCTTTGCACAATCGGACCAACAAACGAATGTGAAAATTTATGCATTGAGCTATTTAAGTGGAATCTTTTTGGCGATTTAATTTTGGTATACCTATTTTATCCAAACATTTTTACTATTTTTTATCATTCTAGGTATGCATACATACATACAGTGCTCCACAAAAGTCTGCGTACAGCGACGAAACAGTGAAGAAAAGAACTGTTGTCTACAAGCGGTATGTGATAAATTTAGTTTAATGGTACATTCCAATAAAACAATGTTTAGGGCTTTCATTTACAGTAAAATAAATAAAGTTTTAATATTAATTTCAAAATAAATTGGTAAAATGCAAAAAAAGTTGTCAAATTCGATCCACAAAAGTTTGCGTACAGCTGTAAAAGCAGTGAAAAGAAAGGGAGTAAAAATGTACAAATAAATTATTGTATCGCAGTTTTTTCAGTGTCAATATTTAGTCGGATTACCTTCAGTCCCTACAACCTCCTCTTAATGGTTTTGCAGAGGTGCTGCCAATTTTTCAGTACAAGAACTTCGGATTTTCTCCCATTTTAATAATAAAGCTTCTTTTAAATGCGCTTTATGACGGATACCGTGTATGCGGATCGTCCTTTCTAATGCACCCCCACACATGTTCGATAATATTGATATTTAGACTCTGTGGTGGAGTTCTAAGCATGTGATGAGTGTTAAAAACAGCCACATAAGCCCATTTTGTGCGGTATGTTTCGGGTCATCATTTAGCTCAATGTAATAATGGTTCGAAATACCGACAACTTTAGTACTTGTTCTTAATTTCTTTTTAAGAATATCAAAGTACACGATCTGATTCATGATTCCTTCCATCATTTACAGCTTACCGACCACTGTTGACGCCAAACAGGGCCAAACCATAATTACCTTCACCACCGTGCTTCACAGTGTTGATACTATTTTTTGGATTAAGGACATCGTTCTGCCCTCAAATGGTCGTCAGACCCAAAAATGTAAGGTTATATTCTCTGACTATTAAAAATATCACATTTTTGGGTCTGAAGGTCGATTGAGGGTAGAACGATGTCTATATGAACTATCAACACTGTGAAGCACCGTGGTGGAGGTTTTATGGTTTGGCCTTGTTTGGCGTCTACAGGGGTCGGTAAGCTGTAAATGATGGAAGGAATTATGAATCAGATCGTGTACTTTGATATTCTTAAGAAAAAATTAAGAACAAGTACTAAAGTTGTCGGTATTTCGAATCATTATTACATTGAGCTAAATGATGACCCGAAACATACCGCACAAAATGGGCTTATGTGGCTGTGGCTGAACCCCACCACAGAGTCTAAATATCAATGTTATCGAACATGTGTGGGGGTGCATTAGAAAGGACGATCCGCATACACGGTATCCGTCATAAAGCGCATTTAAAAGAAGCTTTATTATTAAAATGGGAGAAAATCCGAAGTTCTTGTACTGAAAAATTGGCAGCAACTCTGCAAAACCATTAAGAGGAGGTTGTAGGGACTGAAGGTAATCCGACTAAATATTGACACTGAAAAAACTGCGATACAATAATTTATTTGTACATTTTTATTCCCTTTCTTTTCACTGCTTTTACAGCTGTACGCAAACTTTTGTGGATCGAATTTGACAACTTTTTTTGCATTTTGCCAATTTATTTTAAAATGAATATTAAAATTTAATTTATTTTATTGTAAATGAAAGCCCTAAACATTGTTTTATTGGAATGTACCATTAAACTAAATTTATTACCTACCGCTTGTAGATAATTGCCCTTTTCTTCACTGTTTCGTCGCTGTACGCAGACTTTTGTGGAGCACTGTATGTATGAAGATTTTATAAAGATTTTATAAAAAATCCAACTACACATTTCAAGATCTTGGCTTTGTCTTCACCACCGCTATACAATGTATTTCAATCCTAGCATGTGTTGGATTGTTGGTTAAAACTGGGAGCTTTGAGCATGACGTTCACAATATCAGGTAAGTGGAGCTATTTTAATTTTCTGAAATATTTAATTAATTGTCTTTATTTATTTAGGATCACTATAAAATCTGTCCTTCAATGGCCAACCAACTGTTCGTGTGTTTGCCTATACAACTATACTAATATACAACCTTACAATGACTCGATTCGACCTCGAGTTGATGGAGAAACTACCAGTTGTAACTGATACTCCGCTCTGTTGGCCACTTCGAATTGATTACGTTTGTGACATGAATCTTTTGGGTTTTCAAGAAACTGAAGAAATTTGTGATCCTGGCAGTGTTATAGATCCAAAGATCTTTAAACAAATATCAGGAATGTCAAACGAATTTGTAAAAGTCCAGCAGCCTCATCAGTCAAGGTTTGTTGATAAATTTTTTTTTTATTGAATATTTTTTGACTTGATGGTAGTGCTAAGGCTGACAATCCTAGCAGAATCTCTTAGCTCTATTTTTAAGTTGCATAATGCAAGCTAGACGATCGTTGGGATGGAATTATCAGTGTTTAATTTCTTGCATTGGTGGTGGTATAGGCTTCAGTTGTAATTTATGTTAGCTATTGATGCCTTTTAAATACATAATATGTATAACTAAAAATCCACGACGAGATGCACCTAATCACACCTTTAGTCTACGCCAGAGGAACAAAGGTTTCTTTATTGATCACCATAATTGTGCCTCTATAAAAAGCTCTTTGCTCTCTGGTTTCGCGACTTTCTTGGTTTGTTGAGGAAGGGATTAATTGGATTGCTGGATTATCTGAAGTATTTCGTTACATGAGGGTCAGCTGGAATCCAAGTGCGTGCCCTTGGCCTGCATTGGATGGATGTGCCCTCAGTGGGGGGAGGTTTGCTCTCCGTAGTAGTGGAAGGGCCATGTGTGACGATCCCTCCACTACTGAAGTT
Organism: Dasysyrphus tricinctus; assembly: GCA_963921185.1. Classification (NCBI taxonomy): domain Eukaryota; kingdom Metazoa; phylum Arthropoda; class Insecta; order Diptera; family Syrphidae; genus Dasysyrphus; species Dasysyrphus tricinctus. The sequence goes on from OY992530.1 coordinate 116,541,374, forward strand.
GGGTATTACTATCTTTCTCTACTGAAGTTGGGTATTACCAACTTTCTCTGGCTACTGAAGTTAAGTAAATCTAACTTTGTTTGACTACTGAAGTTGGGAATTACTGACGACTTTTCAGTTGAACTGCCGGCCGGCCCAACTTGAACCGGACTTTCCAGTAACTATGAAGTATACAAATTACTCAAATATATCCCATCATATACCTTCTTCAATGGGATAATATTTTCGTTATTATTAAAAGTAAACTTACTTAAGAGGCAAGAATGTCTGATTTACCATCAATAAACAATTTGACTAACGAATCACTAGACGCATTTAAGAACCCGAGGCCCCCCCTACTATCATTCTCGTGACCAGCCTATAGATCACGAGAAAACTTCACGACCCAATAAATATACATTGGCTTCTTATTCCTTAGATATTTTTCATTTTTATTCTTCACTTGTTGTTTATCTGAACCTTAGATTAAATTTTTTGAAAAAAACGGGTTTTAAATTTTTAAAATTAAATTTATTTAAGAGTTGGATGTATGTTTTTTTTTTTTTTTTTTTAGAAAATTTAAAAATATTTTTAAGTATTTATTTAAACTTAATTAATTACATAAATATTTAAATAAAATACATTTCATTAATAAAACTTTATATATATAACATAGAATACATAAAATATAGTATATACAGAATATTAAATAAATACACTTGCATACAAAATAATTACCTTCTACTGTAGCATCAGTCATACCATTCTCTCCACTTTTATGTTGGTTTCACCTCACCAAAATTAGAACGCAAATGCTCAAGAAAAACATACGTTATGACCGTTTGGGGGATAGTCCTTATAAAAGTAGGAATAAACCCCCTATAAAAACCTGATAAACCATAACGTTGACCAATTTTCCTGAAAACATCAGCAGAGTTTTCATATGTTCCTGGTGTGGCATTCATGAGATTTACCTGTACAACTTCAAGGGGTTGTTGGAGTAAAGTGGCTGCCGAACCTGCTATGGCTGATGCTAAAATTGAAGTATATAGGTTGTCTTCGAAGACCTGCGGGTACCTAAGAAGATATATTTTTGCCTGAAAAAAAAAAAATATATTAAATATAATTAATTGATTTGAAGCACTTCTATAGCTTACCTCATCGTAGAGAACAATTTGTCCGATAGCATTCATTGTGCCACGGAGTGAAGATACTTCCGCACCAGAAAACAACATGCGAACACCTCCGCTCCGATATGTCTTTCTTAGCCCCTCAGATAAACTTCTGTAAAAAAACCAAGAATTATTTTGCATCCTAATTTGAATCTTCGCAATTGGAGTTGCCAAAAAACCCCCAAGAGCTCCACATGCAGACGCCACTGCCATCTTTGTTTGAAGAGAGTTGACCAAATTTTGCCGTTTGGCCCCTTCATACAGTTCCAATCGAAGGCTTGATTGAAGCGATGTCCGCGCCATTGTGCCCAGGAATCCTTTGTAAAGTCCTTTGATTCCTTAAAGAATATGGTTAAATGCATAATTGTTAAGGAGTTAAAATAATTTAATAACAAAATTTAAAGAATATTATATTAATTAAAAAAGAACAAACCTTGATCATTCTTGAAATGCTTCACCAATTCCTTTCCGCTTAAGGATGTCAACTGGACCTTCATTCTTATGATATCCAATGGATATGTCACTACACCTGCTGCAGCACTAGAAAGTCCAGCGAAAAACATCCTTGCAACACGGGATTCATTTTTTTTCTTTTTTTCTTCTGCCATTGAAATATTTGCGTCTGTTCGCTACAAATTTTCAATTAAAATGAAAAAATGAATAATATTATTATATACATACATGTGATTGTATTGACTTGATAGTCTGGGAAGAACTTGATTAAAAAAAATTGTAATCCTTGACAGTGGAGAGCCTATAGAATTATAATCGCTAGATATAATAACCGTTACAACTGCAGTTCATATTGCAAGTGGTAGTGCAAATGTAATGAATATTGCAAATGCAGTTGCAGTGGCACTTGCAGTTGCATTAACTAGGGCAGTTGCAGTGGCCAGTGAATTTGCAGTTGAACTGATCATTGATATTGCTGACATTTACACTTAAATTGATCATTGCCACGGCACGTACAACGAATTGCAGTGGGCAGTGCTGTTGCATTAACATATAAGTTACTGTGGCTATTGTAGTTTTAAATGCAGTCACGTCTACCACTGCATTAGTCAATGCTAATGCAGCTACAAATGCAACTGCGACTGACACCGCGACTGCACCTGCAATTGCAACTTCAACCTTAACTGCAACCGCAACTGCAACTTTAACTGCAACTGCAACTGCAACTGCAATACAACTGCAACGACTTCAACAGCAACTGAGACTGCAACTGCAACTACATCTGCAACTGTATTTCCTATATTCAGTACTGCTGCAATTGAACATTCAGTTGAAGTTGTAGTTGCAATTGCCTCTAGAAGTCTTCCTCTGCCAGTCATAACACTCATAGACAGATTGAGCTTTCAATGAATCTTGATTCTCGATTTGTGTTCTTTAGACAATCGCACGACCTTCCTATCGTCTTGAGGTGTTGTTTTTCCATTTCCGTCATTTATTTCTTGATTTTTCGCATATTTCAAAGCATTTGAGATAATTTAAACCTGTTGTGGGTGCGCTTTATTTCCAGGTATGACTTGATATGACAAATCTAACAAAATACTACTGTCGTAGGTTCAAAAAGAATCTTCAAAGATTAAATCTACCGCTGTTCTGAACGCATGGTAAAAATACTATAATCTTCTCTTTCTTAACCATGCTCAAAAGTACGAGAGCTAGCATTGTCAGAAACAAGTCATTTTAGTATGGCTGTTATTTTTATATAATGTTCTCTTTAACTCCCTAGATTCGCATGTGGACAGCCTGGCTGGTGGGTAATGTTGCGCTGTCCACCATTTTGAAAAAGGGCGTTGAAAAAAATAAATGGAATTTTCTCGGCTCTTATTGGAAGTCAGTTAACATTTTTGTTTGGTTTTGTATGTAAGTTAAAATATTTTTAAAAATTTTTGCTCACAAACATTTTTGACATCAATTTCCAATGAAAAGTTAAAAAGTTGTTAAAAACTATAAAATCTAGTAAAAATGGTTTTTAGCGTTTATCTTGCATCTTCTTCATCTGATCGAAAATAATGATTAAATAGTCTTTTGTAGAGCACCTGATTTCCTACATTTTTGTATATTTAGATTTTATGTGAAATACAATGTAACAAAGTTGCCAATATCCAGAAAATAATTCATAAGTGTTTCTTGTAGAGGGACACAATACATTACTTTTAGAGGGGTCTATCTCCTACCGTTTAGGGAGTTTTGTAAAAAAAAAGTACTTAAAATGTAAAAAAACAATGGAAAAACTAACAAAAACATATTTTAGCTCGTTTGAAAGCTAGAAGTCTGTTCTTTTATTACATCTTTCAATCTTGTTGTCAGTAATTTTTGAAACAAACAAATTAAAATTACAAAAACTATTTTTTTAATAGAATTCTTTTTTTCTAAACTATTGACAAATAAAAATCGATTGGAAAATGTAATAAAAGAAAAGACTTCTGGCTTTCAAAATATGACGAAATTGTTGTGATAAGTCCAATTCTCTGTTTCCAGTGCTTATGAAGATAGAGAAAGACAAAGTTTCCAAATAACACTCAGGTAAACACATGTATGTAGATACTGATGTTTGGAAACTTTGACGCTTTCTATCTTCTAAGGGACAAACCACCGGAATTCGGACCTTTGACAGCAATTGTTTGAAATTGCAAGTTGAACATTTTTGCATTCACACTTCTCTCCGATCAATAGGTATTGAAATAAATTGATTTAAAGAATAGAGGGCACAAAATGATGAGGAAGCACTCGAAGGGGGAGTACGCCACTTTTGGGTGTTATTTTAAGACTGAACGACAATAATATCAAAAGTACAACCTTTTACTATTTACTGTGATGTAATTTCCACTTTTGGTCTAATTTGACTGTACTTTAAGTCTAGTGGGCCAACAATCGCACATAATAATCACTTTGTTTATGCTATTTGTATCTTCTTTGTTTATCTTTTCTCATTTATACGAAATGAATATGAATGTAGGCATGGTGTATAATGTCAAGGAAGCAAGTTTCAAGTTTCAACCAATCGAGCAGACTATTTGGAAAAAATAATCGAAAACAACTTAAAAATCGATCGATTTTTCGGAGTATTGAGCAATTTTTCGAGTAAAAAGGACTTAGATAGTATTAGGGTCAGTAGCTTATGATTTTTTTTTTTTCTTACTAGCCACTTACGAGAGTCAAAACGATCATTATAAGTTATTGCAACCATATATCGAAACCAAATTTGAATGGTTTTCATGACCACTTTTTTTTAATTATGATTTTTTTTACCAAAAACGGCCGCGGGGTCTAAAAATTCTCTTTTGGAAAATGTTACTAAAAGTCACTTCTTTTGAAATTTACACACCTACACTATTTTGGTCGCGGACCGAACCGCTTGTACAAATTTATTGGTATCATGGCGCGCCACAAAATGGGATTGTAGTCCTTATTGGTGATGATTTATATTTAACTACTTTGACAAATAACTACTTTGTTATTTTTTAGTTTATAAATAAAGTTGGCTATGACATTGTTAGCATATTTTTTATTTTATTGAAATATTTAATTTTAATTTTTGAAGAAAGCATTAAAAATCTGTAAAACGTTTAGAACATGGAATACAAATCGGTCATTGGCGCTTTGCATAATCGGAATCGGAAACGAATGTGAAAATTTATGCATTGAGCTATTTAAGTGGAATCTTTTTGGCGATTTAATTTTGGTATACCTATTTTATCCAAACATTTTTACTATTTTTTATCATTCTAGGTATGCATACATACATATGTATGAAGATTTTATAAAGATTTTATAAAAAATCCAACTACATATTTCAAGATCTTGGCTTTGTCTTCACCACCGCTATACAATGTATTTCAATCCTAGCATGTGTTGGATTGTTGGTTAAAACTGGGAGCTTTGAGCATGACGTTCACAATATCAGGTAAATGGAGCTATTTTAATTTTCTGAAATATTTAATTAATTGTCTTTATTTATTTAGGATCACTATAAAATCTGTCCTTCAATGGCCAACCAACTGTTCGTGTGTTTGCCTATACAACTATACTAATATACAATCTTACAATGACTCGATTCGACCTCGAGTTGATGGAGAAACTACCAGTTGTAACTGATACTCCGCTCTGTTGGCCACTTCGAATTGATTACGTTTGTGACATGAATCTTTTGGGTTTTCAAGAAACTGAAGAAATTTGTGATCCTGGCAGTGTTATAGATCCAAAGATCTTTAAACAAATATCAGGAATGTCAAACGAATTTGTAAAAGTCCAGCAGCCTCATCAGTCAAGGTTTGTTGATAAATTTTTTTTTATTGAATATTTTTTGACTTGATGGTAGTGCTAAGGCTGACAAGCCTAGCAGAATCTCTTAGCTCTATTTTTAAGTTGCATAATGCAAGCTAGACGATCGTTGGGATGGAATTATCAGTGTTTAATTTCTTGCATTGGTGGTGGTATAGGCTTCAGTGGGAATTTATGTTAGCTATTGATGCCTTTTAAATACATAATATGTATAACTAAAAATCCACGACGAGATGCACCTAATCACACCTTTAGTCTACGCCAGAGGAACAAAGGTTTCTTTATTGATCACCATAATTGTGCCTTTCTTGGTTTGTTGAGGAAGGGATTAATTGGATTGCTGGATTATCTGAAGTATTTCGTTACATGAGGGTCAGCTGGAATCCAAGTGCGTGCCCTTGGCCTGCATTGGATGGATGTGCCCTCAGTGGGGGGAGGTTTGCTCTCCGTAGTAGTGGAAGGGCCATGTGTGACGATCCCTCCACTACTGAAGTTGGGTATTACTATCTTTCTCTACTGAAGTTGGGTATTACCAACTTTCTCTGGCTACTGAAGTTAAGTAAATCTAACTTTGTTTGACTACTGAAGTTGGGAATTACTGACGACTTTTCAGTTGAACTGCCGGCCGGCCCAACTTGAACCGGACTTTCCAGTAACTATGAAGTATACAAATTACTCAAATATATCCCATCATATACCTTCTTCAATGGGATAATATTTTCGTTATTATTAAAAGTAAACTTACTTAAGAGGCAAGAATGTCTGATTTACCATCAATAAACAATTTGACTAACGAATCACTAGACGCATTTAAGAACCCGAGGCCCCCCTACTATCATTCTCGTGACCAGCCTATAGATCACGAGAAAACTTCACGACCCAATAAATATACATTGGCTTCTTATTCCTTAGATATTTTTCATTTTTATTCTTCACTTGTTGTTTATCTGAACCTTAGATTAAATTTTTTGAAAAAACGGGTTTTAAATTTTTAAAATTAAATTTATTTAAGAGTTGGATATATGTAGGTATGTTTTTTTTTTTTTTTTAGAAAATTTAAAAATATTTTTAAGAATTTATTTAAACTTAATTAATTACATAAATATTTAAATAAAATACATTTCATTAATAAAACTTTATATATATAACATAGAATACATAAAATATAGTATATACAGAATATTAAATAAATACACTTGCATACAAAATAATTACCTTCTACTGTAGCATCAGTCATACCATTCTCTCCACTTTTATGTTGGTTTCACCTCACCAAAATTAGAACGCAAATGCTCAAGAAAAACATACGTTATGACCGTTTGGGGGATAGTCCTTATAAAAGTAGGAATAAACCCCCTATAAAAACCTGATAAACCATAACGTTGACCAATTTTCCTGAAAACATCAGCAGAGTTTTCATATGTTCCTGGTGTGGCATTCATGAGATTTACCTGTACAACTTCAAGGGGTTGTTGGAGTAAAGTGGCTGCCGAACCTGCTATGGCTGATGCTAAAATTGAAGTATATAGGTTGTCTTCGAAGACCTGCGGGTACCTAAGAAGATATATTTTTGCCTGAAAAAAAAAAATATATTAAATATAATTAATTGATTTGAAGCACTTCTATAGCTTACCTCATCGTAGAGAACAATTTGTCCGATAGCATTCATTGTGCCACGGAGTGAAGATACTTCCGCACCAGAAAACAACATGCGAACACCTCCGCTCCGATATGTCTTTCTTAGCCCCTCAGATAAACTTCTGTAAAAAAACCAAGAATTATTTTGCATCCTAATTTGAATCTTCGCAATTGGAGTTGCCAAAAAACCCCCAAGAGCTCCACATGCAGACGCCACTGCCATCTTTGTTTGAAGAGAGTTGACCAAATTTTGCCGTTTGGCCCCTTCATACAGTTCCAATCGAAGGCTTGATTGAAGCGATGTCCGCGCCATTGTGCCCAGGAATCCTTTGTAAAGTCCTTTGATTCCTTAAAGAATATGGTTAAATGCATAATTGTTAAGGAGTTAAAATAATTTAATAACAAAATTTAAAGAATATTATATTAATTAAAAAAGAACAAACCTTGATCATTCTTGAAATGCTTCACCAATTCCTTTCCGCTTAAGGATGTCAACTGGACCTTCATTCTTATGACATCCAATGGATATGTCACTACACCTGCTGCAGCACTAGAAAGTCCAGCGAAAAACATCCTTGCAACACGGGATTCATTTTTTTTCTTTTTTTCTTCTGCCATTGAAATATTTGCGTCTGTTCGCTACAAATTTTCAATTAAAATGAAAAAATGAATAATATTATTATATACATACATGTGATTGTATTGACTTGATAGTCTGGGAAGAACTTGATTAAAAAAAATTGTAATCCTTGACAGTGGAGAGCCTATAGAATTATAATCGCTAGATATAATAACCGTTACAACTGCAGTTCATATTGCAAGTGGTAGTGCAAATGTAATGAATATTGCAAATGCAGTTGCAGTGGCACTTGCAGTTGCATTAACTAGGGCAGTTGCAGTGGCCAGTGAATTTGCAGTTGAACTGATCATTGATATTGCTGACATTTACACTTAAATTGATCATTGCCACGGCACGTACAACGAATTGCAGTGGGCAGTGCTGTTGCATTAACATATAAGTTACTGTGGCTATTGTAGTTTTAAATGCAGTCACGTCTACCACTGCATTAGTCAATGCTAATGCAGCTACAAATGCAACTGCGACTGACACCGCGACTGCACCTGCAATTGCAACTTCAACCTTAACTGCAACCGCAACTGCAACTTTAACTGCAACTGCAACTGCAACTGCAACTGCAACTGCAACTGCAACTGCAATACAACTGCAACGACTTCAACAGCAACTGAGACTGCAACTGCAACTACATCTGCAACTGTATTTCCTATATTCAGTACTGCTGCAATTGAACATTCAGTTGAAGTTGTAGTTGCAATTGCCTCTAGAAGTCTTCCTCTGCCAGTCATAACACTCATAGACAGATTGAGCTTTCAATGAATCTTGATTCTCGATTTGTGTTCTTTAGACAATCGCACGACCTTCCTATCGTCTTGAGGTGTTGTTTTTCCATTTCCGTCATTTATTTCTTGATTTTTCGCATATTTCAAAGCATTTGAGATAATTTAAACCTGTTGTCGGTGCGCTTTATTTCCAGGTATGACTTGATATGACAAATCTAACAAAATACTACTGTCGTAGGTTCAAAAAGAATCTTCAAAGATTAAATCTACCGCTGTTCTGAACGCATGGTAAAAATACTATAATCTTCTCTTTCTTAACCATGCTCAAAAGTACGAGAGCTAGCATTGTCAGAAACAAGTCATTTTAGTATGGCTGTTATTTTTATATAATGTTCTCTTTAACTCCCTAGATTCGCATGTGGACAGCCTGGCTGGTGGGTAATGTTGCGCTGTCCACCATTTTGAAAAAGGGCGTTGAAAAAAATAAATGGAATTTTCTCGGCTCTTATTGGAAGTCAGTTAACATTTTTGTTTGGTTTTGTATGTAAGTTAAAATATTTTTAAAAATTTTTGCTCACAAACATTTTTGACATCAATTTCCAATGAAAAGTTAAAAAGTTGTTAAAAACTATAAAATCTAGTAAAAATGGTTTTTAGCGTTTATCTTGCATCTTCTTCATCTGAACGAAAATAATGATTAAATAGTCTTTTGTAGAGCACCTGATTTCCTACATTTTTGTATATTTAGATTTTATGTGAAATACAATGTAACAAAGTTGCCAATATCCAGCAAATAATTCATAAGTGTTTCTTGTAGAGGGACACAATACATTACTTTTAGAGGGGTCTATCTCCTACCGTTTAGGGAGTTTTGTAAAAAAAAAAAGTACTTAAAATGTAAAAAAAAACAATGGAAAAACTAACAAAAACATATTTTAGCTCGTTTGAAAGCTAGAAGTCTGTTCTTTTATTACATCTTTCAATCGCGTTGTCAGTAATTTTTGAAACAAACAAATTAAATTTACAAAAACTATTTTTTTAATAGAATTCTTTTTTTCAAAACTATTGACAAATATAAATCGATTGGAAAATGTAATAAAAGAAAAGACTTCTGGCTTTCAAAATATGACGAAATTGTTGTGATAAGTCCAATTCTCTGTTTCCAGTGCTTATGAAGATAGAGAAAGACAAAGTTTCCAAATAACACTCAGGTAAACACATGTATGTAGATACTGATGTTTGGAAACTTTGACGCTTTCTATCTTCTAAGGGACAAACCACCGGAATTCGGACCTTTGACAGCAATTGTTTGAAATTGCAAGTTGAACATTTTTGCAATCACACTTCTCTCCGATCAATAGGTATTGAAATAAATTGATTTAAAGAATAGAGGGCACAAAATGATGAGGAAGCACTCGAAGGGGGAGTACGCCACTTTTGGGTGTTATTTTAAGACTGAACGACAATAATATCAAAAGTACAACCTTTTACTATTTACTGTGATGTAATTTCCACTTTTGGTCTAATTTGACTGTACTTTAAGTCTAGTGGGCCAACAATCGCACATAATAATCACTTTGTTTATGCTATTTGTATCTTCTTTGTTTATCTTTTCTCATTTATACGAAATGAATATGAATGTAGGCATGGTGTATAATGTCAAGGAAGCAAGTTTCAAGTTTCAACCAATCGAGCAGACTATTTGGAAAAAATAATCGAAAACAACTTAAAAATCGATCGATTTTTCGGAGTATTGAGCAATTTTTCGAGTAAAAAGGACTTAGACAGTATTAGGGTCAGTAGCTTATGATTTTTTTTTTCTTACTAGCCACTTACGAGAGTCAAAACGATCATTATAAGTTATTGCAACCATATATCGAAACCAAATTTGAATGGTTTTCATGACCACTTTTTTTTAATTATGATTTTTTTTACCAAAAACGGCCGCGGGGTCTAAAAATTCTCTTTTGGAAAATGTTACTAAAAGTCACTTCTTTTGAAATTTACACACCTACACTATTTTGGTCGCGGACCGAACCGCTTGTACAAATTTATTGGTATCATGGCGCGCCACAAAATGGGATTGTAGTCCTTATTGGTGATGATTTATATTTAACTACTTTGACAAATAACTACTTTGTTATTTTTTAGTTTATAAATAAAGTTGGCTATGACATTGTTAGCATATTTTTTATTTTATTGAAATATTTAATTTTAATTTTTGAAGAAAGCATTAAAAATCTGTAAAACGTTTAGAACATGGAATACAAATCGGTCATTGGCGCTTTGCATAATCGGACCAACAAACGAATGTGAAAATTTATGCATTGAGCTATTTAAGTGGAATCTTTTTGGCGATTTAATTTTGGTATACCTATTTTATCCAAACATTTTTACTATTTTTTATCATTCTAGGTATGCATACATACATATGTATGAAGATTTTATAAAGATTTTATAAAAAATCCAACTACACATTTCAAGATCTTGGCTTTGTCTTCACCACCGCTATACAATGTATTTCAATCCTAGCATGTGTTGGATTGTTGGTTAAAACTGGGAGCTTTGAGCATGACGTTCACAATATCAGGTAAGTGGAGCTATTTTAATTTTCTGAAATATTTAATTAATTGTCTTTATTTATTTAGGATCACTATAAAATCTGTCCTTCAATGGCCAACCAACTGTTCGTGTGTTTGCCTATACAACTATACTAATATACAACCTTACAATGACTCGATTCGACCTCGAGTTGATGGAGAAACTACCAGTTGTAACTGATACTCCGCTCTGTTTGCCACTTCGAATTGATTACGTTTGTGACATGAATCTTTTGGGTTTTCAAGAAACTGAAGAAATTTGTGATCCTGGCAGTGTTATAGATCCAAAGATCTTTAAACAAATATCAGGAATGTCAAACGAATTTGTAAAAGTCCAGCAGCCTCATCAGTCAAGGTTTGTTGATAAATTTTTTTTTATTGAATATTTTTTGACTTGATGGTAGTGCTAAGGCTGACAAGCCTAGCAGAATCTCTTAGCTCTATTTTTAAGTTGCATAATGCAAGCTAGACGATCGTTGGGATGGAATTATCAGTGTTTAATTTCTTGCATTGGTGGTGGTATAGGCTTCAGTGGGAATTTATGTTAGCTATTGATGCCTTTTAAATACATAATATGTATAACTAAAAATCCTTTAGTCTACGCCAGAGGAACAAAGGTTTCTTTATTGATCACCATAATTGTGCCTCTATAAAAAGCTCTTTGCTCTCTGGTTTCGCGACTTTCTTGGTTTGTTGAGGAAGGGATTAATTGGATTGCTGGATTATCTGAAGTATTTCGTTACATGAGGGTCAGCTGGAATCCAAGTGCGTGCCCTGGGCCTGCATTGGATGGATGTGCCCTCAGTGGGGGGAGGTTTGCTCTCCGTAGTAGTGGAAGGGCCATGTGTGACGATCCCTCCACTACTGAAGTTGGGTATTACTATCTTTCTCTACTGAAGTTGGGTATTACCAACTTTCTCTGGCTACTGAAGTTAAGTAAATCTAACTTTGTTTGACTACTGAAGTTGGGAACTACTGACGACTTTTCAGTTGAACTGCCGGCCGGCCCAACTTGAACCGGACTTTCCAGTAACTATGAAGTATACAAATTACTCAAATATATCCCATCATATACCTTCTTCAATGGGATAATATTTTCGTTATTATTAAAAGTAAACTTACTTAAGAGGCAAGAATGTCTGATTTACCATCAATAAACAATTTGACTAACGAATCACTAGACGCATTTAAGAACCCGAGGCCCCCCCTACTATCATTCTCGTGACCAGCCTATAGATCACGAGAAAACTTCACGACCCAATAAATATACATTGGCTTCTTATTCCTTAGATATTTTTCATTTTTATTCTTCACTTGTTGTTTATCTGAACCTTAGATTAAATTTTTTGAAAAAACGGGTTTTAAATTTTTAAAATTAAATTTATTTAAGAGTTGGATATATGTATGTTTTTTTTTTTTTTTAGAAAATTTAAAAATATTTTTAAGAATTTATTTAAACTTAATTAATTACATAAATATTTAAATAAAATACATTTCATTAATAAAACTTTATATATATAACATAGAATACATAAAATATAGTATATACAGAATATTAAATAAATACACTTGCATACAAAATAATTACCTTCTACTGTAGCATCAGTCATACCATTCTCTCCACTTTTATGTTGGTTTCACCTCACCAAAATTAGAACGCAAATGCTCAAGAAAAACATACGTTATGACCGTTTGGGGGATAGTCCTTATAAAAGTAGGAATAAACCCCCTATAAAAACCTGATAAACCATAACGTTGACCAATTTTCCTGAAAACATCAGCAGAGTTTTCATATGTTCCTGGTGTGGCATTCATGAGATTTACCTGTACAACTTCAAGGGGTTGTTGGAGTAAAGTGGCTGCCGAACCTGCTATGGCTGATGCTAAAATTGAAGTATATAGGTTGTCTTCGAAGACCTGCGGGTACCTAAGAAGATATATTTTTGCCTGAAAAAAAAAAAATATATTAAATATAATTAATTGATTTGAAGCACTTCTATAGCTTACCTCATCGTAGAGAACAATTTGTCCGATAGCATTCATTGTGCCACGGAGTGAAGATACTTCCGCACCAGAAAACAACATGCGAACACCTCCGCTCCGATATGTCTTTCTTAGCCCCTCAGATAAACTTCTGTAAAAAAACCAAGAATTATTTTGCATCCTAATTTGAATCTTCGCAATTGGAGTTGCCAAAAAACCCCCAAGAGCTCCACATGCAGACGCCACTGCCATCTTTGTTTGAAGAGAGTTGACCAAATTTTGCCGTTTGGCCCCTTCATACAGTTCCAATCGAAGGCTTGATTGAAGCGATGTCCGCGCCATTGTGCCCAGGAATCCTTTGTAAAGTCCTTTGATTCCTTAAAGAATATGGTTAAATGCATAATTGTTAAGGAGTTAAAATAATTTAATAACAAAATTTAAAGAATATTATATTAATTAAAAAAGAACAAACCTTGATCATTCTTGAAATGCTTCACCAATTCTTTTCCGCTTAAGGATGTCAACTGGACCTTCATTCTTATGACATCCAATGGATATGTCACTACACCTGCTGCAGCACTAGAAAGTCCAGCGAAAAACATCCTTGCAACACGGGATTCATTTTTTTTCTTTTTTTCTTCTGCCATTGAAATATTTGCGTCTGTTCGCTACAAATTTTCAATTAAAATGAAAAAATGAATAATATTATTATATACATACATGTGATTGTATTGACTTGATAGTCTGGGAAGAACTTGATTAAAAAAAATTGTAATCCTTGACAGTGGAGAGCCTATAGAATTATAATCGCTAGATATAATAACCGTTACAACTGCAGTTCATATTGCAAGTGGTAGTGCAAATGTAATGAATATTGCAAATGCAGTTGCAGTGGCACTTGCAGTTGCATTAACTAGGGCAGTTGCAGTGGCCAGTGAATTTGCAGTTGAACTGATCATTGATATTGCTGACATTTACACTTGAATTGATCATTGCCACGGCACGTACAACGAATTGCAGTGGGCAGTGCTGTTGCATTAACATATAAGTTACTGTGGCTATTGTAGTTTTAAATGCAGTCACGTCTACCACTGCATTAGTCATTGCTAATGCAGCTACAAATGCAACTGCGACTGACACCGCGACTGCACCTGCAATTGCAACTTCAACCTTAACTGCAACCGCAACTGCAACTTTAACTGCAACTGCAACTGCAAATGCAACGTAAACTGCAACTGCGACTTCAACTGCAAGTGCAACTGCAACTGCAACTGCAACTGCAACTGCAACTGCAACTGCAACTGCAACTGCAACTGTAACTGCAACTGCAACTACAACTGCAACTGCAAATGCAACTGCAAGTGCATTTGCGACTTCAACAGCAACTGAGACTGCAACTGCAACTGCATCTGCAACTGTATTTCCTATATTCAGTACTGCTGCAATTGAACATTCTGTTGAAGTTGTAGTTGCAATTGCCTCTAGAAGTCTTCCTCTGCCAGTCATAACACTCATAGACAGATTGAGCTTTCAATGAATCTTGATTCTCGATTTGTGTTCTTTAGACAATCGCATGATCTTCCTAGCGTCTTGAGGTGTTGTTTTTCCATTTCCGTCATTTATTTCTTGATTTTTCGCATATTTCAAAGCATTTGAGATAATTTAAACCTGTTGTCGGTGCGCTTTATTTCTAGGTATGACTTGATATGACAAATCTAACAAAATACTACTGTCGTAGGTTCAAAAAGAATCTTCAAAGATTAAATCTACCGCTGTTCTGAACGCATGGTAAAAATACTATAATCTTCTCTTTCTTAACCATGCTCAAAAGTACGAGAGCTAGCATTGTCAGAAACAAGTCATTTTAGTATGGCTGTTATTTTTATATAATGTTCTCTTTAACTCCCTAGATTCGCATGTGGACAGCCTGGCTGGTGGGTAATGTTGCGCTGTCCACCATTTTGAAAAAGGGCGTTGAAAAAAATAAATGGAATTTTCTCGGCTCTTATTGGAAGTCAGTTAACATTTTTGTTTGGTTTTGTATGTAAGTTAAAATATTTTTAAAAATTTTTGCTCACAAACATTTTTGACATCAATTTCCAACGAAAAGTTAAAAAGTTGTTAAAAACTATAAAATCTAGTAAAAATGGTTTTTAGCGTTTATCTTGCATCTTCTTCATCTGAACGAAAAAAATGATTAAATAGTCTTTTGTAGAGCACCTGATTTCCTACATTTTTGTATATTTAGATTTTATGTGAAATACAATGGTAACAAAGTTGCCAATATCCAGCAAATAATTCATAAGTGTTTCTTGTAGAGGGACACAATACATTACTTTTAGAGGGGTCTATCTCCTACCGTTTAGGGAGTTTTGTAAAAAAAAAGTACTTAAAATGTAAAAAAAAACAATGGAAAAACTAACAAAAACATATTTTATCTCGTTTGAAAGCTAGAAGTCTGTTCTTTTATTACATCTTTCAATCGCGTTGTCAGTAATTTTTGAAACAAACAAATTAAATTTACAAAAACTATTTTTTTAATAGAATTCTTTTTTTCTAAACTATTGACAAATATAAATCGATTGGAAAATGTAATAAAAGAAAAGACTTCTGGCTTTCAAAATATGACGAAATTGTTGTGATAAGTCCAATTCTCTGTTTCCAGTGCTTATGAAGATAGAGAAAGACAAAGTTTCCAAATAAAACTCAGGTAAACACATGTATGTAGATACTGATGTTTGGAAACTTTGACGCTTTCTATCTTCTAAGGGACAAACCACCGGAATTCGGACCTTTGACAGCAATTGTTTGAAATTGCAAGTTGAACATTTTTGCATTCACACTTCTCTCCGATCAATAGGTATTGAAATAAATTGATTTAAAGAATAGAGGGCACAAAATGATGAGGAAGCACTCGAAGGGGGAGTACGCCACTTTTGGGTGTTATTTTAAGACTGAACGACAATAATATCAAAAGTACAACCTTTTACTATTTACTGTGATGTAATTTCCACTTTTGGTCTAATTTGACTGTACTTTAAGTCTAGTGGGCCAACAATCGCACATAATAATCACTTTGTTTATGCTATTTGTATCTTCTTTGTTTATCTTTTCTCATTTATACGAAATGAATATGAATGTAGGCATGGTGTATAATGTCAAGGAAGCAAGTTTCAAGTTTCAACCAATCGAGCAGACTATTTGGAAAAAATAATCGAAAACAACTTAAAAATCGATCGATTTTTCGGAGTATTGAGCAATTTTTCGAGTAAAAAGGACTTAGATAGTATTAGGGTCAGTAGCTTATGATTTTTTCTTACTAGCCACTTACGAGAGTCAAAACGATCATTATAAGTTATTGCAACCATATATCGAAACCAAATTTGAATGGTTTTCATGACCACTTTTTTTTAATTATGATTTTTTTTACCAAAAACGGCCGCGGGGTCTAAAAATTATCTTTTGGAAAATGTTACTAAAAGTCACTTCTTTTGAAATTTACACACCTACACTATTTTGGTCGCGGACCGCACCGCTTGTACAAATTTATTGGTATCATGGCGCGCCACAAAATGGGATTGTAGTCCTTATTGGTGATGATTTATATTTAACTACTTTGACAAATAACTACTTTGTTATTTTTTAGTTTATAAATGAAGTTGGCTATGACATTGTTAGCATATTTTTTATTTTATTGAAATATTTAATTTTAATTTTTGAAGAAAGCATTAAAAATCTGTAAAACGTTTAGAACATGGAATACAAATCGGTCATTGGCGCTTTGCATAATCGGACCAACAAACGAATGTGAAAATTTATGCATTGAGCTATTTAAGTGGAATCTTTTTGGCGATTTAATTTTGGTATACCTATTTTATCCAAACATTTTTACTATTTTTTATCATTCTAGGTATGCATACATACATATGTATGAAGATTTTATAAAGATTTTATAAAAAATCCAACTACACATTTCAAGATCTTGGCTTTGTCTTCACCACCGCTATACAATGTATTTCAATCCTAGCATGTGTTGGATTGTTGGTTAAAACTGGGAGCTTTGAGCATGACGTTCACAATATCAGGTAAGTGGAGCTATTTTAATTTTCTGAAATATTTAATTAATTGTCTTTATTTATTTAGGATCACTATAAAATCTGTCCTTCAATGGCCAACCAACTGTTCGTGTGTTTGCCTCTACAACTATACTAATATACAACCTTACAATGACTCGATTCGACCTCGAGTTGATGGAGAAACTACCAGTTGTAACTGATACTCCGCTCTGTTGGCCACTTCGAATTGATTACGTTTGTGACATGAATCTTTTGGGTTTTCAAGAAACTGAAGAAATTTGTGATCCTGACAGTGTTATAGATCCAAAGATCTTTAAACAAATATCAGGAATGTCAAACGAATTTGTAAAAGTCCAGCAGCCTCATCAGTCAAGGTTTGTTGATAATTTTTTTTTTTATTGAATATTTTTTGACTTGATGGTAGTGCTAAGGCTGACAAGCCTAGCAGAATCTCTTAGCTCTATTTTTAAGTTGCATAATGCAAGCTAGACGATCGTTGGGATGGAATTATCAGTGTTTAATTTCTTGCATTGGTGGTGGTATAGGCTTCAGTGGGAATTTATGTTAGCTATTGATGCCTTTTAAATACATAATATGTATAACTAAAAATCCACGACGAGATGCACCTAATCACACCTTTAGTCTACGCCAGAGGAACAAAGGTTTCTTTATTGATCACCATAATTGTGCCTTTCTTGGTTTGTTGAGGAAGGGATTAATTGGATTGCTGGATTATCTGAAGTATTTCGTTACATGAGGGTCAGCTGGAATCCAAGTGCGTGCCCTTGGCCTGCATTGGATGGATGTGCCCTCAGTGGGGGGAGGTTTGCTCTCCGTAGTAGTGGAAGGGCCATGTGTGACGATCCCTCCACTACTGAAGTTGGGTATTACTATCTTTCTCTACTGAAGTTGGGTATTACCAACTTTCTCTGGCTACTGAAGTTAAGTAAATCTAACTTTGTTTGACTACTGAAGTTGGGAACTACTGACGACTTTTCAGTTGAACTGCCGGCCGGCCCAACTTGAACCGGACTTTCCAGTAACTATGAAGTATACAAATTACTCAAATATATCCCATCATATACCTTCTTCAATGGGATAATATTTTCGTTATTATTAAAAGTAAACTTACTTAAGAGGCAAGAATGTCTGATTTACCATCAATAAACAATTTGACTAACGAATCACTAGACGCATTTAAGAACCCGAGGCCCCCCCTACTATCATTCTCGTGACCAGCCTATAGATCACGAGAAAACTTCACGACCCAATAAATATACATTGGCTTCTTATTCCTTAGATATTTTTCATTTTTATTCTTCACTTGTTGTTTATCTGAACCTTAGATTAAATTTTTTGAAAAAACGGGTTTTAAATTTTTAAAATTAAATTTATTTAAGAGTTGGATATATGTATGTTTTTTTTTTTTTTTAGAAAATTTAAAAATATTTTTAAGAATTTATTTAAACTTAATTAATTACATAAATATTTAAATAAAATACATTTCATTAATAAAACTTTATATATATAACATAGAATACATAAAATATAGTATATACAGAATATTAAATAAATACACTTGCATACAAAATAATTACCTTCTACTGTAGCATCAGTCATACCATTCTCTCCACTTTTATGTTGGTTTCACGTCACCAAAATTAGAACGCAAATGCTCAAGAAAAACATACGTTATGACCGTTTGGGGGATAGTCCTTATAAAAGTAGGAATAAACCCCCTATAAAAACCTGATAAACCATAACGTTGACCAATTTTCCTGAAAACATCAGCAGAGTTTTCATATGTTCCTGGTGTGGCATTCATGAGATTTACCTGTACAACTTCAAGGGGTTGTTGGAGTAAAGTGGCTGCCGAACCTGCTATGGCTGATGCTAAAATTGAAGTATATAGGTTGTCTTCGAAGACCTGCGGGTACCTAAGAAGATATATTTTTGCCTGAAAAAAAAATATATTAAATATAATTGATTTGAAGCACTTCTATAGCTTACCTCATCGTAGAGAACAATTTGTCCGATAGCATTCATTGTGCCACGGAGTGAAGATACTTCCGCACCAGAAAACAACATGCGAACACCTCCGCTCCGATATGTCTTTCTTAGCCCCTCAGATAAACTTCTGTAAAAAAACCAAGAATTATTTTGCATCCTAATTTGAATCTTCGCAATTGGAGTTGCCAAAAAACCCCCAAGAGCTCCACATGCAGACGCCACTGCCATCTTTGTTTGAAGAGAGTTGACCAAATTTTGCCGTTTGGCCCCTTCATACAGTTCCAATCGAAGGCTTGATTGAAGCGATGTCCGCGCCATTGTGCCCAGGAATCCTTTGTAAAGTCCTTTGATTCCTTAAAGAATATGGTTAAATGCATAATTGTTAAGGAGTTACAATAATTTAATAACAAAATTTAAAGAATATTATATTAATTAAAAAAGAACAAACCTTGATCATTCTTGAAATGCTTCACCAATTCCTTTCCGCTTAAGGATGTCAACTGGACCTTCATTCTTATGACATCCAATGGATATGTCACTACACCTGCTGCAGCACTAGAAAGTCCAGCGAAAAACATCCTTGCAACACGGGATTCATTTTTTTTCTTTTTTTCTTCTGCCATTGAAATATTTGCGTCTGTTCGCTACAAATTTTCAATTAAAATGAAAAAATGAATAATATTATTATATACATACATGTGATTGTATTGACTTGATAGTCTGGGAAGAACTTGATTAAAAAAAATTGTAATCCTTGACAGTGGAGAGCCTATAGAATTATAATCGCTAGATATAATAACCGTTACAACTGCAGTTCATATTGCAAGTGGTAGTGCAAATGTAATGAATATTGCAAATGCAGTTGCAGTGGCACTTGCAGTTGCATTAACTAGGGCAGTTGCAGTGGCCAGTGAATTTGCAGTTGAACTGATCATTGATATTGCTGACATTTACACTTGAATTGATCATTGCCACGGCACGTACAACGAATTGCAGTGGGCAGTGCTGTTGCATTAACATATAAGTTACTGTGGCTATTGTAGTTTTAAATGCAGTCACGTCTACCACTGCATTAGTCAATGCTAATGCAGCTACAAATGCAACTGCGACTGACACCGCGACTGCACCTGCAATTGCAACTTCAACCTTAACTGCAACCGCAACTGCAAATGCAACGTAAACTGCAAATGCAACGTAAACTGCAACTGCGACTTCAACTGCAAGTGCAACTGCAACTGCAACTGCAACTGCAACTGCAACTGCAACTGCAACTGCAACTGCAACTGCAACTGCAACTGCAACTGCAACTGCAACTGCAACTACAACTGCAACGACTTCAACAGCAACTGAGACTGCAACTGCAACTACATCTGCAACTGTATTTCCTATATTCAGTACTGCTGCAATTGAACATTCTGTTGAAGTTGTAGTTGCAATTGCCTCTAGAAGTCTTCCTCTGCCAGTCATAACACTCATAGACAGATTGAGCTTTCAATGAATCTTGATTCTCGATTTGTGTTCTTTAGACAATCGCACGATCTTCCTAGCGTCTTGAGGTGTTGTTTTTCCATTTCCGTCATTTATTTCTTGATTTTTCGCATATTTCAAAGCATTTGAGATAATTTAAACCTGTTGTCGGTGCGCTTTATTTCCAGGTATGACTTGATATGACAAATCTAACAAAATACTACTGTCGTAGGTTCAAAAAGAATCTTCAAAGATTTAATCTACCGCTGTTCTGAACGCATGGTAAAAATACTATAATCTTCTCTTTCTTAACCATGCTCAAAAGTACGAGAGCTAGCATTGTCAGAAACAAGTCATTTTAGTATGGCTGTTATTTTTATATAATGTTCTCTTTAACTCCCTAGATTCGCATGTGGACAGCCTGGCTGGTGGGTAATGTTGCGCTGTCCACCATTTTGAAAAAGGGCGTTGAAAAAAATAAATGGAATTTTCTCGGCTCTTATTGGAAGTCAGTTAACATTTTTGTTTGGTTTTGTATGTAAGTTAAAATATTTTTAAAAATTTTTGCTCACAAACATTTTTGACATCAATTTCCAATGAAAAGTTAAAAAGTTGTTAAAAACTATAAAATCTAGTAAAAATGGTTTTTAGCGTTTATCTTGCATCTTCTTCATCTGAACGAAAAAAATGATTAAATAGTCTTTTGTAGAGCACCTGATTTCCTACATTTTTGTATATTTAGATTTTATGTGAAATACAATGTAACAAAGTTGCCAATATCCAGCAAATAATTCATAAGTGTTTCTTGTGGAGGGACACAATACATTACTTTTAGAGGGGTCTATCTCCTACCGTTTAGGGAGTTTTGTAAAAAAAAGTACTTAAAATGTAAAAAAAACAATGGAAAAACTAACAAAAACATATTTTAGCTCGTTTGAAAGCTAGAAGTCTGTTCTTTTATTACATCTTTCAATCGCGTTGTCAGTAATTTTTGAAACAAACAAATTAAATTTACAAAAACTATTTTTTTAATAGAATTCTTTTTTTCAAAACTATTGACTTCTGGCTTTCAAAATATGACGAAATTGTTGTGATAAGTCCAATTCTCTGTTTCCAGTGCTTATGAAGATAGAGAAAGACAAAGTTTCCAAATAACACTCAGGTAAACACATGTATGTAGATACTGATGTTTGGAAACTTTGACGCTTTCTATCTTCTAAGGGACAAACCACCGGAATTCGGACCTTTGACAGCAATTGTTTGAAATTGCAAGTTGAACATTTTTGCATTCACACTTCTCTCCGATCAATAGGTATTGAAATAAATTGATTTAAAGAATAGAGGGCACAAAATGATGAGGAAGCACTCGAAGGGGGAGTACGCCACTTTTGGGTGTTATTTTAAGACTGAACGACAATAATATCAAAAGTACAACCTTTTACTATTTACTGTGATGTAATTTCCACTTTTGGTCTAATTTGACTGTACTTTAAGTCTAGTGGGCCAACAATCGCACATAATAATCACTTTGTTTATGCTATTTGTATCTTCTTTGTTTATCTTTTCTCATTTATACGAAATGAATATGAATGTACATAGGCATGGTGTATAATGTCAAGGAAGCAAGTTTCAAGTTTCAACCAATCGAGCAGACTATTTGGAAAAAATAATCGAAAACAACTTAAAAATCGATCGATTTTTCGGAGTATTGAGCAATTTTTCGAGTAAAAAGGACTTAGATAGTATTAGGGTCAGTAGCTTATGATTTTTTCTTACTAGCCACTTACGAGAGTCAAAACGATCATTATAAGTTATTGCAACCATATATCGAAACCAAATTTGAATGGTTTTCATGACCACTTTTTTTAATTTTGATTTTTTTTACCAAAAACGGCCGCGGGGTCTAAAAATTCTCTTTTGGAAAATGTTACTAAAAGTCACTTCTTTTGAAATTTACACACCTACACTATTTTGGTCGCGGACCGAACCGCTTGTACAAATTTATTGGTATCATGGCGCGCCACAAAATGGGATTGTAGTCCTTATTGGTGATGATTTATATTTAACTACTTTGACAAATAACTACTTTGTTATTTTTTAGTTTATAAATGAAGTTGGCTATGACATTGTTAGCATATTTTTTATTTTATTGAAATATTTAATTTTAATTTTTGAAGAAAGCATTAAAAATCTGTAAAACGTTTAGAACATGGAATACAAATCGGTCATTGGCGCTTTGCATAATCGGACCAACAAACGAATGTGAAAATTTATGCATTGAGCTATTTAAGTGGAATCTTTTTGGCGATTTAATTTTGGTATACCTATTTTATCCAAACATTTTTACTATTTTTTATCATTCTAGGTATGCATACATACATATATGTATGAAGATTTTATAAAGATTTTATAAAAAATCCAACTACACATTTCAAGATCTTGGCTTTGTCTTCACCACCGCTATACAATGTATTTCAATCCTAGCATGTGTTGGATTGTTGGTTAAAACTGGGAGCTTTGAGCATGTCAATGCTAATGCAGCTACAAATGCAACTGCGACTAACACCGCGACTTCAACTGCAATTGCAACTTCAACTTTAACTGCAACCGCAACTGAAACTTTAACTGCAACTGCAACTGCAAATGCAACGTAAACTGCAACTGCGGCTGCAAGTGCAAGTGCGACTGCTACTGCAACTGCAACTGCAAGTGCATTTGCGACTTCAACAGGAACTGCAACTGCATCTGCATCTGCAACTGTATTTCCTATATTCAGTACTGCTGCAATTGAACACTCAGTTGAAGTTTAAGTTGTAGTTGCAATTGCCTCTAGATGTCTTCCTCTGCCAGCCATAACACTCATAGAAAGATTGAGCTCTCAATGAATCTTGATTCTCGATTTCTGTTCTCTAGACAATCGCACGATCTTCTTAAGTAAATACTACTGTCGTACGGGTCACCTCAAAAACAATCCTCAAATATTAAATCTACCGCTATGTTCTGAAAGCATAGTTAAAATACTATAGTCTCCTCTCTCTTAATCGTGCTGACATTTACACTTGAATGCTTTGTATTGGGCAGTGCAGTTGCATTATTAATTGAAGTTTCAGTTGCACTTGGGTTAGGTTAGGTTAGGTTGATGGGCTGACGGTGGATCTTGTTTTGTTCAGTTCTGAGCACTCTTAATAGCCTATTGTATAGACCGGAAACTGAGGGTTATAAAAGAACAATTACTTGCAAGGATTTTTATTTTTGAATATGTTTTTTTGGTCGATAAGCATGCTTAAAACCGAAAATGCTACTAAATTCACCCATGCGTTACTGAGAGAAAGGTCACACTGGCCACTGGTATAAATCGAAAACTAAGCCCAATTCGACAATTTTACATTTAAAACTTTTTGTTCAAAATTAAATTTTCTATTGAAATGTATAGTTCAAAAAATGATATAAAAAAATTAAGCAGGAAAAGTAAACAAAAACCAACCTTAAAAAAATCAAAAAATCATGGATTTCATATAGTATAGAATTTTAGTACCTACAGCTTTTTTTTTATATGAACTTTGACAGGTTTTCTTCGATTTGTTGTAACTTGTAACTATCAAAGTTGTCCAGAACCTCGCTTGTTGTGAACCCTTTTGATGGAGGGGCAAATCTTAAAAAATGGAATAATTTTTAATAAACAACAACAACCTCTGTATATTACCACCAAGTGTATAGGCTGGTGTTTTAGCTATTTCACGAGTGCCACCTCGATCTTCAGATTCCTTTAGTGGTGCTATGTATGTATGTATGATTTCTATACTATATTATAAAGATGAAACATTTATTTGTTTGTTTGTTTTTTTGTTTATTTGTACCTATGTAGGGGGTAATCTCTGGAAATATTCAACCGATCCTTATCCTATTTGAGTTTGAAAGGTTATTCTAAGGGGAAGGCTTAACGGTTAAAAAATTCAATTTATAGGGATAAATAAGGTAAAAACAAAAATGGTATGAGATAGCAAAAATCCTTTTTCTGTTTGATAGAGTTTACTAAGAGGATGTTGTCTGCATACATAGGGTGGAATGGGGTAGACATTTGAAATGGGTATATAATTTAAAAACCTTTTTGCGTTCGGAAGGTTTTTCTTAAAGGCTTAAGGATTGAAGACATTTCAAAATTTAAATACTTATAGTGTGAAATGGGCTTTGTAAAATATGGAATCTGATTTTAAACGTCCTTTTTGTATTGAAATGTTATTTGTAGAGGATATCATTCGAAAATTTTGCCTAACCGAGCAAAGCCGGGGCGGGCCAGCAACACTTAGTAACATTTACTCAACAGAAATTATTTAAAAAAAAAAAGAATTCATTATTTTCAATTTTCTCAAAAACAAGAAACCCTATAGGTCAGGAAAAATGGGTTCCGAGGTTGAAAAAATTAATTCATAAAATATTAAAATTGGAATCGACGCAGAATTGCAACCTCTATAACATATCCAAAGTCCCCCAAAATCCCTTAATTGGCTTTTTGTGCAGATGCATTTGAAGAGGTGCAGACGGGGAGAATTTGGAGGTCTATCAAACTAAAATATTTGTTTGGGTAAAACCTAATCATATGATACATGATTTAAGGGTAGTTTTTAACGCTGAGTCTAATGAAATCAAATTCAAAATGATACAACCACCCAAAAAGAAGTTATAGTCCTTTTTATGTAATGATGACTTTTTTTCAGGTACAACAGGTAAAATATTACCGAAAACCCTTTGAAAATAACGGAATGTTAATGAAACTTGGAATGAATGTTTCATTTGTCATAGGAACTTAGAATCAAAAGAGTCCCTAAAAATATCCATGGTGAAAGGGTGTTTTTTTAAGGGGGAGGGACAGGTGTAGAATGTTACCCATAACACCCACGAAAAAACTCTTACACTCATGAAACTCGCCAAAAATATATAATTTGTCATGGCAACCAAGAATCAAAATAGTTCTGATAAATATATTTGTTCTGGGGTTTTTTATTAAAGAGAGGGAAAATATGGGAAGAAGTTGGAAGATTTGAGCCAAAACTCCGATTTGGTGTAATTGAGGTATATACACAAAGTATGGTATATGATTTAAGGGTATTTTTTAACGCTGAATCTAATAAAAGTAAAACTAAAATGATACAAGCACCCTTAACAAAGTTATGGGCCTTTTCAAGCAAAAATTAATTTTTTAAATCGTATTTTCCGTAGAACAAGTCAAAAGTTAACAGTCACCAAAAACACTATTAGAACAAAGATATTTGTATGGACTATTTTGATTCTTGGTTGCCATGAAAAGTTTAATATTTTTGGCGAGTTTCATGAGTATAAGAGTTTTTACGTGGGTGTTATGGTTAACATTCTACACCTGCCCCTCCCCCTTAAAAAAACACCCTTTCACCATGGATATTTTTAAGGACTCTCTTGATTCTTAGTTCCTATGACAAATGAAACATTCACTCCAAGTTTCAGTAACATACCGTTATTTTCAAAGGGTTTTCGGTAATATTTTACCTGTTGTACCTGAAAAAAAGTCATAATTGCATATAAAGGACTATA
This sequence comes from Dasysyrphus tricinctus, assembly GCA_963921185.1. Taxonomy (NCBI): domain Eukaryota; kingdom Metazoa; phylum Arthropoda; class Insecta; order Diptera; family Syrphidae; genus Dasysyrphus; species Dasysyrphus tricinctus. The sequence goes on from OY992530.1 coordinate 116,567,513, forward strand.
ACTTCTTTTTGGGTGGTTGTATCATTTTGAATTTGATTTCATTAGACTCAGCGTTAAAAACTACCCTTAAATCATGTATCATATGATTAGGTTTTACCCAAACAAATATTTTAGTTTGATAGACCTCCAAATTCTCCCCGTCTGCACCTCTTCAAATGCATCTGCACAAAAAGCCAATGCAGGGATTTTGGAGGACTTTCGATATGTTATAGAGGTTGCAATTCTGCGTCGATTCCAATTTTAATATTTCATGAATTAATTTTTTCAAGGTTCCCCATACGATTTGTGCTATTTTTCCTGGTCTACTACAACCGTCTGGTTTTCAGCATTCGACTCAAGGCTAAGAGTAAGATTGAAAGATAAAAGACAATTTACTACTGTCAGTAAATAGCCGAGTCCACAAAACATTAATTTTATAAAAAAACAGAACACAAGATTATTATATTTTACGATTTTATTTAATTGTATTTTCATTAACGATTAATTGTATTTTCATTAACGATTTTACTGCCCGGCGACTCTTTAACGACTAAATACTTTTAAAGAAAGACAAAAGAATGCATAAAATAAAAAGGACAGATAGAGGATAAACTGAGTAAAAAAGTTAGCGTTGGAAGTTAGAAACAAAAAAAGCAGGGATGACAGCTCGGCCCTTCCTGACTTAACTCGTCCCGAGTTCTTTTGGGCTATTGACGTCATCTTCTTCACCATGCACACCATGACTTCAATTTATCACTGCTTGCTATCGTACTAAATTTTCGCTGATTCAGTTTCGCACCGCCGATATCTTCAACAAAATATCGGTCGAATCTTTGGCTATCATGTATGGCCCTTTGTATTTATTTTCGAGTGTTCGCCTGTGCTCGAAATCGCACTTTCGATCAATACCAGGTCTCCTTCTTCATATGCGTGCGGCTTCTTATATTTAGCTTCCATTTCTCTCGTGCTTTCTCGATATTGTCGATAGCTTCTTCTCGTCTTACGGTGATTGGAGGTTTCTCGAGGTTAATGTCGTCATCGTGTAGTGCTGCTAATAACTTATTACCACCAATATCTTGTAAGGGAAAATCGAAAATAAGTTCAAGGGGCGAATACTTTTTTGTTGTGTTGATTCTAGTATTTATAGTCCATTGGAGTTCACGCAGCTCGGAGTCCCAATTCTTCGCATCACTTGATTATGTTCTGAGGTACGCTAAAATACTCTGGTTTACTTGTTCAGCTTGCTCTCGGCGCTCTCATGGCTATTTTAATGTGTTTAATAACGTACTCGTCACAAAATTCTTCGAACACAGCTGAGGTGAACGCCGTTCCTCGGTCAGTTACTACAGTTTTCGTTGCACCAAAGTTCAATGTCAGTTGGTTCATAGCTTCAATCACGGGTTTGCTCTTAGTTAACTTTACTGCAACAAGAATAGTTGTTAACGCATCTACTGCAACTAGAATATGTTCGTTTCTTCGACGGCTTCTAACTAACGGTCCCAAATGATCCAGATGTAATATTTCAAAGGGCGTTCTCGGAATGTCCATCCCATACAATTGACATTCTTTTTGCTTCGGTTCACGGCTGAAACAGCATTCGACGCATGACTAAATAAATTGTTTTTTAATTGTTCCAACGTTCGATAAATTCTACCGACGACAGATTTCCATTGCGGTGCAGGGAATTAACTTCACGGGAACTATCTTCACATGGGAATTTACTTCACCACTAGTGGGAATTAATTTCACCTTTTTTTTGTGAAGTAATTTCCCCCTTAAGGTGGGAAATAATTTCATCCGAAAATTGTGTGAAGTTATTTCCCACCTATGATATGATAGAAATTACAAAAATGTAAAATTGTGTTTCCTTAAATCCCGATTCCTTAAATGCAAAAGAAACTTGCATACACCCAGCCTCGCACCTACCCCAAATCCTATAATGGGCCCAAGCAGGGGGGTTGCAGGGGGGCAGCATGCCCCCCTTACATACCTCACTGTTTATTCGCCGTAATGCTTGCTGTTAGCATGCTGCCCCCCTGCAACCCCCCTGCTTGGGCCCATTATAGGATTTGGGGTAGGTGCGAGGCTGGGTGTATGCAAAGTTTCTTTGGCATTTAAAGAATCTGGATTTAAAGAAACGCACATTAAAGTGAAATTATTTCCCACAAAAAAGTGAAATTATTACTCTCTTTCAGTGGGAAGTAATTTCACTTCAAAAAAGTGAAATAACAGTTCGCGAATATTATTATTTTGCACTACTGGCAATTCCGATCGATTTACTATCTGTTCGTTGTTTTGGTTATTGTTTTCTCTTTTGAATACGATCACATCATTCTCACGTCTGTTCACTCCAATTGACGATTAAGGGACAGATATAGTTTCGTTAGACAGAACGTTGGTTGTAAATGTATTAGTGTTACTAAGCAAAGCCGAATAATGTATTTGTGTCGTACCGACGGATTGTGCTTGTGTAGACCCGTTGCTACCCAAAGCCGTTGAATTATTTCTCGAAGGAGTGACTGGATTGGCACGTACACCATATGAACTGGAACTGTTCCGTGCAGATGCTATAGCTTGAATCTCCTTCGTCGGCCGAGCGCTCTCACTATGATTTTGGGACGTCAGGCTGATGACGGTAGTAAGTTGTTGTTTTAGCAATTCCAATGACCGATGGAGCATTGCCACGTGCGTCGTCCCTTAATTTACCTACCTCATCCTCACGATCTGTTACCTCGTCATCGCTCGGTGTAAATGATTCGGCTACCTTCTGCAGTTCCGCGAACTCGAATTTGTCCAGACGTGCAATCAATTCATTCTTGCTCCCCGTCGTCTTTTCGTTTAACTGTGTCAAAATTTCTTTTAACTCTTTCACGGTCAAATCTATAAGCGTCGTGAAATTCATTTTTTTTTTTGCTACCGATTTATAAATTCTCTAAAAATTTATCTGATTTTTTTATTATCTTAACTAAATCCCACTTCTGAAATTGTCAGTAAATAGCCGAGTCCACAAAACATTAATTTAATAAAAAAACACAGAACACAAGAATATTATATGTCCGACGACTTGTTATCGACTAACTACTTTTAAAAGAAAGACAAAAGAATGCATAAAATGAAAAGGACAGATAGAGGATAAACTGAGTAAAATAGCGTTGGAAGTTAGGAAACAAAAAAAGCAGGGGTGACACTACTTTATAGTGTAAAATAAAAAATGAAAAATCATTTAAAAACATTTTTCAATTTTTTTTTCAAGCTTTTAAACATTGTAAGTATTTCCGTTGTTTTTAAATAGATATTTTCATATTTTCAGTCAATGTTTAGGGAATTTGTCCCCCCTTTTAGAAAGGAGGGGGAAATATGTACATCTCCCCTTGTAAAGAATTTATTTCTTAGGATATGTCCAAAAATGCTTTCATAAAGTATTGGCCTGTAACTTGGAAATATTCTGTGTACTTCTTACCTTTGAAGAAACAGTGTTTCTCATGTAAAAATAAACACTGTATCAAAAAATAAATAAGGACATTTTTAACACAACCAGCTTCTGTACACTTCAACTTGCTCTCATGACGTCACTAAAATGACCATGAATCAATATATACGTAATTTCCGGTTATTTCTGGGTTTATTTATCAAAAACCATTGATGTTGTAAGACGATAACATTGTTTTTCAATTTTTTTAAATTTTCTACTCCCCGTATCTTTCTTAACCTTGCTCCTACCGAAAATATGAATAAAACCTTTTTTGTAGGAAATTTATTATTCTTTCATTTTGTAGTGTACACTTTTCCGCTCAAACGCTTATTTTTCAAAATAATCTCGAAAAATTACAAAAGGGGACCTTTACCCCCCCCCCCTCTTGGCTATAGCCAGTGGCGGATCCAGAGGGGGGGCTATAGGGGCTGAAGCCCCCCCCCACGGCTGATACAGAAGAGAGTTAGACAAACAAAACTAAGATTGTGGCTACAAAATTTGCATGTGAGCTGTGTTTTTCCAAGCCATAGGAAAATTGGATGAGTTGTTGGGCTGAACCATATTATATGCAAACTGTGTTTATTTTCGAAGCCCCAAGAGAATTGAATTAAAAAAGACGATTATATAAAAAATAAAATATACCTACGTAGGCTCTATTTATTCCAAGCTTTACAGATATAAGACAAAACGTTGAGGCTTGGGGCTAAGCCTTTACGAAGTGTTTTCCTAAGCGTGCAAGGGAATCAGATGAAAACTATAACACTGTTAGGGCTAACTAATTTGCATAATAGCTGTGTTTTTTTCCAGGAATTAAAGAAATTCAACGAAAGTAAGAGGCAAGAACTAAAAAATTTGCATGGAAGCTGTTGTTTTCCGAAGTCCAGGGAAAAAAAGAGGTTGGGGCTTAACAATTTGTTTTTTCTAAGCCCCAAACGAATCGGACTAAACAAATAACAAGTTTGGGGCTAGTAAGTATGCATACCTAAATGCTGTGTTTTTTCCAAGCCCTTATATTGAAACTAGTGAGGTTGACTTTCATGCTATTATTTTCACCTAGATTTCCTTGGGTATCGATATTTCTTAAAGATCAAATTAAGTTTGACAAAGCGTATAAATGTAAAGCTTTTTGCTTAAACTCCTCTTGATTTTTTGGACTTAGCTAAGCCCGAATAACTTTTGGGGCTTAAGTTTAAAAACTCAGTTTCCAGTGTAAAACATCACCCTACAGAATCCGACGAATGAGTCAGGCCCAATTTTGACATTTGTATCATAGTAAAAATGTCAAAATTCAGTCTGATTCGCTCCGCAGTTCATTTGACGGATGCTATAGGTAATCGGGCTGAATAACTTTGATATGGATAGTTTTCATATAATAACATCAAAGTATTGTTTTAGAAATTGTAACTTATGTTTTATTTCAGTTTGTTTTCGTGTGCAGAAGGATATTTTGACGATTTCAAAGACTTTAAGAAGAAGCGATTTTTGATCTTATTTTCTCTTTTGATTTCCTTTGTGCTCTAAAAAAAAGATAAGAGAGCTCTTTCCGCGAGCAATATTAATTAAATGAAATGAGAAAGAATTTCAATTCAGCTGCAAAGGCTAAAGGCTGTAAAGGCTAATTTTTGTTTTCCTTACAAAATGTAATATACACTTTTGTTTTAATATGGAACTAATACTCGTCTAACTATCAATAATTGGGCGGAACAAATTTTAAAGTTTTAACTCAGATTTTTTTCAAATCTTCGTCAAACTGTAAGATTTGAATTGACAAAACATGTGAATAAAATTCGCATTAAAGTTAATGATCGGAATGTTGAACACGAATTTTTATGTTTGAAATACCAATCCGCATGGGCTAAAGTCATTTTAGGTGTAATAGGTACAGAACATCCAAATTAATTTTATTTCCTCAAATTTACAAAAAGTGAATGGAAAAACATGATTTAGCTAATTTCTTGGAACAGCTACTTTTACCAAAAATTTGCAACTGTCTTTTTTATAGGGAGCTTAATTACCTTTCTTTTTTGCCATTTATAGCATTCTCTTCTATAGGAATTAAATTTTAAGATTTTGATAGGATTTCGATTAGGTGGGAGAAAAACTCATTCAAAAAATAGTTTTATTACAGAAATCTTGCTTTAAAATGTTTCATCAAAGAAGAAAAATTGAATAATATATGAAATATAAATTGACTGATTAGGGGTGGGGGGGAGGCAAGCACATCTAGCTGCCCCGTTTACGTACGCTCTTTTGTTTCAATTTGTTCCATTTAACTTTCGCACGGATCTTACATTAGTGTCAAAAACAAAAAAAAAGTTTGCACTGATCTTCTTCTTTCTCATTAGTTGGAAATATGCTTTATTTAAATATGTAAATAAGATGTCTAGTTAATCAAATCTTGAACAACCAATCATAGTTCAAAAATTTTAGGACAACAGTGGTGCGGGGAACTAAGTCCCCGGGAACCAAGTCCACCGAGGGACTTAGTTCTCATTTAATGGGAACTAAATCCACTTTAACGAAGTGGAATTAGTTCCCAGGTAAGGTGAGAAAGTAGTCCACTTCTTTATGAGAACTAAGTACACATTTTGAAATATGAAGAGGGAACTATGTGACTTTCAACGATAAAAATTACAAACATTTAAAATTGCGTGAAAGCCTTTGCACACACCCAGGCTCGCGCCTACCCCAAATCCTATAATGAGCCCAAGCAGGGGGGTTGCAGGGGGGCAGCATGCCCCCCCATACATACTTCACTGTTTATTCGCCGTAATGCTGTGTGCTAGCACTGTATTGTGGTAAGACAAAGCATTACGGCGAATAAACAGTGAGGAATGTATGCAACCCCCCTGCTTGGGCTCACTTTAGGATTTGGGGTATGTGTGAGGCTGGGTGAATGCAAAGTTTCTTTTGCATCTAGAGAATCTGGATTTAAAGAAACTTTGAATTTATCCTATATATATCCAACAATATTGTGAAAAGTATTTCTGTTATATTAATAAGATTGATTTTTTTACTTGGAAGTGGGAACTTAATTCACATTTAAAGGGAAGTAAAACCACTCAGTCTTTGAGGAATTTAGTTCCCACCTTCTATGAGAAGTAAGTTCACTTTGCTGAAGTGGACTTAGTTCTCATTACATGGGAACTAAGTCCCTCGGTGGACTTGGTTCCCGGGGACTTAGTTCCCTGCACCGACAACAGTAACCTACAAAGTTTATCAACACTTTTTTGGAGGTGGACGGCTGATAAAGTTAAACCAAGTACTTTTGAATCAGGTTTTATAAAACCTACAAAAAATATTCAAATTAAAGAAAGCTACCTACCTACTTATTTCAAGTTCCTATAATCATATCCTTACAACTTTTTTTTACTATGTGTCTTTGTGGAGAAACTGGTTAAAGCGTCTTTGCAAAATAGCAGCTGAAGCTTACTAATTACCAGATGCTCCATTTCCAATCATAAAATTTTGCAGAATTTTCCTATTAAGGTACTTATATATACATATATTTTTGCATTTATACAAAATCTTTTTTGATGCAGCTGCTGACTAGCCTACTTTCTGAGAACAGAAAATTTGGGTTGGTGGGCATTCGTATCTTATTAAGAATTTTTCAAAAGATGTGTCTAAGGGAACTCCAAGCCCCCCCCACAGCCAAATCCTGGATCCGCTACTGGCTATAGCTCGCTGCCCTGGGCTGGGGACTTTTAGTATGTTATACCTGGGGGTCACCCCTACCACATTAAATAACAACCCGCTTTTAAAAATACCACACTACCAACATATTTCAATGTTTTTAAAGTGAACTTTTCACAGTCCATCGTGATATCGAATACCAAAGTCTGGCAATTTTGTTTAGCAACCAAGAATTTGATTCCCTAAGTCTTAGGCACTGCAAGATACTAAGGGCGATTTTTTTCAGTCAAAGTTGAACATAACTTGAGGATTTTTATTTTCAACTTGTGAATTTGTTTTTATTCACTCAAAGTTGACGTTTTCAACTTCCGATTTTCAACTCTAGAGTTGATCAACTTCAGATTTTCTCAACTCCCGGAAAAAGTAGAAGTTGGCAGAGAAAACTTGAGAGTTGACACAGAAATATTGTTTTTTTGCTTTTGTAAATGCATTGCATAGGTACAAACATTTTGCTTTAAAGGTTGTGCTCTTCATTTTTCAAAACAGAAAAATTATAAAAAAAACCTATAATCTTCCGAAACAATTTATTAGTATTATCGTTTTTGGGAAAATTGGACATCATCTTCTTCGGCCAGTGATAGTGAAGATGATGGAAATGACGAGCCATTATACCTTGAAAGAAGACAGCAGAAGATGGTGCCGTGCATTGGAATTGAAAGGTGGGATGACTGAGCCCAAAGGTGCTTGGAGGGGTGGCAAAGGGGCGTTTCCCCCCTTGGCTCTGGAAAATACAACGCCCCAACATATTTTTAAATTTTCAAGGACCTATGGACCTATGGACTTTTGGCAAATACCTGTCTTTTTTCTGTCTAAGTCCATCTGATTTTTTTCGGTGTGGGTGAGATGGTGGTGATTTGTATGTAGGTACAGATATCTTTAAGTCTAACATAGACGCTATAAGAAAATTAATAAAACTTGTCAAAAACCACAACAGGGATTTCTTTTTGTTTGCATCTTTAATGACTTTATCAGGCATTGTTTTTAAATTCTATCTGCCTATACACACCAATTTCACACAAAATAACACAAATGTTGAAAAAAATCAGTTTTTTTGACCGAATTGCTTCAAATTTAAATATTAAAATGACAGTTCTTGAATTATTTTCACAAATTTCCCAGAGATACTTTTCAAATCAGAAGTTGGCCAACTTTAGATTTTCAACTCGGCAGTTGAGAACAAAATTAGTGAATAAAAAGGAATTTCAACTTATGTTTCAACTCTCGAGTTGAAGTCAACTCTCAAGTTGTTCAACTTGAGAGTTTGCCTCAAGTTGAGCAATTGTGAAAAAAATGGCTCTAAATATTTTGTGTGTAGATCAAGTGGTAGGAGGTGCAGAAAACCTTAAGGCATCCGTTGGGCAAGACCTGTGGTACTAAAACTAGTTGTTCTTTGAACCTTTTTGAGTTTGTCGATGTTATTTGCCTTGTTAAGTGCGGGCCACCAGACAATCGAGTTTTAATTAAATTGGGTGGTATGAAGAAAAACGCAAATAATAGAAAATTATTTTTGTTTATGTTTTGTGGACTATTGAATATAATTCAAATTAAAAGTATTTGCGACCTTTAGTCCAAATGCGTTTCGCCCAGGTACAACAGTTGGGCTCATCAGATAGATGCTGTTGTACTCTTCTAAGACGCATTATTTTTAATCGATGTATACCGACAACTAATAAAATTGGTTGGTGGTGACTTACAACTCTCAACCATTCCTGTGTGCGTGTTGTTGGCAGGAATGGATGGGACCTACAGTTTTTGGCCGAGTCCGAACGGCAAAATGAGCAGCACTTTTTCATGACAAGTATACTCTTGGAGTATTTGTCAGTTCCTCGCTAGAGGCAGTACCTCGGATAAACCAGACAATCGAACCATATGTTAGAATCGGCCTTACCACTTCAGTATAGGTACGTCCACAAGATCATCTTCACTGCACCATACTCCAATCTTTGTCACAAATAAAACACTTTTGAATGGACATTTTGACTGTTTGGAATACTGAAACTTAGACACTTAACCACTGCATTATAATACTTTTAGACAACTTCTATTAGAAAATGCAAATAACATAATAACTCATGGCCTACTTTTCATGTAATGAAGAAAACAATACAAAAAAAATCGTTTATGCAATTTTTTAAAAATGACGGATTTTTGGCTGTTTTTCAACGACTCTTTCCGCAGAAACCATAAGTCGTACAAAAAAATGATATAAGCGTAGATTGTAGGTAATCTTATTGTCTTTATTTTTGCATAAGCGCTTTTTGCAAAAGAAAAATAATTTTTGAGCATTAAAGAAAAAAGACAAAAAATGTCGAAATTTTCGACGTTTTTTGACGAATTCTCATATTTTCCGTGAAAAATTTTGTTGGACAATTTCAGATTCGTATTCAGCGACCCCAAAAACATAAAGGGGGCCACTAAAAATAATTACACCAGAACTTTCCACTTCAAGTCCCTTTTGAACATCATTTGACTAGACTAATACTTATTTACTTTGAAGTAGTGGGGAGCATAAGCGCGTAGAGTAGTAGTTGCCCACACCTCCAGGCTTTTAAAAATACCACACTACCAACATATTTCAATGTTTTTAAAGTGAACTTTTCACAGTCCATCGTTATATCGAATACCAAAGTCTGGCAATTTTGTTTCTTTGTGTTACCGATTCCCAAATTTTGCCATTCGTGGTTATGATCCGATCCATGAGGCGAAAACGGATGTTTACACATCTTCAACGCCAGTCCCGGTACTCATACATTTTTTTATATGGCTCCGCACGTGACCGTTGTTCTTTCCCTACATATGATTTACCCCCAGCTTAGACAGGCGAGTAAAACTCGTGGTGCTTATTTCCATGGGTCAGCCCTATCATAGAATCCATCGTAACGAATTTCCGAATGGATTGTTACGCTACGAACTACGAACAAATGTCTTCACAGAATCCGAATGGAGTCGAAAAAAGCATTGCCGCTCTCTTTTGAGTGAACTCACTCACTCAATTTCGAAGTTAGCTGTCATACGTAGAATCATTAAATGGAAAAGAAAAAAGAAACAAAAAGTTGTGATTCACTAATTTTGTCTTACTTTAAGTGGTTTTTGATAGTTTTGCATTTTTACCAACAAATTAATTAATTTGCGTTTGCAATAATAAATAAGTGAGGCGACAGCTTGTGAAAATGCAGAGGGACTAATGACTTACACTCTGAATTATTCATATGTGCAAGAGAATGTACTCTGAATGGATTCTGTGATAGATTTTTCAGGATTCATAGTACATTTTCAATTACGATGGAATCTGTGATAGGGCCGAATAGCTTAATATTTTGGCCTGCGAGTTATCAGCTAATGTAGTGTTTTTTTTTTTTTTCTTTTTTCTTTGTTTTTTATTTTTTATTTTTTGTGTTTTTTTTTTTTGTGTGTTTTTTTTTATTTTTTCAATATTTCTATTATTTTAAAGGGCTGCCAAAGAAACCGCCAACGTTATGATGGAAGAAATCACTGGAAAGAAGAAAACATTAGACTATATTAAGTGTATTATGCAGAAAATATTTTCGATTGTATTTTGAGAATTATTCACTCTAAGCTAGATTGTCTAATCACACCTATCACTATTAGCCTTTTCAAATTGAACCCAAAACGCGTTTTTGGAGAAAAGCCTAATCGAAAACACAAGTTTTCTCATACATTTTTTGTAGCTTCAGGTTTTCGTAAAACACAAGTTTTATATAAAACCAGTCGAAAACTTGTTGGAATTCAGATATGAACAAAACAAACATACCTTTTAATAAGTTCAGCGCTTATTGAAGTGTCAAAAAAGAAACTGATGGGATGCTTTCAAAATAAATTGAAAACAGCTGAAGAAATTCTTTCATATCAAATATAAAATTCGAATCTCAAAATAAAACCCCAAACCCCAAAACCGGTTTTCGGCGAAAACTTTTCAAAACTCGAAAACCATTCACACTGAACATTACACGTTTTCGTTTGACATTCCAGTTTTTTTTTACACAAACCACGCACAATTTCTTTATTTTCTTCCAGTTTTTGAAATTAAGAACGGTGAATTATTATATAAATAGGATCCATATGAACAATTTGACTTACCACAAACAGTTATTTATCAATTTTAAATTAATTATTATATATTTTGAGATTCAAATTTTATATTTGATATGACAGAAATTCTTCAGCTGTTTTCAATTTCTTTTGAAAGCATCCAATCAGTTTCTTTTTTGACACTTCAATAAATCTTTTTGATGTTTCCACTGCACAAAAAGATTTAAAAAAGATTAAATTTGGCAGCACCTTCAAAAATGCAAATGATGTTTCAATTTTTCATATGAAGTGCAAGTGAGATAGAAAATTTGAATCGGGTTAAACATTAGGCGTGTTTTATTGGGAAAGCTATCCGCAGCACAGTGAAATTTTATATGAATTACCAAAACAACACCGGCAGCAAAATCGCTGCCGATAATATTTAAATAGAATCCTGCTGCCGATAAAATTTTGACGTTTGCTCGAGTATCGAACTCGATTGAATAGGATTTTAGTGTGTCGTCATTGGGCACGTTCCGATGTTAATTCTCAGTTATCCGGATAGCTTTGTGTTGTTGAAATACCTTGTTAAAAACAGCTGATGACCGATGACACAACAACAACTCACGTTATCTCAAATTTTTTGGGATAACTAGATAACATAGCGAATAAACATCGGAACGCGAGGATTGGTACGATTGGTACTTTTATGTGTCTCGAATTCTCGATGGCTATGTTCGTAGAGTAGAATTATGTTGAATGAATGGCCCTGTTTAGACTGTAACTTTTCACTTCGTCATGACCATGTTTTTGTAGAAGAGATCGGTGAGGAGAAAATTTCACCCATAAATTCATCGTCATGGCGTAGTGACCAATTACAGTCTAAACAGGGTCTATAAGGACCAGTTTGTATAAAAACATGGTTCAAATTTTGATCCGATGCTCAGCAATTTTAAGTCACTGCTTTTGGTGAATTAAAGACTGCTTGTACAAACGTGGTTCAAGTTTTGATGCGTGGTTCAATTTTTTTAGCTCACTGATTTCGACAGTTTAACTGAGATTCAACAATGGTCAAGCTTGAAATTGTTCCGATTAAATCGATGAGTCACAAATGCTGAACCATCGATAAAATTTTGAACCATCGTTGAACGTCAGTTAATCCGGTAAAATTGGTAAGTTAAAAAATTTGCAATGGAAAACTAGGTAAATGCTTTAAAATTAGCGATACACTCATGTCCTTATTGTAATTATTATGTCCCAGATCACACGTGAAGAAATTCAAGCATTTTAACTTGCAGAAGAGGGAGGGGGATGAAATATTTTAAAATAGGTATTTGAAAATATTCGGTGCAGAAAATTGACGTTCTCTTTTGTGTGGCTTCTCCTTTCCAATCCAACCAATCAAATAGTGTCTTTCATTAAAAAAAAAAATACGAAAAATACAAAGAGGAGAATAAAATCTGCAGTATAATATTTTCTACACATCTGAACACTTTCGTTCTTCACGTGTAAGCAGGCACTATAAAATTATCGCTAATAATAATAAGTCATCTACTCCATGTACAGTGAGCGTCAAAAAAAAGTGTACAGCTGTGAACTGCGTTTTTGTAACTCGGTTGAAGAAAATAGATTCGATCTTTTAGGAAAATACTTATCTTATTTTTTGAAGCGGTTAATCTTCAATGAATTGGCATATAAAACTTAACAAAAAATATTACAGTTAAAATTCAATAAAAAAATAACAAAAAATACTTCGTTTTTATGGCGTCAAAAGAAAGTGTACACTATTCAATTAAAGCGAAAAACTTAAAAGCAATACTTCGTCTGCTTCCCTTTCGCCGTTAGGATAGCTTCTATGCGTCTGGGTTTTGACTCTACTAGCTTCCCTGGCAATTCAGCTGGAATTTTTTGCCACTCTTCAAACAAAATTGAATTTTGTGCGTTTTTGCTAAATAATTTCCTCTTTTGGATCTGTTTGTACAGATAATCTCACAAATTCTCAATGAGGTCAAGGCCTGGGGATCGCGGAAGGTCTGCTAGTTGCTTAGAAGTACCATGGAGTAACCATTCCTTGACCAATTTCGATGTTATGCCTGATGTCGTTGTCTTGTTGGAAGACCCATGAATCAGTTAACCCCAGTTTTGCAACACTAAACGGCAAATTGTCTCTTAAAATATTAAGGCAATCTTCAGTCCTCATCGTACTGTCAATAAAACAAGGGTTCCAACTCCAGATGACGCCATACATCCTCTATTTTCTTCAACAGAGTTACAAAAACGCAGTTCACAGCTGTACACTTTTTTTTGACGCTCACTGTATAATGAGTCTGCTACTATACGACGACTTGTGAGTCATGACTTTTTTCAAAATTAAATGAATGCTAATGAGAAAAAAAAATTGATTTCAGTTTCACAATTTTTCATTTCGAAAAAAGTCAACTAAAAAGTCTTCGTGTAATAGCAGACTAAATCATGACTTTTTACTTTGACCATGGTCTACCAACATACCCCTACCCCCTTTTTTTTTCTTTTATAGCTGCAAAATTAATTTTCGAATCTGAAAATGGCAAGGCATACATTTTATAAATATGTATATTGTTGTATTTCCCATTTTACTTGCAAATAAGTTCGTTTTTGTAAATAACTTTTGGTTTGGTTTAACTTTCACAAAATTCACTTTTGTGTCGTGACAGCTGCTCAGGCGTACCAAAAAGTATATAGGCTGCTGCGTATGCGTTTTTTTGGAAATCTCTATACAAATAAAATCCCTAAGAAACACGCCTATTGAAGAACTGAATCGAGTCTCGAATGAATCGTTCAGCACCATTTAAGAATAGGTTAGTGCGAAGTGTAAAGCTTTTTGTCCTAGTAAGATTTAACAAGAATAATTTCTAATCTTCACGATTTACGAAATTAATTTGTATGGTAAATCTTCGAGATTTGAAGTAGATTTGAGGTTAATCTTATTAAATCTCAGATTAATGTAGGTGGATATTTATTATTTATTAATGCAACCTAATCCGTCTTTTGAGGCATCTGTTTGCACTATTATCGGTTTACAAGGAATGAATATTGTTAAGACGGGGCTAGACGTGATCACCTTTAACAAACTTTGAAGTTCATTTTCATGCACTTGGTTCCACTCAAACTTGGCTTCTTTTAACGTCACGAATCGTTTATGACCGTAAAAAAAAACTTTAAAAAAATCGTATAAGAGAATCTACAGCTGAGCAATTACTGAAACTGGCTGACCTTTTATATGGATTAGCGCAGGTTGCTAGGCGGTTAATAGAATTAAGCTATGTATAAATGAATGCTCAAAGGGTAGACATGGTGCATTCAAGAGGACACAAGCGTCCATGGGATGGAGAGGGCATATGAAGGATGAATTCGTGTGACATTTACTTCGGCGAGTGCTGTAGGGAGCAGGGTCAGCGGATTTTTGGGTGTGGTTTTGTTATAAGGGGAAGACTTAGGCAAGAAGTCTTAAGCTTCATAAATGTAAGCGAGTGCCTGGCCACAATCCGCATCAAGGCAAAATTCAAAAACATGACGTTGATCTGTGCCCATGCCCCAACGGAAGGGAAAGATGACTCAACCAAGGAGGAATTCTACGATCACCTTGAGAATACGTATGATAGGTGCCCCAAGTACGACGTCAAGATTATTCTTGGCGACTTCAACGCCAAGATCGAAAAGGAGGGCATCTTTGGTTCGATAGTCGGAGGGCACAGCCTGCACGACAACACTTCCGGTAACGGACTCAGGCTGATTGACTTTGCGGTGGGGTGAAATGTCATCATAGCAAGCACTCAATTCCCACACCTCAATATACACAAAGGGACCTGGCGGTCTCCGGATCAACAAATCGTCAACCAGATTGATCATGTTGCGATAGACGCAAGACATGCTTCCCGTATCCTTGATGTCCGAACGTTCCGAGGTGCCAACATAGACTCGGATCACTACTTGGTGGCAGCTCAGGTACGAATGCGGATATCCTTGATCATTGAGAATTTGTGAGATTATTTGTACAAACAGATCCAAAAGAGGAAATTATTTAGCAAAAACGCACAAAATTCAATTTTGTTTGAAGAGTGGCAAAAAATTCCAGCTGAATTGCGAGGGAAGCTAGTAGAGTCAATACCCAGACGCGTAGAAGCTATCCTAACGGCGAAAGGGAAGCAGACGAAGTATTGCTTTTAAGTTTTTCGCTTTAATTGAATAGTGTACACTTTCTTTTGACGCCATAAAAACGAAGTATTTTTTGTTATTTTTTTATTGAATTTTAACTGTAATATTTTTTGTTAAGTTTTATATGCCAATTCATTGAAGATTAACCGCTTCAAAAAATAAGATAAGTATTTTCCTAAAAGATCGAATCTATTTTCTTCAACAGAGTTACAAAAACGCAGTTCACAGCTGTACACTTTTTTTTGACGCTCACTGTATAATGAGTCTGCTACTATACGACGACTTGTGAGTCATGACTTTTTTCAAAATTAAATGAATGCTAATGAGAAAAAAAAATTGATTTCAGTTTCACAATTTTTCATTTCGAAAAAAGTCAACTAAAAAGTCTTCGTGTAATAGCAGACTAAATCATGACTTTTTACTTTGACCATGGTCTACCAACATACCCCTACCCCCTTTTTTTTTCTTTTATAGCTGCAAAATTAATTTTCGAATCTGAAAATGGCAAGGCATACATTTTATAAATATGTATATTGTTGTATTTCCCATTTTACTTGCAAATAAGTTCGTTTTTGTAAATAACTTTTGGTTTGGTTTAACTTTCACAAAATTCACTTTTGTGTCGTGACAGCTGCTCAGGCGTACCAAAAAGTATATAGGCTGCTGCGTATGCGTTTTTTTGGAAATCTCTATACAAATAAAATCCCTAAGAAACACGCCTATTGAAGAACTGAATCGAGTCTCGAATGAATCGTTCAGCACCATTTAAGAATAGGTTAGTGCGAAGTGTAAAGCTTTTTGTCCTAGTAAGATTTAACAAGAATAATTTCTAATCTTCACGATTTACGAAATTAATTTGTATGGTAAATCTTCGAGATTTGAAGTAGATTTGAGGTTAATCTTATTAAATCTCAGATTAATGTAGGTGGATATTTATTATTTATTAATGCAACCTAATCCGTCTTTTGAGGCATCTGTTTGCACTATTATCGGTTTACAAGGAATGAATATTGTTAAGACGGGGCTAGACGTGATCACCTTTAACAAACTTTGAAGTTCATTTTCATGCACTTGGTTCCACTCAAACTTGGCTTCTTTTAACGTCACGAATCGTTTATGACCGTAAAAAAAAACTTTAAAAAAATCGTATAAGAGAATCTACAGCTGAGCAATTACTGAAACTGGCTGACCTTTTATATGGATTAGCGCAGGTTGCTAGGCGGTTAATAGAATTAAGCTATGTATAAATGAATGCTCAAAGGGTAGACATGGTGCATTCAAGAGGACACAAGCGTCCATGGGATGGAGAGGGCATATGAAGGATGAATTCGTGTGACATTTACTTCGGCGAGTGCTGTAGGGAGCAGGGTCAGCGGATTTTTGGGTGTGGTTTTGTTATAAGGGGAAGACTTAGGCAAGAAGTCTTAAGCTTCATAAATGTAAGCGAGTGCCTGGCCACAATCCGCATCAAGGCAAAATTCAAAAACATGACGTTGATCTGTGCCCATGCCCCAACGGAAGGGAAAGATGACTCAACCAAGGAGGAATTCTACGATCACCTTGAGAATACGTATGATAGGTGCCCCAAGTACGACGTCAAGATTATTCTTGGCGACTTCAACGCCAAGATCGAAAAGGAGGGCATCTTTGGTTCGATAGTCGGAGGGCACAGCCCGCACGACAACACTTCCGGTAACGGACTCAGGCTGATTGACTTTGCGGTGGGGTGAAATGTCATCATAGCAAGCACTCAATTCCCACACCTCAATATACACAAAGGGACCTGGCGGTCTCCGGATCAACAAATCGTCAACCAGATTGATCATGTTGCGATAGACGCAAGACATGCTTCCCGTATCCTTGATGTCCGAACGTTCCGAGGTGCCAACATAGACTCGGATCACTACTTGGTGGCAGCTCAGGTACGAATGCGGATATCCTTGACGCCACAGCAACGAGCGGATGCTATGAAAAGATTTAAAGTCGCGAAGTTAAAATCGCAAGAGATCGCCAGGACACGTTTCTCTTAATCTCTCAACAAGAAGCCCGTCACCAGCATCATCTGCAGAGGACCAGTGGAAACACCGCCAAAATGCCATCAGGAGTGCGGCCACTGATGTGCTTGGATTCACTAGGCCACCACAACGAAACCCCTGGTTCGATGAAGAATGTAGGCTGGCGCATGTAGCAAAGAATGAGGCCTACCAATCAATGCTGCAATGCTGAGAGCAGCCCGGGAGCTCTACGGGCAAAAACGCAGGGAGGAACGCTGACTTCTGAGGAAGAAAAAGAGAGAGCATGCGAAGCGGGTGGTCGAGTCTATTGAGGACTGTAACGGCAGGGGGGATGTTCGAAAGTTCTACCGTAAGGTGAGGCAATCTACCCAGGGCTACAAGGCTAGAAGGGAAGCCTGTCGAGCTGAGCTTGGGAATATGGTGGTAGACACACAGTCCGTGCTGAGGATTATGGTCTACATTTCCGTGCACCTGACCTAAATGAAGTGCGGGTAGCGATATTCCAGCTTAAAGCGTACAAGGCTGCTGGTGCGGGTGGCCTGCTAGCCGAGCTATTTAAAGCAGGGGGAGATGACTTGGTAGGGAGTATACACCAACTTATCTCCAAAATTTACAAGAAAGGAGATGCTCTGACCTGTGCTACAGAAGGTATAAGTCTCCTCAACGTCGCATACAAAATCCTGTCATCTGTACTCTGTGATCGCTTAAAACCGTTTGTTAACGATCTGATCGGCCCCTATCAGTGTGTAGTCCGGGAGCCCACCGTAAGATTACCTATCTCATCGCGGCCACGCAAATATTGGATGTGAACTGATAGCTTTAGTTCAAACATTTACGAAACTACTGGTCGGACAAAGCTTTTCGGGTCGCAATGGTAAGAAAATGCACTTTTTAGGTTGCATTTTCCGCTAAATATACCAATAATATAAGCTATTTCTATAAATGGGGTATCAAATGAAAGCTATGGCTGTCTTCTATACGATACCAATGGTCGGACAGACTTTGGCTGTTGCGACCAGTCCGACCAATTTTTAAAAAAATGGTCTTTTCTTAGCACTGCCTTTTACATTAGGGAAAACTGAGTAAAATCATATCAAATAGCTAAGAAAGTGGCCTTAACCACTTTTTTTCTCATTTTCATCCAAGGATCCACAAAATCCCTAATTTTAGAAAAATGAAAAATAATTTTGTTTTTAGATAAAAACATTTTCAGAATTCTCCTTGTTGTTCAATGGGTGATATGAATAAAACAAAGCACCTGCTCAAAACTCAACTTTTCGAAGCAGGTGCTTCATTTGGTATGAATAAAATACTTGAGAAGTTGCTCAACGATTGAGCATCTCCATGTTTGATGAGAACCTTCTCAGGGTAAGCACCTGCTCCATTGTAAGGAATGAATAAACCGAAGCACGTGCTCTATCGAGACGAGCACCTGCTCCTCATTTGTAAGTTAGATTAGTTGGTCGCTCAACGTTGAAGTAAGTAGCGTTTAATAGCGTTAATAGCGTTTGTTGTTTCATGAATGGGGAAGTTTATACAAATGTTTAATCGCAAGGTTAAATTTTATAAGAGAAAAAGAGAAGGATAAAAAAAATACTATTGCATTCTTTATAAATTCAGCACAGAAAATGTTATTTCTTAAGGAACCATTTCTTTTTTAATAATTAAGGATAGAGGGGTGGTGGGGGGTTTAAAACAAATGTTGTTCCTTTCTTATTAGTCCCGTCAATTTGTGCTCAAAAAGGCTAATTGTGGGATTTTTTGAATTAGGTAGTAAGACGAAAACCAACGATTTCTCGAGAACGAATGGAGGTATTTGAAAGGTTCAAAAAGAATTTGGAAGTAAAATGTTCATACTTCAGAATGGCCATAAACATTTTTTCGAAAACAATTACCTCGAGAACAAAAAAAAAAAATAACCCAAAATTTGTATACAAAATGCATTTTTCTTTTAATTTTAAGATTCGAATATCTCAAAAACGTGACGTGATAGAGTTATTTCAAGGCCAGATTCAAACTCAGTGCATTAAAGACCATCAGAAAAGTATATCTTGGTTCATGTTACAGACAAAAATACAAATTTTGGATTTTCGAAAACAGTAAAACCACGTCAGTTTTCGACTAGCGCCTGAGTGCAAATGGGTTGTTGCAGAAAAAAGCCTTAAATAGGGATTTATTGAAAATTGTGTGTATGTACTTTCAATGGTAATTTGATGTAATTTTCAAATAGTTGGTAGTTTTCGATCCATTAGTGAAAAACTCCCAGAAAATGCATTTTTGCATTTTTTTCCATGTTGCAGCACGAAATTTTGTTGGCAAGCCTCAGATTCGGATTCCACACGCCTGAAAACGTAAAGGAGCGAACAAATCAAAACTACCCCACAATTTGCATGGAAAAATACAATTTGACTGGACTTATATTTCAAAAACACAATTGAAGACCCTTTGGTGTTTTTTGAGAACCGAAAAACCCATGTTTTTTTTTTTTTGACTATTTTTGGGGTTGTCAAGAAAACCTGGTTCAACCGTGTTTAAACTTCAACGAACAAACCTTTTCACAAAAAACGCGGGTCCAAACAGAAAAATGTTCATATTTTAAATTATTTTTTTATTATAAATCATCGAAAATAATTCTAAATGTCAAAAACAAAATAATTTGGTTTGAGGTATGAGAGAAGCTACTCGGTTTGAATGAGGAGGTGCTCTCGAGTTTGTTTATAATTTTATTCATACGAAATGGGAGCAGGTACTTTTTTATTGAGCACCTCCTCTGATTCTCATGAAGTACCTGCTCTGAGTACGTGCTCCGTTTTATTCATATCACCCAATATCTACACAAATTTGCCCTCTAAAAGTACTTGAGAGTGCTAGGACGCCATATGGCCGTAGGCTCGATGATAGGAAAATCCCTATGCATACCTCCGCGTGATAGAGGGCGGGTAACGCTAACGTGCAGGGGGACCGAATGGATGCCGGGATAAGCAGACAACCCAGCAATGCTGGTCAGGGCACAAACTTGTCCTTGGGATGGTTAAAAGCCCCCTTAAGGCGGATGAACTGCAGGTAGCGGTCAACGGCATGATAGTCTGGTGGCGGAGGAGCTTTTTTCGTTAAAAGGCCAACGGCAGCAGCAGGTAGCGTCTGTAACCCATATTGGGCGGCTACAAAAGGCGTCTGTTTTCCCATAGTGGGCGGCCTCGAGCAGTTATGTGTTTGACCATACAAAAGGCGGGTGTG
The DNA here is from genome assembly GCA_963921185.1 of Dasysyrphus tricinctus. Classification (NCBI taxonomy): domain Eukaryota; kingdom Metazoa; phylum Arthropoda; class Insecta; order Diptera; family Syrphidae; genus Dasysyrphus; species Dasysyrphus tricinctus. The sequence continues at coordinate 116,588,135 of OY992530.1, forward strand.
CCTGTTAAATCTGAGCTTATGTACATATGTTATTAATCATATCTCCACCATGGTGGAAGGATATATGCAAATACATGAACTATGACAACAAATGGAAATAAGTCCCCAAGAGGTAATCTTTTTATGGAAAATCCTTCTGCAGCTTCGGTTGCAGTAAACCGCACATCGGATTTGGGGGTGCGGCATCTTTCATGTATGAATCGTCGACAAATAGAAGAAATCTTTCAAGAAGCGCATACGTACGAAAATCGGAGCATGGAAGATGGAACGTTCGATCCTTGTACAGCGATGGTAGATACGAGCAAGTTGAGCGTGAAATGAGTAAAGATCAGTATCCTGGGCATAAGCGAAACTAAGTGGAGAGGTAGAGCTGAATACAGATCAGACACTGGACAGGCGAGAATGCTGTATTCCGGGGAAGATGAAAGAGGGGGCGGCCAAAGACTGCATGGTGTCGGAATTATGTTGAACGAAGAAGCGAGGCGTAGTTTGATCTCCTGGGCGCCCATTTCTGCCAGATTAATGACAGCAAGGTTTCGTTCAAAAATTCGTAACGTCACAATTATTAAGTGCTACGCCCCAACAAATGAAGCGACGGAGGAAGACAAAACCGCATTCTACACTCATCTTAACTCGGTTTACAGTAGTGTTCCGAGAGCCGACATCATAGTCGTTATGGGAGACCTTAATGCCCAAGTCGGTTCAGACAATTACGGACTGGAACGCGTGATGGGAAAAAATGGCTTGGGGTCACGGAATGAAAATGGTGACTTGCTTGTCGACTTTTGTAACGCGAATCGTCTTGTTATAGGTGGGACTGTATTTAAGCATAAGACGTGCAACAAAATTACCTGGGTGCATCCGGATGGTCAAACCGAAAACCAAATTGATCATATCATGATTCAGCAGCGATGGAGGAAGTCTATGTGTGATGTCCGGAGTATAAGAAATGCCGATGTGGGAAGCGACCACCATTTGATACTGATGAATCTCAAACTACGAACCGCTGCCTTACAAAAACCAGCGCATGATGCAGCAAGGAGCTCAAAATTCATTACTAATGCTTTAAATGACCCCAACATATGTCGAAACTATGTCACCACCCTAAACGACAGAGCCTCGTCATTAAACGGAATCCAGCATTCAACAATTGATAAGATGTGGGGTGAAATTAAAAGTGTTTTTATGGAGGCCGGATCCGAAACTGTACCCAAGCGAATGAGACGTAGAGACTCTTGGATATCCCAAGACACCTGGGATAAGATCGAACTTCGCAAATCGTTGAAAATCCAAATAAATGCTGAAGCAGATGTTCAACGAAAGGCTGACTTGCGAAGAGAGTACCGCATTGCACATAAGATGGTCTATCGCTGTGTGAGACGTGACAAGAGGGTGAAGGTAGATGGACTCGCAGATAATGCGGAAATCGCTGCCAGAAGAGGAGATATCCGGGAATTGTACCAAATAGCCAAAGATGTTATCGGGAAAAAAAGCAACACCAATCATCCTGTAATGGATGTGGATGGCACACTTTTGGTATCAATTGAGGATCAGCTTCGTAGATGGAAGGACCATTTTTGTGCCCTGCTAAATGAGGATTCAGTTGAGCAGAGTGCTGAAATGCCCCAACTAAACGAGATGCGCAGGTCCTATAGGGGTATTGACATCGAACCCCCGTCAGAATCGGAAATCCTTACATCAATAAATCTCCTCAAAAACAACAAGGCAGCTGGACTGGACGGAACTCCAGCTGAATTCCTGAAAGCCGATCCCGTAACAGCGGCTAGTATTTTACATCCGTTGATACAAAGTATTTGGGAAAACGAAAACTATCCCAGGGATTGGAAGGATGGTGTGATTGTTAAGTTGCCAAAGAAAGGTGACTTAAAGAATTGCAACAATTGGCGTGGTATCACCGTTTTGTCCGTTTTCCCAAAACTAATGGCAACCATCATTCTCGAGCGAATAAAGGATAGAATCGAGTCTACACAAAAGAGGCATCAAGCTGGCTTCCGCAGTGGTCGATCGTGTGTCGACCATATCAACACCCTGCGTATCATCCTCGAGCAGTCGATGGAATTTCAATCACCGCTTTTCCTCATGTTCGTGGATTTTGAGAAAGCCTTTGATCGAGTTAACCGAGAATGTATATGGAGATCGTTGCTTGGTAGAGGAATTCCACCAAAAATTGTTGCTATTATTAAAGAGTCCTACAACAACGCAAGGGGTTTTGTTTTGCACAATGGGCAGCTATCCGACTCCTTCGTAGTGCAACAGGCAACAGGGTGTGAGACAAGGGGATGTTCTATCGCCAATTCTCTTCCTGCTGGCGATGGACGACGTATTGACGGCCGGTGTTGGTACAGGCGAAATGGCATTCAATGGAGACCGTTCGAAAGGCTAAGTCATTTAGACTATGCCGATGACATATGTCTACTGGCAAATAACATCAGTGGGCTGAACGAGATGTGCCAAACACTGCAAGTGAAGGGAGAGTCGAGTGGTCTAAGAATAAATAGCAAAAAGACAAAAAAAATGCTAACAGGCGCTCCACACAGCAGTCTATTATCTATTGTCTCTGCAAACGGTGGTACGGATCTGGACGTTAACAGTAGAATAAATAAAGTTCGTGCTGCCTTCGGTATTCTGTCCCCAATCTGGAAATCAAGTCAAATCTCCTTACGCACTAAGTTGAGATTCTTCGAATCCAATGTCAAATCCGTGCTGTTATATGCTTGTGAAACCTGGAAAGTCACGTCTATCATTTCGAAGAAATTGCAGGCTTTTGTGAATCGCTGTCTTCGCCACATCCTAAAGATTCGCTAGCCACAAATAATATCAATAGAGGAATTGTGGCGCAGGACAAGTCAAGAGCGGCTGGACGTCGACATAAGAAAGCGTAAATGGCGTTGGATTGGTCACACACTGAGGAAACCAAACGATGAAATTGCAAAGCAGTCCTTTGAATGGAATCCTCAGGGTGCACGGCGGGTTGGAAGACCAAGAACAACATGGAAATCAACTGTCTTAGCGGAAGCAGAATCCCAGAGAAGGACGTGGCCACAGCTAATAGTACCTTGCAGCAGACCGTGAAGGATGGAGACGTTTTGTTGACGCCCTATGCCCCAGCCGGGGTTACAGGACACGATGATGATGATTACCTTTAATATGTGTACTCTGATCTATGTAGGTATATTATATTAAAATCTATGGCCGTCATACGCATTTGAAGCACGTTCACACTATATTTTTTTTTTGTCCCCTCTGTTACATGATGACGTCGTCCCAGCCGTGAAAATTATGGATTTTCCTTTGGTAAATTTAAATTTCGATGCCTATGAGTTTTTATTTTTTTTTTATAGCGAATGGACTACGATTCCCATTATATATTTTTGCCATATAGAGATCCTCGATGAAAACTATTATTGCCGTTCCACACTATCCATTAAGTATAAACACAAAAACGTAAATGGTAAACGTATTGACTCCTTGATGTCATCAGCAACATCGTCAATGTACTGTCAACGTAAACTGTGTCTACGCATGAAATGTTAACGACCACAGGAATGACGGCACTCGGTCAATGTGGTCCCAAAATGCGTTGACATATTATTTGTGTCAACTTAATTGATACCCTCTGATGTCAACGTATTGGCACGTGAAACGTTGACGATTACACTTCTTGACCACATCCAAACATATGAACGTTGACAAGGTAAAATTGAATCATTTTTCACGTTGACGATTACACGACATTGACTGTGGTGTTATCGAATAATACAAATGTGGATGGATTAAAAAAAACTCTACAAAATCAGAAATTTTTGAAGTTTTTTTTACTGCTCAGGAAAAAGGTTATTTTTAAAGCAGGTGACATTTAAATTGAAATACATTTTTTCCGTCAAAATGTAGTTCATCTCCCATCTGTCAAGCCATCAAGTGTCAAGTTCCATTGATGGATGGCTACGATGTCGATTGATTAAAAAACCTCTAAAAGTCAGAAATGTTTGAAGTTTATTTACTGCTCCGGAAAAAGTTACTTAAGTGCAATTTGGGTGACATTTGCATCGAAATATAGTTTTGCTGCCAAAAAATAGTTTGCTTTCCATCCGTTAAGCAATCAACTGTCATCGGGATGGCTACGATGTCGATGGATTAAAAAACATCTAAAAAATCATAAATTTTTGTACTGCTCCGGAAAAAAGTGAATTGAGGGCAATTGGGTGACATTTGGATTGAAATTTACTTTTGCCGTCAAAATATAGTTCGTCCCCCATATATGTCAAGTAATTAACTATCGATGTATTAAGGCTCCCCCAAACCAACGCGAATTCGTAGCGAATCATTCGCAAAGGCGATTTTTTGTTGTTGTTTAACATTGTGTATCTTTTATATTTTGTATTATTGTGAATGATTTCGCGTCGTCGACGAATGTTTCGCGTTGGTTTGGGAGAGCCTTTAAACATCCTCAAAAAATGCTAAATTTTCGAGGTTGAGATGAAGGTCAAAACAAGATACGTTGAAAATAATCAACGCATTAACCCTTAAATTCGTGTCGACGAGAGTGTCAACATAGTCGTCAACGCATGGACAGTATTCTGCGTTGACGATCAAGACTTTTGGACAGAATTTTACGTCATTTTGATGACAAATTTAATGCGTTGATCATTTGAGTTGACCTAGACGGCCATAGCTTAATAGTGTTTATAAATACATGAAACTATTTAAGATCGGTTAATCTGATTTACAGTCCAATGTAAACACCGTCTGTTCAAAGGGTAGACATGGTGCATTCAAGAGGACACAAGCGTCCACATGCTTTTTTTTTCAAAGCGAACCTCTGTCTATCAACTCCTACTCTCACCTCCCCGCAGTGAACATCGGGTCCCTAGTACCTTTAACTGAAGATGGGGTTCCAATCCCTGTGGACGGTTTAAGGAGCAGCAAACGAGAGAGGAGGGAGGAGTGTTCCCACTAAGGCACTTCTCCTTCATCCAGGCGGCAGCGGAAGAATTCTCCAGATAGAATCAACGGCGGCGTCTACAGTTCCAGTTAGGTTGAACTACTTAGTGAACACATTATACGGGCTACTACGACATATTTGGAGCTCTGGCCTATAAGGAACGGTTAATCCGGCTCCCCGCCCTTGGAGTTATATTATAAGGGTCTGATCCTCCAGGTTGGGGGTCGTGCCGTCGGGGTGACTTCCCGGCCACGTTAAGCTATTTAGTTGCGAAGCAACAACAAGCCACGGATACGGACGGATTAACTGTTGACGAACCAAGCAAACGAACTTCGGATCTGCACGTGGAATGTTCTGTCTCTCAATAGACCACGTGCAGCCGAACATTTAGCGGAAGCCCTAGACTGCTACAAAGCAGACATAACCGCCATCCAAGAAGTGCGGAGGGATGGGCCGGGCAAAAGAAAACTGAAAGACTGAGATATCTACTACGGTGACTGTTACCGACCACAAGGGCAGCGTCTCTTTGGATGTGGATTTGTCGTTAGAGGCAGACTTAGGCAAGAAGTCTTGAGTTTCAACTATGTGAACGAGCGCCTCACGACAATTCGCATCAAGGCTAAATTCGCCAACATCAGCCTGATATGCGCGCATGCCCCCACAGAAGAAAGATGACGACACCAAGGATGAGTTCTACGAGCTCCTGGACAAGACATATGAGCAATGCCCTAGCTATGACATTAAACTTGTCTTGGGTGATTCTAATGCCAAACTAGGAAGAGAAGACGTCTTTGGTGGCACAATCGGAAGATACAGCCTGCACGACACCACCTCCGATAACGGACTCAGGCTAATCGACTTTGCTACGGGGCGAAATGTTGTGGTAGCTAGTACGCAGTTCCCGCATCTCGATATACACAAGGGTACATGGCGAATTCCTGGTCAATCAACCGCCAACCAAATTGACCACATTGCGATCGACGCAAGGTAGTCCTCCAGTATTAAAGATGTCCGAACGTTCCGAGGAGCCAACGTTGACTCGGACCACTACCTCGTTGTAGCCATGGTAATGCTATGGGTTTCCAGACCAAAGCCAAAGCAGGGAAATACTGTAAGGAAGTTTAACGTCGGACGGCTACAGTCGCAAGAAATCGCCAGGTCCTTTTCCGATCGAGTTTCTCGCACCCTCTTAAATAGTCCTATGCCAACAACTGCAAGTATCGAGAACCAGTGGAAGAATTGGCAGGAAGCCATCAGAGATGTCGCCTTTGACGTGCTGAGCCTTGCACGACCACCACAGTGAAACCCCTGGTTCGACGAAGAATGCCGACAAGTACACGCGGCCAAACAACGGGGCATACAAAGCGGCGCTGCATAGAAGGTCCAGAGCTGCTCGTGAGCTCTACGAGCAGAAGAAGAGTGAGGAACACAAGCTTCTAAGAAGGAAAAAGAAAGAGCATGAGAAGTGGGAGATCGAGGAAATACAGGGATGCCATTGCAGGAATGAAGTTCGGAAGTTTTACCAAAAGGTAAAGAGAACCTCCCAGTTTTACAAGGGCCGGACCAAAGCCTGCAAGGACGGTCAGGGGAACATTGTGGTGGAATCGCAGTTGGTGCTGAGGATATGGAAAAATCATTTTTGCAAATTGTATAACGGCGATGACGAACCAAATTCCGCTACCTGCAGATTGCTCCATTCAACTTGGACGACGTGAGGTAGGCCAACAATTCCGTCCACCCGATCTCGGCGAGGTGAAGATAGCCATATCTAAACTTAAGTCCAATAAAGCTTCTGGAGCTGATGGCCTTGCGGCTGAGCTATTCAACGCGGCTGGCGATAAATTGGTTAGGAGTATGCACCAGCTCATCGGTAAAATATGGTCGGAGGAAATCATGCCCGATGAATGGAACCTCAGCATTGTTTGCCCGATCCTCAAGAAAGGCGATCCTCTGGACTGCACCAACTACAGAGGCATCATTCTTCTTAATATCGCCTACAAGATCTTCTCTGCCGTACTTTGTGAACGCCTGAAGCCATTCGTCAACAACCTGATAGGTCCATATCATTGTGGCCTTAGGCCAGAGAAGTCCACCATCGACCAAATATTCGCTCTACGGCAGATCTTGGAGAAAACCCAGGAGTTTCAAATCGATACCCACCACGTTTTCATCGATTTCAAGGCCGCGTATGACAGCATCTATAGAGACGAGCTCTATAGACCAATGTCTAGTTTTGGTATCCCTGCCAAACTCGTCCAGCTGTGCATTATGACGATGGTGAATGCAAGCTGATCCATCAAGGTCGGCAAAGACCTCACCGACACCTTTGATGTCAAAAAAGGTTTTAGGAAAAGCGACGCGCTGTCATGCGACTTCTTCAACATCGTTCTTGAAAGAATAATGCAAAACTCTCACGTCAACACTAGAGGCACAATCTTTCAAAAGTCCGTCCAATTACTCGCTTACGCTGACGACATTGACATAATCGGTCGAACAAAGCGTGATGCCAGTGGTGCTTTTGGGATTTTTGAGAAGAAAGCCAAGAAGATGGGTTTGACGGTGAATGAAAGCAAAACGAAATATATGCTGTCAACAAGAAAAGACACCCAACACCGACGTCTTGGACAGAACCTCAATATAAACATCTATAATTTTGAGGTGATCAGAGAGGAGACAGAGACGATATCAGTGCTGAGATCGAGAAACGAAGAATTACTCTTGCCAATCGCTGTTTCTTCGAGCTAAGAAAGCAATAGTCCCTGTATAAGACGCTTATCATCCCGGTCCTGATGTATGGTGCAGAGGCATGGACACTGTTAACGATGGATGATGGGGTGATTTTTGGTCCCGTCTGCATAGATGGGGAATGGAGAAGAAGATACAAAAACGAACTGTATAAGCTGTAGAGCGACACCGACCTAGCCACAAAAGAGAAAAGCCAACGACTGATGGCTGGGTCACCGAGAGCGAATGGACACCAATGCTCCGGCCCGGAAACTCTTTGAATCCAACCCCGTGGGACAACGGAGTAGAGGTGGACAGCGTAAAAGGTGGCGCACGGAAGTGGAAGAGGACCTCAACCAACTTGGCGTGTGAAACTGGAGACAGCTAGCTAGAAACCGAGCCGGCTGAAAGAAGCTTGTTGGTTGAGGCCCTGGTCCACCCCGGACTGCAGCGCCACCTTAAGTAAGTATGTGAGTAAAATAAACACCGTCTATGAGTCGTCAAAAGCAAAAAGCATATGACTTTTTTGACATTAGGACTACAACTTATTCCACTTGGGAAATCCAACAGAGTTTGTTATTTTCGTGAAAAAAGCGAATTAAAAACTTTGACAAAAAAATACAACAACAATGGATAATCCCATAAAAGTAATTATGCTCTATAGTCCAGTCGTTAGGTCATTTGACCTTGCGCGCAGAGGCACTGTCTGATTTTTTTTCATGGATCGATAGAGGCTCATTTAAAAAGCTTAAATCCAAATTTGCACCACCTGACAACTTTTTTTACCAAAGTTATTAGTAAAAATGTGTTTTTTGTCATTTTTTCGTCTTTTGTGAATATCTCGGCTGCAGTATGTCGCACAGAACAAAATAAAACATGGATTTATTTATAATAAGATTAGCTATTATATTATAAAAAAATTAATTTGTTTAAACAAATAAAAAAGAAGTTATAGTTAGTTAAAGTAAGTTTTTATTGTTTGAAAATCACTCTTTCGTGATTATTAAGAAAAAAGCTCACTTAACGATGAAGTTTTTATTTTTTACTTTTAAAGTCTTTGTAATTACCTACAATTTAAACAAAAAATCAGCCCTTAACTACTAACACAAGCCGAGATATAAATCTATGAACATAGGTAAGTCAGCGCACCCACGCAATTTTATGTTTTTAGGTTTTATTTTATATCTCAGCCCCAGTATGTCGCAAAGTTAAAATTAAAAAATTTTTTTGTTTATAATAATTCTTTTTATCCTCTTGCGTTAAATTCAATTTGTTTAAACAAATAGAAAAAAAGTTACAGTTCATTAAAAGGTTTTTTTGTCTTGATTTTATACCTTTTTTCATAACTATTGAGAAAAAAACTGTATTTAACGGTACTTTTTTTCAGGTTTACTTTTTTTTGTTGTAGTCCTATAAATTTTCTATAAATTAAAAAAAAATTAGTCCATTACGAAAACAGCAGCCAAGTTATTCATGAATTAAAAATGACGCGTCAGTTTACCAACGCATAACAATATTCTTTCTTTTTTTTTGTGAATAGGATTATGTCCTAAAAAAACAGGTCAATAAGGAAGTAAGACGTTCATGGAATTTTATTGTAACAATCTTCAAAGGGGTCTTTGAAGATGAGAAAGCTGCGGAGTGCTATTAAATTAGAGGGTGCATTTTGGAGAAAGGGGTACAAAAGCACCCTTTTTTGGTTTTTTGCATATAACTTGAAAACGAAGCAAAATTTCGAGATAATTCTTCAAACGTTTTTGTAGAGAATACATTTTACTATCAAAATGGATTTTTGAAAAAAAAAAAAAATTTTAAACTTTTAGTTGGCAAAATTTTTAAAAATTCATTGCCAAAAAATGTGAAAATTGCATTTTTTGTTTTTTTTTTTTGTACGTATTTGCTTATAATTTTCTTACCAGCAGAGATAGGTATAGGTATTCCTTCATATTAAAGAAAGATAATTAAGTTTCCTTTAAATAAATTAAAAAAGGAACGGTTTGGATAAAAATCGACCGAGAAATAGTCGTTCAAACTGGGCTGATTTTAAGTTTTAAAGCTTTATGAATGACAATTTTGGCTATTTTGATGAACTTGTTAGATAATACACTCATGTGTATTAGTGAGCCATGCCCAGTTAAATCAAAAATAAAATCAAATTTCAATTTTTTTACAGTTTAAGGGTTCCTATCTAATTTTTTCAAAATTAAGAATAATTGCCAAAATCAACACATTAGCTCTTACAAAGTCGGGTTTTGAACACATGTTAGCTTATACCTTCTCGAACATGAAAAAAAATTGTTCCAGACAAGTTTTACGGTTGAAAGTCCTTGCCAGACAAGCTCAACATTTTTAAAGTAGATATTATAAGAATTTACTTTTTTTTTGAAATTTTAAATAACTATCAAATCTTGTTTAACAAAGCCGGATTTTCAATATGTGTTAACTAATGTATCCTTATATAGAGACAAAATTGTGCCAGACGAGTTTAGCTGTCGAAAATGCATGCCAGGCGGCCCTTAATGGTATAAGGTTGGTGATTTTTTTTCCTTTTGTTCTCTAATTTTTTAAATAATTATCAACAAAACTAACAAATCTACTTTCACAAACCGGGGTATTAAGTAGTTTATGTCTTTCGTTATATGGAAAAAATAGAGCCAGACGAGTTAGGTATTCCAAAATAAAAAAGTTATTTCTTTAATACCTACATTCTTAGAAAATGTTGAGCTGCTCTGGCAAGGACCTTCAACCGAAAAACTGGTCCAACACTATTTTTTTCATGTTTGAGAAGGTATACTAACTGCTAACATGTGCTCAAAGCCCGGCTTTGTAAAAGCAAGTGTGTTGATTTTGACAATTATTTTAAATTTTGAAAAAATTAGATGGCAATCCTAAAACTGCGAAAAATTTGAAACTTGACTTTTATTTTTGACTAAACTGGCCATGACTCCCTACTGCACCCAGTTTGTGTATAATCTAACAAGTCCATCGAAATAGCCAAAAATGTCATTCATAAAGCTTTAAAACTTAAAATCAGCCCAGTTTGAACGACTATTTCTCGGTCGATTTTTATCCAAACCGTTCCTTTTTTTAATTTATTTAAAGGAAACTTAATTATCTTTCTTTAATATGAAGGAATACCTATACCTATCTCTGCTGGTAAGAAAATTATAAGCAAATACGTACAAAAAAAAAACAAAAAATGCAATTTTCACATTTTTTGGCAATGAATTTTTAAAAATTTTGCCAACTAAAAATTAAAAATTTTTTTTTTTCAAAAATCCATTTTGATAGTAAAATGTATTCTCTACAAAAACGTTTGAAGAATTATCTCGAAATTTTGCTTCGTTTTCAAGTTATATGCAAAAAACCAAAAAAGGGTGCTTTTGTACCCCTTTCTCCAAAATGCACCCTCTAATTTAATAGCACTCCGCAGCTTTCTCATCTTCAAAGACCCCTTTGAAGATTGTTACAATAAAATTCCATGAACGTCTTACTTCCTTATTGACCTGTTTTTTAGGACATAATCCTATTCACAAAAAAAAGAAAGAATATTGTTATGCGTTGGTAAACTGACGCGTCATTTTTAATTCATGAATAACTTGGCTGCTGTTTTCGTAATGGACTAATTTTTTTTTAATTTATAGAAAACTTATAGGACTACAACAAAAAAAGTAAACTTGAAAAAAAGTACCGTTAAATACAGTTTTTTTCTCAATAGTTATGAAAAAAGGTATAAAATCAAGACAAAAAAACCTTTTAATGAACTGTAACTTTTTTTCTATTTGTTTAAACAAATTGAATTTAACGCAAGAGGATAAAAAGAATTATTATAAACAAAAAAATTTTTTAATTTTAACTTTGCGACATACTGGGGCTGAGATATAAAATAAAACCTAAAAACATAAAATTGCGTGGGTGCGCTGACTTACCTATGTTCATAGATTTATATCTCGGCTTGTGTTAGTAGTTAAGGGCTGATTTTTTTTTTAAATTGTAGGTAATTACAAAGACTTTAAAAGTAAAAAATAAAAACTTCATCGTTAAGTGAGCTTTTTTCTTAATAATCACGAAAGAGTGATTTTCAAACAATAAAAACTTACTTTAACTAACTATAACTTTTTTTTTATTTGTTTAAACAAATTAATTTTTTTATAATATAATAGCTAATCTTATTATAAATAAATCCATGTTTTATTTTGTTCTGTGCGACATACTGCAGCCGAGATATTCACAAAAGACGAAAAAATGGCAAAAAACACATTTTTACTAATAACTTTGGTAAAAAAAGTTGTCAGGTGGTGCAAATTTGGATTTAAGCTTTTTAAATGAGCCTCTATCGATCCATGAAAAAAAATCAGACAGTGCCTCTGCGCGCAAGGTCAGGCCCTTTTTCACGACGTGGTGACTGGACTACTATACAAGCTGTCAACTTTGAAGCGTGGTACACATTATCAAACCTGAGTGTCACCCGTGTTGGATATCGAACTTGCGTGAAAAGTTTCGCGTACACACTTATCAGTTCTGTTGAGCGTCAGGCAAAGAAATTTCACTACATTCAGAAAATTGTTTTTTTTTTTATTTCGAGGCTATTTCCGCCACGAATCGTGTTAATTCTTTTTTACATGACACAAATGAGTTTTTTGTTATTTTGTTTGCACTTTTTCCACTAATTCGCTATAAAAATTCTTGTTTTGTTCCGTGAATGTTCTCATGAATGAAATTGTGTACACATCATCGATTAACCGCCCAACAAACCGAAGGTTGTCACGCAGCTTCAACAAATTTTGTGAGCAGCAGTTTTAAGTGACTGTAATATTTAAGAGAACAAATTAAAAGACATGTGTTTTGCGTACTTGTCGTTTATTCAATGAGCTTGACCAAAAGTCCCAAACGTCATAAGTTATTACATACATAGATATATTAAGTGTTACCAAGTTAATGCACATTCATTTGGGCAACAGTTGCATTAATACTACAGTGACAACCCATCATTCGGCGTGTATATACTATACACTCTATAGTATTCTCATGCAACACGATTTTGTAGGTTGACATTTAGTCGATAGGTTCGCTGTGATCGCCTTACCGAGATCCCTTAGCAAAAATTAGGATTACATTTGGACACTAGATGGCCACGAGCTTTTTGACTCCATGAGAATACTTAAGAGTTTATATACAATGACATTATAATGAATTTGTCATTATTTTGTTGTTGCTTTTGTCATTATACTGGCAGTTTTCCAATCGTGTAAATCCGGCATAAAGCTTTGGTTGGTTTTGTGCTATAATCCGGCAGAGGGCGCTTCTTCGTTTTAGAGTCGCTATAATTATAGCTAAGGGTATGATTGCCTTGCGACCGTTAGCTCTATTATGCCCGTTTGTTTGTTATTCGGAGTCGTTATAGTTCAAATATTACAATACTCTATTCTCTTTTAAGCAACTCCGACTGTCGCTTCTAGAGCCGTGTCGTTTTACTGGCGTTTTAGTAAAACGACTGTCGTAATAAGGGTGAATATAACCAGAGTCTTACAAAAGGTTTTTGATCATACATCTGTCATCTTATAAGAAAACCAAAATTCTGCTTAGGAGAGTACAAATCTCTTATGAAATATTTAAATCATGCTATGAGATACAAAATTGCCTCTAGTAACTAGGCCGTTTAACACTCATAAGTATCGGATAAGAATCTGGTAGTAAACTAACAGAGCATATTTTTACTCTTTGTACTGCCGAAAATTATTCTAATAATACTCTGATAGAGTCTTATGAGAGCAAAAATGTTACTTTGGGAAGAAAGATATACATATATCGGAGCGGAAGTGCTCACATGTTGTTTTCTGGTTCACAGGGCCTGACCCATCTTTTTTGAGTCCTGGGCAAAAATAATACAAGGTGCCCTTTGCCTTTAACCGACTAAAAGTTATCATTTCAACCGGTATGAATGCAATGTGGTTGGAATTGTGTAATATTCATATCCATATATTAGCTTTAGGGCTTCTAACCCGAGGCCACACGAGCCAGTATTGGGTAGCCAGTTGGCTACACATACAAACTGTCAAATTCCTATTCGTGTATTTGCTGTGACGTAGGTGGCATGCCGCACTGGCTTCCCTACTGGCCAGCGTTTGGATATTACTCCAAATGGAGTAAATCTAACTACTATACGATTATCTGTTTCTTCAAGATTAAAACTGCTGGAACCACTTCGACCTATCGTCTGTGTGGTGTTGTGTGGTATATTGAGTATTCTTTGCTCACTGATCAAGCCTGCCATGTTGCAAACTGTCATTAACCGTATTTCTGAGTGGATTTTGATCTTCGCTTGAAAAAAGAAGCTTGTTAAATGCACCAACAATTTGGTATAATTTCGTGTTGTGTTTTACCTGTCAGAATTAATTTATATGGTGTATGTGAAAGATTGACTACAATATTCACTTTGTATTGGGAGAGCCTTCATCAATTCATTCGCCAGTTTTTGGTTTTCTTCTCGAACGGTAATAGGAGCCTACAAAACAACAGACGAGACAAGTGTGGTTCTGGCTTTAAGCATCTTAAAACATTTTTTACATCGCTTAGTCCCCTTTCACACGAAGAAACAAGTTGCTGGAGATTTTTTTGACGTTTTCTTTTAATCTTTTTAAAAATCTCTTGTATCTTTCACACAAGGAAACAAATCTCCAGGCAATTTTTGAAATTTCCTTTGAAAGTCTATTGGTTGAACAAACCTAAACCTAGATGTGAAAGGAAATGTCAAAACAATCTCCTCAAATCCTCAACGGGGGGATTTTGTTCGCCCCTCTTTCCTCCTGCCCTTCTCACCATGGAACTAAAAGTTGCTGGCAACTCAGTTTCCTCGTGTGAATGGGCACTTGGTAAACTTAACAAATTGGCAAATGCTTTTCTTATAATAATATTGTAAAAATTAAGGTCGCAACACGGGAAAAAAAGCTGTTCCGACGGGACAGCTTATTTTATGCCTGAAATCCGAGACGTCTTGGGTAAACCGGGATGTCTTGAATGCTAATGCTATGCTTCATACCAGCTTATAACAAAGTATATAAACAATTTAAGCTTATGACAATCCAAGTAGGAAACGTTACATTGTTAAAAATCTAAATACAGAGTTGTAGTATTGAGAGTATACGACATCCTTGTGTTGGTGTTTTATCGCATTCGTTCTGTCGCACAAGTTTAACCTACTCATTCCTTTCTCTGTTTACACTTTACACTCTTCCTTTGCTTGTTGCGGCTCCAAAATGCTGGCAGAGTTCAGTGCGAGCCTGGTCCATCAGCCAGAGGCCTGCTCCTAAAACATCTTGGAAAAACTACTACAACAGGTATTTGAAGAATAATCGTGTGACATGTGGTCCACGAACATCACAAAAACACAAAGTGAGACGGAAGGTCCACTTTTCATTAAGTGATGGATGGTCCTTGCCCATCGATTTGTGTGACAGGCTGTCCACACCAACGATGACATGCGATGGATGGTCCATTGTCCAACGAAATTTGTGACAGATGGTCCACATTCAACTTTACTTTGACAGATATGTCAATACTTGCAGCGCCAGTCACCAATCTAAGAATGGCCGAAGGCCCAACGTACCGTGTCGTTGTAAGAAAAACTAAGATGCTTTTGTTAGGTGATTCCTCTATTCCCTAAATCTGCACGGAGGTGTTCGGTGCTAGGGAAATTTTACCTTCGCGTTGAAATCGAATTCTTCCTCACCATTAAGATTGGTAAATGGTGGAATGCATTAATAGATCATAGAGATTTTTTTCTTGTCTTGTTCTAAGGGCAGATCCTTAAAATTTGGACGAGTTTAAATTATACTGGACTTATGTAACGAATTTTCTTAAAAATAATAACAAGTAATATGAAATTGGGCTAGCTACATTTTCCAAATTCTTGTCGCAAATTAAGGAAAAAGATAGCCCAATTTATGACAAATAGACAACCCTGATAACGTCCACCCTAATGTACACACGTAACACACATGAACTCTCATGCTCAGGGGTGGTGGAATCGGTTAAGGTTATTTGACAGTCACAATACAATAGCAAGAGTATTTAGTTTTGTTAAGTTGATATCGTCAGGGCCGGCCCGAGTGAAATTAGCGCCCTGCGCATACTTCATCATTACCGCCCATCAATCGCGGTCAATGGTGGAAGAAATCATATCCTCATTTTACCCAAGGGGTAGACTTTGCAATGCTTTTTTTTATTTAACACTTTTTTGTCCCTACCTACTCTCTTAACTATGTTGGTACCTAGGTCCTAGGTTGTAGATGGACGCGACACTTTTATAAATACATAATAAAAACTGAATTTGTTTGAACTATGTAAGAACCACTTTAATGTTCATTAAAATATACAAAACGATTTTATACTTCAGAATTATATTCAGCCTTTAGCAAAAATGTAAACACGCTAGACGTTATATAAACTTGTTACTACTGGACTCTGACTCTGCGCATAGCAGATCTGCATATGAGGCGATGAGAACCAAAACTCGCCATATCCTTTCTAGAAAAACTCGTCACAGCCAGATTTAATTTTTAAATAACTTTTTTACGAAACTTTTTATATAATTTTCCTTTAAACCATAACAAAAAGATTTAAAAATCTATGATTAGATATAAAAAATGATTTTCTAATTACTCTCAATTAAAAGTTATTAAACAATTAAATTTGGTCATGGAGAGTTTTTCTGACATGGATATGGCGAGTTTTGGTTCTCATCACCTCATATATACTCTCAATCAGCGACGAAGCGTTCATATATTGAGTGGAATGAGTGCTTCCGTAAGACAGTTCACAAAATGCTCATAGCAAAGAATTTTAATATTCGAAAATTCAAATTGTAGATACATTAAATACATTTACATCATTGACCTATTGTTATAGTATGTCAACGATTTACATTTTCTTGATATCTAATATTAATAAATTATCTCTTATATTAATTAATTATTTCCCAATATTAGGTATTACATATCACGGGAAATGATTAGGTATTATATTTTAATAAAATCACTCACGAGAACAACGCTTAAATCCGCACATCATCTAACCAAACCCACAAATTTCCATTATACGCCAAGCCAAGCCATTTGAGAATGCGTAACATCACTCCATTCTCCATTATAAAATACTATACGAGAGTTTTTGCTCTAGAATGCGCAACAGCTTGGCATTCTCTGATTTTACCTTCTTAACTCAAATTCCGTCCAAAATTCAAAGTAAAATCTGATGATTTCTTTCTGTTTGCCCAACGTGTGAAGAATGAGTTGAGTGAATTCATTATGAAAATTCAATAGCAAAACTAAAGAAGTATTGAGTCGTTTCCTGCCGCACATTCCTATTGAAAAAGGGGTAGTTTTAGTTCTATACTTTGGATCTTCGGTGTTGTTATTATGTGTGTGTGAATGCAAATCGTATATAGTGTTTCATCCATAAGAAATGCATTGATTGGTGTTTTTTTTTTTCGATTTGATTAAGTTTTTTGGGCGAATTGTTTTGTTTGTGATTGCTTTGGCGTTTTGCTTAATGCTTATGAGTACCTGCAAATGCATAGCAAAGAGTGTTTCAAATTAATTATTTCGGCTAGAGAAAATACATTTTTTATACTCTTTATAATATTATTAGGCGCAAAGAAGCGGTATGATATAAATTCTAAATTAAAGGACTTTTATTTTTTGAGTTTTAAGTTGTGTGCTTCCGCTTCCGAAAAAGTCACGCCTCGTGCCTGCTCTCAATATAGATTCTTTTTCCTTTCCTTTCTTTTGTTTTGAGTTTTTTAGTTTGACCACAATAAGAACACTGGCACACAAATAATGAAATTAGATAAGTCAAAAAATCCTTTTTTCTTGATGAAAATAATGCCTGGCAACAACAAAAAAATAGAGAAAAAGAGAAATTGAATACACAAGATTCCCTCATTAACGACAGATATCATCATAATCATAAATCATCGAATCATCATCATTCATTATTTCCATATTTCAATCCTTTGTCTTAACACACAATAAGACAGTGCTACAATTTCATATTTCACTCATCGATAGAAGCCAATGCCAAACTAAAACATAAAAAACACTTAACCAGAAGAGTTTAATTCATAGACGCAAATTTTTAATTTGCGCACTGTTATGTCAATGAGTATGAATACTTCATCTAAGAATTTCTGTTAAATTAACATTTCTGGCTTCGATTTCATATAGAAAAACTGTTATCGTGCTCATGTTATCACCATGCTGGCTGTAGTGTTAATTGTCTGTATTTGCAGTTGAAGAATTTTGTTTTTTGTTGCACAGCATAGGGGTGGGTTTGGGTTTTGAAAATAAAATAAATGGCTCACACACACGATGGTGAGTGAGCTGAGAATAACGTCGACAGTTTGAAAAAGAGAAAAATAACAAATAGGTAGGTATCTGTTGGTAAAGGCGAACAAAATCGTGCACTTTCAAAGATTTTGTGATGCAGTATTTTGTTACTGTGGGTGAGAATAGGAAGATAGACATCGACTTATTTTTGGAATAGTAGATAGATATATGTATGTATATTATAACTGTGTTTAAATTCAGAATAAACTGGTAGTTATATACTGGATATCACTATTAATGTGAGAAATACAAATTAAAATCGTAGGTAGGTATAGGTAGTGGTTACGAGAAGTGGCTTTATTAATGCCTGCTCAAGGCGCCCCTTGGGTTCAGCGCCCTGTGCATTTGCACCGCTTGCACGTATAGCTTGTCCGGCCCTGGATATCGTCTCAAGTGTAATATCAGACATCAATTTGAGGAATTAACCATCATCATCATTAAGCCCTGTAACCCCGATTGGGGAATAGGGCGCTAACAAATCGTTTCCATCCTTCACGGTATGCAGCTAGATATTTTAACTGTGGCCACGTCTTTGTCTGGGAGTCTGCTTCTGCTAGAACTGTTGATTGCCATGATGTTTCTTGGTCTTCCAACCCGCCCATGCACCCTGAGAATTCCATTCAAAGGAATGCTTTGCAATTTCATTTCCATCGTTTGGTTTCCTCAGTGTTTGACCAATCCATTGCCATTTTAACTTTCTTATGTCGCCGTCCATGCGCTCTTGACTTGTCCTGCGCCACAATTCTTCGTTTGATATAAATTTGAATTTTTAGAATATAGCGTAGACAGCGATTCACAAAAGCCATGGGGTGCCAGCACGTAACTTGATACAATCGAGCATTCGCAGCACCTATTTTGGTTCAATCGAGTGTTCTCGATTGTATCGTCACATTTGGTAGCACACAAACTCGAAGTTGACGTTTGAAACAAAAGTTTTCACTCGACAGAAAATAGTTGTCGTTGGCAGTGCTTTTTTAAGAAAAAGCACGGAAAAGCAAAATAGTACGTCAATAACCAACAAAAAAACAGTGGGAGATTTTAAAATTTTATGAGTTGTCACCAAGATTTAGCCAGGGGAATACTTAAAACTGTCCAAGAGAGGAAAAACATCAATTTGCTGTGGGAAAAATTGGCTGATTCCTTGAACACAGGAGGTCCACCAAAAACATCTACAACATTGGAAAAAGGTAGGTTGTTGTTACTTCCAAGGAAATACACATAAGGGCACGGGTGGAGGTGCATATTATATACATTAAGGTGGTCCTTATATTGTTTTTTTTTTTTAATTCCAACTTGGATAGGCATTAAATAACTCTAAATAGAGAAAAATAAATTTTCTATTTTTTTCAGATTTTTATTTCACCCCCCTGGTCTCCCTTTTTTCACTTCAAGGTACAAATAATGGAGTAAGGGTGATTCTTGTAAGACGCGAAAAAAAAATCAGAACTTATAGATTAGATTCAGACGAAAAAAAAATCTTATAGGAGGGGTAATTTTCTAAAAATTTGACCCAAAATAGAAAAAAAATATTAAAAAACAATGGGATCACTTACAATGGAATGCTATAGCTTTTTTTAAAGCCATGAATCCAGTCTCTCATATGTTTTTTAAATCAAGTTTTTATTATGAACAGTTTCTGAAAAAAATAATTTTCAAACTTAAAAACTATTATTTAAGTTTTTATTTTTGAGTTCGAAAATTATTTTTTCAAAAATTATTTTCAATAAAAACTTGATTTAAAAAACATATTAGAGACTAGATTCATAGCTTTAAAGAAAGCTATAGCATGCCATTGTAAGTGGTCCTGTTGTTTTTTAATATTTTTTTTCTATTTTGGGTACAAATTTTAGAAAATTACCTCTCCCGCCTGAACGGGGGGAAATAGACCCCCCCCCTCCAATACGATTTTTTTTTCGTCTGAATCTAATCTATAAGTTCTGATTTTTTTCGCGTGTTATAAGAATCACCCTTACTCCACTTTTTGTACCGTGAAGTGAAAAAAGGGAGAGGGGGGTGAAATAAAAATCTGAACAAATTAGGGAAATTGTTTTTCAATGTTTTGAATCGAATGAGGGCTATCCAAGACAATGTCCAATTTAAGGACCACCCTAATGTACATACATGCAAAAAACAATCGACAATAACTTTTAGGAAAAAATTAATCGAGTGCGCCGGCTTATAGGCAGTAGGCTACCTAGTTAATGGAGCCCCCACAGCAAAATCCTTTTTATTGTTGGACACAATAGTTTTCCTGGCAATAATAATAACAACCGCGACGGTAAATAACAAAATAAGATGCAATTTGAAGTTAAATGACCGAATTTAATTTTGAAAAATACCAATCTGACATTTCACTTTATAGTTCACAATGACATTTTTAAGTGGAAATCACAATGAAACTCGTCTCAAATTACGTGCTGCCGAAAATAATTTGTTTCGAGTTGACCCACGACCGACAATCCTCGATTGTATCAAGTAACGTGCTGGCACCCCTGCAATTTCTTCGAGATGTTAGTTGTGACTTTCCAGGTTTCGCAAGCACGGATTTGACATTGGATTCATAGAATCTCAACTAAGTGCGTAAGGAAATTTAGCTGGATTTCCAAATTGGGGACAGAGTACAAAAGGCAGCGCGAGCTTTTTTTTTATTCTACTTTGAACGTCCAGATCAGTACCACCATTTGCTGAAACAATACTAGGTAGTTAAATTGTTCAACCTCTTCAACTGTCATCTCCTGTATTAAAATACGCTGATGTTTGGAGCGGAATGTGAGCATTATTTTTGTCTTTTGCTATTTATTTTTAGACCACTTGACCTTCCTTTCACCTTCAGTGCTTGACACATCCCGTTCAGCCGGCTGATCTTATTTTCCAAGAGACATACATGATACATCATAGGCATAGTCTAAGTGACTAAGGCCTACGAGGAATTAATAGCCACTATTTTGCTTTAGTATTAGTATTAAAAAGTACTTACTTGTTTTGGTACTGAATTTACCGGAAAATGAGGGGTATAAAAGAACAGTTACGTTAAAAGTTTTTGTTATTGAATATGTATATCTATTTGTTTGTGGTATAAACATGCTTAAGACCGTAAAAGCTACCATTTACGGTCTTACTGTTAGTGTGACCAGAATGGTCACACTAACCACTTTTCGATATATTTATCTCGGAAACTAACCCGAATTTGAGCATTTAAAAATTAAATTTCCTATCGAAATAGATGGCTTACAAAATTTTACAAAACCAACCAAAAACAATTGAAATATTCTCATATTTTGTTTTAATAAATTATGGTTATTTAACGGTTTATTTCAATTGTCAACTATTAGAACTCTAAGCTAGACGTTAGATTTTACTAATGGAACCAGAAAAATATTAACACTATCAGAATCAGAACCAGTTAGTGAAAATTGGCAAGTTTTTTCTAATAACTTGAACTTAACTTCTTGCTGTATTTGAAAAAATTCACCTTCTTTGATTTTTATTTTCAAAGCGGTTGTTTTTTCACGGAGCTGGCTGGCATTTTCATATGCCAGTATATGTATATGTAAAATCTTATTAAATACAGTGTATTAACTAATAAATAAATACTACAAATTGTTCATTGAAAATGATATTTCAATGATCTAATAACTTTATACAAGGAATTATTCACCAAGATTCACGTTTGACCTTGCATTAAAGTATGTATGGCTGAGATCTGCGCGTTCTCCACCTTCTATATCAAAAACGGTTGAGAGCATTCAAAAACAATTAGAAGACAATTTGTCGAAAATTGTATGCTCTACAACTTTCATAATAAATGTTAGTATCATTGGAGCTAAAGAAACGCAAAACCGAGATTATTTGACCTTGAATAACTTACGTTACAGACACGAGATTTTATGAGACTTTTCAGACCGTGCACGAGTTTCCAGCTTATTTTCTCTCATTCCCAGGTTGACCCTTATTTTTACTTAAATTAGTTGACCTTCAATTTGATTGGAAATTGACAAAATTGTCAAATTTCGTTCACATTCGATCAGATTTGGTCCAAAACTAATATCCAATAAAAAAATTTCTTAAAACTAGCACATTTCCCATCATCTTGGACTAGCTACTTTAAATTTTGTACAAATTTGAATTGCAATCACTTTGCTATGAAAGTATATGTTTTTAGACATGTCAAATAACATAAACTTGACTCAGTTCCTGACTTGGACAGAGCTTTTTTTATTATTGAAATATTGGACTATGTTATAACCTAAATTATGAAGTTCCCATTTGAAAGAGAAAAAAATAGGCAGTATCACTGAATTTAGCATCTCAAAGCATTAAGATAACCTTATTTCATTAATTTGTATCAAGAACTGTCGTGGTTTCCCACCCGCCAAAATTCAACAAACGGACCATTGTGCGCGCCATGTGGTTTTTAATCTGGCAATACTTTTGTTGGAGTTGGTCTTTTTGACAGCTGTCACTTGATTTATGCTAAGTTTGGTTTGCCATTTCATACTGAATAGACTGGCTCCTGAACAACGTGGGCAAATTTATTACCAAAATAATGGTTCGGTTTGCGCATCGCGCGCTGCGTCCAATATTCTGTCGTTTTTCTTTTTTAATTCAGAAAAGAGCTCAGAACAGAGTCCGAGCATGTCGAGCATGTTCTGAACATCATCTGAACAATTTTGTTCTGAGCACTCTGAACTATTTTTGAAACACACCTGAGCACAAACGTTCAAATGCTAAGTGTGTTTGGTCTCGGGTAATGTAGCTTTTGATGGTTGGGCCTTTAAAACTGGTCTTGTAATTCTGACGTTAGGTTTGGGTATTATGCTTTAAGCGTCTAAAGAAAAAAAACAGCAGGGTAAAACGCTCTGGTATATCAGCAGGTACTACGCCACTGGTGGCACTCAAAACAGCAGGCTATAACGCCGCTCTGGTACATTAGCAGATACTACTGCCTTGGTGGCACTCAAAACAGCAGGCTAGAACGCTCTGGTAGATCAGCAGGTGCCGAAGCCCCTGGTGGCTATTAACTTGGTAGGCGCAAAACGCTCTGGTACATCAGCAGGTACTACGCCCCTGGTGGCACTCAAAACAGCAGGCTTAAACGATCTGGTACATCAGCAGGTACTACGCCCTTGGTGGCACTCAAAACAGCAGGCTAAAACGCTCTGATACATCAGCAGGTACTACGCCCCTGGTGGCGCTCAAAACAGCAGGCTTAAACGCTCTGGCACATACGCAGGTACTACGCCCCTTGTGGCGCTGAAAACAGCAGGCTTAAACGCTCTGGTACATCAGCAGGTATTACGCCCATGGTGGCACTCAAAACAGCAGGCTAAAACGCTCTGGTACATCAGCAGGTACTATGCCCCTGGTGGCACTCAAAGCTGCAGGCTAGAACGCACTGGTAGATCAGCAGGTACCAAAGCCCCTGGTGGCAATAAACTTGGTAGGCGCAAAACGCTCTACCACATCAGCAGGTATTACGCCCCTGGTGGCACTCAAAACAGCAGGCTAAAACGCTCTGGTACATCAGCAGGTACTATGCCCCTGGTGGCACTCAAAACAGCAGGCTAGAACGCACTGGTAGATCAGCAGGTACCGAGGCCCCTGGTGGCAATTAACTTGGTAGGCGCAAAACGCTCTACCACATCAGCAGGTATTACGCCCCTGGTGGAACTCAAAACAGCAGGCTTAAACGCTCTGGTACATCAGCAAGTACTATGCCCCTGGTGGCTCTCAAAACAGCAGGCTAAAACGCTCTCTTACATCAGCAGGTACTACGCCCCTGGTGGCACTCAAAACAGCAGGCTAAAACGCTCTGGTACATCAGCAGGTACTATGCCCCTGGTGGAACTCAAAACAGCAGGCTAGAACGCACTGGTAGCATCCAAGCAGATCGTCATGTTACTTTTTCATTAAAAACTGAATGTGAACTGTAAAAGTGATGAACGAAAAATGATAATATAGATTTTGCTGTGACGTCACGTATCCATAGTGTGTGTGAATTGAATGCAGTGAAGTACAATTTTCACAAAAATAAGATAGTACGAAAGTAAAAGAAGTGGAGTATCATGGAACGCTTCGTTACAGAGTCCATCCGCCATGCGTCGAAAATTGGTAATCGAAAATTGGGCCTCTCGGCTGGAACTTATTCGAGCCAGTCGCGGCGTCCTCTAATGGCAAACCCTTATCTTTATAATAAAGCTAAATTCTTGGCCATAACATTAAATTATATGCGTTTTATTTCTTCTTGAAAACCACACGTCTAAAAAAACACCCTTTACAATTCTACTGGCTATTGGCGTTTCTAAATTTGATAGTAGTCTTTATTGGTCATGATTTTTAAATGAATACACACCCAGCGATCAACAGATTACTTTTACTTTGCTATTTTTGTATTTATAAATTCAAATTGACTATATGACAGCAAATTTTTATTTTATTAAAATGTTTTATTTTTTAAAGAAAACTTATAGAATATCAATAAAACCTTTAAAACAAGGAATACAATCCGTCATTGGTGCTCTGCATAATCGGACCAAAAATGTGAATGTGAAAAATAACGTGTTGAGCTATTTGAGTGGGATCTTTTTGGCTATTATTTTTTGGAAAATTTGCATCCAAACTTTGGAATTCAATATTGACGTCATTTATGGATTTTTACTAATTCTCATCGTCGTTCTTGGTAAGTAAAATGCATGTATGAAGATTCCATAAAGAACAATATAAAATTATTAAAAAAATAATCATTTTTCTAGGTCTTGGCTTTGTGTTTACCACTGCCATCAAATGTATTTCAATCCTGGCATGTGTTGGACTGTTGGGTAAAACAGGGAGAGGTTTCTTAAGAGCTTTATGCATGACTTACATAATATCAGGTAAGTAGCATTATTTTATTATTTGTTTCATCGGAATCGATGACTAGGTGGGGGTGAGGGACCGTTAGTCAGAAGGATCTGTGTTCTCTAAGAAGTGACAGTGTGTTATTATGGAGAGTCATTTTTAATGTGCTTTGTAGCTTTGAAGCTTGTCTTGCCGAACAGAATGGTGAAGCTGTATTTGTGGCGTGTAGCACCGTCAAAGTAGAAAGATACAAAAATAGTATACAGTGCCACAATGAGAAGCTGTAAATGTAGCAAGAAATGTGTGGTGTAGCAGAAGTTAAACGAAATTCAACTCTTGCTTCAAGCTGCAGCTACATTCTACATTCATTCTGTTCAAGAGGAGTTGGTTGATAAACTGTCGGTGGACGTGATATTCTCTCTATCCATTTTTACTGCGGTAAGGATAAAAACAGCTGCAGCTTCGATGGAAAGACTTGATGAAGATTCAAGAAGAATACTTTTATAAAGAGTTTTACTAGTATCATCGACCACGGCAAACATCGTACCTAATTGATTCTTATAGTGCCGCCTGTGTACCTACAAGAAATTCAAAATCATACTTTTTTTTTAAAAGATTCTTTTTCCAAAAATGGAATTTGTTGACATGATTATTCTTTGAGCTCTTTGGTAGCGAATTTTGAATACATTTTCACCAAAAGATAATCTGGGATTTAAGGAAAAAGATTAATGTGGTGTTTCCACTGGATGAAAAGAAGATTCATTTTTTAATTTTCTTGTTATTCGCAACTGCATCATTCTCAATGATCAAAACTTTTATCAGATGGATTTTTAAACATGAGTTTAAAACTATCAAATTGATAGGTGACAATCGTAATAGGGGTTCCTAGTTTTATAAATTGAACTAACCTATTCTTATATGGTGCTGAACGATTCATTCGAAACTCGATTCAGTTCTTCATTGTTTAACACGAATCAAACATTCTCTTCTTAAGAAAAATTTAAACGCCATTTGTATTTTTTGAAGGTGCTGTCAAACTCAATCTTTTTTAAATCTTTTTGTGCGGTGGAAACACCAACACCCGTATTACGATTGTCAATTATCAATTTGATAGTTGATAAATTTAAAATTCAATGTTTAAAAATCGATCTTATAAAAGTTTTGATCATTGAGAATGACGCAGACAGTTGCTAATAATAAGAAAATTAAAAAATATAAAGGAATTGTTGACCAGTTTATTAATAAATTGAGTTTAAAAAACTAATTTTCAAGGTTTATCAACTATCAAATTGATAATTGACAACCGTAATAGGGGTGCAAGAAGATTTATTTAATCTAAACTGAGATAAACCTTTGATGGAAACATAGCATGACGTATCTTTGTTGAAATGCAAGCTGACCGGAACTTTTGTATTTCCTGATGTTAAAGATGAGGCCTTCGTTAATATTCCTATCTGATATTATCCTGAAACTACCAAACCCTAACGTTAAGAAAGGCACAAGCAGAACAGCTTCTCTATGCAACTTTAGGATCATCATCATCATCGTGTCCTGTAACCCCGGCTGGGGCATAGGGCATCAACAAAACATCTCCATCCTTCACGGTCTGCTGCAAGGTACTTTAGCTGTGGCCACGTCTTTCTCTGGGATTCCGCTTCCGCTAAGACAGTTGATTTCCATGTTGTTCTTGGTCTTCCAACCCGCCGTGCTCCCTGAGGATTCCATTCAAAGGACTGCTTTGCAATTTCATCGTTTGGTTTCCTCAGTGTGTGACCAATCCATCGCCATTTACGCTTTCCTATGTCGACGTCCAGCCGCTCTTGACTTGTCCTGCGCCACAATTCTTCATTTGATATTATTTGTGGCCAACGAATCTTTAGGATGTGGCGAAGACAGCGATTCACAAAACCCTGCAATTTCTTCGAAATGATAGACGTGACTTTCCAGGTTTCACAAGCATATAACAGCACGGATTTCACATTGGATTCGAAGAATCTCAACTTAGTGCGTAAGGAGATTTGACTTGATTTCCAGATTGGGGACAGAGTACCGAAGGCAGCACGAGCTTTATTTATTCTACTTTTAACGTCCAGATCCGTACCACCGTTTGCAGAGACAATACTGCCAAGGTAGCTGAACTGTTCCACTACTTCAACTGGCGTCTCCTGTAGAATAATACGCTGCTGTGTGGAGCGGCCTGTGAGCATTATTTTTGTCTTTTTGCTGTTTATTCTTAGACCACTCGACTCTCCCTTCACTTGCAGTGTTTGGCACATCCCGTTCAGCCCACTGATGTTATTTGCCAGTAGACATATGTCATCGGCATAGTCTAAATGACTGAGCCTTTCGAACGGTCTCCATTGAATGCCCTGTCGCTCAGCTGTACCAACACTGGCCGTCAATACGTCGTCCATCGCCAGCAGGAAGAGAATTGGCGATAGAACATCCCCTTGTCTCACACCCTGTTGCACTACGAAGGAGTCGGATAGCTGCCCATTGTGCAAAACAAAACACCTTGCGTTGTTGTAGGACTCTTTTATAATGGCAACTATTTTTGGTGGAATTCCTCTACCAAGCAACGATCTCCTTATACATTCTCGGTTAACTCGATCAAAGGCTTTCTCAAAATCCACGAACATGAGGTAAAGCGGTGATTGAAATTCCATCGACTGCTCGAGGACGATACGCAGGGTGTTGATATGGTCGACACACGATCGACCACTGCGGAAGCCAGCTTGATGCCTCTTGAGTGTAGACTCGATTCTATCCTTTATTCGCTCGAGAATGATGGTTGCCATTAGTTTTGGGAAAACGGACAAAACGGTGATACCACGCCAGTTGTTGCAATTCTTTAAGTCACCTTTCTTTGGCAACTTAACAATCACACCATCCTTCCAATCCCTGGGATAGTTTTCGTTTTCCCAAATGCTTTGTATCAACGAATGTAAAATACTAGCCGCTGTTACGGGATCGGCTTTCAGGAATTCAGCTGGTACTCCGTCCAGTCCAGCTGCCTTGTTGTTTTTGAGGAGATTTATTGATGTAAGGATTTCCGATTCTGACGGGGGTTCGATGTCAATACCCCTATAGGACCTGCGCATCTCGTTAAGTTGCGGCACTTCAGCACTCTGCTCAACTGAATCCTCATTTAGCAGGGCACAAAAATGGTCCTTCCATCTACGAAGCTGATCCTCAATTGATACCAAAAGTGTGCCATCCACATCCATTACAGGATGATTCGTGTTGCTTTTTTTCCCGATCACGTCTTTGGCTATTTGGTACAATTCCCGGATATCTCCTCTTCTGGCAGCGATCTCCGCATTATCTGCGAGTCCATCCAACTTCACCCTCTTGTCACGTCTCACACAGCGATAGACCATCTTATAGGCAATGCGGTACTCTCTTCGCAAGTCAGCCTTTCGTTGAAATCTGCTTCGGCATTTATTTGGATTTTCAACTATTTGCGAAGTTCGATCTTATCTCAGGTGTCTTGGGATATCCAAGAGTCTCTACGTCTCGTTCGCTTGCGTACAGTTTCGGATCCAGCCTCCATAAAAACACTTTTAATTTCACCCCACATCTCATCAATTGTTGAATTCTGGATTCCGTTTAATGACGAGGCTCTGTCGTTAAGGGTGGTGATGGTGACATAGTTTCGACATATGTTGGGGTCATTTAAAGCATTAGTATTGAATTTTGAGCTCCTAGCTGCATCCTGCGCTGGTCTTTGTACGGCAGCGGTTCGTAGTTTGAGACTCATCAGAACCAAATGGTGGTCGCTTCCCACATCGGCATTTCTTATACTCCGGACATCACACATAGACTTCCTCCATCGCTGCTGAATCATGATATGATCAATTTGGTTTTCGGTTTGACCATCCGGATGCACCCAGGTAATTTTGTTGCACGTCTTATGCTTAAATACAGTCCCACCTATAACAAGACGATTCGCGTTACAAAAGTCGACAAGCAAGTCACCATTTTCATTCCGTGACCCCAAGCCATTTTTTCCCATCACGCGTTCCAGTCCGTAATTGTCTGAACCGACTTGGGCATTGAGGTCTCCCATAACGACTATGATGTCGGCTCTTGGAACACTACTGTAAACCGAGTTAAGATGAGTGTAGAACGCGGTTTTGTCTTCCTCGGTCGCTTCATTTGTGGGGGCGTAGCACTGAATAATTGTGACGTTACGAATTTTTGAACGAAACCTTGCTGTCATTAATCTCGCAGAAATGGGCGCCCAGGAGATCAAACTACGCCTCGCTTCTTCGTTCAACATAATTCCGACACCATGCAGTCTTAGGCCACCCTCTCTTTCATCTTCCCCGGAATACAGCATTCTTGTCTGTCCAGTGTCTGATCTGTATTCAGCTCTACCTCTCCACTTAGTTTTGCTTATGCCCAGGATCCTGATCTTTAGGCGAAGCATTTCACGCTCAACTTGCTCGTATCTACCATCGCTGTACAAGGATCGAACGTTCCATGTTCCGATTTTCGTACGTATGCGGTAGCCAAAAGTAAAATTTGCGCTTCTTGAAAGATTTCTTCTATTTGTCAACGATTCATTTATTATTATGGCGTCCTGATTGACGCTCGTACACGAAAGATGCCGCACCCCCAAATCCGATGTGCGGTTTACTGCAACCGAAGCTGCAGAAGGATTTTCCATAAAAAGATTACCTCTTGGGGACTCATTTCCATTTGTTGTCATAATTCATGTATTTGCATATATCCTTCCACCATGGTGTTTTCCGAGATATGATTGATTAATAACATACATAAGCTCAGATTTGACAGGCACACCCGCCTTTTGTATGGTCAAATACATAATTGCTCGAGGCCGCCCACTATGGGAAAACAGACGCCTTTTGTAGCCGCCCAATATGGGTTACAGACGCTACCTGCTGCTGCCGTTGGCCTTTTCCAAAAAAATAAGCTCCTCCGCCACCAGACTATCATGCCGTTGACCGCTGCCTGCAGTTCATCCGTCTTAAGGGGGCTTTTAACCATCCCAAGGACAAGTTTGTGCCCTGACCAGCAAAGCTGGGTTGTCTGCTTATCCCGGCATCCATTCGGTCCCCCTGCACGTTAGCATTACCCACCCTCTACCACGCGGAGGTGTGCATAAAGATTTTCCTATCATTGAGCCTAGGGCCAAATAGCGTCCTAGCACTCTCAAGTACTTTTAGAGGGCTAAACTTTAGGATACATTTTTTATTATTTTATTATAAAAATAAGCGCTGAATTACTTCTTAGGCCGTATTTCAATTGCGTTAAAAGTATGGTTAAATTTGATCCCATGGCTAAATTTTGACGTAACTGAGGTGAATATAGACGTTAAAATTTAACCTGTTCAGGAGCTCGTTAAAATTTTAGCCAGGGGTTAGTTTTTGACATGTCCTTGCTCATGTAGGTGTGAGGGAGACGAATGTAGATACATTTTTCGCTGTCGTGAAGTCATGAATCCTATCGGGAAAGATTTAAAAAAAAAACTAGAATCTAATGAAAAGATTAACCGCCATATACTTCACTCCGGATTTAAATTGGATTTAAGGAAGTTTTTAATCCAACAACTAAATCCGGATTTATTAAATCCAAAAATTTGAATTCATGTCCATATTATACTGCTTGGTTATGCGGACGACATCGACATCATCGGCCGTTCCAACAGAGCTGTACTTGAAGCATTCACAGCTATTGATGAACAGGCGAAACGCGTTGGTCTTGAAGTGAATGAGGACAAAACAAAGTATATGCCATCAACAAACAAAGCCTCATCTGTCCATCGCCTAGGACAAAACGTCACTGCTGGTAGCAGTAATTTCGAGGTAGTCAAGGAGTTCACCTACCTCGGGACAAACATCAATCCCACGAACGACACCTTAGTGGAAATCCGACGAAGAATTACCCTAGCGAACCGCTGCTACTTCGGTTTGGCCAAACAAATGGGTTCAAAACTCCTTTCTCGAAAGACAAAGTGCACGCTATACAAAACTCTAATTTTACCAGTTCTACTCTAAGGCGCCGAGTGCTGGACGATAAGTAAAAAAGGGGAATTGATCCTGGGCACTTTCGAGAGAAAAATTCTACGGCGGATATTTGGTCCTATGTATATGCGAAGAGGGCGATTGGAGGAGAAGATTCAATCGTGAACTGTACGAGCTGTGCCAAGATGTGGATGTAGTCAAAACACGTCGACTACACTGGCTCGGCCACATCGAGCGAATGGACAACAACGCTCCAGCCAAGAAAATCTTCGAATCCCAGCCCCCAGGTTCGAGACGACCAGGAAGACCGAACCTCCGCTATAGGGACCAGGCGGTCACAGACGCAAGAGCGCTTGGTCTCGACGACTGGAGGGAGCGTGCGAGGGAACTCTGAACATGCTTTAAATCCAATGGATTTAAAATGCCCTTAATCCAGATGTAAATGTATTTAAATCCAGATTGAGATCGTTTAATCCAAATGACCTCCGGATTTGTTTGGATTTAAAACACTTTTAATCTGGATTTAAGTTTTAATCTGGATAAAACGAGTGAATAATATGGGCGTAAGAAATGTAGACAAAAGCCTTATAATAGATTTAAGTGTGAATTCAAGAAAATCAAACAATATCATTCAATAATTTGTGGTGCAAAAGAATCAGAAGAAGAAATTTATTGAAACTAGGTACTTTTTCAGATGATTCATTCATTTTGCAAACTGAATTGTTTGTTTGGCGAACTGTCATTACTGAAAAAATCCAACAACATAGCTAATGGGAATTGTATGTTTTAAAAAAGCTCATTTTATTCACAGGAAAAACCTTGAATTTTAATTAAACCAAAATTTTAACGCAAACACGGCCTTTAACATTAACACCGGTATTCATTAACGCAAATGAAACACAAATCTTTGATCAGTGAGTTAAGTGTCAAATTATATCAATAAATCAAAATTCCTGGCATTAAACTAACGCTTCAAAGTAGGTACATCAAACGAGTAATTAAGTTAAAAATACTTCTGTCATTGTTGCCAAAAACTAGTGACACACATGCTATCTACAGCCTCAAATGAGAGAGTGTATGTGCGAAAGTTCACATTTAGTGAGAAAGTGTATGTGCCGTTCCATAAATAGTCTTTGGAAAGAGCAGAGTTCTTGTTGATGTAGTAGATTTTCGTTAAATTTTTGAACTTAACGTGGATTAGCAGTTTCTATTTTTATTAATATGAAATTTTAATTCGTGAACTAACTTCTGATTGACGTTTTAGTTAATTTGTGAATTAGAAGATATCTGAGCAGTTTTTATTGATAGGGCTGTAGAATGTTGAAGTTATTTATAACTTGTGTTGTTTTAATTTATATACTTTACATTTTTAGAACTTAGTTTTTATATTTTAATTAAGTTTGTTTTATAATATAGCTCAAAAAATTGTATTTCAAGTTTTATCATTCTTATCAAATCTTTTCTAATGTTCAGTTATACCAATAAAGAATTTTTATTTAAATTAAATACGATTTATTTAATATTCAATCCATAAAAAACAATAGGTTATGGGCCTAGTCGCGAGTATTAATAAATTGTTTTGATTTAAATCGAATTTCCGTAATTGATTGTTGAAGAATCATCTGAATTCCTAAGAATGGATTTATCGAAGAATATCAAACTTTTGGCTAGTGAGTCAGATTGGCCTGTTTGGAAAAGAAAAATTAGAGATTTGCTAGACTACCATGAAGGAGCTCTAGATGCCATTGATGGGATTCTCAAGAAGCCAGAGCCTTTAGAAGGGGTTCCCAAGCCAGACGAAATCAATCAACACAAGGAAAAGAGCAATTTATATCGAAAAGCAAATAGCTATGCGAAATCGATGATAACAAGCTCAGTAACGGATGCAGTATATCAAAAAATTATGGATAAAGAAACCGCACACGATACATGGAATGCACTAAGGCAACAATTCGAAGCAACTTCCAAAGATCAACTGTTTAAGATATGCACTGATCTTTTTGCATTCGGCTGGAATTCAAGTCAAGATGTTTCCACACATATTGCGAAATTGCGAAGTTTGTGGAACGAATTAAATGGAGGTCTGAAAGCTAAAAACGAGAAGGCATTACCCGACTTAATGCTAGTATGTAAAGTTTTGCATATTTTGCCAAGTTCGTTTGAGACTTTCAGATCAAGCTGGATGTTACTCACGAAAGATGAAGATAAAACATTCGACGAATTGACGATGCAATTATGTATGTATGAAAGAAACTTCAGAAATAGAGAAGATGGCGAAAACTTGGCTCAAGAGGCGCTAATAGCACGATTTGACAAGAAGAAACAAGAGAATCCACAAAAGTCAAATAATACCCGAAACAAAAAAGAGGATATTTGCAATTTTTGTAAGAAGAAAGGACACTGGGTTCGAGACTGCAGAAAGTGGATCGCTGAAGGAAGACCAAATAAAGGCAAAATATCAAGCAGCAACCAAGGTAACTTAGTCGACACCAACGCTTCTCTTGTGTCGGTCTGCAATAAAGCATACACAACAGAGCAAAATTCAATGGATTGGTGGATTGATAATGGGGCAACAAGGCATGTTACCAACTGTCAAGACTGGTTTGTTGATTTTGAGGAGTTTGAAAGTCCTTGTAGAATTCAAGCGGCTGGAAAAGAAACTCTTAGTGCTATTGGAACAGGAACAATAAAAGTGGAATCAACTCACAACAATAAGCTAGTGACATTGAACGACGTTTGGTATGTTCCAGCAATATCAAGAAATTTATTTTCGGTTTTGGCTGCTCAGGATAGAAACCAAAATAGTATTTTTAAGTCCTCAGCTACAAAGTGCTGGCTTGAAGTGGATGGCAAAGCTGTGCTATGCGGAAGTCGTCAAGTGAACGGATCGTTATACAAAGCAGCTATCAAACCAATTGTTTCAAAACTGAAGACTGGAATTCAATTTAATGTAGCCGTTGGAGATGACACAACACTACAGCTTTATCATGAACGATGGGGGCATCAAGATAAGAGACATGTCAAACAGATGCTTGAAAAAGAGTTGGGCATCAAAGTCAAATTGGACCAGAATATATGTGAACCGTGCATCTATGGTAAAGCACACAGATTACCGTTCGGAACAAGAAGAAAAGCGACAACACCAGGAGAGCTGATGTCAACGGACGTATGCGGACCTTTTAGCGACTCTTTTAAGAAGAAAAAGTATCTGGTTGTGTTCAAGGATAGCCACTCCAAATTTCGATATGGCTTTGCCATAGAACACAAATCTGATGTCAAGCACGTTCTGAAAGATGTTATTGCGCACGCAAAGATGTTGGGTCATTCCATCAAAGAGCTACTCAGTGACAATGGTGGTGAATTTGACAACACAGAAGTCAAACAGATTCTTCGCTCTAATGGTATCACGCAGAGACTGACAGCGCCTTACACACCTGAACAGAATGGCGGCAGCGAACGTGAAAACCGAACTCTGGTAGAGATGGCAAGAACTTTCAAGTACTCAAGCACCGAAGTTAATTATCCAGAAGCAATTTGGGCGGAACTTACAAATTCTGCAGTGTACATACTGAACAGAACTGGAAAGTCTTCAGTAGATGTTGTAACTCCGTACGAATTGTGGATTGGAAAGAAGCCTAGAATTAAGCATTTGAGAATAATTGGATCGACATGTTTCACTCATATTCCAGTCCAAAAGAGGAAGAAAATGGACAGAAAAGCTGTTAAAGGATACCTTGTGGGATATGACGGTGATGAGCGGTATAGAATATACATCAAGGAAGAAAATAAAGTTATCCTATCAAGAGATGTAAAGTTTCAGGAAAATCCAACTATATGTGAAAAGGCAATAAAACTAACACTTCGAGACGTTGAATCAAGCAGTAAAGAACAACTAGAAGAACCAGAAAGTGCAGGAAGTAGCATATACTCAGACGAGTACGAAACTGGGAGAGATAGCAGTTTTGAAAATGAACAAAATGATACCCCGCAGCATTTAGAAAACGTACGACTAAGAGATCGATCTAGAATAAGAAAACCTCAGAATCTTAACGATTATGTAATGGCAGCGGAAGATTATGTCAACTCTTCATCAAACCCTGAAACCTACAAAGAAGCAGTTAATAGCAAAGAAAAAACAGACTGGATAAAAGCTATGGAAAGAGAAATGGCATCATTAAAGGAAAATCAAACTTGGAGGCTGACGCATTTACCGAGAGGAGCCAAGGCAATCCCTTGCAAGTGGGTTTATTGTTTGAAAAATAATCCGGATGGCAGCATCGATAAGTACAAAGCAAGACTAGTGGCTAAAGGTTTTAGTCAACGTGAAGGTATTGACTATAGTCAAACTTTTAGTCCGGTAGCAAAGTTAGGGACTATTCGATCAGTTCTCAGTATTGCTGCAAGTGAGAAGATGCATCTGATCCAGTTTGATGTGTCAACAGCTTTCTTGTATGGAAATTTAGAAGAAGTAATTTACATGAAGCGACCTGAAGGATACGAAGATGGTACTGATAAGGTATGTGAGCTAAAGAAAAGTTTGTATGGGCTCAAACAGTCATCAAGGTGTTGGAACAAGCGTTTTGGGAGCTTCATTTCCAAACTAGGATTCAAAGTTAGTGATGCTGATCCTTGTTTGTATATGAGGGAGAGAAACGGAAAGAAAATTATACTTGTTCTCTATGTAGACGATGGGCTAGTTGGATCAACTGATCAATACGAACTTGATGTATTCATTGAAGAGCTGAAAAATGAATTCAAGATAGTTTCAAAGAAAGCATCGTTCTTTTTGGGACTAGAAATTGAACAAAAAGAAGACAGGATAAAAATCAGCCAAGAAGCACATGCAAGGAAAATCCTGAATAGATTCCAATTTACGGAGTGCAAGCCAATTTCGACACCAATGGTGAAATCTGCTGAAACCACGAAAACAGGGAAAGATGAAACAGAAAAGCATAACTTCCCTTACCGTCAGGCAGTTGGTGCTCTAATGTATCTAATGGTGGGAACGAGACCAGACTTGGCATATAGCATAGGATTCCTGTCGAGATCTCTAGAGAATCCAACTAAAGAAGATGTCACTCGAGTAAAAAGAGTATTCCGATACATAGCTGGGACTCTGAGCTTGGGAATTGAATATCGGCAAAATATTAAAGGAGGTATATTAGAATGTTATAGTGATGCAGATTTCGGTGGATGCGCAAAGACTGGACGATCAACTTCTGGTGTAGTTATTACTCACGCAGGGGGTGCTATTTCTTGGTTGAGTCAAAGGCAAGCAATGGTTGCAACATCTACAACTGAAGCCGAAATAGTAGCAGCAAATGAAGCAGCTAAAGAAATAATTTGGCTATGCCGGTTGTTTAAAGGTATTATTCAACTGAACCAAATTCCTATTCTTCAAGTGGACAATTCTGCAGCTGTCAGACTCGCTCAAAACCCAGAATTTCATAGACGAACAAAACACATTTCTACAAAACATTTCTTCATCCGAGAGAAAGTCACTGAAGGAAAAATTGAAATACAGCAAGTATCAACGGAAAAACAAGTAGCTGATATTATGACGAAACCACTTCCTTGTCCAAGACTAAAACTTTTGTGCAGCGAAATGGGTCTGTTCTGAAAATGTTAAGTATCAATTAACAAGGGAAAGTGTTGAAGTTATTTATAACTTGTGTTGTTTTAATTTATATACTTTACATTTTTAGAACTTAGTTTTTATATTTTAATTAAGTTTGTTTTATAATATAGCTCAAAAAATTGTATTTCAAGTTTTATCATTCTTATCAAATCTTTTCTAATGTTCAGTTATACCAATAAAGAATTTTTATTTAAATTAAATACGATTTATTTAATATTCAATCCATAAAAAACAATATAGAAATATTAATCATAAGTTTCATAAAGACTAATTGACAATCCGAAGACTGTTCATTTTATAGTTAAACTACCGAGTTCCTATTAGCACTTAAAGTGCTTTAAAATAAATTGGGTGGCGCAACAGCTCGTGGAGAACCAGTGCCTAATGACTAACAACTCTCAACCATTCCTGTGTGCGTGCTGTTGGAAGGAATGGGGGAGACCTACAGTTTTTTACTGAGTCCGAACAGCTAGATGAGAAGCACTTATTCATGACTAGTATACTCTTGGAGGATTTGTCAGTATATCGAATAAAACATTTTTATTTTTAGGTGGCATGCTGCGACGTACTACTTGCTTTATTTTTTTTAAATTTATGTTATAGCTTTCGATTTGCTATCACTTTTTGAGTCCCAAAGAAAATCGTATCAAGGTGCCCAACTCCCCCTAGGTAACACAAGAAAGGGAGATTGATATTATCGTTTCTTAGGACAGATCGAAGTGATCGCTACGAAAGCTAGACGATTACTCTAACTCTAGTTTCCTGAAATAATTCTTTTTTATTTATTTAGGCCCACTATCAAATCTGGCCCTCAATGGCCAAGAAACTGTTCGTGTGTTTGCCTGTACAACTATACTTACATACAATCTTACAAAGACTAGATTTGACCTCATGAGCAAACCTTTTCAAAAGACGCTTGCAGCCATGAAGGACGAAATGGCCGATTTGAAAAAGAATTTCGAAAACATCGAACAAGTCTTACAGCCAATCAAAGATGAAATTGAGAATGAATTTAATGAAAGTCATAATTCATCAGAAGTGAACCCTATTGTTGAAAGATTTATTCGTCAAAATATTTTGTCTGCTTTATCATTTGCGGATCCAACTAATGAAACTGATAGAATGTTAAAAGCTAAAACAATCAAAGACAATTATTCAAAAAAGATGCAACTACGGTGCAAGCAACAACTAGAAAAAGGTGAGAGCCGTTGTAAGGATGCTTTTTCGAATGCTCATGAGAAATGCATGGAGAGATTACCTGTTGTAATTGATACTCTCCTCTGTTGGCCACTTCGAATTGATTACGTTTGTAACATGAATCTTTTGGGTTATCAAGAAACTGGAGGAATTTGTGATCCTGGCAGTGTTATAGATCCAAAGCTGGGTGAAAATATGATTGATTTGAAGGATACTGAAAAAGATCTTTATCAAAATATCACGAATGTCAACATTTCATATGAATTTGTAAAAGTTCAGCAGCCTCATCAATTAAGGTTTGTTGATAAATTTTTGTTTAATTTTAATATTTTTTGACTTCATGGTAATTTATATTTCACCCATGCAAACACAAATAGATTAAACCCACTCCCAAATAGAATTAACACACAAACAGTAAAAAAAATTTGTATTGTTTATGGGTCAATTCTATTTTAGTTGGGCCAAAATGATTTGCGTTTAGGCGAAAATGATTTAACCACTGGTTTAACCACTGATCGCTCTTTATATCTATAGTTATTTTTTTCATTTCCGTCTACCTGGTCGTGAACAGCCATTTTGGATTTTCTTCTCAGGCGGAAACTCTGCTTGCTCCTTAGCTTCATTTGGAAGTAATACTTCTGCTTGGGTTAGCACTTTTCCGCCTCTCGGGTTCTGGTTACCAATTGTTTCGCTTTAACTTTTGGAATCGTCACTTCTCCTACTATATGGGTAGGATACAAAGTCATAGTAGGCCAGGAAAAATAGGTTCCGAGGTTGAAAAAATTAATTCATGAAAAATTAAAATTGGAATCGACGCAGAATTGCAACCTCTATAACCTATCCAAAGTCCCCCAAAATCCCCGCATTGGCTTTTTGTGTAGATGCATTTGAAGACGTGCAGACGTGGAGAACTTTGAGGTTTATCAAACCAAAATATTTGTTTTGGTACAACCTTATCATATGATACATGATTTAGGGGCAGTTTCTAACGCTGAATCTAGTGAAACCAAATTTAAAATGATACAACTTTAGTTACTTTACTTTAGATGGCGCTTACAGTCCAGGGTGGACTACGGCCTCAACCAACAAGCCCCTCCAGCCAGCTCGGTCCCTAGCTAGCTGCCTCCAGTTACGCACTCCAAGTTGGTTGAGGTCGTTCTCCACTTGTGTGCGCCACCTAAGGTGGGGTCTTCCTCTGCTGCGCAGACCATCAGGGGTAGATTCGAAGACTCGTCGGGCTGGTGCGTCGGTGTCCATACGCTCCACGTGTCCCAGCCATCTTAGCCGCTGTATTTTCAGCTTTTTGACCAGGTCGACGTCGCTGTAAAGCCCGTAAAGCTCGTTGTTAAATCTTCTCCTCCATACTCCATCGATACATACTGGACCGAAGATCACCCGAAGAATTTTCCTTTCAAAGCACCCAAGCAGATTTTCATCCGTTTTTGACAGGGTCCATGCTTCTGCCCCATACAGCAGGACCGGGATAATAAGGGTCTTATATAAGGTCTCCTTGGTTCTTTGAGAGAGGGCTTTACTACTCAAATGCCTTCTTAGCCCGAAGAAACAGCGGTTGGCAAGAGTAATTCTTCGTTTGATTTCTGCACTGATGTCATTTTGCGATGTGATAGTGGAGCCCAGGTAGACAAAGTCCTTGACGACTTCGAAGTTGTACCTATCCATCGTGACGTTTTGCCCGAGTCGACGATGTTGAGATTCCTTTCTCGATGATAGCATATACTTCGTCTTGTCCTCATTAACAACCAAACCCATTTTCGCCGCCTCCGATTCAATACTTGCAAACGCGCCGGTAACAGCTCGCTTCGTTCTCCCTATGATGTCAATATCATCTGCATAAGCAAGTAGTTGAACGGACTTTTGAAAAATTGTACCTCTGTTGTTGACTTGCTAGTTGCGTACAATTGCTTCAAGTACGATGTTAAACAGGTTGCATGATAACGCGTCGCCTTGCCTCAAACCTTTCTCGACATCAAAGGGTTCGGTGGTGTTTTTACCAACTTTGACGGAGCAGCGAGACTTCTCCATCGTCATCCTGCACAAGCGGACGAGTTCGGCAGGGATGCCGAGATGCGACATGGCTCTGTATAGTTCTTCTCTATCTACGCTATCATATGCGACTTTGAAATCGATAAAGAGGTGGTGTGTATCAATTTGAAACTCCTGGGTTTTTTCCAAAATCTGTCGTAGTGTGAACATTTGATCGACGGTTGACTTGCCGGGCCTAAAACCACACTGATAGGGGCCGATCAGATCGTTGACAAACGGTTTTAAGCGATCACATAGTACAGATGACAGGATTTTGTATGCGACGTTGAGGAGACTTATACCTCTGTAGTTGGTACAGGTCAGAGCATCTCCTTTCTTGTGGATGGGGCACACTATACCAAGGTTCCATTCATCGGGCATACTTTCATCCGACCAAATTTTGGAGATAAGTTGGTGTATACTCCCTACCAAGTCATCTCCTCCTGCTTTAAATAGCTCGGCTGGCAGGCCATCCGCACCAGCAGCCTTGCATGCTTTCAGCTTGGCTATCGCTAACCGCACTTCATTTAGGTCGGGTGGACGGAAATATTGACCATCATCGTCCAGGTTGAATGGAGTGTTCTGCCTTAAAGTGGAATTTTGGCCATCTTCACCGTTTAGCAGTCTTGAAAAGTGCTGCTTCCAAATCCTCAGCACGGAATGTGTGTCTACCACCATATTCCCTCTCTCATCACGACAGGCTTCCGTTCTAGCCTTGTAGCCCTGGGTAGATTGCCTTACCCTTCGGTAGAACTTTCGAACGTCCCCCCTGCCGTTACAGTCCTCAATAGATTCTACCGCCCGCTTCGCATGCTCTCTCTTTTTCCTCCTGAGAAGTCGGCGTTCCTCCCTTCGTTTTTGCCCGTAGAGCTCCCGGGCTGCTCTCTCAGCAGCTCTGGTTTTAGTCTGCAGCATTGATTGGTAGGCCTCATTCTTTGCTACATGCGCCAGCCTGCATTCTTCATCGAACCAGGGGTTTCGTTGTGGTGGTCTAGTGAAACCCAGCACTTCAGTGGCCGCACTCCTGATGGCATTTTGGCAGTGTTTCCACTGGTCCTCTGCAGATGATGTTGGTGGCGGGCTTGTTGAGAGATTAAGAGAAAGAGAAACGCGGTCTGCAAAAGTCCTGGCGACCTCTTGCGATTTTAACTTCGCGACGTTAAATCTTTTCACAGCATCCGCTCGTTGTTGTGGCGTCATGGATATCCGCATTCGTACTTGAGCTGCCACCAAGTAGTGATCCGAGTCTATGTTGGCATCTCGGAACGTTCGGATATCAAGGATACTGGAAGCATGTCTTGCGTCTATCGCAACATGATCAATCTGGTTGACGGTTCGTTGATCCGGAGACCGCCAGGTCCCTTTGTGTATATTGAGGTGTGGGAATCGAGTGCTTGCTATGATGACATTTCGCCCCGCTGCAAAGTCAATCAGCCTGAGTCCGTTACCGGAAGTGTTGTCGTGCAGGCTGTGTCCTCCGACTATCGAACCAAAGATGCCCTTCTTTCCGATCTTGGCGTTGAAGTCGCCAATAATAATCTTGACGTCGTACTTGGGGCACCTATCATACGTTCTCTCAAGGAGATCGTAGAATTCCTCCTTGGTTGAGTCGTCCTTCTCTTCCGTTGGGGCATGGGCACAGATCAACGTCATGTTTTTGAATTTCGCCTTGATGCGGATTGTGGCCAGGCGCTCGCTTACATTTCTGAAGTCTAAGACTTCTTGCCTAAGTCTTCCCCTCACCACAAAACCACACCCAAAAATCCGCTGACCCTGCTCCTTGCAGCACTCGCCGAAGTAGATGTCACACGAAATCATCCTTCGTATGCCCTCTCCATCCCATCGCACTTCCTGGATGGCTGTAATGTCAGCCCTTAGCCTATCCAGGCTCTCCACTAGTTGTTCGGCTGCACGTGGCCTGTTTAAGGTCCGGACATTCCACGTGCAGATCCGAAATTCATTGTCCTTGTTTCGTTTGCTGGGGTCGTCAACATTAAAATCATCCATATCCGAGGCTTGTGGTCGTTTCGGAACCAGTTTGTTTTTCTGTGGTAGGGAAGTTACCCCGACGCACAACCCCCAACCTGGAGGACCAGACCCTTAGTATAACTCCAAGGGTGAGGAGCCGGATACACCGCTCCTTATAGGCCTGAGCTACGAATATGTCGCAGTAGCCCATATAAGGTGATCACTAAGTAGTTCAACCTAACTGGAACTGTAGACGCCACCGTTGATTCCATCTGGAGAATTCTTCCGCTGCCGCCTGGATACAGGAGAATTGCCTTAGTGGGAACACTCCTCCCCCCTCTCTCGTTTGCTGCCCCCTAAAACCGTCCACAGGGATTGGAACCCCATCTTCAGTTAAAGGTACTAGGCACCCGATGTTCACCACTTGGAGGTGAGAGTAGGAGTTGATAGACAGAGGTTCGCTTTGAAAAAAAAGCTTGTGGACGCTTGTGTCCTCTTGAATGCACCATGTCTACCCTTTGAACATTTGAAATGATACAACTACCCACACAAAAGTTATAGTCCTTTTTATTTAATGATGACTTTTTTTCACGTACAACAGGTAAAATATTACCGAAAACCCTTTGTAAATAAAGGTATGTTAATGAAACTTGGAATAAATGTTCCATTTGTCATACGAACTAAGAATCAAGACAGTCCCTAAAAATATCCATAGTGAAAGGGTGTTTTTTTTTAAAGGGGAAGGGAAAGTGTAGAATGTTGACCATAACACCCACGAAAAAACTCTTACAGCCCTATTATTGACACGATTCAAAACTAGTTTTAACATAAAACTAGTTTTATATAGTCCCGGAGCCCACCGTATGATTACCTATCTCATTGTGGCCACGCAAAAATTGGATGCCAACCGATAGCTTTAGTCCAAACATTTACAAAACTGCTGGTCGGACAAGCTATATCTGGTCGCAATGGTTAGAAAATGCACTTTTCAGGTTGCATTTTCCGCTAAATGTACCTATAATATAAGCAACTTATATAAATGGGGTATCAACTGAAAGCTATGACACTCCTCTACACGATACCATTGGTCGGACTGACTTTTTTTGGCTGTTACGACGTCTCATAACAGCTCCCAGACTATATAGAACTTGTTTTACGTTAAAACTAGTTTTGAATCGTGTCAATAATAGGGCTGTTAGACTCATGAAACTCGCCAAAAATATTAAAGGAGAATGGGCATTTTTGGGCGTTAGCGGCCATTGATGAAATTAGTGTCAAATGAAAGGTATGCTACTCAGGAGCAACTTTCACTATGGACATTACATTGCATTTCATTTAGAAAAGAAGATATTTCAATGTTAATATAATGCAATTGCATTGAGCAATATTGCATAGTGATTATATTTTTAGTGGGTGTAATACTTTATTCTAACTTCATAACGTCTACTGACACTGTAGTTGTTTGTTTAACGGGGTTTCAGAATATATCCCAAGGACGCATTACGGGTTTAAACAGACCCAGTACGTATTTCAACAACTTTGTAATTTTTTAAACATATTATTTTACTCAGGATTTTTTAATATTGTGAGGATTTTAATATTATAGTTTTATGGTAAATGTTCTTATTAATGATGTTATATGGCCATTTTTATATACAAAATATTCTTGAGACTGTCTAGAATCCTTGTTCCATTTTCTTTTTCTATTTTTGAATTGGTCAGAAGCCAGCAACTTAGCAAAACTTTTAAAAATGCATTTTTTTCGGTTTTGAAGTACACCACAGTGAAAAAATTTCTGCACGGTGATTGTAGGACTAAAAC
Source organism: Dasysyrphus tricinctus (assembly GCA_963921185.1). NCBI lineage: Eukaryota > Metazoa > Arthropoda > Insecta > Diptera > Syrphidae > Dasysyrphus > Dasysyrphus tricinctus. The sequence goes on from OY992530.1 coordinate 116,631,701, forward strand.
ACATCCAAAAATAACAAAACCATTCTTGGCCGCTCACGCCCATGTTTCATACTAATTTGCCCATTCTCCTTTGTGATGGCAACCAAGAATTTTTTTTTTGAACAACTTTTTCTTACCTTTTTCGTGGCTTACAACTATGTATGATAATAAAGAATGTACATATATTGATTTTAAGTTATAGTTTCTATTATTTATGTACAGTTGTGAACACGAAAATAGCAGTGGGTTAAAAATAGACGAAAAAATTATATATTTTTAACCGTTCTTGTGGAATACTCGGGTTAAGGTTCAGTGTTGGGGAGACGTCGCACATACTAGCAGGATGAAATACCAACATAAAAAACAACCTTTGACTCATCTGCCATAAAATATTACGCTCACTGGAAATCCAACATAGTTTCTTGCAAACTGCATCCGTTTTTCTGGATGTGTTTTGTTGGCAGGTGGCTTATTCTTCGGCATGATCGCTGCTTAATTTGCCTCTAGGAGTCTTCTTCTCCAGTTCATATCACTCATAGAAAGATTGATCTCTTAACGAATCTCGATTGTCGATTTTTGTGGATTCTCTCGAGAAAATCCCATGATTCTCCTTCCGTCATGGTGTGTTATTTTTCTTTTTCCATCTCTTTTTTCTGGCTTTTGCGCACATTTTATAGAAATTGGGATCATTTAAGCCGAGCAACAATAAATGTTGTGCATTTCCTGGTATGACTTGCCTTCTCCAAGCTGCAACGGAATTAATTTGCACTGCTCATCAGTGGAGTGTTTAATACTGCCCACTTTTGCAAAAAAAAAAAAATATTAAAAATGCTTGTTTGTATTCATACTTCTTTAAAAACATTTTTTGTACTACATTTTACTTCCTTTCGGTGTATAGCACTTCAAAAAAGTAAAAAAATAGAATATTTACAAAATACTGCTATTTTAATGTTCACTTCAAAAACGATCCCTAACGATTAAATCTACCGTCATTCTGAACGCTCGGCAAACTAACTAAAGCTATCTCTTTCTTAATAATGCTAATGATTAAGGCTTTCACTAAATGCATTCTTTTTTTAATTGGAAAGTCTAGAACCGAAAATAGAAGGCTTTCAACAATGTCGGTGAAACCACTGCTATTTTCATGTTCACAGCTGTATTTCTAGTCAAATGTACAAATAGATTATTTTTGAAAGTGTTTGCGTTTGTGATCCTCCTTAGTTGCATGGGCAACGAGTTCCACTGACGGGTGACATGGACAAAAAATGTACGCTCGGATTGTAAACAGTTAAATCTTGGTTGGATTAAAACAGTCGTTCTTTGGAAATTGGGGAAGTTTAGTCTTTTGTACAAATAGTCGGGCTGATGTGATTGCATAATACCATGGAGAAGAATAAGTGATCTAAATGTAATTAAATCTTCGAACTTGAGGCCTGTTATTTGCCTGGAATATGCGGATATATGGTCAAATTTTCTTTTATTAAATACGTATCGAGCTAAGTTGTTATAAATAACGTTCATTTTGGTTTTTGTAATGGAATCCATACTACAGAATACTTCACAGCAGTATGTGAGAATTGGTAATAGTAAAACTTTTACTAGTATCATTTTTGTAGCCGTTGGAATAAATCTTTGGGAACACCAAAGTAATCGAAGACCATTATAGACTTTTCCAACGGTTGTTGCTATGTGGTCTGTCCAGGTAAGGTTCTCATTAAAGATGAGCCCCAAATTTTTCGCGGTGTGGACTAACTCAATGGCTGATTCCCCTAGTTAAATCGGAGGAAAGTGGGCAGTGTTTAAGCGTTGTTTGTATATGCACAATGTTTTTTATTTCCCCGGGTTAAGAGAAAGCCTGCGTTTAAGTGCCCACTGTTGAATAGTTTTTAAATCTTCATTGACATCAGTTATTGCACCTGCAACATTAGTTACTGGGCAGCTCCGGTATAATTGAACATCATCTGCAAACATGTGAACTGAACAATGTTTCACCAGTCCAGGCAGCTCATTGACATAAATAGAAAACAAAAGTGGTCCTAGAATTGAGCCCTGGGGAACTCCGGCTGTTACGCTAAGGAATGAAGATTTTCTATTGCCGACTGTCACACATTGCTGGCGGCCAGTTAAATAAGAATACAAAAGCCTCACTGCAAACGAAGAGAGACCAAAATTAGTCAGTAGTTTTTTGCAGAGTACAGAGTGGTTAACAGTATCAAATGCTTTTGAAAAATTAAGCAATGTTAATAAAGTACAGCAGCCCTTATCCATAGCTTTACGTACATATATCATCAACAACAAGCAACAATGCAGTTTTACAACTCCTTTTAGCGCGGAACCCTGATTGAACGGAACTTAAGAGATTATTTGTGAGGAGATATACCTGCAGCTGCTTGAGTACAGCTTTTTCAAACACCTTCGACAGGAAAGGCAAGATAGAAATCGGTCGATATTCAGTTTTCAGACGATTTTGAGATTTAAGTATTGGAAGAATTTTGGCTTTTTTCCATGACAGAGGGTACTCACAAGTGGTGAGGATATTATTAAAAATGTAGGTAATGTACTTAAGAATATAATGAAGAAGAAGCTTCAAGAACTTAGGATTAATGCCATCCAATCCAGTAGCGTTAGATTTGACTGAAAGAATGTATTCAAAAATGTCTTCATCCGTTAAATTTTGGAATTTAAAACTTTGATAAGTTTCATCATCGTCCTCTCTTACTTGTTTCCACGGCAATTGTTGCTCAAGATTTAAGTCTTCAGAAGGTTGAGTTGAGACGGAAACAAACTGGGAGTTAAGCACATCGCAGTCTGCACCCGCAGATACCTCCAGTTATTGTTTTCCATTCCCCATTAAACGTAACTTTTTCCAAATATCTTTTCCAGACTGATCATTTGGACATAGAAAAGATTCATAGTGTTATAAGCTTATTTTTATATTTTTTTATTCTTTATTTTCTTTGTAATTTTACAATTTTATCTTTTTCCACGTGTCTCGACTTGCTTGAGCTATCTTCAATATGGCCGCTGCTCGCTTCCGGCCACTTCATTATTTTTCTTTGGCATTGCCAGATGCTCATTTTTTTATCATCTATAGAAAAGGGTCGATAGATGGCGTACTGCAAGGTAGAGAGATGGCGTATGGAAATTATTACAACTCGGCCAATCTGATATTATTGATTGACCTCAATCAAAACAATTCACTTATTCTAATGGATCTTCTGAGCTTTCAGCTACTTCGGGTGGCATATGGTTAATGATCTCAGCATCTGGCAACTCTTTTGGTGTTACCCAACGTCGAATTTTTATGGCTTCAACCACCCCATCATACGGTAACTGACTCAGCTGACAGTTCTCGATATCTCTGACAACATATCGGTCATTTCCCAGTTCCTTATGAATGACATAAGGACCACGATATTTTTGGACAAATTTCTTATTCGTACCAGGGGTAGTATCAACATGTTTAACAACAACAAAATCACCAACGGAGTATTGCTTCGCCGGTCGACTATGCTTTAGAAAATACTCGGTGCTATAATCTTGGGATTTCTCAATAGCTTTCGAAGCCTCTTGTCTAGAATGTTCCAAATCACGATCTGCCTCATTAAAAAACTTGTCTTCTAAATACTCTGTTAACTCATCAATAATTATACCTCTTTGGTTTACCCCGAATAATAATTTACTAGGTGATTGCTTTGTGGTACTGTGAACAGTATTATTTATTGCGTATTCGACCTGAGACAACTTTACTGACCAGTCTGCATGAAGAATTGGTTCAGACAGTTTACTAAGCATAACTTTTAGTACTCGGTTTACTCGCTCAACCTGGCCATTAGCTTGAGGTGAGGCTACTGCAACCTTTACATGTTCAACATTACATTTATTCAAAAACGTTTGAAATTCACGGGATGTAAAACAAGTGCCCCGATCTGAAATAATTCGTCTAGGACGACTATAGTAATTAAAGTATTTATCTAATGCACAACAAACTTCTTTAGTGCTAGTTGATTTCACAGGATAGAGTCGAACAAATTTGGTAAACGCATCTATAACTACTAGGACATGCTTCCTACTTGATGCAATGGAGGGCAGAGGACCAAAATGGTCAATATGTATTGTATCGAACGGAATTGGTTTCTTTGGTATACTATATAGGTTGTGCTCATTCGATCGGGCCGGTGGCGTATACATAATGCATTTAATACAATTTTGTATAAAAAGATCGATTTTATGCCTCATATTAGCAAATCAATAATTTTCTTGTATCTTTTTATAACACTTGTCAATACCTAAATGACCTATTTTCTCATGAATCATGCGAATTACATTGTCTTCCATTTCATTTGGTACGCATTAGAGTAAATGGCCGGACTTATCCCTACGAAAAACTAGCCCATCCTGCAACTCAAACTTTTCATCTCTGTCCTTTTCAAGTTTTGTTTTCATTTCCTCTATCCACTCATCACGACTCTGTGCTACCTGAATCTGAAAATCTAACTCATCTGCGTCGAGGGCCGCAAGTAAGCAACATGCGGGTGCCGCATCACTTGGTACTTCAACTTCATGATTGTGGTCACCATTCAGAAAACATCGACTCAAAGCATCGGCATGTCCCATACAAACCCCACTACGGTGTAGGATTGTATAGTTATAGTTTTCCAATTCAAGAGCCCATCGGGCGATTCGTGGATTCACATGTTTTTTATTAAATGTCATCGTAAGTGAACTACAGTCAGTAATAATTTTAAATGGAATCCCCTCCAAATACACACGAAACCGTCTCAAAGAGTAAATTATGGCAAGTGTTTCCAACTCAAAGCTGTGATACTTTGATTCAGGGTCGGTAGTAGATTTTGAAAAATATGCGATAGGGTGAAATTTTTCATCTTTTTGGCGTTGTACTAACACTGCACCAAATCCTCGTGTACTGGCATCGCAATGAAGTTCTGTTTCACGTGTTGGATTATAAACAGCTAAAATCGGTGCGTCAATAAGTCTGTTACGCAATTTGAGAAAAGCACTAATACAATCCTCAGAAAAGTCAAAAGGAATATCTTTGCGTAACAGATTTAACAATGGCCTAGCAATTTTTGAAAATGACGGAACAAACTTACGGAAGTAGGAAAACAAACCAATACACGAATGTAATTCCTGTTTGTTCTTTGGTATTGGGTAATTTTTTATAGCACTAATATGAGCATCAGTAGGTCGTATACCTGAAGAGCTTACCACATAGCCGAGATATTCGATTTCATCATAAGCAAATTTACACTTGGATAATTTTATTTCTAGCCCTGCTTCATGTATTCTGCGCAAAACCTCTTTTACTATTTCTAAATGCGATTTAAAGTCAATCGAAGCAATCAGTATATCATCTATATAAATAATTATTTTCCTTGCGTCAATCAAATCGCGAAAGATATTATAAACAAATCTCTGGAAATTCGCCGGAGCGTTCTTTAAGCCAAACGGCATCTTTAAATATTCGAATTGCCCATGGGGCGTCACAAAAGAGGTAAACATTACAGAATCCTCGTGCATTTTAAACTGATTGAATCCATCTTTTAAATCCAGTAAAGTATACCATTGCTTACCAGCTGTATATTCAATACAGTCCTCAATCAAAGGTAACGGAAAATTATCTCGAATTGTTTTCCTATTTAATGCCCTATAATCGATGCACATCCGTACATCGCCACTTTTCTTTTTAACTAAAACAATTGCTGAAGCATAAGGAGATTGACTTGGCCGAATAACTTGCCTAGATAAAAGATCATCGGTTATTCTTTGTACCTCAGCTCGGTCATGATATGATAAACGACGTGGTGCACAATGAAATGGAGTATCATCAGTTAATCGAATTTTCATTTTATAATCGGTAGTTCCCTGTACTATGCCTATTGGTTTTGAGTAGTATTTGTTAATGATTGAACTGATAATCTCAAATTTATTTTGCTCTAACCGAGGGCAAATGTCAAAATCATACCGCGGTTTACCTACATCAATAGAACACAATTCCATAAAACTATCTTGAACAATGTCGACAGGCAAAACAACCCCCCTTTGGGCTACTAGAACGCAACCGTCAGCAAATCCAGCTCCGCACAATTTATCAACCCTTTCTTGAACTTTACCCGATCCACTGAGATCATTATCCACTTTAATAAAATCATTCAAATCAGATGCACCTATTTTCAAATTTATATGTTTATTAAACTCAGTTTCTTTTTTGACAGTTTTCATTTGTATTAAACGGATATTAAAAATATACATGAAATCACGTCCGAGAATCAAAGGCGTTGTTATTGTTTCATTTGGTATAACTAAAAAAGAAACAATTTTAACTTCATTGCGGAATGGTACTTTACATGAAATCGTACCGTAAGTATGTAATCTATGCTTTCCCAAACCACAGAATTTAGTGGGTACAGCAGAACTTGATAATTTGTAAAAACTTGGAACACTCGAACGTTGTATAATACTAATTGGACTCAAAAAGAGACAAAAAGGATTTAAATTCAGTGCATCTGCTTTGATTACAAGGGTAAATAAAAGCCACCCTTACCTTTTCCTTAAATAATACATGGTCCATATCATCGTCATCATTCAATGCTTCATTTGTTGACAACGAAGCGACAGTATGCAATCCTTTTCGTTCCTTCATCGGGCATACATTGTGGAGGTGTCCCATCTTGTGACAGGTGAAACAGGAACCTGGTGGACGAGTCGGTTTTGGACAAGCACTTTGGTAGTGTCCAAACTGTGAACAATTGAAACATCTGATTTCCCCTTTATTAACCATGGGGACGGCAGCAGCAGCAGTGATTTTTGATTTTGTGACAGCAATAATGTTGGGCTTAGTTGCCCGTGAGCGCCGTTGTTCATAGCGATCCATGCGGCGCACTAAGTCATCTATGGAATTTGCACCATACAACATTGTGATGCCGTTACTGCTGTCTGGAATTCCATCGATGATTATGTCGACCAGCTCCTGCTCTTCAATGTCAGTTTTTGCTGCAATAGATTGCATTGCTATGACGTAACTTAGGCAGGACTCATTACTCTTCAACACACGAGCTCTTAGTTGCCTATATATTTCTTGGCGAGTAATAGTCCTTTTAAACATATTCACGAGACCAGACTTCATCTCGTCATAGGCGACTAGACCAAGATTCAGCACATATTGTTTTGCTGTCCCTTCGATGCACCGACGAACAGCTTGGCACTTTTCTTTTGCAGAATAACCGCAAGTGTCGGTGAAATCATCGAATTGTTCGAACCATTTAATGACATCGTAATGGTCGTCTCCACTAAATTTTGGAACGGCAGCATCCAATTCTTCAAAGTTGACTCTTCGACGGCGGGTGGGCTCCTCATTCAACTCGATTGCATTTATTTGCCTTTGCAATTCAAGAATTTCACGACGCATGCGTAAAATTCTTAGTTGTTCTTCCAACTGGGATGCTTCAGAAGAATCCATTTGTGCTTCCAAGTGATGGTATGCATACACAGCGGGTTCACTACGTATATCAGTGGACAAATTAACAGCAGTAGTGGGAGGCAGACCAACAGCAGTGATAGCAGCAGGTATTGCAGTTACAGCAGAGACCTCAGCATCGGCAAAAACAGGAGCAGCAACAGCAGACAAATCAAATGGCTTGGTGGCATCGGATTTAACAGCAGTGACGGCAGCAGTGACAGCAGATGAGGCAGCAGATATGGCAGTAGATGTAACTATGGCATCAGGAACTTCGTTAGCAGCGGTAGCACCTTTGCCCATCGGAGCGCCTTTGGACGAAACCAATAATTTGAAATCATTGAGCTCTGGAGCAGCAGCAGTTTTTTCGTCAGTAGGTTCTTCGGTTGCCTCAGTGACTTCAACCTCGGGATTAATGCATTCTTTGTATAAGGCACGCAATTGAGAAATGGTGGCACCTGAAGGAAAATCCACTTTGGCCGCAGTGAGTGCATCAACTATATTTTGTTTAGTTAGTCGAGTCATTTTTGTATAACCCCACACCTGAGTTGTTATAAGCTTATTTTTATATTTTTTTATTCTTTATTTTCTTTGTAATTTTACAATTTTATCTTTTTCCACGTGTCTCGACTTGCTTGAGCTATCTTCAATATGGCCGCTGCTCGCTTCCGGCCACTTCATTATTTTTCTTTGGCATTGCCAGATGCTCATTTTTTTATCATCTATCGAAAAGGGTCGATAGATGGCGTACTGCAAGGTAGAGAGATGGCGTATGGAAATTATTACAATAGTGAGCACGTTTTGCACTTTGGATTCGCAGATTAACTAAATTACGATAAGTTCGGTATGTTTCAAGAAACACATGCAATTTATAACGTTTCCATCGAGTAAAAGCATCATCTCTTTTCTTAATTAAGTCGAGGATTTGATTGCTAAGCCAGGGTGGGGAATTACTTTTAATGTTTTTCGATTTCAGGGGAACATGACATTCAAAGAGTGTTTTGATGTTATGTTGAAGCAAAAGTACTTGCTGTTCAACTGAGGGCAAATAATATATTTGCTCCCAGTTAACTTGAGCAATGTCTATTTGTAACCTTTCGTAGTTAATGTTTTTAAAGTCTCTAAAAGTAATAGTGTTATGTTCTGTACCAATTGATATGTCATATGTTACATATATCAAATCATGGTGTGAAAAACCTGGGGCCGATAACTGGTTATAGAATACGACTTTATCAATATCCCCTACGAAGAACACATCTAAAAGAGTCGCTACTTCTTTGGGGAAGTGGGTTGCTGTCAACCCACGGCTGAGCTTTTTTTTTGTTCTCCGTCGAACAATTCTGCATCATTTTCCATTATTCTAACATCATCCTCAGGTTCCTCAGTATTGCCGCCATCGTTATTTGATTCAACATTATTTTATTGAGGAAGTATTTGCGTAATTTGTTGTTTATCTTCCAAAACGCAACCTACTACGCAGTTATTAAAACTCCAACAGCTTTTAATGATTTTAAAATATGATTAAGTAGAATTCGTGGCGCTAGTGTTTCGGTGTACACGAGATAGCTGACTATTGGCACTTGAATGTAGCCAATATTTAGGCCCCCGAGTTATCTGTCAGTAAGCCTGCTATTGTTTTCCTTTTTATTTATTTTTTTATTGTTTCTATATTTATTTCTTTCATTTTAAAGGGCTGCCAAAGAAACCGCCAACTTTGTGATGGAAGAAATCACTGCAAAGAAGAAAACATTTGATTATATTATGTCCATTATGCAGAAAATTCTTTCATTTGTATTTTTGAGAATTATTCACTGTAAGCTAGATTATCTTATCATACCTATCACTAAAGAAACTTAAATTTATTTAAACTATTACAGCTTCTATAATGTACCATGGGAATTACTTAAGAAGAATTGACTTTGATAATATCTTTATAACGCCATATTTTAAGAAAATTGATCGACGTCGACGTGAGCGTAATCAGCACACGTTGCTGCCGTTAAAAAAAGTAAGTTCTTTTTCAGTTTCTTTTTGAACTCTTTTAATTTGAAAATTTTAACCAACTGGTTTGCCATTTTGGTCGGTGCTGGCACTAATTAACCTGATGTAGCTTATTATAAAACAAAAATATACCAGACTTTGCATCCCGATAGTATGCAATCGTACGCAACCCCTTTAATAAAAATATTTGAAGTATACAAAAATTACTCAAATATATATTATCATCATAACTTCAAAAGGATAATATATTTTTTTTAAATTTGACCAACGAGTCACTAGACGCATTTTAGAACCCGAGACTTCCTTTCTTTCATACTAATAACCACCCCATAGGTCACGGCCCTTCCACTGAGAAAAACTATTCACTTCTTTTCTTTTTCACGACACATCTTATTTATAATCTAAAATATAACATTCATTGGCCATCTAAGGGCTTGGTCACGTAGTGAGCGGCAGAGTGGCGGCGAGCGGTGCTCTGATTTAGATTCTGTTTAATTTTTGTATTCAATCTTGAGCGGCTACGTGACCAGGGCCTTATTCTTTATAATATTTGTCATATTTATTCTTCAATGGTTTTATATCTGAAACTTGCTTAGAATTTTGAAAAAACACGGTTTGTAAATTTTGAGAATAAAATTTATGTATAGATATGTTTTTTCTTTATAAATTTACAATTTTTTTAAGAATTTATATAAACTTAATTTATAAATATTAAAAACAAAAATACATTATTAAACTTATATACAAAAAAATTATCTCCTACTGTACATCAGCCATACCATTCTACACATTTTTATATTATTTTTACTTCACCAAAATTGGAACGCATGTGCTCGAGCAATATATAGGTTATGCTTGTCGGTGGCATCGTTCTTATAACAGTGGGAATAAATCCCCTATAAAATCCTCGTATCCCATACCGCTTTAGTATTTCCCTCATAACCTGAGCGGCATTTCCATAACTCCCTGGTGTGGCATTCATATAAATTACCTTTAAGATTAAGAATAAGAACGTTAATAATTGAAAATTAATAATTTTTGTTTTTGTTTTTGAATTTGAACATTAAATTTAACTGCACCACTTCCAGGGCTTGTTGCAGAAAGCCGGCAGCCGAACCTGCTACATAATTTTCCTCACTTTTATCTTGTCTTCACGCTTCAACTCACCAAAATTGGAACGTAAATGCTCAACAAAAACATACGTCATTATTGTTTGTTAAATTGTTGTTATTACTGTTGGAATAAACCCCCTCTAAAAACCTGATATCCCGTATCGTTTTGCAATTGTCCTGATAGCATCAGCGGAATTTTCATAAGTCCCTAGTGTGGCATTCATTAAATTTACCTGCACCACTTCCAGGGCTTGTTGCAGTAAGCCGGCAGTCGAACCTGCTACATCATTTTCCTCACTTTTATCTTGTCTTCACGCTTCAATACACCAAAATTGGAACGCATGTGCTCGAGCAATATATAGGTTATGCTTGTCTGTGGAATCGTTCTTATAACAGTGGGAATAAACCCCCTTTAAAATCCTCGTATCCCATACCGCTTTAGTATTTCCCTCATAACCTGAGCGGCATTTCCAAAACTCCCTGGTGTGGCATTCATATAAATTACCTTTAAGATTAAGAATAAGAACGTTAATAATTGAAAATTAATAATATTTGTTTTTGTTTTTGAATTTGAACATTAAATTTAACTGCACCACTTCCAGGGCTTGTTGCAGAAAGCCGGCAGCCGAACCTGCTACATCATTTTCCTCACTTTTATCTTGTCTTCACGCTTCAACTCACCAAAATTGGAACGTAAATGCTCAACAAAAACATACGTCATTATTGTTTGTTAAATTGTTGTTATTACTGTTGGAATAAACCCCCTCTAAAAACCTGATATCCCGTATCGTTTTGCAATTGTCCTGATAGCATCAGCGGAATTTTCATAAGTCCCTAGTGTGGCATTCATTAAATTTACCTGCACCACTTCCAGGGCTTGGTGCAGTAAGCCGGCAGTCGAACCTGCTACATGATTTTCCTCACTTTTATCTTGTCCTCACGCTTCAACTCACCAAAATTGGAACGTAAATGCTCAACAAAAACATCCGTCATGATTGTTTATGGAATTGTTCTTATAAATGTAGGAATAAACCTCCTCTAAAAACCTGATATCCCATATCATTTTGATATTGCAGTAAGCCGGTAGCCGAACCTACTATATGATTTTCCTCACTTTTAATCTTGTCCTCACGCTTCAACTCACCAAATTGGAACGTAAATGCTCAACAAAAACATACGTCATTATTGTTTGTAAAATTGTTGTTATTACTGTTGGAATAAACCCCCTCTAAAAACCTGATATCCCATATTGTTTTGCAATTTCCCTGATAACATCAGCGGAATTTTCATAAGTCCCTAGTGTGGCATTCATTAAATTTACCTGCACCACTTCCAGGGCTTGTTGCAGTAAGCCGGCAGCCGAACCTGCTACATGATTTTCCTCACTTTTATCTTGTCCTCACGCTTCAACTCACCAAAATTGGAACGTAAATGCTCAACAAAAACATACGTCATTATTGTTTGCTAAATTGTTGTTATTACTGTTGGAATAAACCCCCTCTAAAAACCTGATATCCCTTATCGTTTTGCAATTTCCCTGATAATATCAGCGGAATTTTCATAAGTCCCTAGTGTGGCATTCATTAAATTTACCTGCACCACTTGCAGGGCTTGTTGCAGTAAGCCGGCAGCCGAACCTGCTACATCATTTTCCTCACTTTTATCTTGTCCTCACGCTTCAACTCACCAAAATTGGAACGTAAATGCTCAACACAAACATACGTCATGATTGTTTGTTCTTATAATTTTGGGAATACACCCCCTCTTTCTGTTTTGTATAGATTTTGTTTATTTCTTTTTTCATTGGAATATGTATGTAATAACCTGAGTGTTATTTTGCAAAAAAAAAAATATGTTTATAAAAGATAACATCAGTGGAATTTTCATAAGTCCCTAGTGTGGCATTCTTTAAATTTACCTGCACCACTTCCAGGGCTTGTTGCAGTAAGCCGGCAGTCGAACCTGCTACATCATTTTCCTCACTTTTATCTTGTCTTCACGCTTCAACTCACCAAAATTGGAACGTAAATGCTCAACAAAAACATACGTCATTATTGTTTGTTAAATTGTTGTTATTACTGTTGGAATAGACCCCCTCTAAAAACCTGATATCCCGTATCGTTTTGCAATTTCCCTGATAACATCAGCGGAATTTTCATAAGTCCCTAGTGTGGCATTCATAAAATTAACCTTTAAGATTAAGAATAAGAACGTTAATAATTGAAAATTAATAATTCTTGTTTTTGTTTTTGAATTTGAACATTAAATTTACCTGCACAACTTCCAGGGCTTCTTGCAGTAAGCCGGCAGCCGAACCTGCTACATGATTTTCCTCACTTTTATCTCTTCCTCACGCTTCAAATCACCAAAATTGGAACGTAAATGCTCAACAAAAACATACGTCATTATTGTTTGTTAAATTGTTGTTATTACTGTTGGAATAAACCCCCTCTAAAAACCTGATATCCCATTACGTTTTGCAATTTCCCTGATAACATCAGCGGAATTTTCATAAGTCCCTAGTGTGGCATTCATTAAATTTACCTGCACCACTTCCAGGGCTTGTTGCAGTAAGCCGGCAGTCGAACCTGCTACATCATTTTCCTCACTTTTATCTTGTCTTCACGCTTCAACTCACCAAAATTGGAACGTAAATGCTCAACAAAAACATACGTCATTATTGTTTGTTAAATTGTTGTTATTACTGTTGGAATAAACCCCCTCTAAAAACCTGATATCCCGTATCGTTTTGCAATTTCCCTGATAACATCAGCGGAATTTTCATAAGTCCCTAGTGTGGCATTCATAAAATTAACCTTTAAGATTAAGAATAAGAACGTTAATAATTGAAAATTAATAATTCTTGTTTTTGTTTTTGAATTTGAACATTAAATTTACCTGCACAACTTCCAGGGCTTGTTGCAGTAAGCCGGCAGCCGAACCTGCCACATGATTTTCCTCACTTTTATCTTGTCCTCACGCTTCAACTCACCAAAATTGGAACGTAAATGCTCAACAAAAACATACGTCATTATTGTTTGTTAAATTGTTGTTATTACTGTTGGAATAAACCCCCTCTAAAAACCTGATATCCCTTATCGTTTTGCAATTTCCCTGATAATATCAGCGGAATTTTCATAAGTCCCTAGTGTGGCATTCATTAAATTTACCTGCACCACTTCCAGGGCTTGTTGCAGTAAGCCGGCAGTCGAACCTGCTACATCATTTTCCTCACTTTTATCTTGTCTTCACGCTTCAATACACCAAAATTGGAACGCATGTGCTCGAGCAATATATAGGTTATGCTTGTCTGTGGAATCGTTCTTATAACAGTGGGAATAAACCCCCTTTAAAATCCTCGTATCCCATACCGCTTTAGTATTTCCCTCATAACCTGAGCGGCGTTTCCATAACTCCCTGGTGTGGCATTCATAAAATTAACCTTTAAGATTAAGAATAAGAACGTTAATAATTGAAAATTAATAATTTTTGTTTTTGTTTTTGGATTTGAACATTAAATTTACCTGCACCACTTCCAGGGCTTGTTGCAGTAAGCCAGCAGCCGAACCTGCTACATCATTTTCCTCACTTTTATCTTGTTCTTACGCTTCAACTCAACAAAATTGGAACGTAAATGCTCAACAAAAACATCCGTCATGATTGTTTGTGGAATTGTTCTTATTACTGTAGGAATAAACCCCCTCTAAAAACCTGATATCCCGTATCGTTTTGCAATTTTCCTGATAGCATCAGCGGAATTTTCATAAGTCCCTAGTGTGGCATTCATTAAATTTACCTGCACCACTTCCAGGGCTTGTTGCAGTAAGCCGGCAGCCGAACCTGCTACATCATTTTCCTCACTTTTATCTTGTCCTCACGCTTCAACTCACCAAAATTGGAACGTAAATGCTCAACAAAAACATACGTCATTATTGTTTGTTAAATTGTTGTTATTACTGTTGGAATAAACCCCCTCTAAAAACCTGATATCCCTTATCGTTTTGCAATTTCCCTGATAACATCAGCGGAATTTTCATAAGTCCCTAGTGTGGCACTCATTAAATTTACCGGCACCACTTCCAGGGCTTGTTGCAGTAAGCCGGCAGCCGAACCTGCTACATCATTTTCCTCACTTTTATCTTGTTCTTACGCTTCAACTCACCCAAATTGGAACGTAAATGCTCAACAAAAACATCCGTCATGATTGTTTGTGGAATTGTTCTTATTTTTGTAGGAATAAACCCCCTCTAAAAACCTGATATCCCGTATGGTTTTGCAAGTTTCCTGATAGCATCAGCGGAATTTTCATAAGTCCCTAGTGTGGCATTCATTAAATTTACCTGCACCACTTCCAGGGCTTTTTGCAGTAAGCCAGCAGCCGAACCTGCTACATCATTCCTCACTTTTATCTTGTCCTCACGCTTCAACTCACCAAAATTGGAACGCATGTGCTCGAGCAATATATAGGTTATGCTTGTCTGTGGAATCGTTCTTATAACAGTGGGAATAAACCCCCTATAAAATCCTCGTATCTCATACCGCTTTAGTATTTCCCTCATAACCTGAGCGGCATTTCCATAACTCCCTGGTGTGGCATTCATAAAATTAACCTTTAAGATTAAGAATAAGAACGTTAATTATTGAAAATTAATAATTTTTGTTTTTGTTTTTGGATTTGAACATTAAATTTACCTGCACCACTTCCAGGGCTTGTTGCAGTAAGCCAGCAGCCGAACCTGCTACATCATTTTCCTCACTTTTATCTTGTTCTTACGCTTCAACTCACCAAAATTGGAACGTAAATGCTCAACAAAAACATCCGTCATGATTGTTTGTGGAATTGTTCTTATTACTGTAGGAATAAACCCCCTCTAAAAACCTGATATCCCGTATCGTTTTGCAATTTTCCTGATAGCATCAGCGGAATTTTCATAAGTCCCTAGTGTGGCATTCATTAAATTTACCTGCACCACTTCCAGGGCTTGTTGCAGTAAGCCGGCAGCCGAACCTGCTACATCATTTTCCTCACTTTTATCTTGTCCTCACGCTTCAACTCACCAAAATTGGAACGTAAATGCTCAACAAAAACATACGTCATTATTGTTTGTTAAATTGTTGTTATTACTGTTGGAATAAACCCCCTCTAAAAACCTGATATCCCTTATCGTTTTGCAATTTCCCTGATAACATCAGCGGAATTTTCATAAGTCCCTAGTGTGGCACTCATTAAATTTACCGGCACCACTTCCAGGGCTTGTTGCAGTAAGCCGGCAGCCGAACCTGCTACATCATTTTCCTCACTTTTATCTTGTTCTTACGCTTCAACTCACCCAAATTGGAACGTAAATGCTCAACAAAAACATCCGTCATGATTGTTTGTGGAATTGTTCTTATTTTTGTAGGAATAAACCCCCTCTAAAAACCTGATATCCCGTATGGTTTTGCAATTTTCCTGATAGCATCAGCGGAATTTTCATAAGTCCCTAGTGTGGCATTCATTAAATTTACCTGCACCACTTCCAGGGCTTTTTGCAGTAAGCCAGCAGCCGAACCTGCTACATCATTCCTCACTTTTATCTTGTCCTCACGCTTCAACTCACCAAAATTGGAACGCATGTGCTCGAGCAATATATAGGTTATGCTTGTCTGTGGAATCGTTCTTATAACAGTGGGAATAAACCCCCTATAAAATCCTCGTATCTCATACCGCTTTAGTATTTCCCTCATAACCTGAGCGGCATTTCCATAACTCCCTGGTGTGGCATTCATAAAATTAACCTTTAAGATTAAGAATAAGAACGTTAATAATTGAAAATTAATAATTTTTGTTTTTGAATTTGAACATTAAATTTACCTGCACCACTTCCAGGGCTTGTTGCAGTAAGCCGGCAGCCGAACCTGCTACATGATTTTCCTCACTTTTATCTTGTCCTCACGCTTCAACTCACCAAAATTGGAACGTAAATGCTCAACAAAAACATACGTCATTATTGTTTGTTAAATTGTTGTTATTACTGTTGGAATAAACCCCCTCTAAAAACCTGATATCCCTTATCGTTTTGCAATTTCCCTGATAACATCAGCGGAATTTTCATAAGTCCCTAGTGTGGCACTCATTAAATTTACCGGCACCACTTCCAGGGCTTGTTGCAGTAAGCCGGCAGCCGAACCTGCTACATCATTTTCCTCACTTTTATCTTGTTCTTACGCTTCAACTCACCCAAATTGGAACGTAAATGCTCAACAAAAACATCCGTCATGATTGTTTGTGGAATTGTTCTTATTTTTGTAGGAATAAACCCCCTCTAAAAACCTGATATCCCGTATGGTTTTGCAATTTTCCTGATAGCATCAGCGGAATTTTCATAAGTCCCTAGTGTGGCATTCATTAAATTTACCTGCACCACTTCCAGGGCTTTTTGCAGTAAGCCAGCAGCCGAACCTGCTACATCATTCCTCACTTTTATCTTGTCCTCACGCTTCAACTCACCAAAATTGGAACGCATGTGCTCGAGCAATATATAGGTTATGCTTGTCTGTGGAATCGTTCTTATAACAGTGGGAATAAACCCCCTATAAAATCCTCGTATCTCATACCGCTTTAGTATTTCCCTCATAACCTGAGCGGCATTTCCATAACTCCCTGGTGTGGCATTCATAAAATTAACCTTTAAGATTAAGAATAAGAACGTTAATTATTGAAAATTAATAATTTTTGTTTTTGTTTTTGAATTTGAACATTAAATTTACCTGCACAACTTCCAGGGCTTGTTGCAGTAAGCCGGCAGCCGAACCTGCTACATCATTTTCCTCACTTTTATCTTGTCCTCACGCTTCAACTCACCAAAATTGGAACGCATGTGCTCGAGCAATATATAGGTTATGCTTGTCTGTGGAATCGTTCTTATAACAGTGGGAATAAACCCCCTATAAAATCCTCGTATCTCACACCGCTTTAGTATTTCCCTCATAACCTGAGCGGCATTTCCATAACTCCCTGGTGTGGCATTCATAAAATTAACCTTTAAGATTAAGAATAAGAACGTTAATTATTGAAAATTAATAATTTTTGTTTTTGTTTTTGAATTTGAACATTAAATTTACCTGCACAACTTCCAGGGCTTGTTGCAGTAAGCCGGCAGCCGAACCTGCTACATCATTTTCCTCACTTTTATCTTGTCCTCACGCTTCAACTCACCAAAATTGGAACGCATGTGCTCGAGCAATATATAGGTTATGCTTGTCTGTGGAATCGTTCTTATAACAGTGGGAATAAACCCCCTATAAAATCCTCGTATCTCACACCGCTTTAGTATTTCCCTCATAACCTGAGCGGCATTTCCATAACTCCCTGGTGTGGCATTCATAAAATTAACCTTTAAGATTAAGAATAAGAACGTTAATTATTGAAAATTAATAATTTTTGTTTTTGTTTTTGAATTTGAACATTAAATTTACCTGCAAAACTTCCAGGGCTTGTTGCAGTAAGCCGGCAGCCGAACCTGCTACATCATTTTCCTCACTTTTATCTTGTCCTCACGCTTCAACTCACCAAAATTGGAAATGCTCAACAAAAACATACGTCATTATTGTTTGTAAAATTGTTGTTATTACTGTTGGAATCAACCCCCTCTAAAAACCTGATATCCCTTATCGTTTTGCCATTGGCCTGATAACATCAGCGGAATTTTCATAAGTCCCTAGTGTGGCATTCATTTACCTGCACCACTTCCAGGGCTTGTTGCAGTAAGCCGGCAGCCGAACCTGCTACATCATTTTCCTCACTTTTATCTTGTCCTCACGCTTCAACTCACCAATATATAGGTTATGCTTGTCTGTGGAATCGTTCTTATAACAGTGGGAATAAACCCCCTATAAAATCCTCGTATCTCACACCGCTTTAGTATTTCCCTCATAACCTGAGCGGCATTTCCATAACTCCCTGGTGTGGCATTCATAAAATTAACCTTTAAGATTAAGGGTTTGTTTCACAATGTTTGAATAAAGTTCTGATTAGATATCCGACACATAAATATAATCACAGGGTAATAAGTCCACAGAAGAAAAATTCTCAATTATTGTCTTATGACCCACCTGATTAAGTTATGAATTCATAAGCAATTTTTTATTTGTGAGCATATGACCCTGCCTCAGAATTTATGTGTCGAATAACTAATCAGAACTTTACTCAGAGAATGTGAAACAGGCCCTAAGAATAAGAACGTTAATTATTGAAAATTAATAATTTTTGTTTTTGTTTTTGAATTTGAACATTAAATTTACCTGCACAACTTCCAGGGCTTGTTGCAGTAAGCCGGCAGCCGAACCTGCTACATCATTTTCCTCACTTTTATCTTGTCCTCACGCTTCAACTCACCAAAATTGGAACGCATGTGCTCGACCAATATATAGGTTATGCTTGTCTGTGGAATCGTTCTTATAACGGTGGGAATAAACCCCCTATAAAATCCTCGTATCTCACACCGCTTTAGTATTTCCCTCATAACCTGAGCGGCATTTCCATAACTCCCTGGTGTGGCATTCATAAAATTAACCTTTAAGATTAAGAATAAGAACGTTAATTATTGAAAATTAATAATTTTTGTTTTTGTTTTTGAATTTGAACATTAAATTTACCTGCACAACTTCCAGGGCTTGTTGCAGTAAGCCGGCAGCCGAACCTGCTACATCATTTTCCTCACTTTTATCTTGTCCAAAGTTTTAATCCAAAATAAAGAAATATCCATAGAAATGTTTACCTAATTTAGCCTCGTTTCCGGAGCTCGAAACCCAAAACTCAAAAGTAATCAAATCCAA
Source organism: Dasysyrphus tricinctus (assembly GCA_963921185.1). NCBI lineage: Eukaryota > Metazoa > Arthropoda > Insecta > Diptera > Syrphidae > Dasysyrphus > Dasysyrphus tricinctus. The sequence goes on from OY992530.1 coordinate 116,651,087, forward strand.
ATGTAACTAAACATAATCGAATCCCAAAGTAATCAAAAGTACCCAAATCCAAAAGTAACGACAAGTAATCAAAGTAATCAAATCCAAGGAGTAGCGAAAGTAATCAAAGTAATCAAATCGTTACAAAGTAACGATTACTAACGATTTCTTACACCACTAGTAGTGGCTTAGCTTGAGAGCGCGATAAGCGTGAAGGCTTAATAAGTTTATCGAATTCTGTTTTATTGTCAACAAAGAACCGATGAAGGTCTTTGATTCTGGACATGCATCTCAAGAGAGAAATGTCTTTGCATGAACTGCACTTCCAAAAAATATTTTCATTTGATTGAAGCACAGATCGTATATTTTCACTTATTTAAGTGCATTTAAAATGAAAACCAGATTGACAAACTGCACAAAATTAAAAGCACTTTTAAATGTTAATAAATAACAATCAGAACATTGCATGTCCATATCGAAACATTTAAACTACAGAAGATAAAGTATATAGAACCGTCTGTAATGTGAACGAGAACTGAAAGTTAAATAGCAAATAAAAATAAAAATACTTGCCTGAAATTAGTTCCACCGATCGCCGATTATTTTTTTTTTGTTTTATTTTCTTAAAATTGAACTTGACGTTTCAATTTTAAAGAATAAAAACACAACGAGACAAAATTTCCCTTCCTTGAATCGGAAAGCGATATTTTAGCTCCAGAGGGAAGTTTCCAGGGACTGGAATACGGTAGAGGCATAACTAATCCGTGGTGAATGAAGGTGAGCCTAGGAATATTACCTGTCAAAGAACAAGGATATTGTAATATTTTCTCAGGTTCGATAAATAAAACTTATTTATTTTATGTAAAACTCCCACTAATTTATTTCGCAAATCAAAGTACTTAACTTTTCTTACTACCAAACAATTTATTATTCAGCACTTAAATTTATCGAAACTACTTTCCGAAAACAATTCACTTATCTTTTATTGCAACCAACTTTATATTTTCACTATTAAAAACAACCAAACAGAAGCTTTTAAAGTTATTCTTATTACACAGGTTCCCGAAACTGCTTGAAGGTTCAGGAAACGGATAGGCCTCGCATTCCATTATTGGTCGTTGTCCGATTCGCGTGCTGGTGAACGTATATTTTAAATAAAACTATCAAATTTTAAGGCGGTATTTATAGGCAACAAACTAAAAACAAAAATTAAACTCAGCAAAAGTACTCCGAAAGGTACAGTACATTCAAAAGTGGATTTATTACGTGATTTCATTTTACAATTTTGTCAACATTTAGATATAGGAATAAGGAAAGAGAAAATATAACGCGACGGATTAAACCGACGTGAAAAAGATAAACATTTACAACAGTATTTATAAAATCCTTTTATCCGCTCCCTAACACACGTGTGAATTGGCACACGAATACACAACCTGTCCCTGTGATAACTTTTCTTATTGAAAAAGATATCAAAAGACATCAAATTATGTGTCACATTCATGCATTGCCTTACGAAGGGTATACTGGTAGTAGTAAACGGTCTTATCACACGTGTGTGTTTATATGTAAAATAGTTATCCGTTAATTATACGCGAAATTCGGCGAGTTAAAGTTATCCGTACGTCAACACACGTCACAGACTATTACACATTTGTTAACAAGTACGAGTACAAGTTAACAAGTTGTTAACTGCTGTTTATTAATATGGGGATTAAAACATATTACAATTTAAGAACGGTGAGCTGAAATTTAAAAATAGAAAAAAAAGTAATTTGTGCTGATAGTTTGAAAAAATTTTGAAAGGTGTTCTGGCGGTCATAGTCTGCTAATTTGGGCTGGGTCGCCACATCGTTTTTTTTTTCTGGAGACCAATTTATCTTTGGGGGGGTGATTGTCAATGCACGCATCTTGGTCAGGGCTCATCCACAAGTTTTGGATGCCAATTTCCTGTGAACCTGGTTTCTATCCGCGAGGACACCACAGTGCTTTTCGTCCACGACCCTTTGGACTGAAGCAAATTATAACAGTGCTGCTGGTACTCAGCCTCATCAACCGAATCGCCAACACGAGGTTCATTAGGACCCATTCAAACCCCAAGCATACATAATCAAAATTGGACGATTCCAAGAAACATCAGCTGGAGCACCTCATCTAAGAAAGTTCATCGAGAGTTGAGATGGATCAGTGAGTGTATCAAATACCAGGATCCCAGGTATATCTTTGTTGTACACAAAGAATCACAGAAGAAAGACGCTCAAGAAGAAGAAATCAATAGAAAAAAAAATTAAAATTTCACGTTTTTAAATACAATTACGTGTATCCGAAAAAGGATTTATATTAAAAATCTTTATTTTCATTAAAAAAGTGCTTACCTCGTCAACATAAATTACATATTGTAATATTTTCTCAGGTTCGTTTATAAAACTTATTTACTTTATTCAAAACGTCCACTTATTTATTTCACAAAATAAAACACTTTACTTTTCTTACTACAAACAAAACAATTTATTATTCACTACTGAAATTAATTCACCAACTTTACTTTTCACTTTTATTACAACCAACTTTATTCATTCACGATTAAAAACAAACTGTGTCGCTGCCGGTCAAACATATGCCTTTTATACTTGTTTGACAAACTCTGGAAATTAGTAGAAGGTTCTGGTATCTACTTCTAGAGCTTTCCGTAGGGGAAATTTCCCATAATCCCCTTTTCTTAAGCTTTTATTTGACAGTTGGTTTCCTGCTATAATCCGGAAGATGGCGATTCTTCGTTTAAGAGTCGCTATAATTATAGCTAATAAGGGTATGTTTGCACTGCGACCGTAAGCTTTATTGTGCCCGTTTGTTTGCTTTTCGGAGTCGTTATAGTTCAAATATGAAAAATCATTACAATATGTATACGTTATTGTGTCATAGTTTAATAAGCGTTGAAGTTTTTTTGGTGTTACGATTTTCGATACACGATAAGTTAATTTGTAAGTGAAAAGTAGTGTTTCCTAAATTTTTTCTTATCGCGCTCTTTATTGAAAAATGTTGGTAAACCTTCCTCCTCCAAAGAGCTCTATTGAGGCAGGGGAATCTAGATTCGCCAACCCAATAACTTCCAAAGAAAAAACCAGAAAGCATACTGTAATGACTTTCACATTTGGACTATAACGACATTTGGACCCTATCTTTTGAAAATTGCATTTGACAAGATTAAGTTCTTGTTTTTTTTTTGAGTAAAAACTTTCCATTTATATAAGTTAAACACAGATCGAGTTGAAATCGCCTTGGTTCATCTCGATCGCACACGCTCAATATAATTGAGTACACATTTTGCTACCCATATAATCCAATTCAATTTTTCGATTCTGAATATAAACGTAGTAATTGTTCAGTAATTTTTCCATAATTGTGTTTTGTATGAATGTTCACTTCCGATGTAAAGGTACAATATGGTAAATTTTGCATTCGGTCTCGATTTTTTGATCAGACTTGTCATTGCGATGATAGGGATAAGGAAGACGAGGGTTTCACAGTTATATCTGTCTGTCTGTTCGACTGCAGCCTTAACGGTTGGATCGATTTTCTTCAACCTTGGTACATAGTGGATTGAAGTCATTCCCCCACATATTTTTTCATAGTTTTCAGAACCTAAAATAACGGTACCTGCCATAGGTAGATATATCGTTTTTCGTAATTTTAGAAAATCTTATTTTTCTAAGAAACCGCTTCACAACTTAAAAAAAATTCAATAAATTACTTTTTGTATGCAGAAGCTCCTAAAAAGTGTTAATAGTACCTACTTTGTATAAAACTTCCGTAAAATAGTAAGAGCATTCATGTTGTACCTAAACAAGGTAAGCCACCAACAGAAGTAACATCATCCAAACCAATATCGCTTATACCAATCATAGCAAAAGTTTTCAAAAAACTGCTCCTGAAAAGGCTTAGCAAAATAATAATAGAAGAAAGAAGACTTATTCCGAGCCATCAGTTTGGATTTAGAAATAAACATTCCACGATAGACCAAGTGCATCGGATTACGGATGTTGTGGAAAAGGCACTTGAAGAAAAACAAGTATGTTCGGCTATATTCTTAGATGTTGCTCAAGCCTTTGACAAGGTTTGGCACTTGGGACTTGAGTACAAACTGCATAGGGACCTTCCCAGGCAGTACTCCGAAATACTGAAATCCTACGTTACGAACCGACTCTTTAGAGTACGGTACGACAAAAATTACTTGGAACTAAAGAAAATTGAAGCCGGTGTACCACAAGGAAGTGTCCTCGGACCAACCCTGTATCTGTTATATACAAGGGATATTCCAGTGGACATCAACGCTATCATGGCCACCTTTGCTGATGATATTGGTGCCAGATAAATCCGTTACGAAGGCTACACAAAAACTGCAAAATGCGGTCGATAAAGTTAGTGATTAGCGCAAAAATGGCGTATCAAATCAAACGAAACAAAATCGACGCATTTAAACTACAAACAAAAACATAAATAATGTTCCAATTCTTATAAACAGTATAGCAGTACCTTACTCCAATACCGCCAAATACCTTGGAATGACTTTGGATGCAAAGCTTTAAATGGAATGAGCACATCAAAAAGAATAGAGAAAAACTTGAAGTACAGATAAATGTACTGGTTAATAGGAAAGAACTCTGACCTATCTATCCAGAACAAACTAATTTTATATAAGCAAGTATTGAAACCCGTTTGGACAAATGGTATCAAACTGTGGGGCTGTACAAAGAAAACAAATGCTGAACCCATCCAAAAATTCCAAAGCAAGGTCCTTCGTGGAATAGTAAATGCCCCTTGGTATATTAGAAATAGCGATCTACATCGTGACCTTCAAATTGAGATGGTTACAGAAATGGCTTAAAAACACGCTGTATACAATCAGCGACTGCAAAGTCATACCAACTCCGAAATGGAGACCGTCTTAAATGTAAAAATTTGACAGATTTAAGTAGTTTAGAATTTTACTACGTTTACGACGACCTTACACTGTTACATGAATACCCTTACCCCCATATTAATACATCTGTTAACTAGTAATTCTTATTAACAAATGCGTAATAGTCTGTGACGTGTGTTAACGTACGGATAGCTTTAACTAGCCAGATTCCACGTATAATGAACGGATAACTTTTTAACAGATACACGCACGCATATGATAGCACCGTTTACTACTACCAGTATACACTTCTTAAGGCAGTGCATGCATGTGACACATGTATTAGAAAATCACCATAATTTGATGAAGTGGTGAATTTGGTGAAGTGATAAATACTGGAAAGATATCATATCTTTTTTAATAAGAAAAGTTATCAAGCGGACAAGTTGTCTATCCGTGTGCCAGTTAACACGTGTGTTAGGGAGCGGATACCAGTTTTTTATTAATACTGCTGTTATTGTTTTCTTGTTTTTTTTTTTAAATATTTCAATTTTTGTTGTTGAAGACATTTCGAAAATGACTCATTAGATTTTTTTAAAACTTGGTGGGTACTTAATGGGTTTTCAACACTTTTTGGAATATTTTGACAAAATATCGTGTGCAGTCTATTTTAAAATATTAAAAAAATGGATATTCCATAGAAAATGCTACTTTGTGTAGCACCCGAAACGAGCCATATATTTCCTGTTATTTAAATTAAAAACTTTGAGTTTGTCAAAAGAAAGAAGAAGCTAAAAGGTGTTGTATAACCTTTAAATGGTCTTGGTTTTCTTGTACTTTATTCCCAAAACCAATGGTTTCTAAATATTTATGCGAACGAATGTAGCTCCCGAAACAATGGAACTACCCCATTACACTAGTTTACAAAATTTTGGGTCATGGTAGGGTCCTTAGCAAAAATATATTTTCTAGACTAATTTTGAGTCACTGAACACGAAAATCAAAATTATTTTTTTTCCAAAGAAGCGTTTTCGAGATATGCGAAAAAATCATTTTCTCAGCTTTTTTTCCAGATATTCCCATAAATCTCGCTAACGGCTTAGCTAATTTACATAAAATATGTATTTTCGGAATGATGTGATCTGTCTCCTTCCGACGATGTACTGCTTGTATAAGTCGGACTGAAATCTTATAAGTTACAGGCATTCAAAGTTTCAAAAACGAGTATTTTTGAAAAATTTCTAGTTTTTGGTTGCTCTATATGGATAGAAAAAAAATATTTAAAATAACTTTAAGGACTCAAGTGAAAAACAATCTTTTTAACAAAGATTTGGGCCAAAGTTTTTCAAAATCGGACGATAAATGTAGAAGTTATTAAATAATTAGTGAAAGAAGACAAATTAATTTTTTTCAATAAAAGTCAAATAAATGTACATTAGGGTGTCTGTTATTTCCCAAAATCATTTTTTTAATCAGAGACCCCTAAATTCAAAATTATATGCCCTAAAATAAAGTTTTTGACCAAAACATGTTTGTCTAAAGTGATAAATCGGTGACTCTTAGGACATTTCTCTTTTCCATACAAAGGAGAATTGGACACACCAAACTCCAAGACCAATAATGACGTGATATATATCGTTGGAAAGATATTTTTATGAACTTCGTTATTAAGAGAGTTCATTTCAAATCTCTATGTGAAAACAGTTATTCGCTAGTTAAGGATAGTTTTTTTTCACACAAAAATGCGCTGAAACACAATTTTGACCAGCGAATAACTTTTTTCACATAGAGATTTGAAATGAACTCTCTTAGTAACTATTGTAGTTCATAAAAATATCTTTCAAACGATATATATCACATCACGTCATTATTGGTCTTGGCGTTTGGTGTGTCCAATTCTCCTTTGTATGGAAAAGAGAAATGTCCTAAGAGTCACCGATTTATCACTTTAGACAAACATGTTTTGGTCAAAAACTTTATTTTAGGGCATATAATTTTGAATTTAGGGGTCTCTGATTAAAAAAATGATTTTGGGAAATAACAGACACCCTAATGTACATTTATATGACTTTTATTGAAAAAAATTAATTTGTCTTCTTTCACTAATTATTTAATAACTTCTACATTTATCGTCCGATTTTGAAAAACTTTGGCCCAAATCTTTGTTAAAAAGATTGTTTTTCACTTGAGTCCTTAAAGTTATTTTAAATATTTTTTTTCTATCCATATAGAGCAACCAAAAACTAGAAATTTTTCAAAAATACTCGTTTTTGAAACTTTGAATGCCTGTAACTTATAAGATTTCAGTCCGACTTATACAAGCAGTACATCGTCGGAAGGAGACAGATCACATCATTCCGAAAATACATATTTTATGTAAATTAGCTAAGCCGTTAGCGAGATTTATGGGAATATCTGGAAAAAAAGCTGAGAAAATGATTTTTTCGCATATCTCGAAAACGCTTCTTTGGAAAAAAAATAATTTTGATTTTCGTGTTCAGTGACCCAAAATTAGTCTAGAAAATATATTTTTTCTAAGGACCCTACCATGACCCAAAATTTTGTAAACCAGTGTTATCGGCTGATCAGATTTAAATAATATTTTGTATACAAAAACTTTCCAAAAGTGTTAATAATTTTGCATATCAAAAAAAATATTTTGGGAATTTTTAGTAAAAATTTCAAAGCCTTTTTTGAAAATTCCATATTTCATAATCGGGTTATAATTTTTCCTTGTAATTAAGTTTTTAACTGCATTATTAATAAATACCAAAATGATTTCCTTAAAATGTTTTGAAAATTTTAATATACAAAAAAAAATTTTCCAAAAAGCTTTTATTAACATATTTAAAAAAAAAATATGTTTGGAATTTGAAGAAAATCAGTTAACGGCTTAAGGCTCCAGCCTCTAGTCCTATGTAAAGTTAACCGTGAAGAAGCAAATTCATTTTTGGACATATTTTCATGTGTGACCCTGGATAAAATTTGAATGAATATAAGAACTGACTATCTGATTAGTTATGGACAGTTGTTTAGTAATGAAAACTACTAAAATATTTGTTCACTATCTTGCAATTTGCACTTATTCGGGATTGATTTTGATATTAATCAAAAAATTATCCTAGTGCGACTTTTTTTTCCTCGTGACCCTTTTTTGTGACGTTTTCAAATTCCCCAGTGGCAACACTGGTGCAAACATACCCTTAACTAATTATAACGACTCTCAAACGAAGAAGCACCATCTTCCGGATTATAGCAGAAAACCAACTGTCAAAAAAAGCTTTAAAAAGAGGAATAATGGGAAATTTCCCCTTCGGAAAGCTCTGGAAGCAGACACCAGAACCTTCTACTAATTTTCAAAGTTCGTCAAACAAGTATAAAAGGCACATATTTGACCGGCAGCGGCAACACTAAATTGAACCGTATATTTGAAGAAGAAAATTAATTTTTGAACTTAATATTTATACGAAAACTACAGATTAAAATGTTTTGTGAAGTTGAAGAGAATTTTTGTTATTATCAATTTTTTGAGGAAGAAAGCTTAAAAAAAAATCTATTTATTCCGATTGTTTTGTTTTTTATCAAATAATTTCTTAGTGCGACTTTTTTTCCTCGTGACCCTTTTTTTTCGACGTTTTCAAATTCCCCAGTGGCAACACTGGTGCAAACATACCCTTAACTAATTATAACGACTCTCAAACGAAGAAGCACCATCTTCCGGATTATAGCAGAAAACCAACTGTCAAAAAAAAGCTTTAAAAAGAGAAATAATGGGAAATTTCCCCTTCGGAAAGCTCTGGAAGCAGACACCAGAACCTTCTACTAATTTTCAGAGTTCGTCAAACAAGTATAAAAGGCACATATTTGACCGGCAACGACACAGTTTGCTTTTAATCGTGAATGAATAAAGTTGGTTGTAACGGGTGATTTTTTAAGAGGTTTAGAACTTTAAAAAAAAAAAAACAAAAAATTCGAAAAAATGAATGAAATATTTATTTGAATCGATAGTTTGAACCTTGCAATTTAATGTTTAAAGATAATTTCATGCAAATGTTGACCGCGGCTGCGTCTCAGGTAGCCCATCCGCTGAGTCCAATTTTGGCATACTCTTTCACACATATCGGCCGGTATCTCACGAATGAATGCATGGATGTTGGCTTCTAGTGCGTCAATCGAAGCGGGCTTGTCCCTATAGATATTAGCCTTGACATACCCCCACAAAAAATAATCTAATGGTGTCAAATCGCACGATCTAGGCGGCCAATTGACCGGCCCGAAACGTGAAATTAACTGTTCACCAAACTCGCCTCGCAATTGCGCCATTGTTTCGCGAGCTGTGTGGCATGTGCCATAAACCGCACCAAACAGTGGCTTTTTCGGGATGCATTGGTAGCTGTTGCAATGCTTCTGGCTGATCTTCACTCCAAATGCGGCAATTATGCTTATTTACGTACCCATTCAACCAAAAATGAGCCTCATCGCTGAACACAATTTTTCGATAAAAAAGCGGATTCGAACCGAGCACGAATTTTGATAGTAAAATTCAATAATTTTCAAGCGTTGTTCATTTGTAAGACGATCCATGGTTAAATTGCAAACCAAACTGAAGCTGTTTGACAGTGACACAAGGTACTAAACACACGTCAGCTGTCAAAACCAGTGTTGCCAAAACCAAACCAGCTAAAAAATCACCCGTTAGAAGTAAAAGTTAAGTTGGTGAATTAGTTTCAGTGGTGAATAATAAATTGTTTTTTTTATTTTTTGTAGTAAGAAAAGTAAAGTATTTTATTTTGTAAGATAAATAAGTGGAAGTTTTAAATAAAGTGAATAAGTTTTATTAACGAACCTGAGAAAATATTACATTGGTATTAGAAGTGGAATAAAACTTATTTTATCTGTGCACTCAGATAATTTGTTGTGTGTAAAAAAGAGATAATTACGAAAAGTAAACGCTGACAGTGAAAAGTGAAAAATAAGAAAAGACAATAGGTAGATCTTTGAATGATTTAAATTCAGTGGAACTTAAGGCAGAACTGAATAAGCGAGGTCTTCTTACTGCTAGAACAAAGAATGACCTCATAATTCGTCTGCACGAAGTCCGCAGCTACTGGGCCAATTACTGAGCTTGTCAAGGGCTGTTTGTAGGAGCTGACACAGAGTGGGAACAAATTTTCCTGATGTCAAGAGCTTGTCGTATTGCTCCATTTTCAACGTTGTTGAAGGCCCCTTCTATGTCAAGGAATGCTCCTAAGGTAAATTCTTTAAAGTGAATTGATTTCTCAATGGTGCCGACCACTTCATGAAGTGCCGTCTCAACAGATTTGCCCTTCATGTATGCATGTTGGGCCTGTGAGAGAACACTATCATTTAGCATTAGGCGAATGTGCGGTTTACTATCAGCCTTTCCAAGGTTTTAAGAAGAAAGGAGGATAGGCTAATTGGTCGTAAATCTTTTGGTTCAGTGTCAGTGGGCTTGCCAGCTTTCGGAATGAAAATGACATTAACTTCCCTCCAACTAGATGGAATATAACACCCTTTGAATATTTCCACCAGTAGCGGTACAATTACGTCTTTAGAGCTTTGGAGCATAATTGGAATTATTCCATCAGGCCCTGCAGACTTGTACGCTGAGAAGGAGTCTATGGCCGTCTATGGCTGTCTACAATTTGACTGCCAATACTAGAAGTCTGGCTTATGTTGGGGCCCCTATCCATAAGAGATGCAACAAAAGTACATCCTGGGAAGTGGGTGCTCATAAGTGACTCTAAGGTTTCAGAGCAGGAATCAGTCCAGGTTCCATCCGGTCTTTTAAGAAAGCCAGGAGGTGTGTGGACCTTTGTCATGACTTTCCTGAGCCTAGCAGCGTCATTAGTAGACTCTATATCTGTACAGAATTTCCACCAGGCTGCTCTTTTCGCATATTTCGTTCTATTCTTATATTCGTTTTTGCTGATCCTGAAAATATTCCAGTCAGCAGGTTCATTACTTTGTTTTGCTTTATTATAAAGCCTCCTAGATTTCTTCCTTAGGGTGGCCAGCTCCTTAGACCACCAAAAGGGGTTGAGCTTACCTTTCCCTTTGATAATGGGGCAAGAACTTTCGAAAGCACTGCGAATAGCTGACTTCAGTTCATTAACATGTTTTTCAATATCCGAAGAGCTTAAAATAGGTACAATGATTTCATAACGGCCCAATCAAGATGCCAATCTTTCGTTGAAGGCTCCCCAGTTTGTCTTCTTGGGGTTTCTGTAGGGCTTTGTGATTTCTGTTTTGTGTTCTACTTGGAATGTTTTCATTCTATGGTCTGAGAATGTAACACTACTCGAGACTTTCCAGCTACTGACCGTGATGGAATCAAAATTGGTAGAAAGTGCCACATCGAGCACTTCTCTTTTATTTCTTGTAATGAATGTTGGTTTATTACCTCTATTTAAGATCAAAATGTTTTTCTTTATAATATATTCAAAAAGTGACTCACCCCTTGCGTTTGTATCCGTGCTCCCCCACTGAATGTGATGAGCATTAGCATCGCAGCATACCAGAATATCCCAGCCATTCTTACCTGCAGCTGTTACCATCTCATTAAAGGCAGTTGACGGTGGAGGGCCCGATTCGTCCCCTGGCATGTAAATGGAGGCTAAGATCAGGCGCCGAGGCCCTTTTCTCTCGCACTTCACCGTCGTCATGTCTGCGCTACAATGGGGAGATAGGAGGAAAAGATTTATAGTTCTTTTCGCCACTATGCAACTACGATAATTACCTTCGATCCGATGTAACTGGTCTTGTATCATTGCAAAAGTGTAACAGCCTTATTAATAAAAAGTACTCAGATATCTTCCAATTCACAAATTAACTAAAACGTCAATCAGAAATTAGTCCACCAAATATAATTTCATATCAATAAAAATATAAACTGCTAATCCACGTTAAGTTCAAAATCTGAACGAAATTCTACTACAATCAACAAGAACTCTGCTGTTACCAAAGACTTTTTTACTGTACTGCACATATACTTTCTCACTGAATGTGAACTTTTGCACAAACACTCTCCCATTTGAGGTTGTAAATAGCATGTGTGTCATTAGCGTCAGTTTCACCACCATTAATTTATCAAGTGGTTCACCCAGTGACCCAATGTGCTTTTTACAGCCTGGAAACTGAATATGCCATAAGGGAAGCAGCACCGTTTCGGCTAATTTGGTATACTAGCAGTGGTCTAATGTGGTTTAGTATTATTAATTATTAAACACTTTACCCAACCTTAAAGTTTATACCTGAGTCAACTGACTTTTATGCTTTTGCAATAATAGGTCTTCGCGTACTCACACAAAACAGCAAAATTCTACCCAAATCTACCAAATTTAGCCAAAAGCTGTTCGCATACCCAAGAAATGTGTAGTTTTTGGCAGAAGTGAACGCTCACGAGAGAATAAAAACTTTCCCCTTCCTGACAATTTTTGCCAAATTCTGCCCAAGGAATTTGTTTGGGCAGAAATGGTAAGTGCTGTGTTCTGTGAGGTCAGAACAACAACACAAAAATAAAATGGCTGTTGTTTACTTTTCGTTTTGTTTTTTTTTTAGTTAAAAGTATTTTTGTTCTTATCTGTTCATTTTATTTATTAAAAAATTTTATGGAACTACATATATTTAAAGAAGGAAAAGTGATAAAATAGTGAATTTCTTCATTTTTTTGTTTATTGTGCAGTGCTTTTATATGAACAAAAACTGATTTCATAACAAAATATTTTTAACAATATACAATTTTTTTTTTTAATATAATTGAGTTTTTCATTTCTGGAATGGATTTTGAGATTAATTATTAAAAAAATATCAAATTTAATGTAGAATCATCATCATCATCATCGTGTCCTGTAACCCCAGCTGGGGCATAGGGCGTCAACAAAACGTCTCCATCCTTCACGGTCTGCTGCAAGGTACTTTAGCTGTGGCCACGTCTTTCTCTGGGATTCTGCTTCCGCTAAGACAGTTGATTTCCATGTTGTTCTTGGTCTTCCAACCCGCCGTGCACCCTGAGGATTCCATTCAAAGGACTGCTTTGCAATTTCATCGTTTGGTTTCCTCAGTGTGTGACCAATCCAACGCCATTTACGCTTTCTTATGTCGACGTCCAATCGCTCTTGACTTGTCCTGCGGCACAATTCCTTATTTGATATTATTTGTGGCCAGCGAATCTTTAGGATGTGGCGAAGACAGCGATTCACAAAAGCCTGCAATTTCTTCGAAATGATAGACGTGACTTTCCAGGTTTCGCAAGCATATAAAAGCACGGATTTCACATTGGATTCGAAGAATCTCAACTTAGTGCTTAAGGAGATTTGACTTGATTTCCAGATTGGGGACAGAGTACCGAAGGCAGCACGAGCTTAATTTATTCTACTTTTAACGTCCAGATCCGTACCACCGTTTACAGAGACAATACTGCCAAGGTAGTTGAACTGTTCCACTACTTCAACTGGCGTCTCCTGTAGAATAATACGCTGCTGTGTGGATCGGCCTGTGAGCATTATTTTTGTCTTTTTGCTGTTTATTCTTAGACCACTCGACTCTCCCTTCACTTGCAGTGTTTGGCACATCCCGTTCAGCCCACTGATATTATTTGCCAGCAGACATATGTCATCGGCATAGTCTCTAAATGACTGAGCCTTTCGAACGGTCTCCATTGAATGCCATTTCGCTCAGCTGTACCAACACTGGCCGTCAATACGTCGTCCATCGCCAGCAGGAAGAGAATTGGCGATAGAACATCCCCTTGTCTCACACCCTGTTGCACTACGAAGGAGTCGGATAGCTGCCCATTGTGCAAAACAAAACACCTTGCGTTGTTGTAGGACTCTTTTATAATGGCAACAATTTTTGGTGGAATTCCTCTACCAAGCAACGATCTCCATATTAGACCGAGAGCCCACAGCAGATTTTGGGTGTGAACGATAACAAAAAAAGAAGTATAGGCTTCGAAAGCTCCATTAAAGACTATTAAAAAAAATCAAAGTCTTGCAGTCCACAACTGGGGCCTTTGCGAGAAACAGTGCATCGAAAAAAAATATGAATGCAACTTCGAGGAAAATTATGTTAGCCGAAATTGGTTTTCACTCATCCCTTGAGAAGCTTGAAGCGGCTTTCTCAAAATCCACGAACATGAGGTAAAGCGGTGATTGAAACTCCATCGACTGCTCGAGGACGATACGCAGGGTGTTGATATGGTCGACACACGATCGACCACTGCGGAAGCCAGCTTGATGCCTCTTGAGTGTAGACTCGATTCTATCCTTTATTCGCTCGAGAATGATGGTTGCCATTAGTTTTGGGAAAACGGACAAAACGGTGATACCACGCCAATTGTTGCAATTCTTTAAGCCACCTTTTTTTGGCAACTTAACAATCACACCATCCTTCCAATCCCTGGGATAGTTTTCGTTTTCCCAAATGCTTTGTATCAACGGATGTAAAATACTAGCTGCTGTTACGAGATCGGCTTTCAGGAATTCAGCTGGTATTCCGTCCAGTCCAGCTGCCTTGTTGTTTTTGAGGAGATTTATTGATGTAAGGATTTCCGATTCTGACGGGGGTTCGATGTCAATACCCCTATAGGACCTGCGCATCTCGTTTAGTTGGGGCACTTCAGCACTCTGCTCAACTGAATCCTCATTTAGCAGGGCACACAAATGGTCCTTCCATCTACGAAGCTGATCCTCAATTGATACCAAAAGTGTGCCATCCACATCCATTACAGGATGATTGGTGTTGCTTTTTTTTCCGATCACGTCTTTGGCTATTTGGTACAATTCCCGGATATCTCCTCTTCTGGCAGCGATTTCCGCATTATCTGCGAGTGCATCTAACCTCACCCTCTTGTCACGTCTCACACAACGATAGACCATCTTATGTGCAATGCGTTACTCTCTTCGCAAGTCAGCCTTTCGTTGAATATCTGCTTCGGCATTTATTTGAATTTTCAACGATTTGCGAAGTTCGATCTTATCCCAGGTGTCTTGGGATATCCAAGAGTCTCTACGTCGCGTTCGTTTGGGTATAATTTCGGATCCAGCCTCCATAAAAACACTTTTAATTTCCCCCCACATCTCATCAATTGTTGAATGCTGGATTCCGTTTAATGACGAGGCTCTGTCGTTAAGGGTGGTGACATAGTTTCGACATATGTTGGGGTCATTTAAAGCATTAGTAATGAATTTTGAGCTCCTTGCTGCATCCTGCGCTGGTTTTTGTACGGCAGCGGTTCGTAGTTTGAGACTCATCAGAACCAAATGGTGGTCGCTTCCCACATCGGCATTTCTTATACTCCGGACATCACACATAGACTTCCTCCATCGCTGCTGAATCATGATATGATCAATTTGGTTTTCGGTTTGACCATCCGGGTGCACCCAGGTAATTTTGATGCACGTCTTATGCTTAAATACAGTCCCACCTATAACAAGACGATTCGCGTTACAAAAGTCGACAAGCAAGTCACCATTTTCATTCCGTGACCCCAAGCCATTTTTTCCCATCACGCGTTCCAGTCCGTAATTGTCTGAACCGACTTGGGCATTAAGGTCTCCCATAACGACTATGATTTTGGCTCTCGGAACACTACTGTAAACCGAGTTAAGATGAGTGTAGAACGCGGTTTTGTCTTCCTCTGTCGCTTCATTTGTGGGGGCGTAGCACTGAATAATTGTGACGTTACGAATTTTTGAACGAAACCTTGCTGTCATTAATCTCGCAGAAATGGGCGCCCAGGAGATCAAACTACGCCTCGCTTCTTCGTTCAACATAATTCCGACACCATGCAGTCTTTGGCCGCCCTCCCTTTCATCTTCCCCGGAATACAGCATTCTCGTCTGTCCAGTGTCTGATCTGTATTCAGCTCTACCTCTACACTTAGTTTCGCTTATGCCCAGGATACTGATCCTTAGGCGAAGCATTTCACGCTCAACTTGCTCGTATCTACCATCGCTGTACAAGGATCGAACGTTCCATCTTCCATGCTCCGATTTTCGTACGTATGCGGTAGCCAAAAGTAACATTTGCGCTTCTTGAAAGATTTCTTCTATTTGTCAACGATTCATTTATTATTATGGCGCCTTGATTGACGCTCGTACATGAAAGATGCCGCACCCCCAAATCCGATGTGCGGTTTACTGCAACCGAAGCTGCAGAAGGATTTTCCATAAAAAGATTACCTCTTGGGGACTCATTTCCATTTGTTGTCATAGTTCATGTATTTAATGAAGAATATTAAGTTAAAATAAATATTTTAATGCTGTGGCTTTGTTTTTTATTTTCTTGGAAGCTTTGTTTTTGTTTACATTTTGTTGGTGTTTGAAAAGTGCTAGAAATGTTTGGTTCTATGCGTTCGTGTACTTTTGCACAGTTCTATTTCTCTCGGAGAAAATTTGCTCTCCACTCATCAAAATTTGACAGACTGCACAATTTAGCCCAGAAAGTACACGAACAAACCTAATGTTTTTTTTATCCAAAAGAGGTGAAATTAGAAAATGGGACCCACCTGTACTGTGAGGAATGATGAAATTTGCCTTTAAAACATTCGGAGGACCACTTGATATAGTATTCCAAATTTGACAGCAAGGTGCACCAAATTACCCACTCCTTTTTAAAAGTGACGATTTCGAGGTATATCATTGTTATGTCAAAAATCTTTGTAAGTTTTTGTTAGACAGTTGACGTAGTAGCTTATATGTTCATGTTAAAATCTACCAAACTTGGGATCATTCGTGTCACTACTTTTTCTGTTAAGTCAAAAATAAAAACATGTATACCACAATAAACTAACTTTCTCTAGTAGTTAATGATTGTCCTTAAGTGGGCTCAAGTAAGTATTTCAACTTCGTTCTTCCTTAAGCCATTGCAATGAAATTTACACAGGTGATAGCTGACACAGAACTGTAACAGAAAATAAATTTTTTCAAACCAGGATGTTTCAAAAAATGTCAACATATTATAACTTCGTTGTTCCTTGAACGATTTCAATGAAATTGACACACAAAATTTCAATCTTTAAAGGCCTGGTCAAACAGAACGCGACCCGGCAATCTTTGTGAGAAATTACAAACAAAATTAGATCGCCGTGATCTTTTTACCCAGTGAAGTATTGATCGTATCGCTGGATCGCGTTTTGTTTGACCAGGCCTTAATAGTAAGAGAGCTAAGCAACGTCAAAACACAAGTCATTTAAGATTGGCTGGTTCTTTGATACGCGAGAGGGTAGTCTTTGGCTGGTGGGAAATGTTATATAAGCAACTTTGAAAAAGGGTGTTGAAAGAGGTAAATGCAATTTTCTCGGCTCCTATAGAACCAAGAGTACGTTTTTTTATTTGATTTTGTTTGTTAAAATATCTTTTAACAGCCCTATCAATAAAAACTGCTCAGATATCTTCTAATTCACAAATTAACTAAAACGTCAATCAAAACTTAGTTCACGAATTAAAATTTCATATCAAATAAAAATATAAACTGCTAATCCACGTTAAGTTCAAAAACTCAACGAAAATCTACTACAATCAACAAGAATGATATTTATGGATCTGCACATACACTTTCTCACTAAATGTGAACTTTCGCACATACACTCTCTAATTTAAGGCTGTAGATAACATGAGTGTGTCACAAGCGTATGTTTCTTTTTATCTCTAGTTTTTGGCAACAATGACAGAAGTATTTTTAACTTAATTACTCGTTTAATGTACCTACTTTGGTGAGTTAGTTTAATGCCATGAATTTTGATTTATTGATATGATTTGACACTTAACTCACTGATCAAAGATAATTTGTTCTTCATTTGCGATTATAAATACCGGTGTAAATGTTTTGTTTAAAAATATTTTCGACATCATGAAAAATTGTTGTCAAAAAACTGTAAGAATAGGTTTTAGCTTTTATCTAACTTTTTGGTTATCTTAACGATAAAAAAAATGTACTCAACAGTTTTTGTAGAGCACCTGTTTTCCAACATTTTTTTGTACATATTTAAATTTTTGGTGAACTTAAAAATATGTAAAAGTTTGCCTTGCCAGTACCCAGAAAATAATTCTTTTGGTAAAATAACAATTTGTGGCGTGGTGCGACGCTTGTAGAGGAACACAGTTCAAGTGTTGTTTTATTCAAGAATGGGGATCTATATCCTGCTATTGAGGGAAAGTTTTGTAAGAAGACACTTGCATACATACAATTGAAAAAAACAATTGTTTAAAAACAACAGAAAAACTTTCAGCAATGTATTATAGCTCGTTTCTTTTATTTAATTTTTCAATCATAAGTCATAATTTTAAAAAACTATTTTAAATGGTGAAATAGTGATAGAAAAAACTGCTAAAGGTTGATGGAGAAATACAATTTGATATTCCATTGCCGCATCTCAATTCCAGTTAATTATATTTATTACCGGTACACAGGCCCTGGTTCGCCCCCCATTGATCCGGGGCTGAAGCGAAGCAATAAAGTTTTGTGAGCGGGACAGAACGTTTTAAAGCCTTTTATTTAGGTTAAGGGTTAAGGTATACGAAAGTCCAATAGAACGATAGAGTTCTTAAGTTTTAATATTTAATAGATAGATTACCTCCTAATAGAAACTTAATGGAGCATATTCAGAGATGTTATTTAAGCTGTTACTACGCAAACCTAGAGATCATCTTATGGAAACTTCATAAGGTAAACTCCAATTTTGTTTAGCACAGTGGCGGATCCAAGGAGGAGGGAGGTCATGACCCCCCCAGAGCTCCAGCGAAAACAACAAACACGAGCAATCCTTACTGATTACACAACTCAACAAAATAAAAAAGTATTTTTGTTTCTGGGCTTATTTCATGATTTTTGTATTCGTCATGCTCCAAAATGATGGAAAAATACCTACACCCCCCCTAAAGTTTGCTTTTGTAGGGTTGGTAGTCAAAATACAGTTACCATAGTTTTCATAGAAATAATAAATGATTGCTTTAATATTTTCTTTAAAAGAGGAGAGGGGAGGGGAATTCCCACGCCCACTTGGTATATCTAGAGTATATTTGTGTCACAAACTACACACATTTTTATTTTGATATTTAAGGACGTTAAAATGATATTAGGAATGTGCGAAGGTGATGCAAATGAATTTTGCTATAGATGTGGTTATTGTCTCTAAGATTAAATATTTTGCACGGTCATTTAGTAAAAATTAAAAACTTCATTGGGAGCATACTCAGAAGAAAAAGGAAAACGTTTTAACTTAGACTTTATAGACTTCGAAAGTAATCGTCTACAAAGGTCAATAAAATGAAACAATGTTGGGAAATTGTTATATAGGTACGGTGACCATATTTTAGAAAGCTGAATAATGAACAAAAGAAAAAAGAAACAAAATTCAACTCAATTTTCAATCATTTATTCCATTTAATTATAAATATATATTCTCTGAGGAAAAATGGCTCAACTTAAAATAGAATAAACTCTAATCAATTCAGTCTTTGCTTTAAGCTTAGTACGCTGCTGATGCGAAACGAAAAATCCCATACAAAAATGACAACGAAATCATAAACTATAAATGTAGTTCTACTTTTCGTTCTGCAGTACGCTGTTCGATGAGCAAAATTGATAGTTGTAGCAGATTATTTGGAGAAGTCTACACTCTTTTTTCGCACACAATTAATACCCCAGACCATAATTGTGTGCGAAAAAATGAAATTTGTGTTTTTTCGTGCTTATTTTTGTTGGTTCATTCATTACAGCATGGCAGCTTGTAATTTTTTTGCATTTGCATTTGTTTTAATTTTTTGAATTTGTACAACTGTCAATGAATATTTTTTCGCTTCGTTTTCATTAGCACCTCGTTGTTTTGTTGGAGAGCAACTAAAAATTTTGTTTCGCATCAGCATCGTATTAGGCTTTACATACAAACTTAGAAATAAAAAAAACTTAGGTCAAGAACTCGTACTGGTTTTTCAATTCTGTATTAAATACACACTTCCTCCTGAGTGGCATCACGGTAAGCTAAAATAATTTTCAATATTGAATTGCTTTTTTATAAATAATTTCAAATAAAACTTAAAAATCTTAGTTCTTCAGTGCAGACGCAGACAACACATAGTTCACAGACAGCTGATGTGTTCAGGAAATGAATAGTTTTTGACTTGCACATGACAGATAGAGGCCAAAAGCGATAGAGGGCGGCAAGGAAAAATAAATTCGTTCTAGATTTATTATTTCTTCGTTCACTAACTAAGAGCACGTTAGCATCAAAAGTTTCTTTACGTTCCCAATGTTTGCGTTATTGTTTTTGAACAAAATTAAAGAAATACAGAACAAATAATGAACAACTAATAAAATACAGAACATTTATATGTTTTCGTGTACAAAATAATTAATAATGAACAACATCTTCAAATACAGAACAGTTCATTATTATAATGAACGGATGGTCACCGTATATATAGGTTTAATTTTAGAATAGCACATTCCACAATCAGTGTGTTTGTTGATAAAAATTACCGTTTTAGCATTGAATATTGAAAACAAAAACTAACATTTTCACGTAAAACTAAGAAAAATTTAATATAAAAAAAAATGATTTTTTTTTCAATATTCTGAGTTTGAAAATTGATTAAAAAAAAAACTATTCATGGAAATGACTTAATTTAAAAATTTAATTAAAGAATAGAGTCCTAACTTAAAAAAAAAATTTACCATAATCTTTTTGGTGTTGCCGTTGTTTTTTAACATTTTTGTTTTTAGTTTATGTAACTTTTTAAAGAAAATAACCCCTCCTGCCAAAACAGGGGAACATAGGCACCCCTTATCATATGTTGTTTTTTGTTTCGAACCAGCTTACACACTCTAGCGTTTTGGTGTATCTTAGTCTTATCTATATATAAATAGGCTTAAATTAATTTTGTGGTACCATTTTCTCAAAAAGTATTTGACCGATTTGGATAAATTTTATGTGATTGGAAAACTATGGCCACGGGGGATGTGCGAAACACAAAATTAAACAGTGTGGGTCCATTTTAGCTAAGAACCATTTTATACTGCCGCTCACTGTGCAGATTCAAAAAATTTAATTTAACAAATAAAAAATAGTTTTTTGCTTCAATTTTCAAATATTTTATACATAGCTAGCTTTCATTTTTTGAGTGGTGTCGAATTTCGACACGGGGTGGGGGCAAAGCTAGTATCTTAAAATATCTATTTAAATTGATTCTAACATAGCACATTTTCATGAATTTTCAAATAATGTGCTCCTGGCTACAAAAGCAAACTTTTTCAAACATGACTAGTTTTTATGTAATAAGTAATAAGAAAATCATATGCAGAACCCAGAAACAAAATTTGTGTTGACCAGTGTTATTCCAAAAATCAGAGGACAGAAAAACTTTTTGGGTTATTCCATATTTTTAAGTAGTCTACTATTTATACAAAAAACATGACCTTTTAATGGTTAGCTTCGTAATGAAATGGATAGGAAAGAAATATTAATCAAAAATCACTACTAGCCCTCGAAGATACACTAAATAATTGTCTTATCCATCCGACTTAAAATTCTGCGGGCTCTCTTATATAATAGCGGTTCCACACAGTCACCATCATCGCAAAAATAAGACTCTGTCGTAGTTTGGCAAAGATTAAGCTAGTTAAAGGAAACGCGACCCTAAATCATTAAAACCGTTATAACTTCAAAGCAAAGCGAAAATGGAAAAGTCAATAGTTTTGGATGTCACAGACATTTTGCTGCGGATGCACCGATCAAAAGGCATCAAAATAGGTAGCATTCTTTTTTTGAAAATTTTATAGCAGAAGATCTACATATGTAAGTTGCTTATTTAAAATTTTCTAAAAATATTACTTGGATGTCTACTTTCCTTAATGTGCTTGTGCGTGAAGTTAGCGCCCCCATTTTTGATTTTCGAGAGTAAAATTGTAATGTATAGCGCTCATTTTGTGCTGCCTTATGCCGTAAATATTTTAAAAATCGCAAATTTGCAAATTTTGCGAATTAATATTTTTTTTTAATTTCAATATTTCTTAAAAAAGAAAATTGTGTTATTTTATGCTCAGATTATGCTGCTAGACGCCAAAGAAATACAAATAAAATTTGCAAAATTACTACTTTAATGGGCAAAAATAATATGCGAAGGGCTGTAGTGTGAAGTTGGCACTGTCATTTTCGCTAAAAATAAAAACAAATTGCAAACATGCAAATTTTATGAATGATTTTTTTTTTGAAATTTCGCTATTTTGTGCTCAGTTTGAGCTGTCATGCGCCGAAGAGATAAAAAAAATCTAATGATTGCAACTTTGAGGCCTTAAACTAGTACATACATATATGCCTTTTTGTTTAAGTTTTACATTTTAATAATAAAAACTTAATTGTGCTATTTCGTGCTCAGTTTAGGCTGCCATATGGAGATACAAAAATTCGCATATTTGCAACTCTTACGGCCAAAAAAACAAAAAATATTTCAAAAAATTCTCATCCGTAAAATTTGAAAATTCGCGATTTTTTTTTTAATAATTACGGCACAAGTCTATGAATTAGTTGCAAGGGTTGCCAAGAATTAAGGGCTTTAGAAGTAATAAATAATGACGAATGATGAATTTTCTGCTTCACTAATAAAATATTATATTCGGTGTGTTTTTTTCCTTGCCCGAATGCGCTTGGACGAAAAAACGACGTCGGGGCTTAGTAATTTACATGTTAAAAGCAAAAACAACTAAGCCCCTTCGGGCTTAGCTAAGCCCAGAGAATTTTCGGGGCTTAACTTTAGCCCAGATAAAAACTGTGTTACCGGCATGAATTTCATACATGGTATCGATAGTTTGTATGGAAATTCCTTTTTTTCTGTAATGGCGTCGCTAAGCCCCGATGTCGTTTTTTTCGTCCGATTCCCCCGGGCTTGCAAAAAAAACACACCTATTGTCGGAAAAAAGTTAATCAAACCTTATTTTTTTTTTTTTATAAATAAATTATTTTTTGGTGTTTTTTTTTTTAAGTTTCAACGGAGATTCTTAATCGATGCTGAAAAACCCTGTAGTAGAACAAAAGATGAGTCAAGAGTTATGACATTCTTATTGTTGCAGTTTCTCCTAGAAATCTTGGTATCGGGCTTCTTTTTGATCCTAGACCACATGGTAGTTGTTCTATTAAATATTGTTTCTACGAAGTCTGAAATAACTTATTATCAAGAAGGCGAACACTTAATTTCATTTTATGTAAGATTTTTTTGAAAGAATATTTTGCTTGAATGAATTCATAAAATATACATTAAAATCAATTTATTAGATAAATGGAACAGGTCTCATGGCTCGGCTGATGCGAAAAACATTAAAGAATTTCAATATGCATGAACGAGTTTCTTCATTTTTGACCAATAAACCGTGTTTACCGAACCCAACGGCCTTGCCAAGACGGTAAGTTTAACGTTTAACCCGGTAGAGTTGTCACAGATGGGTCTATGTGAATCGCGATATTTTGTTAAACATTTCATAGCCTTTCAGTTAAACTTTTTTGATGGGAACCTGAAGGTAACTATAGCTCCGAAGTACCAATATTTCGAAAAGAGGAAGTTTCGTAAAGATAAAAGTCGTGTTTTATTATCATCGGGATCTGGATTTACTTTAACACTTGTTACAAAAACTATTCTAGAAAATTTCCCGTTATTTTGCTTTTGTATTACGTGTAAAACTCAATCCAGATCCCGATGATAATAAAACACTCCTAAAGATTCGAAGGACGAAGTTTCCAATAAGAGAAAGCTTCGAAAAGTCAAGTTTCGCAAGATAAAATAATGAATGGCAAAGTCTCGAAATCCTCGGAACTTTATTATTTTCAATAAAATTGACATATGTAGGTGAAAAAAATATTTTCAACAGGGTGCTTCAAAAATATGTCAATATACATACATGAATGAACATTTACGATTCTTAACTTGTTTTAAGGCTTGTCTTAAGCTTAGCTCAAAACTATTTATTTACATATTTTTTTGTATTTAATTAGATACTATTTGACGTTAATTGGTTTATATGTTCTGACATTCCTGCTTATTTATTACAATACACTGGCAATGCGTTCTAAAATGTATATTTGTGGTTTTTTCTATCGCAAACGAGATAAACAAAGAACTCTTCATCTCTACAATAAAATGTTAAAGGACCGCAAAGTTTTATTCGAAACTATGTATCGCAAAGTGAAGGATGATTTAGAAGAACAGAAGCTAAAGATGAATTTAAATGTTTTGGCGGTATGTAAGAATCACCTTTTAAAACTATGTTTATGTATGTATATACTTATTGCTTTCGATTCAAGTTAAAATCATTCAATTTTTTTTTTAATTATATATTTTTATGTGTCAAACATGTGTCAAAATTGGTCGAGAAACGATGAAAATTGAAACCAAATACATGTGTTTTGTCCCATTTCTTAACGTTTTCCGACTGATTTTATCGATGCGAGAGTTACAGAACGTGGGCACTGTATTTATTTTAAATATTTTCAAAACTAACACAAAAAAGAAAAAAAAGAAAAAAAATTAAACTTCATAAAAGGTCTGTTTCTTTACTTTTTGGTCGAAGTTTGGAAAAAGTTAGTATTCGAGCTTTATGATGTTTTTGTTGTAATTTTTTGTGAGAAAAAGAAACGTTTTTGGTGGATTCCAGATATTTCGGGATCCCGTGAGCAAGTAAAGAAACGGACCTAATAGGACATATTCATAGATGTTCTAACGGGTGATTTTTTAAGAGGTTTAGAACTTAAAAAAAAAAAAAACACAAAAAATTCGAAAAAATGAATGAAATATTTATTTGAATGGATAGTTTGAACCTTGCAATTTAATGTTTAAAGATAATTTCATGCAAATGTTGACCGCGGCTGCGTCTCAGGTAGCCCATCCGCTGAGTCCAATTTTGGCATACTCTTTCACACATATCGGCCGGTATCTCACGAATGAATGCATGGATGTTGGCTTCCAGTGCGTCAATCGAAGCGGGCTTGTCCCTATAGACATTAGCCTTGACATACCCCCACAAAAAATAATCTAATGGTGTCAAATCGCACGATCTAGGCGGCCAATTGACCGGCCCGAAACGTGAAATTAACTGTTCACCAAACTCGCCTCGCAATTGCGCCATTGTTTCGCGTGCTGTGTGGCATGTGGCACCGTCTTGTTGAAACCACATATCATGCAAGTCAAGAACTTCCATTTCGGGCAAAAAAAAGTTTGTTATCATCGCTCGGTAGCGTTCACCATTGACAGTAACGCTGCGATTCGCATCATCTTTGAAGAAATATGGCCCAATAATGCCGCCGGCCCATAAACCGCACCAAACAGTGGCTTTTTCGGGATGCATTGGTAGCTGTTGCAATGCTTCTGGCTGATCTTCACTCCAAATGCGGCAATTATGCTTATTTACGTACCCATTCAACCAAAAATGAGCCTCATCGCTGAACACAATTTTTCGATAAAAAAGCGGATCCTCGGCCAGCTTTCCAAGAGCCCATTCACCAACAATTCGGCGTTGTGGTAGGTCCATGGTTAAATTGCAAACCAAACTGAAGCTGTTTGACAGTGACACAAGGTACTAAACACACGTCAGCTGTCAAAACCAGTGTTGCCAAAACCAAACCAGCTAAAAAATCACCCGTTATAAGCTGTTGCTAGGCGAATCTAAAGGTTATCTTATTGAACTGCATCAGATAAAGTCCAGTTTTGCCCCAGCAACAACTTAATGTCTACGAACATGTTCCAATATATTTGAAAATACTCAAAAGCTAAACACAAAAAACTGTTTTTTTTTTATAGTGGCTCGCCCTTAAATATCCAAACTATTTCGGATGGCTTCGATGGTTAAATCTTGCGCGGAGGAATTGTCTAATATGCCGAGAGCGGGAACCAAATAGTGGTAAGATGGATTGATGTATTTTTTAGGTGATTTCTTTTTACATTATTTATTTATTTTTATATACATAGCTGGAAATACTTTGTTAGTTCAGTTTATAGAATGTACAACTTTAAAATGTAAATTTATTTATTGCGAGGAATGTTGGCTTGATATTGGAGGAATATGTGTCGCGTGTCAGAGTGAAGAAAAAATA
Organism: Dasysyrphus tricinctus; assembly: GCA_963921185.1. NCBI lineage: Eukaryota > Metazoa > Arthropoda > Insecta > Diptera > Syrphidae > Dasysyrphus > Dasysyrphus tricinctus. The sequence continues at coordinate 116,677,063 of OY992530.1, forward strand.
CTCAGATACTGTGATTCAAATAGTAGATTGTAGAGTTTTAAATGTGTATTTATTTATATTAATTTAAATAAAATTAAATGATTATATTTTTGTACCTATTGGATTTGGAATATATTTTTTAATTAAATTTTTTAATATAATAAAACTCACAATCCCTATTGCTGTTGTCGTTTCACTTAAACACGGCTCTGGAAGCACAATTGGTGTTCAAATATAAAAATAATAATTGATCATATTATAGGTACCTATGCTTCCGAAATGACAGATTGTTCACTTTGTGTTACTTTTGTCCACTTTTTGCACAGTCATGTATTTAAGCCTTTAAGATATTTGTATCCTACTTTACAATTTGTTTACTTTATAAGAGTTTTCTATCTTTTGGTTATTTTAAAACGTTTCTCACCAAGTAGGTATCGTGCTTAGCCCTATGTCTTTGATAAACTCCCCAATGTGTCCGATGATTTCAAAAATCCATGGGGACCTGCATCGTGCCTGATCGGGAACACTATTGACTGCTCAGAACTTGGTCTGGGCCAGTAGCGCAACAATCAGTCACGGTGAAGTGCTTGTTTTACCTCCTCGTGGTGGTCCCCCGGCAACTATTTGCGTATTCCTATATACGTAAATAGGCTAAAATTACAAGTGCGAAAGGCCTAGCTTTCTAGGATAGGTTTCGGAGGTTAGAATTATTCGAAACTGAAATCAATTCCGCTAACGAAACCAACACTACGCCTCGGATAAGGAACGTTAACATGTTGACCATTGTACCCGGACAAAAATTGGATTCTGGAATGTGAAGACGCTTCTCGACAACGGAAGTGAAGGTCCTCAAAATGCCAGATTCCTCCAAGTAGAGAAGGAGTTGATGCGATATAAGATGGACATCTTAGGAATCAAGGAAGTTAGATGGTTGGGCTCAGGGAAATATAAGTCACCAACTCGTAACACTGTACTACTCTACTCCGGAAAGGCACCTGGAAGTAACCGTAAATCTGGCGTTAGATTAGTGCTTTCTACAACAGCTCTCATCAGCTTAATTTCCTGGGGGCCCTTAGATGACAGTATAATATGGAGAAACAACTCTATAAGCCTAAGACCAAGCTACGACTATTTCGCTCCAATGTAGAATCCGTGCTTCTTTATGGATGCAGCACTTGGAAAGTAACACCCATTGTCACAAGAAAGCTGCAAACGTTCGAGAATAGATGTCTGCGAAACATCTTGCAGATTTTCTGGCCTAACCATATCTCCAATGATGGACTTCATGCGAGGACAGGTAAGAAACCCATCGACTCTATAATACGAAAACGTAAGTGGCTGTGGGTTGGACATAAGCTTTGAAAAGGCCACGAGTGCATTGCGAGCCAAGCTATGCAATGGAACCTTCTCACACAGCGAGACAGAGGAGTGGGCCGACCTAGATGTACTTGGTGAAGAACGGTCGAAGAGGAATCTGCACAACTGGGGAAGAGTTGGAGAGAGCTGAGGTACATTTCCAAAAACCGTACACGATGGTGCGTAGGAGTAGTGGAGGCCCTATGTCCCGCAAGGGGAAACTCACGGACGTAACAGGTCCGAGGACCTAAGTAAGTAGGGGGATGATTATATGGACCAGCATGCTTCACCACATGCTTAGAAAGCACAGGCTTTGCTCATTTGAACGCAATAACAACCGCTAAACAAGCCATATCAGATAATTTTCTCGGTTTGGCTTCACTTGTCAAGCCATTCAATCTGTAGTGTACATAACAGTTGTTAATCAAACTTTGTTATTTTTTTCTTTCGCTAAATGCGTCCCGTACCTTCTCCAAAAACTCTTTACCCCCAAAATTTCAAGATAAATTGAGTTGTTTTTGCATTAGCAGTCATTAGCTGTTTTTTACTAGGGATTACAACAATACAAAGCTATCCAAATAGCTGAGAATAAACAGCGGAACGTGCCCAATCAATCAGATTGGTTAATTTGACAGCTCACAATTTTGTCAATGACACAATTGCTGTAACAGCCATCAGTAATCTTCAATGAAATGTGTGTGTTGCAGTGCGAAGAAGAAAAGTATACCCATTTTGTCTTTCTACTCAATAAAATGGTTAAAAATTTCGAAACTCGTTAGCGATTAGCTCATTTCAGTTATCAACTCCAGAGTTGATTTTCTGTTTATTTCTTATTCAAGAACATTATCATCCTTTGAAGTAGCAAAGTTATCGACTTTAAGCCAATAATTGATCGTCTGCTTGTGATCCGCATCAAAGGCACTTTCCAAAATTTAATACAGTGTTACGTAAAACAAGAGCAGCGAAAAAATCTGAGAAATTTCGGAACCGTAGATATAAGGAGGCATGATGGCAAAGGGGAGTCAAAAGCTGGTGGTGGTGCAAATTAATTTAAAGCAGCAACGCACGACGTAATGCTCTAAATGTCTCAGGAGACCGTAGATGTGGCCTTAATTCCAAGAACCATGGATGTGTAAGAATCAGGTACAAGGATTGAGGTCAAAAAACTACAACCTTTTCCACTCCGCATCAGAAGGTGAAATAAGAAGTTGTATTCTAGCGAAAAAGTTAATTAATGCTTTCTTTTTATCTAGGTACAGCAACAGGGATAACGCAGCAATCAGCGTTGAGTCCAAGGAAGGCAACTTCGTCTTGGCGTCAACGTACATGCCGTACGAAGAAGAAAGCCCTCCAGCGAAAACCGTCCGCGATCTTGTGGATAACACCACAGCACGGGGGACGCCTTTGGTGATGCCAACGCCCACAACACTCAGTGTGCGGTAAGGAAATAAACAAAAGCGGTGAGCCAATTTTTAAATACATTCTCTGTTCTAATATTTTGTTATGTAATAAGGTAAATCACCCAACATTTCGAAATAAAAACAGGGAAGAAATTCTAGACCTCACTCTTATAAGTAAGAATGATAAATTTTCCGTAGGGAATGGGAGAGCTTCACCTGAGGAATTCTTCTCGGATCACTTTAGGATACTCTTTACCTTAGACAGAAACCAAAAAGATATAAAGCCCTTTAAAAACTCAATTAGAGCAAATTGGACAGAGTACACAAAATGGTTGAAAGAACGTATCGACCCACCAGAGGAAGAAACGCTTTCGACAACTTCAACCATTGATACTGTTGTTCCAAACCTTATTAGTGAGAACGGCCTTCGAAAGACTCATGGTCATCTTAAACATCCAGATGGATCGTGGTCGAACTCGAGCAAAGAAACACTTGAACTCTTTATGGAAACGCACTTTCCTGGCTGTAAGAATGCTGAGGTCTCAGGTTATAGACAACCAAACTATAGAAATTTTACAAACAACACCAGAATTGGAACAAATTATCACAGAGCAGAAATTATTCTGGCATAATCACCCCATGGCTTAGGGTAATCTTCATAAGCTGTGTTAAACTAAGATACGTCCCTATCAGCTGGAGAAAGGTCAAATTGTCCTTATTCCAAAAACTGGAAAACCGACACACTCGACCGCAAAAGAGTTCAGACCGATAAGTTACTCTTAATTCCTCCTCAAAACTGCAGATAATAATTGATCTGCATGTTAGAGACCTTCTCAATCCAAACAGTTTGTGCAACTACCAACACGCTTACCTAAAATGTAAGTCAGTAGAGACTGCGTTGCACGAAGTCGTTTGAAAGAACGCACCCAGAAAGAATCCCAGCGCCCAAGTTCGAGTGATCGAGGAAGACCGAACCTCAGGTTTAGAGACCAAGCCATCGCAGATGCCAGAAAGCTTGGTCTAGAAGCAGCGTGCTCGGGATCGTAGAAGATGGAAGGCTGCCGTGTCTCAGGCTGCGACCCTTCATGGATTGTGAGTCGGATAAGTTTGTTAATTAGTTACCCGTTAGCAAACAAAATAATAGAATGATTATATTAATTCCATCTCTGCAAGCAAAACTTTGGGATTTTTTTCATTTTGTATAGGTATTTTCTTTTATTTTCATATAAATTATAAATTTGAAAAAAAAAAAAATCTCGGTGATCCTGATTAATCGCATTCAAAAGACTAACTCAATGCACGCCTTTTCAGTTTTATTTAATTTGAAATCAAGAACTATCCACGAAACAAAGTTTATTCTTCTCAATTTATAGTAAATTAAAAAGTCTATAAACTTTGAAAAATTAAATAATGAATAATAATAATTAAACAAATCTGACGTTATTCCTACTCACAATCATTCATGATTGCTTTCGTAAGTGAAGTGCGCTCCCAACTACATTTTCCTTATAATTAGTTGAAAGCTGACTGCAATTGTTGACTTCAGCAGGATAAGAAAGAGCTAGATTTTTGTTTACCTATTTTCATTATTGCCGAGCAGAATATGTAGCAGAGTATGATCAGAGTACTCCGACATAATTTTGAAATACATCGAAGCACTGAACTGTCATACGAATCGATATACATATGTAAATCGGTGGGTTCAACGCACTAACATTTTGTACTGACTTCAAAATTTCATCTCACAGCTGGCCTATCAAAATCTCAAAAAAATTTAAAATCTGAACTCAAATTTGATGTGTTGAACGTGCCGATTTGAAATGTTTTATCAAATCGAAAAACAAAAGTGAAGTTGGCTGCATTCATCTTCTTGCTCCATTCGCTCGACTTTTAAATTATGCCTGTTTGGTAACATGAAATTTTCACAAGTTTCCCAAACTTGGGT